>LR991020.1:27385312-28597912 GCA_905163495.3 Cosmia trapezina | reverse complement strand
AATTCATTTCAATTACATTTTCTTATTGGTTATAATATTGATGTTTTTGTAAACAAATGTAAATATTAAAGCGGGTTTGCTGCGCCTGCGACTATGTTGTCTTTGTTAAAAAAGGATATTTTGTGTTTTTTCAAAAAAATAAAGGTGAGGCCTAATTGTTTAACCAAACAAATTATTACATTGATTAGCGAGAAGCGACTAGAGCCAGCATCTAACAACCATGTCTGTTTCTTGGATGGCTGTTTATTTGCCGGTGTTGTGAAGAGTCAGTGATTAATGACCATTCACACATGTAGGTATCCCTTTCATTGACACGGTAAGTACTTACCTTACATTTTTTGTACGCTTCTTGAGCGAGAAGATAGTCGAGAGCCTCCTCGTGCCGCGGCGGACAGGTGCCCGACAGAGCAGTTCCTCATTCCTCAGCCTTATAAAATAATAATGAGTAAGATAGTTCCTCACTTGACTCACCCTCAGCGGTCTCGTAGTGGTCGAGCAGCCACTGCACGGTGGCGGGCGGCATGCGCGGCGGGGCGGGCGCGCCGGCCGGCGTGGCGGGCGATGCCGGGGCTTCCGCCTCGTCGCCTGCCACCTGCCAGAATAACGGCCTTCAAGTGGCTCCACGGAGCTAATACAAAGAGGAGACGGCCTAAGCAACTGTGCACTGTGATTCTCAACTAGGCTCTGACGTCGTCATGTAGGCGTGGCCTTATTGTTGGCGTTCGTCCTGTGCACAACTTTATAAACGTTCCTATTTTCCAAACATAATTCTACCCGACATTAGATGGCACTTTTGACTTTTGACTTTTGGATGGTTAGATGACACTTGGTGCCATGGGAACTAAAAATATTTAGGCACCTAGAGCTCAGTACTAACATATTTTAATAATCATTGTACTGAAAAGAGATTTCCAGCAGACAGTAGGTACTCTTGAGAAATGGCTCGTGTCTCAAAAAGTTAAACAGCATGAAACATCTAAAATAAAATTATATTTTTTAATTATGACTTAATTATGATTTATAATTGGATAGTTTTTTGAAAAATAATTAGTATTTTTAAGTTTCCGACTGTAAAGTACGCCATTTTTAACTATCGCCTGTCAATACTAGGGATACTATATGATGATACTATGATACTATACTGTAAAGACCCTTTAATGGCCAAAATATTATTTTTGTAGTTTTTATATCATTTTGTAAACATTTTCTAAATACGACCCTGTTGCATCCTTACTTACATACTTAGTGACATCTAGTTTGACATAGTTACGTAATTACAAAGTAAAATTGACAGAACGAGCAAACAGTTTGGCTATTGACGGGTAGATGGAAAATAAAGAAGTGGGCGGGATCTAACACCCCCTCACTCCGCAAATTGTCACGCGTTGTTTCTTAAGGAAATCTAAATACAACATCTCCTCTTTGTATTTGCTGCGTGAGTGGCTCGCAGACAGACGCGGCCTGCCGTGGCGGCCAGTTGTATTCGCTTGCTATGTAAGTGAGTGATGTGCAATCATGACGCGGCCTGCGAGCGGCCGCATGCCCCGCCCTCTGCGTCTGCGCGGCCAAGCGGCGGCTACAGCGGGGTCAGTTGCTAATTTTTATACTGGGGCCACACCAACGGTCAACGTCAATGACCATCATCGCCATAAACAACGCGGTAATTGTTCAATGCTCATTGAATTTGGCGAAAGTCAATCGGCACTGTGGATGCCGTTGTAAAATTATCTCGGTAAATAGTGGCTACACCTACGTCCTACGGCATCATCGCGAAAATCAACGGCATACCCATTGGTGTAGCCCCAGCATTACAACAAGCCGCGTGTACCGCGTTGAAAAATGACGCCAAATAGGTAGATACAGAATAATAGAAACATTGCATAAACATCCAGTTCTATATGATACTTCACACTGCACTGTGATTTTTCTTGTTGACCTTTTTTCGTCTTCTGAAAGGGCTATTGCTGGACGTCCGATCATAGCACGAACACCATGTCAAAATATGAAAATAAGTTACTTATCATTTTCAATTAAGATTTTTTTAATTTTAAAGTTTAATTATTATTTCGTTTATTTATATGTTTTCCTTATAAAATACATTTTTAAATATTTCTTAAAAAATAAATAAAATACATTTAAAAATATAAAAAATAGTGGTCCGCCGGTGTCGGGAGCAGGGTCCAAGCTACCGGTGGTTAGGGCTGCAGAGATAGGAACCTCCTCACAATACGAGCCGTATCGAGGAGTACTGCCTTCTGAATCTGGCCCTTGATCCAACCGCCTAACGAGAGCCTCGAAAGATGTTGGTCGAGGCTATCGGCTATCAGGCCGTTGGCCGTTACTACTATCGGCACAATGACAGCCGAGTGCACATTCCAAATGTCAACAACCTCGTGAGCTAAGTCGAGATATTTTATTTGTTTCTCTTTCTCAGCTTTCACGAGGTTCCCGTCATGTGGAATGGTAACATCAACAATCATTGCGTGGCGCGCTAATCGATCTATCACCACTATATCAGGCTTATTGGCTACAATAGTC
Source organism: Cosmia trapezina (assembly GCA_905163495.3). Taxonomy (NCBI): domain Eukaryota; kingdom Metazoa; phylum Arthropoda; class Insecta; order Lepidoptera; family Noctuidae; genus Cosmia; species Cosmia trapezina. The sequence goes on along the minus strand of LR991020.1, from coordinate 28,595,374 downwards.
CTGTCAGTAATGATAGATCGATCCAAGTACAACGTGACATGGTCATTTTCGAGAACTGGGTCGGGCACATACTTGTAATACGGTACGGTACCTCAGAGTCCACAAGCTTATATTTCAAAGCAAGTTGCTGGTGAATAATCCTGGCGACTTGGTTATGTCTGTGCAAGTACTCGCTAATTATTATTATTTTTATTAGAGATTTTTTTTATCAAAATTAAAATGATTTATAATATTAAAAATTAAATTAATTATTAAAAAAAAAAAAAAAAAAAACAATTAATTGATACACCGGGATCGCGGGTTGTTCGAAAGAGATACCGTGGCCCTGGCACAGGGTGCCAGGAACACGGGTGGGTTTTAGTCAGTAAAAGTCTGACACGCCCTTCCGCGCCACCCCGAGCGGGAGAAGTTATTTGATGATTTCCCATCCACATTAAAAAAAAAAGTCCGCCACCGCGGTGGTGTTGTCGCAGCGGCTTGAGGCACCACAGGCCGTGTCTTTTTGGGAGTGGCTTAAGGGGGGGAAGCGCTAACCGTAGCCCGCGAAATTCAATTTTTTTACGTTTTTCTTTGCAATTTGCAGGTCAGTATTGAGTTGTCTGTTAGGGTTCCCACACATTACACAGTCTGCCGGCAGGCGGTCATTCATAAGAACTGTCAAAAACAGTTTTTATGTATGGCCGCCTGCCGGCAGACTGCCGGCGGACTGTGTAATGTGTGGGGCCCTTTAATCTGTAACGAGTCACAGTCCGTGAGCGTAAGATGAGGTTTGTACTGATCAACTGATGAACAACTTTTACTATTACCAAACCTGAAATCGCGAAAAAAAATGAGCTGTTCGGTACATTTATCTACATCAAACTCGTCAAAATGTACTGAAGAGCTGATTTTTTTTTCGCGATTTCATTTCCATAGTAAAAGTTGTTCATAATGATGAGTACAATCTCCCATTTCGATTTGGAACATGTTTTAAATTTCATGCCGTACATTATAGCTACGTCTTAAATATAGAAGCAGGGACGGGTCACTAGTTAAAACTTATCCAATTTCAATAAATTGCGTCGCTAGAATTTCACGAATGCAAAACAACCTTCGCATTTATTAAAATTCCCAGAAACACAAAACTTGAAGCAAAAGTCGAGGAAAATTTGTCGGGTATTTTTTAGCTTCTCTATTATTGTTGAAAGGATGTTTCGAAATTGGAGCGTTCTTTCACATTTGAAAACATCTTTGCTTAGCCGGTAAGGTAGTGTAATGGTTTCAAAGTTTTGAACAAAATTCACGGGCAGCCGCTATTGTTATAAAGTGATATGTTTATGATTTTAAACCTATTCGCCATGAGATTTATTATGCGGCATGTCGGAAGTGCTTTTATATGGGCCGGTAAATGATATAGGTTGGACTTTTTACCGGAAAAATACATACGGATTTCTGCGGGATAGACCATGGAAGCGAAGCCGCGGGAATCTATACATACTTATTATAAATTAAATAATTCGCTTTTCGTGTCAGTCTATGTGACCGTGTGTGTTCTTCTGAACTATACGCAACAGATTTTGATGCGGTTTGAACCATCATTTAGAAAATTTATTCAGAAGGTTTAAATGTGGAAAATCAAAAAATCAATCTACCTAGCCTTTTCCCAACTATGTTGGGGTCAGCTTCCAGTCTAACCGGATGCAGCTGAATACCAGTATTTTACATGGAGCGACTGCCTATCTGACCTCCACAATCCAGTAGCTGAGTAATACGATACTCCTTGGTAAGACTGGTTGTCAGACTTTCGGGCTTCTGACGACCCGTAACAACTGTCAAAGATCCACGAATGACAGCCGGGACCAACGGCTTTACGTGCTTTCTGAGGTACGGAGGAGTCTCAGTATGTAAAGAGGGTCACCCATCCACTGACCAACCCCGGCAAGCGTAGCTTAACCTGATGGGTCGACCCATGCGACTGTTATTATGTAGCCACGAGCTGCACTAAATGTGGAAAATTACCTTAATAATAAAGAAATCTTTATCTCTTTTTATTGACATAACGGTCCCGCATGACGGGAACCTCGTGAAAGCCGAGAAAGATAAACAAATCAAGTATCTTGACTTGGCTCGCGAGGTTGTCGACATGTGGGATGTGCACTCAGCAATCATTGTGCCGATAATCGTATCAGCCAATGGCTTAATTGCCAAGAGCCTCGACCAACACCTAAGGAGGCTCTCGTTGGGCAGCTGGATCAAGGGCTTGATTCAGAAAGCGGTGCTTCTGGACACGGCCCGCATTGTTAGGAGGTTCCTCTCTCTGGAGCCCTCTAACTCCGGTAGCTTGGACCCTGTTCCCGATACCGGTGGGCTACTATTTTTATATTTTTAAATGTTTTTATATTCTGTTTATTCTAATATTTAAAAATGTAACAAATATGTGTAAAGTAAAATAAAAGAAATAATAAGAAATCTTTATATTTTGTCAAGTCATAAAAACCATCGCAAGTAAAATATAAGTATTACTCACCACGACGCCATAAGCGGTGTATTCTGCGGAAGAGGCTCCGCCCCAGCCGTTGTCTGCAGACGTGCCTTCCGCGCTCGGCCCGTTGCCCACTGTCGTCACTCCGTACACAGGGTAGGAGCGCAACGAATCCCTGAGAACAAATAATTATATACTTTAATATTTTATATCGTTTAAGTCTAAACATAGTGCTCAGGGGCTCATAGGGTTCATGAGAAGAAATCCCTGAAATGATTAAGAAATGCATATTTACCGGCCGTTTTAATGAAAAACAAAAACGGTAAATAAATAGTTTTTTTTTTTCAAAAAATTAAATGTAGGAAACTAAAGACATTTATAGCCTGATTTTCGGCAGCAGATGGCATTTTTTTGACGGAATTTTGCAGAGATAAAATATATCCGGGTTTGCACAACAAAGGATTGCTTAGCAACAAGGAAATCTTGGCAGACAACAAGCCGCCACAACTTGAAATTTACATGTTTTTATCATGCCTAAACTTGAATAAGTGTGGTTTCATTTAATATTTTTTAGAAGTTTTTTTTTAATAGAGAGTGATTCAAGAGGAAGGTTTACATTTATAATAAACGCGGGCGAAGTCGCGGGAAAAAGCTATTTAGTAATAAAATGCAGACTCGCTCACATATGCGCGGGGTGACCTTGTGTGTAGATCTCTTGCGGCTCCGTGACATACTGCACGTGATAGTTGACTCCGTTGCCGCCCTCGCCTGCAGGAAACAGCAATATTAATTAACAAAGACAACTTCAAGGACCTCACTTCACTTTTAAACGAAGCTTTCAGTAATTTTTGTTATTCCCCCTTATAAAGCATTGTTATGAGACAAGAAAACCACGGAATAAATAAGTAATTAAATAACCCTCCTTTTTTGGCTTCACCGCAGTCGGGTAAAAAAACAAAGAACCAATTTACAAATGAAAGTATGAACAAAAAAGAAAGCTTTTCCCGCTGAAAACAATTTCCCGACACTATTCTAATAATTAACCACCGTCTGGAAGGACCTGTCTCACTCGAATTTAAGTACACAAAGACCAGTGGAAAGGACCAAGGATGAAGGAGCAACTCTCACTCACAGGGGTAATAAGACCGATACCGAGGCACCTCCATGCTCTCAGAGATCTCCCAGGCAACTCGCCACTGGACTTACACCTTCCCAGCAAAACATCCCGTTGTACCAATCTCTTGGTTCCTTCCTTCTCTAACATGTAGCACTGTCTCTTTCCCACCCCACCCCACCTGTTATAAACATTGTAATATAGACGTAAGCGATATAATTGTGATTTCCCTTTTGTTATGTGTTTGTACTTGTTGGTAGTTTGCAGGTTCAGGGCAGTGTTTGGGCGTTGAAGGTTGAGTTCAAAGCTGTTGGTTATTATTTAGTCGTCATGCTACTTTGTTTGTCTTTCCAATTTCTTTGGTGTTGGCGGAGCATGGCCAGTTCTAGTCGAATAAAAAAAAAACAATGTTTTTAAAGCATAAGCTTTGTAATACCTTTTTCTACTCCTATATTATTTTAACTTAATTACATGAGTCTTCATAATTGCTATAGGTACGCCGTAAGTAAGAAAATGTATCAAAAGATAATTCTGTTCCAAGTATAGAAGAAATAAATATTCCAAGACAAATCACTAATGAATTCGCGGAAAAAATTGTAAAAAAATCTTTGAAATATGTAGACGTTTCTTAAAATAGGTTATTGATATACTGACTACAAGTATAATTCATCAAACACAAGGCAATACCGTAATGAGTTCCAATAAGTGGGATATCTTAACAGTTTTTTCAGGTTACCCACATAAAGAATTTTTCTAACAAATTCAATATTCTCTTATAATGTTATAGAGATTATAATAACTTTTCCGCGACTTAAGCTTGTTACTGTACAATTTTTGAAGCCCTAAAACAACTAAGTATTGAAAACAACTTTATAAAATGTTCTCCCTTCGAAATTGATATTCCAACATCACAGACAACTTCAACACAAAATAGACTGAAAGGAATCCATAAATGCCCTTTCCAATAAGAAGCAATAAAAAACAATAAACTCGTGTACGAGCTCTCCTGGAGCCATCCAGGCAGACATGTAGGTATATTTCGGTATAAAAATGATATAAAAGTGAAGCACCCAATGTACGGGAGGGGCGACGGCGCGTGGCCGGCGTCACGTCAGAGGTAACCAGCACAGGTGGATACCGTGGACAATGAATGAGATCATCCCCTTGATATATGCGCCCATTGATAGAGATCAGTCAGGTAGATAATCCGTAGGGGCACTCACAATTACGCCCTGCAGGGTATCATGTGCAAATTGGACGAAAAATGTAATACATATTAAAATTGCATGTAACTTGATCTGATTTGATTGCACGCGCCTCTTGTACTAATTGGAAAATATTTCAAAGGTAAAATCGTACTACGAACTTACGAAGTAAGCTAAATAAGCAAATTTATTGATTTGTTTTAAGTTTTTTGTAATATTCGAATTCGTTGCTTAGGTTTTTATTTTAATTATAGTTTTACAACTTTCTTTTACTCGCTGTCTGCGCAAGCGCCACATGATGAAAATGTTTTTTTCACTATGTACAATTTTGTGCAGCGTTTACCGCATCGTACACGAGCTCGTATAATACCTTGCTTGGTTATGAAATATATAAATCTTCTGTTCCGGCTAGGTAAATATTTTTTTTAAATAGTTTTGGAGAGAAGCGGGATTATAAAAATAATCCCTTTTATAAAATATCAAAACATGTCCGTCCGCACATGCAACGGGTCCGTACTTTTCAAAATAATTCGCAACCTGTATCCTGTATTTCGCTAATTCCTCTTTATTATATTTTGTAGACACTTATGTGAAAGCAATACAGTTCAATTTCAAATAAAAAATTTAAATAACAAATGGGGTGCATTTAATACGGCATCAATCCTGACAGGTGGGAGATAATCAGACATTATGATGTCAGAGGGTGAAATCTAAGTAGTTTGTTTGTTGTCCATCAAAGGCTTCTCACAAAGAGCGTGTTGTGACCAACTTTGACAAGTGAAGCGGAAATTCAAAGGGAAAAATATTTTGGATTTATTGGAGATAGTAATGAATCATAAAGGTCTCCTAGCAACACATCTCCGAGGCACACGTGACCAGCCTTTTCACATCATGCCGTGCCCCTTTTTGGATCCATTACGACATCAAACAGCCATAAGATTCCCAAGAACGTAGTAAAATTCTGAAGCAACACTTTTAGTTATATGGACAAGCCTGTACAAGATTAAAGGCTGGTAATTTTTTAAGGCACACTAGACATCAGGACTGTGCAATTCTATCAAGTTGACTTAAACGGTCCACGCCTTCTGAATGACTATGTTAGCCGGTTAGCACGCAGGCATCTTAATTTGCAAAGCAGTACCCAACTCTCCCATCTAGATTAGTACAAGTAGTCCGGTCAAAATAGACATAAAAGTAGTGGTCAATTAACACAAATTCCGACAGAGCTAAATTTTGGTGGAGACCTTGGGTATAACATTAGAAATAAAGTGTCAAAAGTCCCCATCGATCCCATGTGTGCTAAAAAAGTTATTGGGGGTCAAATGTCAAAATTTGAGGTTTTATGATTTTTTCTCGTAAACTGTAAGTTATATCAAAAAAATAGGTGAAACAAAATTGAAGATCATAAAATTGTCTTCAAAAATTGTCTGTATACTTTTTTTCTAAGAATCACCATTTCTGAGATATCGCGATTCTAAAAGTTGAAGGAGTCACGTTGTACATGATATGCACACATTTCCACATAACCTGGAGGTAGTGCACTTTGGCGTGTTTTTTTTAAAGTGGTTTCCTCAGTAGGCTTACTCCACGAACTGTTATGACGGAATTTTCAGGGACAATAATCTTTTAACTGCATTATGATTATTGATATTGATATTGTTTACTGTCTTTAACTGTAGTTCTGATTTCTTTTGCTATTTCAATCTGATTCATATTCTTCAAAGTCGACTTCAACGGTCATGTCTTCTTCGATTTCTTCTTCTTATTCTTTCTCTTCTTCTTGCTGGATGTTCATAAATTGTTCAAATGAAGATGAATCAGCTGTCTATTCATCGAAATCACATGAATCTTCGTCTGCTGTATTCAATTGGACATTTAAGCAAGACTGGCCCTGGTAATTAGTACCTACACGCTGGAGAACACAGTAACCCTATTCTTCTACAGCCACATTTCGCAGTACAACCTTTTTTGCAATAGCAAAAAATAATGTTTAGAAGTTTTTCCGGAGTAGGTGGGAGTAAACTTTGAATCGGTTCCAAAGTATTATCTGTTAATTTCTAACCCCAGTCTTCTGGGTTCAGTTGATATACACGAAACAAGAAACAAGTTCAACAACATATTGTCTTCCTCCAACATCGGCTTCTGCTGATCAACGCTTGTATCGAGTATACTATGAAGTTCAGACATGGGTAGGCAATCAACTGAACCCAGAAGACTGGGGTTAGGAATTAACAGATAATACTTTGGAACCGATTAAAACTTTACTTCCACCTGCTCCGAAAAAACTCCTAAACACTATTTTTTGCAATTGCAAAAAAGGTTGTTATGCGAAATGTGGCTGTAGAAGAATAGGGTTACTTTGTTCTCCAGCGTGTACTAATTGCCAAGGCCAGTCTTGCTCAAATGTCCAATTGAATACAACAGACGAAGATTCATGTGATTTCGATGGAGAGACAGCTGGTTCATCTTCATTTGAACAAATTATGAACATCCAGCAAGAAGAAGAGGAAGAAGAAGAAGAAGAAATCAAAGAAGAATGACTATTGAAGTCGTCTTCAACGAATATGAATCAGATTGAAATATCAAAAGAAATCAGAACTACAGTTAAAGTCAGTAACCAATATCAATATCAATAATCATAATGCAGTTAAAAGATTATTATCCCTGTAAATTCCGTCGTAACAGTTCGTGGAGTAGGCCTACCAAGGAAACCACTTTAAAAAAAACGCGCCAAAGTACACTTCCTCCAGGTGGTGTGGAAATGTGTGCATATCATGTACAACGTGCTTCCTTCAACTTTTAGAATCGCGATATCTCAGAAACGGTGATTCTTAGAAAAAAAGTAAATAGACAATTTTTGAAGACAATTTTATGATCTTTGATTTTGTCTCTCATATTTTTTTGATATAACTTACCGTTTACGATAAAAATCCAAAAATCCTCAAATTTTGACATTTGACCCCCAATAACTTTTTTAGCACACATGGGATCGATGGGGACTTTTGACACTTTATTTCTAATGGTGTACCTAAGGTCTCCACCAAAATTTAGCTCTGTCGGAATTTTTGTTAATTGAAATGTCTATTTTGACCGGACTAAAGGTGGGGCAAAAGTAATGTCATAAAGTGAATTGGCTGCCATTTTGTTAAAAATGGAAAAAATTGGGCTCTGTTTTCATGGAAAAATTATTTAAAGGTGTAAAATTGATGACATTAATGGCCTGTTTCACCACCTACGGTTAAGTTCCTATTAAATTACTTGGCAGATAATTTCATACAAATCCTGTTCCATTTTTGAATTTATTCGGTGAGTTGGTAGTGACTATTCGGACATCGTGCATCGTGAAAAAGCGCTAAGTCGAAAAAATTGTATCGGTCAAATGATCACCTCCTGAGTTGATGGACATTTTTGTTCTCGTTTTACTCGTTAATGTTGGCTTTCAAGACTTAATCATAATCATAATCATTTTTATTTGCAATAAGTACTGGTACAGTGTTGGTCTTAAAGTCAGTGGCAAGGTTTGTGATTTGTGTTCCACAAAGAAAGTAGGTAGTCTAGCGCCGTCAGATCTGGAGATCTGGCCAGCCAGTTCAAATCGCCAAATCGGGAGATTACACGGCCCGGAAATTGGTGTCTCAAAATCTCCGTCATTGCCTGAGTGGTATATATCGCTCCATTGCATTGTCAACTAATTCTCCATGTGTCTATCACGAAGACATTAAGACGCCATATGCAAAAATGGTGGCACATTCACATATGACATTACTTTTGCGCCACCTGTTACTAAAGCGCTTAATGGAAGTTAGCTATTAGGTTAGCATAATGGTTTTGTTTTTAAACATGAGTAAATGTTATTTAATACATATATGACTTTTATACTATTAAGCTTTTTCAATCGTCAAATAACTTCTATCTAGGGGAATATCTTTGACGTTTTGACTTGACAGCTTTTGTATAGAAAATATGTCAAACCGCCATATTAATTCCACAGATAAAGGTTATCTGACGATTGAGAAATCGGCCCTTAAAGTGGTAAAATTTTATTCAATGATGAGAATTGATCGAAAACAGAATACAGCAAAACAAACAAACTCAAACTTAATAATTAGTACATTTAATTGGCTGCAGTCATTTAGCTATGAACCGACACATTTACAAGCAACCTTGCCGAAATTCTAAAGTAATTAGTCCAAGCATAGCAAACCTCTTACCGCTGTTAATAGCAAAGGTAAAGTCCCCATGCTCATTCTCCATGCTGTTAAACCATAAACAACTGAGTTGAGAACCATAAACAAAATAAAATAAAAACTTGCTTTCTTGGTCACTGTGCTCCTCAATCTTCACGTGGGTGCCCGGCTGTGCCCATGCGCCTTGCACTGCACGATCCACACGACATAAATACATAAATAAAAATGTGCTTCAAAACAAAATGGTGCAACATAAAATATTTCATGCTTCACATTACAATAACTGTCCAAGTCAAAAGTTCTACAAAACAAAGTCCAATGGAAAAGAAATCAATAAATATAATTTCTAAAAGTTTTTTTTTGCTAACTGTACAAACTCATCATCATCTGACAAGCCTTTTCCCAACTATATTGGGGTCTGCTTCCAGTATAATCGGATGGAGCTGAATACCAGTACTTTTATGCATGGAGCGACTGCTTATCTGACCTCCACAACCCAGTTACTGGGTAATACGATACCCCTTGATAAGACTGGTTGTCAGACTTTCGGGCTTCTGACGACCCGTAACGACTGTCCGTAACGACGGTACCAACGGTTTAATGTGCTTTCCAAGGCACAGAGGGGTCTCATTATGTAAAGATGGACCCATCCGCGGACCAACCGCAGCAAGCGTAACTTAACCTGATCGATCGACCCATGCGGCAGTTATTACTTTGTGGCGGCATCTACATCGCCACATATGAACTACGCATCAATGACATGACGTCACGCAAAACCTGCATCGCGCAATTAGAGTTTACCACGCGATTAGCATATATACAACGTCCCGACATCAACCGTCGGGCAGTAGCCCACCAGACACAACACCCGTCTGGTCGGAGGATCCTCCCTTTTCAATAGAGGATGAGTGAACTTTACACCCTGTTCCTCATGCCTCTAAAACTTAACCACGAGCCCCTCTAACTGTACAAACTACAAAACAATTAATATTGAATAAGTAAAAGAGAAACATTCAACTCTACTAACGTCATTCAAACCAATGCAATGTAGTGTATTGTAATGTAATGTTACTTACACTCACTCGCCACAGTGATGTAAGTGTGCTGTCCTTCTGCTGTGGGGCTGGAATGCCCGGAACTGTCGCCGTTCACTTCCACCACTGTGCTCGATACCTGCGGAACAGGTGGCAATGTTGCTGAGATACTGATAAACTACATTACACATATTATAACTGAAGTCGCTTTTCGCGTCTAACTTGTGTCACCGCTTAGTGTTCGTATAGGTAACACACGAGCGACACGCGTTGCCGGCGGTCGTCGAGGCGACGCGACGACGACCGCCGCCGATTTAAGCCAGAGTACAGACGAGTAGTACTTTGCTCTTGACAGAGCCAACTTCAGCTGTCGACAGAGACAACTGCAGCTGCCGCCATTGGTCGGCGTTTGCCGTCGACACGTGGACAGCAAACGCCCACCAATGCCGGCAGCTACAGAATGAGCACAGCGCGCGCGCAGCCTTGTCAGTCGACTTCAAATAGACCGAGCGTTCACGCGTTATAACGTTCGCGGCGCACTACAACAATGCTGTCGACATGGTGGACAGCAGTCGGCGTGTCGAATACTGCAGCAGTTGCTTTTGTCGACAGTAGCCGTTGCCTCTGTCGACAAGTGGGCACTGTCGACAGCTGAAGTTGGCTCTGTCGACACCAAAGTGCTGCTGTCGACAGAGCCAACTTCAGCTGTCGACAAGCAAGCGTCGCTTTAGGTTGGTGGCTGTCGCCGACATGTCGGCGGCAGTCGTCGGAGTGTGCAGTTGCCTCTGCCGTTGCTATCGCTCGTGTGTTAGAACACTGAGATATTCTAGACTACGCTACGGATCTTGAAGCACATGCATAAATCTCGAGGTTTTCACCCGTGTGAAGCAGGAACGAGTCGCTAGTCTATACAACGTGTAACGTTAAATGCGCAAAACCTCTTAAGGGGTCATTGTACTCATCATTATGAACAACTTTTACTATGGGACCAAACATGAAATCGCGAAAAAAAATCAGCTGTTCAGTACATTTTGACGAATTATGCGAACATAAATGTACTGAACAGCTGATTTTTCGCGATGTCAGGTTTGGTCCCATAGTAAAAGTTGTTCATAATGATGAGTACAATGACCCCTTAAGAGGTTTTGCGCATTTAACGTTATGCGTTGTATATAAATTACTGGAGACCTTCATTCAGCTGCTTCAGACCATTTCAGCCGTTGCTGGCGTATAAGTTTCGTCGTAGGATTTCCATTAGGGCCCGCTCACACGTACCACAACCACACCACATCTCAGCGACAAAATGTGGGCAAGCAGTGCTTACGTGTGAATATCTCGCTGCAATTTCTTGCAGTTGCGTTGTCGCTAATAGTTGCGATGTGGTTATGTTGTTAGCCACAGACTATTAGCGATAGACAGAGTGTTTGCAGACAGTCAGATCGTTGTTTTTGCATTGTGTCCTGCCGCTAGTGCGCGGTCATGCTGCGTGCGTTGCATTGTGGCTGCGACGTGGTCGGTATCGCCGACACAGTTGATTTTGACGGCAAAATGTGGTCCGTGAAAAAATATTCATTTTCATACAATAGCACCTGACCACGTGTTTTCGTCGCGGTGTGGCTGCGGTTGCGGTCACTTGTGGTGTGGTTGTGGTACGTGTGATCGGGCCCTTACACGGACTGATGACGGCGAATAAATTCAAACGTAAAGGAGTTATTTTTTGAGGAATTGCACCGTGATCAACCTATCAAGGTAAGTCACGATTCAATTCCTCAAAAAATAATTCCTTTACGTTTGAATCTTTGAAAGTTTGCTTGTTCAAAAGTGATACAGGCTTCAAGGTTCAGAACATCCGACTACTCAACAACAACTGAGAAAAATATAAGTACTTAGGTACCTATCTAATAGCAACATAGAGCATGTTCTGGAATGGAACGCTGTGTTTAGTAGGTACTACAACTTATGAACTAGGTAAGTATGTCTAATTTTGATTTACAAAACCTTTCGGGCATTTATTTATAATTTATAAAAATAGGTAAACTTGCGCTCAGTTTAGTAAAATCTTATTTAAATGATAGACAACAGCAAGTTCAAATAAATGGTGTCAATTGACTCGGTCTAAAAGTAGAAATGGGTGTTCCACAGGGCTCGATATTGAGTCCTGTCCTCTTTTTAGTATATATTAATGGTTCAACCCATTTATTTAAAAACCAACCACAAATGGTGTTATTTGCTGACGATACATCCTTAATTTTTAAGATAAATAGACGTGCATCAAATCTTGACGACGTAAATAACGCCCTACTGCAGGTTCAAAATTGGTTCACTGCTAATAATTTAGTAATAAATGGGGAAAAGACTAAATGTATAAGACTTGCTTTACCAAATGTTAAAAGTACTGATTGTGAGATAGTATTGAATAAAGAGAAACTAGAATTCGTCGATAAAACTGTTTTCCTGGGGATCACGCTCGACTCAATGGGGTCCTCATTTAACACCTCTTGCTGGACGGCATATGCTGTGAGCAAAATACCTCAATTTACTGATGTAGATACCACGAGGCTAGTTTATTTCAGTTACTTTCATAGTATTATGTCTTACGGTATCTTACTATGGGGTATGGGGACGGGCTGCAGATATAGTCTATTTTTATTCCGCAGAAAAGAGCCATCAGAGCAATATATGGCCTCCGCAGGCGCGATTCTCTAAGGGAACTGTTTAAAGATATGTTAACTGTTTACTGTTTTAACATCATGACGGTACCTTATCAATATATCTACGAAAACATCATGTAACGTAAGGAAAAATCTAAATCTTTTCGGTAAAAGAGGTGAAGACACAATTATATAACTAGAAATAGGGACCATTTAGTTGAACCAGGTTTCAGAATAGCTAAAGTAGACTCATCCTTCATGGGGTACTGTTTAAAATGATATAATAAAATACCTCCGCACATACTCCAGTTGAATGAAACGAAATTTAAATCATGTATAAAACGCACACTATGCAGCCAGGCATATTATAAGTTGGGAGATTACATTGCTGTCAAAAATGCTTGGCTAAATGCTGGTCCTGCTCCACAAGGACGCTTAAACTAATTGATTAGCATTCGAAAATATTGTTGGAGCTACTGAAGATTAAGAAGAGAAAATTTTCTTTGCATTGTTTAAATTTAATCTCTTAGTATTGTATAATTGCATAGCACATGTGTGAGCACTATGTAGCTAATATAAAGCTACTTTTTACTGGGTACGTCTTTCACTGACTTGAATGTGCCCTGGCGGTTGAGAGTATGTCATGCTCACTCAAATGTCTCGCTGGTGGTGGCGTGTGTGTTGGATCATTAAGTTCCCTTCAAAATGTTTGAGCTAATTGGTGCTGATCCATGCGTCATGTTCGTGAACGGGCCCCGTCAGTTGGGGCTGGTCGTCTCTTAGCTGCCACAGCTTATTTTTTAATTTAGTTGTTTTTAGTTTTTATCTTTTTCATTACGGACGCTTTTAACGTGCACGTCTTTCTACATTGTTCTCACATCTATATTTTCAATATGAACGTACCACACATACTTCAACTAAATGAGACGAAATTTAAAACTTGTATAAAACGCACACTATGCAGGCAGGCATATTATAAGTTGGGGTATTACATAAATGATAAAAATGCTTGGCTCCATGCTGGTCCTGCTCCACAACCTCAACTAATTATTAAAAGAGTGTCCGTGGAGTTTCTTGCCCGTTCTTCTCCATAGATCTACGTTTTGGAATGGGCAACTAGCTTCAACTTTCTGACTTACCTACTGACCGATTCTTTGACAATTCAAAAGTGCCTGTAATTGGTTTAATTGAAATAAATGCTTTGAGTTTGAGTTTGAGTTTGAACGATGTAACCAATATTATGTAAAATATTTGATTTAAAAGAGTGTCCGTGGAGTTTCTTGCCCGTTCTTCTCTAGGATCTACGCTTTGGAATGGGCAACTAGCTTCATTTTGTGTTTAATGTTTCTTTTATTGTTTACTTTTTAATTTTTGACTGTTAAACATATTTAAGTTAATTTTGTATAAGGTTACTGGTATCCTTTTAGTTATCAGTAATTTTGTATTAATGTACTAGTGTGTAATTGTTAGTAATGTAAGGTTATTTTAAATAAATAATTATTATTACAAGTAGTCTTAGCTGTCGCATTAGGTTTATAACCTGTAATGATAGTGTAAGAGTTTTAAATAAATAAATAAATAAATAAATAAATAAATAAATAAATTTTTCTGACTGACCGACCCAAGACCGACCCCTTGACAATTCAAAAGTGCCTGTAATTGGTTTATTTGAAATAAATGCTTTGAGTTGAGTTGAGTTGAGTAACTATTCCACTGACATTAGACGTTTAGAACATGCGTACCATATTTACCTGTTGCATAGCGTGCTGCAAATGTATGGAGTCGGATATTTCCGGTATTACGATGAGCTCACGCACAGAGCTCGGTGAGGCGCCGCCGCCCGCGCCACCCTATGTACGTGAAACAATTTTATAGGGGAAGAAATACATGGAGATAATTAATATGCACGATGGATGGAACTGTATATTTCTGAGTGTGGGCAAAGGACCAAAATCAAACTAAAAATAACACTAAAATTAATGAACTTCCTAGAATTGACGGACGATTATGAAGAAATAAGTACTTCCTAATCCTAACTAATAATATAAATGCGAAAGTGAGTTTGTTTGTTTGTTACGCTTTCATGCTAAAGCGGCTGAACAGATTTGTATGAAATTTGGCACATGGACACAACCGTGACCTAGATTAGGGTATAGGATACTATTTATCCCGGTAGTACGTTCCCGTGAGATAATTCCCGACATCCACGCGGGCGAAGCCGCGGACAAAAGCTAATTCTACAATAAATGAGAAGCATTACCTAGATACAGAATTTCCCTGTTTTCTGACTAACCGTCACGACAGTCCTCTGGCTGTGGCTGTCGTTACCTACGGTTACTCGGACAATAAAATTGAGAGTCTGAGCCCCCAGACTGAAAGACAACCCAGCATGTTGAGTAGAAACAGCAGAACAAAGAGAGAGAGAGAGAAAGTTTTAACATGAACGATAATTATTTATATAGTAATAATAATTTATCGCAAGGACGAACAAAAAAGTCGGACGGAACTCCCGTTAAGACAAAACTGAGTCCCGTTTGTGTGAATACCTACTTATGTGTGAGTGTTAACGTTTGCCCTCGTAATGGCCGGCTAATGTGTGAATGTGTGCGTCTGCGTGTCAAAAACCTATGTCACTCACGTGACCGACTGTGAGTGACAGTTTTTCTTTAGTGAGAAGACTTTTTTGTTCGTCAACGATTTTATCGCAATTCGTACAGCAAATAAGTAATGGGTAGGTACCTAATTGCTAAAGTGTGACCGACTCATTATCACTTGGTGGAGTAGGTAGTTAGGTACTTCGAATTTCGATGGTTGCAGGTTATGAAATTATGTAGGTAGGTACAAACTCGATACCACACGATACGAACGAGTGTTATTATGACCCGTGACCTTGCGTCGACTCATGATTACTCAGCACAAAATGCTAGGTACTACTACTAGTACTATTAGTTTTTAGAATCTTAGAAAATTATTGATTTATAGAATCTCTAGGAATTATTTTCATTTCTTGTATGATGAAATTACCGGACCTAGCTTGTAATATCCATACAAAACAACAATTTAGAAGTTGATACGATTACGATAGTAGCTTAGGCTTACACCGCGGTGGGCGGACAGATAAGCCTTCAACAAGGTTGGTAGGTAGCTCAGGACTCTATACCTACTATAGGCTTAGAATAAGCCCGATATACTAGCGCGTAGCGTTACTATTATATAGGTAACTAGCTGTTGCCCGCAACTTCATCTGCGATCCAGGATGAAAGTAGCCTGTGTCCATACCCAGGTCATGGTCTATCTGTGTGCCAAATTTCATGCAAATCCGTTCAGCGGTTTTAGCGTGAAAGCGCACACTTTCGCATTTATAATATTTATAGTTGGGACACTTGTATTCAGCTGCACCTTCATCTGAAGAGCCTGAAAGCCTATCCCAAGCCTATTACATAAATACGAGATGACAATGAGGAGCATAGGTGCGTATTTGTCTAGTCTAGGAACAGTGTTGCCAGATGACCATCTCGCATTCCCCCCAAACCTTCTCCGAAATCCCCCCAAAATTCAGGTTTTGAAGGAAAAATCCCCCACAAATGGTAAAAAAAAAAAAAAAATACCATTTGTATTTTGCATTTTTGCATATTTGTCATAAGGGGTTATTTGGTTGCAAATGACCTTTCCTACATCTGCTTAATTGATTGCCGACATTATTACCAATAAACTCTATAGACATACCTACATGATGTGTAAATCGTTGGTCCAAGTCCAAGTGTTGCCATAATCAGAGCTACAATTAAGTAAATAAAACTTGAGACATGCTTTCATCTAGGTTAGAACAACTACAATAACTTTATACTGTTAATATTGGGCCACTTTCTCTCTTCTTTCTATGCCGTTGTTGTTTCTTTTTTTGTTGTGATAGTGCCATTAACAAACACCAAGGCGCAAAGACCAAGTTATTCTATTATTATTTTCTATGATTTAATCACTTCGTTCTAACCACGAAGTAAAGAAAAAAGTGGTTCTAACAGACCATAATGACGATTGACGGTAAAAACCTGTTTGTCCGACCAAGCGAGCGACCGACTGACTTTTCCCAGATTACAGATTGGTTACTAAAAATCCCCCCATTCCCTCCATTCCCGGTTTTTTCCCCCCAACTATCCCCCCAAAAATATTGTCCCCCCAATTTTCCCCCCATGACTATAAAAAACCCCCACATTTGGGGGGAATACCCCCAATCTGGCATCACTGTCTAGGAATGACAACAGCAGGTAAGTATCCAGAACCACAGTACTACAATTATAGACGTTATTACCTCCCCTGTTACTTTCAGCTGTAAGCAAATACATACTAAACTTTCAGAGACTTATATACCTAAGTACCTAAATATTCAGAATTATGTGGATATGAAGTACCTGTGCAGGAGCCGCGAGCCGCGCTGCCATGTCCGGTGAGGCAGGCGGCGACGACTCCACCAGGACCTCGTCGCCGG
Organism: Cosmia trapezina; assembly: GCA_905163495.3. Lineage (NCBI taxonomy): Eukaryota > Metazoa > Arthropoda > Insecta > Lepidoptera > Noctuidae > Cosmia > Cosmia trapezina. The sequence continues at coordinate 28,578,236 of LR991020.1, read as the reverse complement.
CGCACTCAAAGTCTGAAGAAAACACCGTCGGGACTGGTTTTAATAAAATTTATCAAAGGAAAGTAGCATTAGAATCGATTATATAAAAAACCGAAGGCATAGGTAAAAAAGATCTAGAAATTCGTGTGCGTCTATCTGTCAGGCCCCAACGAGATTCATCAACAGGTGATAGCTTGTCATAAAGACATTATTTTGTACCTAAAGAAAATAAATAAGATATATTTTGTACCGACAGTTTTTGATTAAATGACGTTTTTATGAAGTGTCTTGCTAGCGGGCCCTTTATGGTTATTTTTATTGTTATTATACTTTCAGATCGCACAATAGTGTTAGGAGCTTGATACTATTATGTACCTTACAAATCCAAAATCTCGACTTTCTGTGAGCTACACTTCAGAAGATATTCGTTATTTAAACAAACGTCCAGCCAGCGGGCCCCTTTTTAAATACTACTATTTTATATCATACAATAGTGTTAGGAGCTTGATACTATTATGTACCTTACAAATCCAAAATTTCGACTTTCTGTGAGCTATACTTCAGAAGATATTCGTTATTTAAACAAGCGTCCAGCCAGCGGGCCCCTTTTTAAATACAACTATTTTATATCATACAATAGTGATAGGAGCTTGATACTATAATGTACCTTACAAATCCAAAATTTCGACTTTTTGCGAGCTATACTTTAGAAGATATTCGTTAATTAATTGTGATTTTTTATTTGCTTTAGCTCGTCAGTTATTATTATGTTACAGCATCTGTTCGACCGGGCTCTGCTCGGGTGAAAATAGAGAAAACGAATTTTTATTTTTATTTTCCCAAGTATGAGACCTAGCTAGATCAATTTTTTGCACCCGTAAACCCTATATTGCAAGTTTCATCGAAATTGTTAGAGCCGTTTTCGTGAACGTGAGTACAAATATTACTCGTTTAATAGTATAGGGATTTTGCATAAGGTTTTTGATGTTCCTTAAATTTCTAAGTTCTAAATTGACATTTGGTACGCGTTGTCTGAAATTTTAAAATTATTGTCGACATGTTAGACATCTTTTGTTCCTAACAATTTAAACAGATTAAAGATTATAATTACTATTACATTTTCTCTTTTAATTTACATCGTCATCATTAGCGTCGTACTCTCTTACTCTTTTTCTTAATCCCAGTTTAAGTGTTATAGCCCTATTGGATTATGAACGTAGGTATAATGTTTGAAAAGGGGTTTGATATCTTCGGAAGAGCTCGAGAAAGTCGAAATTTTGGATTTGTAAGGTACATAATAGTATCAAGCTCCTAACACTATCGTATGATATAAAATAGTTGTATTTAAAACGGGGCCCGCTGGCTGGACGCTTGTTTAAATAACGAATATCTTCTGAAGACTCTCACAGAAGCTCACAGAAAGTCAAAATTTTAGATTTGTAAGGTACATAATAGTATCAAGCTCCTAACACTATTGTGCGATCTGTAAGTATAATAACATTAAAAATAACCATAAAGGGCCCGCTAGCAAGACACTTCATAAAAACGTCATTTAATCAAAAACTGTCGAGGTACAAAATATATCTTATTTATTTTCTTTAGGTACAAAATAATGTCTTTATGAAAAGCTATCACCCGTTGATGAATCTCGTTGGGGCCTGTCAGATAGACGCACACTAGAAATTCTAGGTATAGCTAAGCTAGGCTTCATGGCGACCTTGATTTAACTTCGCAAAATAATAAGTGTAATATTTTGCACAGCAGTGCAGCAGTGCAACATTTTCTTCTACTTTATTTTGTTTATTTAGGTACCTTATCATTTGTTTTATCGAATTTACAAAACAAAATAATATACCTACCCACATGCTACCCACATTACAGCTAAAAAAAACTGGATTAATGTTATTTTATTATCCCTAACAAAATACAACTTTCCTTACAGACCACTTATTAAATGTTCAAAAGTAACATAGTTAACTAAGCCTTAACTTTAGAGTAGTTCTAATCCCATAATTACAGTGAAAGCCATACCTGCTGCTAATTGGCAACATTTCAAAGTAGGGTAACTCACCCCTTTGATGGCAGCTTGCAATTAAATGTAATGCAGGCAGGTAGATCATTGTACACTTTAAAAAATTCAATTATGTACTTATAACATAACACAGATTGTTATGTAATATTTCTACTTAGACTTGAATGTTAGTAAAATACTCATCTTAACTTGTTATTGAGAACTGTACAAAGAAGTAATCAGTTATCATTACTGTTTAAATGCATTGCAGTAATCATAAACATTCACTGCAGCAACAAAAATATCAACATAAAAAAGATAAAGAAAGATTCTCATAACAGCCAAAAAGAAATCATAAATTCTTCCATAAGCATAAAAAATATTGCATCATATTATTTTCCAGTAAACAAATAAAATTAATCATCTTATTTGTTGCATAACACCATCCCAGGTGATAGAGATGTTATTGATCTGCCGGGAGCAAGGACGGAGAGTATCCGTGGAGCGTAACCTGGCAACACGTCATCCGTCCCTCCGCACCGTCACTCTTAACAAAACAACTGTACATAAACACTCACTCTCTAAATAGAACACATTCTCAAAGCCCATCTCAGACATTTTGGATTGAAAATTAATATTTGCAACAAAATATCACTAGAACACAACAGTAACACATTATTGTTACTTTACACTGGTTTGTATGACATCAAGTATTGATCAAACAACGGTCTCTATGTGCTAGGTTGGTTCACTGCCATGTTTGGTACTGTTTCTGTGAGAATTTTGTTTTAATGTATAGTAGTGTGGGCTTGCTAGAGGTGGTGTGTAATTTAGTGATAGGGACATAGTGGGGTGGCTGCAGGTGCCTTGTCACGGTTCAGTGACACCACCTGCCATGTACCACCATAGGTAATGCATGACTGGATATTTTGTTTTGTTTATAATTATTATTATTGTATTGTTGGTGTTAGTGAGATTTTTATAATAAGTATAATATGCAATAATCTGTTATATAATGTGTGGATGTCTTTTGTTGGATAATTAATAACATCATGTTTACTAATTTTATAACAGTCATAAATGTTTATTATTTTCCTTTGTGTTGCCTTGACTTTATTGTTACTTGTGTGTATTTTTCTGTGAGCATGATTTATGTCCAAGCAACATAGTTATTTAGAATGCTATGTTGCTTGGACATAAACTATTATTTAGATTGAAGTATGAATTCTGAAAAAATATTTTTTTGTTTTGTTAACAATTCCACTAAAGAAGCTTACTAAGTTAATAAACCATTTCTAGGAGCTTGATGTTTGTTAGCTGCGCAGATTGTCGGTCCCCCCCATGTATTGCGTAGTACATAAGTCCCGAAAGTTAATTCCGCAGGTGAATAGTCGGTGCGGGTCGTGCGCCGTACCAGGCACCGCCGCCGTATCCCTTCTGCCCGATAACTTTGATAAAATTGATACGCGCCTGGGAGTAAGGGGGAGCTCATTTAGGACGCTCCCCGATCCGGGAAGCACGCATATCATTCCCGACGCACTTGACAACCATTATTAACGTTATCAAACCCATTTTTCAGGTTATTAACGAATTAACTTATCGAGATTAGAATAAACCCACCTGCCATCCATACTTCGAACTGTCAAAATCATCTTAGTTTCTATAATTTGTTTTAATCACGAATAAGTAATATTACTAACATTTACTCTATGTACACCTAGTTTTGCCAATTTTTATGTAACACGATAAGAAATGACTTATCAATGTTGTTGTCTTGTAGCTACACCCGTTTCCTAGGCTACGGTGGGACACCCCGACCCCGGCCAAATTTCAAGCTAGTGATTTCAATAATTACTAATTTACTATTAGTATTTAGTAAGATATACCTTTTTTGTTTATTTTAGAGGAACTAAGTAAATAAATACTTACTTTCATTTTCTATTAAGAAAAAGATAAAGATCCTTCTAATTTTAACCATGTTAAATAACAGTTACACAAAATTACAAAATAGTTGGTAAGTTGGTAACTAATGAACTCCAAAATAATTCGATAATTCGTGTTGAATCAACTTCAACTCTTGATTGGTGGCTTTTGTGGAAGAGTTACCAACTCAGCACTATTTGCCCACATCACAAATGTACAATGATATACAGTCAAGAATCAGAAAATTTGAACACAGTTTTTCCCGCTTTTTCTAGTGAGAGTAGATCTACATAGATTCAGTAATTCAGTTCCAACAAAAACTACCTATGTCATTATGTCATACAAGAAACCATTTTTGAGAGGGGCTAACGCTATCCGTAAAAGTTTTCGTATTATACGCACGGCTACTGACAGATCAAGCTATACATTTCCAGTATAAGCTGATCTCGCATTGTATAGGGTTTCCTTACAATGAGAGGTCAGTGTAAACTGGAAATGTATAGCTTGATGTGTAGCCATGTGTACATACAAAGTAATAAATAAATAAATATCCTTGGACATTTCACACAACGCCATCTAGTCCCAAGCTAAGCAACCTAATGCTTGTGTTATGTTAACGAGATGGCTGATAAACTACTTATATAATTTTTTTTTTTGTAAATACATACATATTATAGATAGAAAAACACCCAGACTCGGAACAAATACTTGTAGGTCGTACAAATATTTGTTCCGTGCGGGAATCGAACCCGCGACATGCTGCGCAGCAGTCAATCGCTCAACCACTGCGCCAACCGTGTCGTCAAAAAAGTAGTTGGATGTATGGAAGAAAAACACAAATGTTGCGCAGAACCCAAATAAATTGGGAACATATGAGAATACAAACCACACAAAGTAGTTGGATGCCAAAGTAGAATAGGTACCTAATTTTCATTGTTCGTTGATGAGTTACTGTGCCTGTGCCTACCACCCTGTGCCTACCACACTTATTTACCTTTATAATATTGGAGTCTGCCTGCCCAGCCAGGAGCGTTCCCATTGCACCGTTAACATATAGGAACAAGACGTCTGTTCATGCCCTATGCCGTTAGTTTTTAGGAGGCAAAAAACTTACCTGCTTTAGCCTTATACTTTGAAATTGAATTAGTTTTCATATTTTAATATTACCTTCTAGACAGTCTGCTTCAAAAATTAATATTACATTATTCTGATAGTCTTCAATTATTTCAACCGTTTTTTTTGTATTCATAATTAAAGCCGAAGATTTGGATTATTTATTATTATTTTCCGAATCGGAACTTCGTGTTTCTCGACTTCTCATCCAAAGTAGTAAGATATCACCTTGGTAATTATTTATTTACGAAACTTGAAGCTTGAAGATCAAAACCAGTTGACATTTCCATGTAATATTATTTTACTAGCTCTAATAGTATTACAGGAATTTTGAAATCTAGACGGCTATTCTGTATTTCACACCCATAAAACCTCTTTACAAATATTATTTTATTTTATTATTGGTAGTTAGCCAACTTGACACACAAAGGGCCACAGAAAAGGCGACGATGGGACCACACAGACCAGCCTACTTAGAATGTTTATAATTATATGGGGCCGTACATTGGGCCGTACTATGACGTGAAAAAACATCATGGATCCGTTGAAAAAAGGATGGTGCTATACCTCAGTCTCTCTCTCACACTGGAACTTCTGCCCTGATAAAGAGCTCATAGAATATCTAGTAAGCCCCCAGAGAAAACATGGTACAGAAAGGAGGAAGCCTTATACTCTATACCCAGCCAGCCGTACGCGAAACAAACCTGATGAACTTTGGATGAACTGATGAAAAGATGATGACAAGCAATGATGATGAGTGTGAGTGGATATTGATTGATCACATTGCAATACAATTAATTAATAATACTGGCAACACTAAAATTATCGTCAAACTCAGGGGCGCAAGCTCTTATGCCAGGGCCACACTATACGGACATCGCCGTTGATTATCGCGTTGAAGAGCGATAACCGAAGGTGTAGCCACCACTACGGCGATAATTTGACAACGGCATTCACATTGCCGACTGACGAGGGATTTGAATTCAATGAGCATTCACGTTGACCGTTCAAGAGTGGCCACTAAACAATGTTTAAACCGTTTATGGGCATTGGCGTTGACGATAGTGGCATCGGCATTATAGTAGGGCAGAAGTTGAACGGTTCCAGTGTGAGAGAGAGATGGAGCTTTATACGACCTATAGCACCATCCTTTTTTCAACAAATCCATGATGGATCCCAAATGGATCCATGATGGATCCCTAATGGATCCATGATGTTTTTTCACGTCATAGTACGGCCCCATATAATTATAAACATTCGCTGAAAGTTACATGCTCTGTGATTCGCTGCTAATAATGCAATGCAATAACGATCACCGCGAGTCCGCGACGACGCGACCCGACACTGTCAGGTGTGCGTCCATACTGCCGGCCTAGCGCGGGCGCGACGACAGGCGCGAAATATCAAACATATGAAACCACCGCTTGTGTCCATAGTGCAGTGACTAAGGCGGGCGCCTAGCGCGACGGGCTCGAGCGAGATAGCGCGCGTAGTTTTCAAACGTTCCTATCCGCGCGTTATGGCCATACTACGGGCCTAGTGAGCAAGCGAGAAGCGAGCTAATGCGCGGCTGGGCAGTGTTGCCAACTTAGTGCTTTCGGTAGTAATAGATCTGGTGCATTTTCTGTTAAATCAGTGCTTAAAAATAGATAGTATAGTCGCGTAACCGTAATCGGAAACGTCGAAATAGGACACCTTTCGCCCAAAAGTCGTCTTTCAAGCAGGTTTGCAGATGTTGGGTTGGAATTCGCACCACGAATGACTTATAGTTGACGTCGTGGCGAGACTCCAATCTTCCGACCCTCAGGGTCCATTTGGTCTCCACTTTCACATACTGCACGGCCTCCTCAACTGTCGTGGAGTGATGCAGACGTGAAATGTACAGCTGATCAGATCGTGCAATTTGGAATTAATAAATAAATGTACTAGTCAACTCGTTAACGTGTCCGAGCGCACATCGTTTCATGTCGCCAGTCAGCGACGAAGTTTCAAGGCACTATATAGGTACAGACGACGCCAGCACATCAAACTAGTAAAATCTGTCAAATTTCTTTAATCGATTTTCATCTTTATCGCTAGAGCATTAGGTGCAAGGTTGATTGGGAAAATTTTACAGTTTCGGGTGGCTTGACCTGCTGGCGTCTGTACGTTTGTTTATGAGATAATTGTTTAATTGTTATATGGAAATTAGTGGACAGGTATGGCTTTATTATTCCCATAACATGTATTTCAATAACATTTTGTATTGTTGTAAGTTTATAAGTTTTTTTTTATAAGTTTGTATCTTCTCTGGTAATTTTAGGTGGTCATATAAAGTATAAAATAAATATCCTTGGACATTTCACACAATGATGATATGTTACCGGGACGTCGCGGTAAGTGTTACGTTGTTCAACGCGATGAATTGAGTGGCCACACTTGAACGATCAACGTCAATGCTTATTGAATTGAATTCACACCCCTCGTCCATCGGCAATGTGAATGCCGTTGTCAAATTATCGCGTAGTGGTGGCTACACCTACGGTTATCGCCTTATCGCCCTTCAACGCGATGATCAACGGCGATGTCCGTAAAGTGTAGCCCCGGCATCATGATGTAGTCAAACGTTGATACGGACTATTTAGTAAAAGTGCCAAATCCTTGTCCATGGTTTGCCTTTGCAAGTTTGCAACACCAGAGGGCCAATTCTCGTACTTAAAAAACGTTCAAATTCAAGTCACAGTGTCATCTCAGCGACAATCAATGTCAAAAATGTAGGGAAATTAACCTCTAATTTCCCTACATTTTTGACAGATTGCGACTGGAGATTAGAATGCGAACGTTCTTAAAATTACGAGAATTGCCCCTCTGAAATAAGTCATAAACGCTACAACAGCTCGCTCGTCACTGTGGCCACCGGACGCCGCCGCCATTGGCCGCCATCGCGCTCGCCTTAGGGCGAGCGCGCATTGCGGTGCGTTTCCGGTAGTTCTGCCGCACTGGGCGGGGCATACGGTAACAAAACGCATGACCGCAGTTCGCGCACTTCAAAGACATTCCATACTTCACAGATTTTGCGGTAGAAAAACGCACAGCAATGCGCGCTCGCCATTAGAGCGAGCGCGCACTGCGGTGCGTTTCCGGTAGTTCTGCCGCACTGGGCGGGGCCTACAGTAACAAAACGTATGACCGCAGTGCGCGCACTTCAAAGACATTCCATACTTCACAGATTATGCGGTAGAAAAACGCACCGCAATGCGCGAGCCCCTAGTCACCGCGCGTTCACTGTGGACGCACACTAGGGTAATAATGTTCCGAGTATGTGTTCTATGGTTATATGTTATGTTCAGTCTGTGGACGAGACGTAGCGAGGATACTTTGCATAAACCGGCCAATCAGTCGCTTAGAGGTGTGCGTTACTGCAGCGGAATGTTGTCGCTTTTCAGGATTTCGTCTTGACAGGAATTAGTACCCAATCTCGTGTAAATGTGCCCGAAATTTAGAATTTGTGCGTCCAGCCGATCCAAAGATATTCACGAAAAACAGATTCCGCTGGAGTAACGTTACTGCAGCGGCATGTTTTTTTACCAGTGGTCGTAGCTGAATACAAACTAGCTACTTAGATAGATATAATTTGTGCCTAATTGTGCCCAAAAAATAGAATTTGTGCGTCTTGAGGTTTCAGAGTTATTCAAGATGCCGCTGCAGTAACGTTTAGCAAATTGCTGTATCTCTTAAACGGCATGACATACAACTACGATTTTTTTTACTACGGTGGGTCTTAATTTGTGCTTAATTTGTGCAATTTTATTTTTTCTATAATCGACACCATTGGAAAACTAGAATTTTTTTTTCAAAAACCCTAAAATCGATCCTCGCGCTTCAATGAGAAACCCTAGAAACTTACCAATTATGGTGATTTATACCTTTCATGAACTCAAAGCATCATGTGAAATTAGATGTTTATATTCCAACTCCTTAGAGAGTAATTCCATTTTAATTAAAATCTGGCCATGATATAATGTAACGCTCCAATACATGAGTTATTATTAAGTGACTGATATTATGATTATACTAATAATTAGTACCCTTATTAAATTGTTTATTCTTAAAGTTTCAGCTGAAAAAACGTTCTAACTACTTAGATATAAGAAAAAAACGATAGGAAAAGAAATCAAGTGATTAACCGAACAAATTCGAATGACTACATAAAAGCGGGCTCACAGTACATTGTGCTAACCTTCTTAAATATGTAGTACAACATTTCGTTTTTTGAAACAGTCTCGCACAAAAGTGTTACTTATAATTTATTGTTTTGTAAAACACGTAGGTATTACGTAAGTACGTAGTACATTATAACTCAATAGGTATTACGTACACACAGTGTGTAAGCCATAAATGATATTGAGGATTTGCAAACCTTTAAACTCTCAGTCAAATGTTAGTAAGTACAGCAATCTAATAAAGACCAAAGGTTTATTTGACGAGAAAGTGTATTTTTGTTGCCAATATAATAAAAGAAAAAATACCGTTTATAGATTTAGTTTTGAATTGAAATAAAATAGCATGATTGATACCTCTGTAAAATTTTGTTTTATTATTTAGTTACCTACTTAATAGAAATATTCACAAATTGATCAAATTGAGGAAAGTGAATGTCTATATTGTCTAGATCTCAGCCAATTCGTCAATCGGAACTATTACACTCATACATATATAAAATACATCTACCCTATGCTATGCCGTCAGAACGACCGGGATAATAAAACATTACTTGGGGGGAATCCCCAGAGTTTGTCGTTGCTTCATTCGAAACTGCCGTATGGAATGGTTTTTTGTAAACATTCTTCAATGAAAAACAATGGTACCAACATTCGTGAAACGCACTGTTAGTTCGGTTCGGTGTTAACTTTGTTTGACACGAGTAATTGGCCGCCAATCTCGTGTGTGGAGAGCGTGTGCACATTATCTTTTTCCCAGTAATTCAAGGAATTGTGTGTATAATTACGACGCGTGTAATTTCGGCTGGACAATACGCATTGGTTTTGTGGTACATTGTGCTTATGGTGAAATAAATTAACTGTTCAGTGATAAAGAAGATCGACACACCTGTATTTTCTGTGCGTTAGAGTACTTCAAAGACATTCCATACTTCACAGATTATGCGTTACAAAAACGCACCGCAGTGCGTGCTCGCCCTTAGGTCACTTCCTACTCTCTGATGACTCTCTACGTCACATATTTATGTAAAAGTAAATAAATAGTTACCTAATTAAACCATTTGTACGCACCTGTACCCATCAAAATTCAATTATAATACTACCAATTTAAGAAGGTGGGCATAATGTACTGTGAGCCCGCTTTTATGTAGTCATTCGAATTTGTTCGGTCAATCGTGTGATTTCTTTCCCTATCGTTTTTTTCTCATATCTAAGTAGTTAGAAGGTTTTTTCAGCTGAAACTTTAAGAATAAACAATTTAATAAGGGTACTAATTATTAGTATAATCATAATATCAGTCACTTAATAATAACTCATGTATTGGAGCGTTACATTATATCATGGCCAGATTTTAATTAAAATGGAATAACTCTCTAAGGAGTTGGAATATAAACATCGAATTTCACATGATGCTTTGAGTTCATGAAAGGTATAAATCACCATAATTGGTAAGTTTCTAGGGTTTCTCATTGAAGCGCGAGGATCGATTTTAGGGTTTTTGAAAAAAAAAATCTAGTTTTCCAATGGTGTCGATTATAGAAAAAATAAAATTGCACAAATTAAGCACAAATTAAGACCCACCGTAGTAAAAAAAATCGTAGTTGTATGTCATGCCGTTTAAGAGATACAGCAATTTGCTAAACGTTACTGCAGCGGCATCTTGAATAACTCTGAAACCTCAAGACGCACAAATTCTATTTTTTGGGCACAATTAGGCACAAATTATATCTATCTAAGTAGCTAGTTTGTATTCAGCTACGACCACTGGTAAAAAAACATGCCGCTGCAGTAACGTTACTCCAGCGGAATCTGTTTTTCGTGAATATCTTTGGATCGGCTGGACGCACAAATTCTAAATTTCGGGCACATTTACACGAGATTGGGTACTAATTCCTGTCAAGACGAAATCCTGAAAAGCGACAACATTCCGCTGCGGTAACGCACACGCTTAGAGCCGTAGCTTAGAGCATTTAACCTAGTCGGGTGTTATATAATATAAGTTATCGAATTCACAAATAGTTTTTTTATTTTTATTTAATTTGTATAATAATTATAGAAAAAAAAACTAAACTAAACTAAACCCCCTGGTCTGTATTCTACTTAGAGCATTTAAGTTAAATGCTCTAAGGTATTCTACAATTATTGTAGAATACAGACCAAAACTCACAACATAAGAGATCTTTAGATCACACCATGTCAGTGTCAAGCTTATCCTTCAAAGCCTTAGATAATAGAGATCTCAATCGAGCCACCGCGTGGCCGGTCATGAGACAGCAATATAATACTTTTTCTAGGTTATGTGGTATGAGAAATGAAGTTTAACGTAAGAAATCTTCCAATTTTTGGACTGAAACCCATGTCACTACATTCGCACAATGCAAAAACTGTCCAAAAAAGTTAAATTAATCGACGCAAGATAAATTTTGTAACAGTGATAGCACTTCGTTTGGCTAACATTCAAAAGTTCGCCAAGCAAAAATACGGCACGCCGTAAGAGACAGAAGATACGATGCTTTGTCTCAATTTTCCTATTAATTTCGTATATTATATGTGTCTCACAGTCTCACTTCCACACTTCACACTGTAATCATGGCAGCATCTAGAGGTTCAACGTCTTTGTTCAAAGCCGTTTAAAGCACAGAGTACTTTTACATAAAGCTTCAAAGCGTCAGGTATTCCGTTTGTGTTCTGTGGTCAGTTATTGTAGTGATGATAATAATTATATTCCCGAAAATATTATCCTAGAGAGAACTTCATTGTGTTGTTTCTAAGAGAGAATTTACGAGAATTAAAAAAAACCGGCCAAGTGCGTGTCGCACCACGCACAATGAAAGGTTTCGTAGTTGAAAAGAATTTATCCCAAAAATGTGCTGTGAGATTTTGCTTCTTGCCAAACATTAATCTAGAATTCTAGATCAACGGGAAGTATCCTTTAATTTACTTGCGAGTATCAAAATATGTCTCATAAATGGCCGTATTTTTTTATTGCGCTATTCGTTACGAGTCGTTAGATTTTCGTTCGTTTGACGAATCTGGACGAAATCTAACTTAGAGATGTATTGTTGATTTTGATGGTTAAAATTATATAAATACATACCTGTGTTATTACCGCGTATCATGCTTTGATCAAGATACAACCTGACACGGACATGCAAATTGCAAAAAACCCAAAGAAAAATTGAATTTCGCGGGCTACACAGCGCAATTACATACTTGCGTGTTTGATATTATTAATTTTAACTTGATTCCTCCACCACTTGCCTGAGAAAAAGGGTCTTGAACTCTTGACTCCGACTGACAGACTTGAAAATATTTTTTTATGTGAGAGAATTACAAATCACAGATTACTATATTAGTAGCTAGCTTTTTCCTTTACTTGTGCTGCGAGTCCTTGCTTCTTGCCAACATGATTCTAGGACAACGGGAAGTACATACCTTATAGGTTTTGATTTACTTGCGAGTAGGTATCAAAATATACAGGGTGTCCGGTGGCAGAATTAGGATTTCAATTTAGAATTGTTTTACTGCCGCTGAGCGGAGGGATGAGTGGGGGGTCGCGTTCGATTCGTAATTCGTGCGGATTACTTAATCACGATGTCGCAGTGGACGGGTGAAGAACGTGCTTTTGCAGTCGAAGCGTTTTTAAAGCTTATGATTCCTGTGCTGTTGCTCGTCGAAGATTTTGTTTCCGACGTTTACGTGATGCGATAAGTGAAGATTTGGTTCGAATGTGGGTGCGAAGGTTCAGGACAACAAGTTCAGCAGCAAACAATCCGCGGCCGGGGACCAGCCGCACGTCGAGGACTGATGACAACATCGGACTTGTCGCGAACATTTTGCGCGATAATCCTCGTCAGTCCGTGCTGCTCTAGGGCTCCCAAAAATGATTGTGCACGAAATATTGAAAAAGGAACTTAAACTTCATAGTCTCAAAATTCAAATTGTGCAAGCGCTATAGCACAACGATTACAATTTGCGCAAAAGTTTCTGCGAGACAATATTGCAGCGATTTCATACTGTGAACACAATCTTTTGGAGTGATGAAGCCCATTTTCACCTAAATGGATGTGTAAATGAGCTGAATTGCCGTTATTGGTCACCTAAAGGACAGAATCCACGTTTAAAACATCAACAGCCACTTCGCAGACCCAAAGTGACGGTTTATTGTTCATTGTCAAGCAGTGGAATAATCGGACCATATTTTTTTGAAAATTATCGAGGGCAAGCCATTACTGTGAACGGTGTTTCTTATCGGCGCATGCTTAACGATTATTTTCTTCCAATAATGAAAGAACATCTTGCCTAGAGTTCACACACATGGTTCCAGCAGCATTGCGGCACGCCTCACACTGCTAGAGACACCATGGCGCTTCTTCGTGGTTTCTTCCCTAACAAATTGATAAGCCGTTTCAGTGACATCCACTGACCACCCAGGTCGCCGGATCTCACCCCAAGGGACTTTTTTCTATGGGGGTACCTCAAAAGTAAAGTCTAAGAAACAAACCCAGCGACAATCTCCACACTAAAAGAAAATATCGTTCGCGACGTTAATGGCATCCCGACGTTACTTCTGCAGCGAGTGGCGCGGCATACTGAGGTCAGATTCCAAGAGTGTGTCCGACGTGACAGTCAACATTTAGACAGAATCATTTTTAAGAAATAAAATCCGCACTTCTCTTCTTTCTAATAGATATTAAAACAAATTTATATATTTTGTAGTTTTTTTCTTATTTAAATTTGAAATCCTAATTCTGCCACCGGACACCCTGTATATATATTAGGGTTCCGTACCAAAATGGTAAAAATAAAATACCCTTATGGTGTGACTCAGTCTGTCTGTCACAGCTGGATATCTGAAGAACTACTAACAACTAGAAATTTGGAACAGTTTTAGATGACGTTTGCTCAACTATTTTGCAAATACGAAAGAAATAAAAAAATATGTTTTACAGGGACTGAAAGGGGGTCTTAAAAAATGGGGCTGCTAGGGCATGTGGGGTATCATATGAAATAGCGCTGTTTGCACATTCTCAAACCTTTTTTTAAATATCTTTTAGGCCGCATAGTTTTCGACTTTTTGTGTCCCCCCCCCTTTTCTCCGAAGTTTGCCAAGAGAAAAATCTGAAATTATACTATGTGATAGAAGTTTATGTAAATACAGGAAAATAAAACGATGTCTCTAAATAGCACACTTTTTCAGAAATCAGAACGGAACCCTCGGTGTACGAGTCCGACACGCACCGGTTTTTAGGGTTCCGTACCAAAATGGTAAAAAAGGAACCGTTATGGTGTGACTCAGTCTGTCTGTCTGTCACAGCTGGATATCTCAAGAACTACTAATGCTATCAACTTGAAATTTGGAACAGTTTTAGATGACGTTTACCCAATTATGTTACAATTACAAATAAGAAAAAAGTAAAAATATTTATATATTTTTTATAACAGGGACTGAAAGGGGGTCTTAAAAATTAAAAGTGGGGCTACCAGGGCATGTGGGGTATCATTTGAAAGAGCGCTGTTTGCACATTCTCAAACATTTTTTTATTTTTTTTTTAGGCTCCATAGTTTTCGTGTTTTGATGAAAAATGTAAAAAAAAATACCGTTCCCCCCCCTTATCTCCGAAGTTTGCAAAAAAAATTTTAAATTATTCTATGTGATAGAAGTTTATGTAAAGATTACAGGAAAAATAAAACGATGTCTCTAAATAGCACACTTTTCACACACACGCACACTTTCAGAAATCGGAACGGAACCCTCGGTGCGCGAGTCCGACTCGCTCTTGACCGGTTTTTTTATTGCGTTGAATTAAGTAGAACCTTATTTTTTTAGAACTACAAGGGACAAATAGACCTACGTATTTGATTTTAATTTCAACTTGATACCTCTACGCGTTCCTGAGGTAAAGTCTGTTGACGGACTGACAGACAGACAGACAACGAAGTGATCCTATGACGGTTCCGTTTTTTCCTTTTGAGGTACGGATCCTTAAAAAATGTATGTCTCTATTGTATCCATCTATTTACCCGACTGCGCGGCAGCAATTACAGGGTATCTACTATGTATCTTTGTGAGTAGGATTCTTTATACCCTAAAAGCGCCCTAGCGGCTATATGGATAATAATAAATGAGGTGTCTGTCAACTCGTCTAGGTCGCGCTATTGTTATAGTATAAAATCAAAATTAACATATGTTGGAACATATGTTGTGTTAATAATTTTGCATGCTTTAGTCTTAAGCAAAACATGTATGACCTCATCCTGAAATCATGTAACACCTTTTTATACCATGTTTTATGCAAATATAAATAAATAAATAAAAAATTGTGGATTTATGACCTCAATAAGTCGACTTGAATAAAAATGTGGTAAAAAATTCAAAAATATAACACACTCAAAGGGCAAAAAAAAAGTCCTGACTACAACTAAAAAGTTCAAAACAAGCTCACTTTTCTAACAGTCTGGTACTGTTGGTGGCACACGTTTTTGGTCATACATAACGTCTTGGTATTGGCAGTTACATTTATTGCTTCCTTCCCATCATAATTATTGGCTACTACTTTTAAATTATTTTTTAGCCATGATCCGAGAATATTCTCCGTCGAACGGAGAACATACTCCATGAGAGAATATTCTCACGACCCATCACTAGTCAGGCGTCATCATGTCATTGTCATTTTGTCAATCGTGTTAAGAGTCTGGTGTCAGATGTCAGATTAGGCGTGCGCGTTCCAGTGTTGTTGTTGGACAGAGAAAAATATATGTAAATCCAGTAGAGTAAAAGAAATATCTAGACACCATGTTTAAAATCTTGGATGATGTGAGTACAACGTCACAGCTCGCAGCAGCATGATGGATGACAGCTTTTGTTAGTTGTTTTTGTCTGTCATTGGTATCATGCTACTGAATTAATATTTTTGTAATTTACACGCAGTGTTTCGTGAAAAATAGATCTATATTAATACTATCTAAAATGAAAGTAATCGTTAAAAAGTTACAAGGCGGTGAATGTTGCTTGGAAGTAAGTATATTTGCTGGAATTGAAATCGTACATTCTTTCCTCTTAAACATAGTATTCGTGCATTGTTTTAGGTACTCCCAACCACACAAATATCTGAAATGAAACGAAAAATTGCCGAACAGTTAAAGATTCCAGTAGAGGAACAGAAATTGCTGTTACTAGGCAGGACACTAGTGGATGAACAAACAGTTGAAGCATATCCCACCATAAAGGATGGTACTAAATTAAACCTAGTTGTTAAAAAGCCTGATACCCTTCTGGAGGCTTCTGTGAAGTATTTCAAGAAGATGTATGGCATGACAGAAGCAGAATCAACAACAGCTGCAAACCGGCTAAACAAAATTGTGCAAGAAAAATTCAGTAAATTATCATGGGATGATCTTGATAGGCTATCATTAGACTGCATGTTGGACGAAAATGGTCAAAGCCGAAGCCCGCCAATGGAAATTGAGCCAGAGTGTGATGATGTGTACAGTTTATAATTTTCTGGACATTAATAAATATTTTTTAATGTTTTATTTGTATTTTACAATTAATTATAGGTAATCTAAGTTGTTATGCAGCTAGGTACCTTCAGCTAAGTACATAACTTGTAAGAATTCTGTAGTGGTAGTGTTGCTATATGTATATTGTGTAAATTAGTGAAAATATGGACTTGTTTACTCACTACTTACAGTGTTGCGGCATTCATAGAGTTCAATGTATCTTAAGCATAATATTATGTGATGTGTGGCTGACACTGGCTTGGCCACCATCAGGGATTTTACTTTTGACTAATCGTTAATTAGTCGAAATTTGTCGCCAAATATCAGAATTTGTCGGTCACTGGTTCAAAAGTTATAAGGGGTCATTGGTGGCCGATCTGGAGAGAGTCTACCCAGCTTGGCCACCTTTATATCTCAAAAACTAGGGCACCTAGTGAAGATCTGTTTTCTCCCAGATTTAGTCGCTAATTAGTTGAAATTAGTCGCCAAGTCACAGATTTAGTCGGGTCTTAGTTTAGAAGATATAATGAGTTCAATTTTTAAGTATAGACCAAGAGCTAGATCAAAGATTTTATCGTAAACTCTTCAATCTAGCTCTTGAACTATACTTAAAAATTGAACTCATTATATCTTCTAAACTAAGACCCGAACAAATCTGTGACTTGGCGACTAATTTCGACTAATTAGCGACTAAATCTGGGAGAAAACAGATCTTCGCTAGGTGCCCTAGTTTTTGAGATATAAAGGTGGCCAAGCTGGGGAGACTCTCCAGATCGGCCACCAATGACCCCTTATAACTTTTGAACCAGTGACCGACAAATTCTGATATTTGGCGACAAATTTCGACTAATTAACGACTAAATTTTTGTGTTATCAAAAGTAAAATCCCTGATGGTGCCCAAGCCAGTGTCAGCCACACTTATGTGATCACCAATTGTGGATATAACAGCTTGAGATTCGTCAGCTATATTGTCACTTTTAATCACTGTTTTTCTGTCATTTCTAATCTTATCTGTTACTCTCTTATCTTCAGCACTAGATCTTGAAGCAACAATATACAATTAATTATTACACTTGACCAAACTGCATGTTACAAATTGCTGGATGGTTTAATTGATATGTAAGGATGAATTCATTTGACAAAATAAGTAATCTAGTGGATTGAGGATTTTTGTATATAATACAATCACACTTAATATATCTGTTATAATTGTAGCAAGTTGTAAATATATATATTATTTTTTTAATTTACTGCATTCACTTCCTGAGAACTTTCACATATTGAAAGTTACATGCTCTGTGTTGTGTTTAATGGACAGACTTTTGACAGTATTTTTCTTAATTATTCAGACTGGCCCAAATTTGTAAATTGTACAAAAAGGCAAGAATAAAACAACATTTTAATTATTTATGTTTTATTACATCATGCATTGTTTCATACCTATCTATAGTATAATACAATTTGATGGCAAGTAACACTGTTGGTGCCTTAATCGACATGCACAAAATAAAATTAAATGCAATCATCTCGCTTAATAAGTGATCAAACGAACTTACCTGTTGTGAAGTTCGATCATTATTATACGAAGGGCTTCGTTCGAAGATATACTATTTACAATGCAGCTTCCTCACGCCAGTCGACAACCAAACGCATATTTAGAGCTGAAAGCAAAAACTAATCGCACAAGTGTAACTATTCCCGAACTATACGTCATCTGTCATTATTTTAGAGTAGGAAAGAATCTCAATTTTCTGGGGTAGGGTAGGGAGGGTTCCCTATATCTTCGAACGAAGCCCTTCGTATAATAATGATCGAACTTCACAACAGGTAAGTTCGTTTGATCACTTATTATACTTAGGCTTCGTTCTCGATATACTATTTACAATGCAGATGTTAAGAGTTTATTAGGAAAATTGGGATTCCAAAAATGGAATTATAAATAAATAGTAGTAAGTATAATACGAAATTAAGATCTTTTATTTTTTAGGTACAAATGACATAATAAAATGGCAATAATAGATAACCAGTCTCATTCATCTTAATATTGGACTTATTGTCCAATTTCTAAATAAGTTTTAATCAAATTACAATAGGTACTTAATAGATAAACAATCAAATTATTCATAATAATCAAGTATCTTGTTCAGCATTAAGCACAGCATGAGCAAATTCGTTTGAATTATTGACAATTGGCCTATTATAAAATCTAGCGAAAGTCGAAGAGCTATTTGTCCAGCCTGCTGTTTGCCTTATAACATCTAATGACACTCCCTTAGCGTTAGCAGTGGATGTCGAGGCATGTCTAGTACTATGTCCTGAAAAAATACTAATATCTATGCCGCAAACAGATAGAGTAGTTTTTATCCATCTACTGATGGTAGAGGGAGAAACTGGTTTGTGGGGCTTGTTCAATGAAAGTATTAAGTGAGTACTATTTCCCCGAATGCTCTGAGTATAATTAATGTAATCACGTAATGTACTAGCTGGACAGATTTCAAACTTTTCAAAGAAAGGTAAAAAGAGGTTCGGTTGGCTGCGACCGGGACCAGATGTTTTAATAGTATCTGTAATTGAAATGTGTACACCTGCATGATTTATTGTGATGTTAGGTATTTTAATAAGAGACAAAGTCTGTGCTCTTTGGGCTGTGCTTAGTGCTAGTAACATTACCAATTTTTTGGACAATTTTTCAAAATTTAAAGAATTATTTGGAGTCCAAGTTTTTAAAACATTTAAGACCTTACCTGGGTCCCAAGTAGTTTGATACTTGGCCCCAGGTGGTTTGATTTTATAGAAACCTTTAAGTAGCCTCTTGATGCGGTCATCACCACCAATTTTTGAGCCTATTATTACAGCAAGAGCTGACTTGTGTGAGTTTAAAGACCCATATGAGGCCCCTAAGTTGAATTGCTCGGTTAAAAAATACATAATAATTGGTATAGACGGTGTAAATGGATCTACATTTTGTTTTTGACAAAACGCCCACCAGATTTTATAGGTGACATTGTATTGTTTCAAGGTATTATTTGAAAATGAACTTAACATAACCTCCATTGCTGATGGGGGGATGGCTCGTCTTAGCCAT
Organism: Cosmia trapezina; assembly: GCA_905163495.3. NCBI lineage: Eukaryota > Metazoa > Arthropoda > Insecta > Lepidoptera > Noctuidae > Cosmia > Cosmia trapezina. The sequence goes on along the minus strand of LR991020.1, from coordinate 28,558,422 downwards.
GCCTTCCTGATAATATCCCGACCATTAGAGTAAGGTGGAGATGTAGAGGGTGATTCTCTCTGAAAGAGGAATGCAATAATTGTTTATTGGGTTTAAAGATTAACAGTTTTGAGACTAACATTGTTTGCATTGATGGATACCAGGCTTGTGACGGCCAATATGGCATAACCATAATGCCTGTCGCTTTATCATTCTTGATTTTTTGTAAACATCTTAATATTAGACTAAATGGGGGAAAGGCGTAAAAAAAATAGTTCGTCCAAGGCACGGTAAAAGCATCTATATTCGATGCATCTGGGTCTGGTTTCCAGGAAATGTAAGATTCACATTTTGCATTACTTCTTGAGGCAAAAAGATCAATATCAGGTTGGCCAAATTGAGTCACAATGTACTGGAATGTGGAGGTATTCAGTTCCCACTCTATGTCAGGATTAACTCTACGTGATTCTTCATCTGCTTCTTTGTTATCCCTTGATTTTATGTAAGAAGCAAATAGCCAAATTTGTCTATCTTCACACCATTGCCATATGCTTCTGGCTAAGTGATTTAAATGTGGGTACTGAGTACCTCCCATTCGGTTAATATATGATATGGCAGTCTTATTATCAACACGCAACAATATATGTATATGTTGTTTATTTTTAAGAAACATTTTTAAGGCTAAAAATATAGCCAGTAGTTCAAGATAATTTATGTGATATAATTTTTCAGTCTCTTTCCAGAACCCATGAACTCTATTATTATTACAAACGGCCCCCCACCCACTTCTTGACGCATCTGTAAATATTTCCAAATTATATTTTGAGTATGCAATACTTTTGTGTAAACTATTGATATTATCAGCCCACCACCGTAGGTCTACTTTAATATCTGGGTGAATGATAATCTTTGTATCATAATTGCCTTTGCTTTTTAATAAACCTTGATATTTATGGTGTTCTAATAGTTTTGTGTAAAGCCAGCCATATGTACTTGCTGGGCAAGCAGCAGTCAATGTTCCTATTAACTGAGCAAGGTCTCTTATACTACAACTCTGTTTTTTCAAATATTTTTCAATGGATTTTTTAATAGATAATTTTTTGTCATTGGGTAATGATAGTGTCATTGTTTTTGTGTCAAATACAAAACCTAAAAATTGACAGGACTGTGATGGTTTAATTATGCTTTTTTCATAATTAATAACAAATCCAAGACATTTTAAAATATCAATTGTTTCATTAACATTTTTCAAACATGTTTTATAATCAGAACCAATGCACAAGAGATCATCTAGGTATTGTACTGATTTGTGACCTTTAGATCTTAAATATGTAACCACCACCCTCATAATCTTAGAGAATACATAAGGTGCAGAACACAGGCCATATGGGAGTGCATTAAATTCATATAATTGATCATACTGAAACCGTAAATACTTCCTGTGAGCTGGATTAATATTTACCAATAGATAGGACTCTTTTAAATCAATTTTTGCCATAAACTCTCCTGGAGAAATTAACGCTACTGCAGTTCTGTGATCTTCCATTTTAAAATGGCATGTTTTAACAAATTTGTTAAGAGGCTTAAGAGCGTAGACGGGCTGCGCGGGAATTGAAAAATAGGTATTTGAAGAAACTATTGCCGTCGCGCTGCGCTCTAGCAACCGGGCGGTATCAATATGTGAGTGAAGTCTGTATTTGTGTGCGTAGCTCAGTAGCGCGCATCTCCCGCCCGCTCGCGCCAACCAAACTACCTACGTTACGTTCGTTTCTGTCTCAGTCGGATTGAAAATATCGGCGTGCGCAGTGTTTCGTGTGATCGTGCTATTTATACTAAATTTTTCCATGAATGCCTTCTCCCTGAAATAATTGACGGTCGGATACGTCAATTATTTCAAGAAATTTACCTGTAAGAGAAAGGATGGAAATGACGACAGAATAAATGTACATATTATTATATTACTTTTGTATTATTTAAAATACCCACAAGCACCTTTCCTGCGTCTTCTGCATAAATATTAAGAACTAGCTTTTGCCCACGGCTTCGCTCCCGACAACTGACTACTACCCTACTTACCTAAAAAAATAATTAAAAAAACTTATTATCCTATTTCGGACGACGGCGTCGGCTAATCCAAAAACGCAAAAAATATAAAAATCGGTGTAATTAACACGATTGTCGACTTCCTTTTATATCAATAAACAAATGACTACTTATGGAAAAAAAAACATGTTTTTAAAATAAAATTAATTTGAAATTAGAATTCTTAGCCAAACAAAAATTATTTTGATTTGAAATGGCCAGTACTGCAGAACGGCAATTTCATAGGTAAAGACCTAATATTAGGTCTTTATTGATTAGTGTTACATTTTCATCGCATTTCAATCTTTTTTGTCATCATGGATACGTTAAAAATTCGAGTAATTATGGAATATGAGTACCGTCGTGGCAGCAACGCGGCACAAGCGGCACGCAACATCAACGACGTTTACGGAGCTAACACTACAAACCAACGCACCACCTGTTATTGGTTTGCTCGCTTCCGTTCTGGAAATTTCGACCTGAAAAATGAACCTCGCGGTCGTCCGAAGACTTTGGTCGACAATTACGAATTAAAGGCGATTGTGGAAGCTGATGATACACAATCTACGGCTGAATTAGCAGCAGCTTTCGACGTTAGTGTCAAAACAATCTTGGTCCATTTGCGTCAAATTGGCAAGGTAAAAAAGCTTGACAAATGGGTGCCCCACGAACTCAATGATCGCCAGCGCGAAGTACGCGTCGAGACGTGCCTTGCACTGCTCAACAGACACACAAATGAAGGAATTTTGAACCGCATTGTTACCTGCGATGAAAAATGGATTCTGTTCGATAACCGCAAGCGCTCAGCAAGTTGGTTGGATCCTGGTTCAGCACCTAAACAATGCCCTAAACGAAAACTTACTCCTAGAAAAGTGATGGTCACTGTTTGGTGGTCTAGCGCCGGTGTGATTCATCACAGCTTCTTACCAAACGGGATGAGCATTACTGCAGCTGTGTACTGTGAAGAACTGAACACAATGATGGAGAAGCTGGCACATCTCCAACCAGCATTTGGTCAATCGCTCGTCTCCGCTGCTCCTGCACGACAACGCGCGACCTCATACTGCACAGCAGACGGTCTCCAAGTTGCAAGAACTGGGGTTGGAAGCTCTCCGTCGTCCGCCCTACTCACCAGACCTTGCGCCTACAGACTACTACTTTTTCCAGAATTTGGATAACTTCTTGGCGGGAAAAAAATTCAATACCCGAGAGGCAGTACAAAATGCCTTTGAAGAATTTGTTGCCTCCCGACCAGCTGATTTCTTTAAGAAGGGCATCAATAAACTGCCACTGCGTTGGCAAAGATGCATTGATTGCATGGGTGATTACTTCGATTAATACAAATAAAAAATACATGAAAACAATTCTTTTAAATTTTTTCATACAAAACGGCAATTTCATAGGTAAAGACCTATTATATAGATTTACTTGATAAGAGCAGTCATTATTTTATAAACTCCCCTGTAAATATTGTCAAGTCAAAAGCAGAATTATCACACCAAGCAGTATAGTGCAAACTTTAGTTACGTATGCAACGCTATACGCTATACGTATGCTAATGCTTACGGTTTGTATTTTTGTAAGAGACACTTCGCTAAGTTCATTTCAATTATTAGTTAATTATTAACCCTAAAAATGTCATTGAATTGTTACTTCGATGTCTCTTAAAAAAAAACAAAATGAGCATCAAACACTATTCAGTAAATCAGTATAGGATAAACGTCGATATCGACTGACATCACTATGATTTCGATAAAAACTTCGACACTAGTCACTTTCCTAATTGTGTACGTATTAGTCTAACCCTCCCTCACCTCTCGTCTCCCCCCGTAGAGTGCGATAGAGACAACTGCAGCTCAGAACGATTTTACCTATAAAAAACCTTGACCGATCGACGTTTCGTATTCTCCTGTTTTCTCCTCGAAACCTAAACCAATTAAATTATATTTGGTATCAAAATTTAAAGGAAGAATAGATCTATGCCCCTATTACTTGTTTTTATTTTAAAAACTTTTCAATTTTCTTTGGTAGTCGTCTGATTACGTAGGTAAAAACGGGGTATTTTTTTAGGTTTTTGGTAAGTCATATTTATTTTTGTGATAAATTTTTTGAAAAAAAAAAATGACAGGGGCATGCCTTCAATAGACCTGGATTTTTATAAATAAAAACGATTACTCTAGAGGCATTATCCAGGAAGAGAATAGGGGAATACATTTGTATGGAAAAATGCAGCCCGTCTACGCTCTTAAGGTTTAGAATAAATCTTTTGCTACCATTTGGTTTTGGAATCAAAAACACTCTAGATATAAATTGTTCTTTACATGGTGTACAAGGAGAAATTGCACCTAATGCCAGTAAGTTGTTAATGGCTGTATGCATATCAGGATCATTTAAAATGTCATTTTGTAATGACTGTTGAGATTGTGACTGATAAGGTGTGTCAGTAAAAGGTATTGAGTATCCATTGACATGATTCAATATTGAAACATCGTCACAGATCCTTTGCCAACAAGGTAAGAAATGAGCTAATCTTCCAGCATGACTAACCTCTAGTGCCGAGCACGGGTCTTGTCCTGTGGTGGTGGGGCTTTGGGCTTTCTCACAGCCTGCTGTGGCTGGTACTGGTTGTATTGTTGTGCTGGTTGATATTTCCTTGCTTGATATGAGGACTGTGGTTTTTTGTGTCCTGGCCTCAGATTTGTCCTCTGTTGGTTGTAACGAGGTGGACCACTCAAGTTTCCCTGACGGGTTGTGGTAAAAGTGGTTAGCTTTTTTATAGATTGGCCTGTTCTTTGGCAAGCTTGTAAGGCTTTTATCTTTTCAGATAAGTTATTACCATAAAGGTAATCATCTCGTTCTACTTCTTTGACAATATCTAAGAATTTTTTGTCTAGGACAGGGAAAATAAGGTTTTTTCGAGATTTTGTCTGTGTGAAGTGTAAGTCTGTTAGAATCCTTCCAGCGTCGCTGAGCTGGGAGATCAGTTTTAGTCTATCAATATTGTTGTTGTTGATTAACATTGATAATGCTTCACCTAATATGGTGAGTCCCATTCCTAACTGGTTTTGTTCTGATTCTATCTTTTTATCACGGTTAATTATTGTGTCGTTAACTGAAGCAATGATTTCTGGATTGAGCATAGGGGCTTTAAGCAGACAGCAGTTTTCTGGTACATTTTTCTCCAGTTTCAGCTTATTTTCCCTTGGAAGTCCGTTCTTCAAAATGGTCTCCCAAATACGGGCTAAGTCCTTGTTTATTGCTGGGCCATACTTGGGTTTTTCTGGCATCAAATCCCCTAATGCTTGCAGCACTTCCGGGGATAGAGTAGGCTCAGTGTCTACCTCAGGTGCAGGGTCAGGCTCTGGTAGAGCATCAGTTACAGTCATGGCTGTATTTGTGATATCCGGGTTTACTTCTATTATAACCGGTGGTTCGACACAATCATCTAGTAATTCGATGTCTTGTGGTTCATCATTTTTGCGGTCTGCAAAAAATAGAATTGACCCTGTTTATGTACCATAATATAATTACGTACCCACGCGTAGCCTCTCGGACTACACCATTAGGTAAAAAACTCGTGCGTTTATCTCGTAAACGCCCCGAATTATTTGTTCGCGTCAATGCATCTCGTACATTACCCGCGTGGTACAATAAGCAACGTATTATTTACGCCATGTGAAACACGTTCTACTGTATAAAACGTTTAAAACAATTGTTTTACCTGGTGAAGACAAAATGGACGACTCTGAGTCGGTGTGGTACCGGCGTCGTTTAATTTTTCTTTCTATTCTTCGGATTTTTTGAAGATAATATTCTTTTCCATGTTTTCGCTTCGGCATGATACCTAATGCTAACTTTAAACACACTTTATGTACTTTAAACACTAATAATCTTTGGGAATCACTTTGTGCCTCGGCCTCTGGTTGCCGCGCAAACGTAAAGAATGACAGATGACGTATAGTTCGGGAATAGTTACACTTGTGCGATTAGTTTTTGCTTTCAGCTCTAAATATGCGTTTGGTTGTCGACTGGCGTGAGGAAGCTGCATTGTAAATAGTATATCGAGAACGAAGCCTAAGTATAATATAGTATCAATCTTCAAAGTTTAGACTTATTTGAGATAAGACGATCGAAAATAATGTGGAACAACCAATGAGGTATTATAATTAACATCATTGGGAACAACCATTTTTATAAATATTGCTTAGTTTTATTTCAGAATGCACTTTATTTCACTAGTGTTTATCTTTCGATGCTTAAGACTAGAACTCACAACTGCTCACCAATTAGTGATTTAAATATATTACACATTCACTTTTGAATGGCCTATGCAATAATTTTTCTAAATTAAAACTCCTTATTGATCGTTTGGTTGCTTTTTGGACCTTTAATTCCCGCTTTTGGCACCATATTCTATTCTTGAATAATTTATTACTTGCCAGAATAACAAATGCGTAAACGTAGGTAATGGCCTTCGGTTTCCACAATTTCGGAGTATTACTGTATAGGACATTCTCTTTTTTATTCTATTCATGCTTAGTAAGTGCTTAGACATTTAAACGATCAGTAAGATTATCGCTATCAATATAACTGGCAAAGAATTAAATCAACCATTTAGTTTAGACTGTAATGGTGAATTTATTACAGGTCGACAAACATGGCTAAGATTCTTTATCACTTACACATTGCTGACATTGCCGTCATATTTTTGCTCCAAAATTACGTAGTTTGTACACGCTCCCATAGTTAATAAAGTATATTATTGTGAGACCAAATAATGTCTTCATTATAAAAAAAAAATACTTACATTATTTAAATTATAAAGCCAAATAGTTTTGTAAAATAGACAAATGCCCGAGCTTTTGAAAATAAAGAAATTGAACCAGATCAGATGATCTATGTTGAAGATTCCAGAAAAAAATAAATACCTACAAGATTGGAAGAAGTGTATTAAATTGGAGGGTAAGTCTCGGAGGCACTTCTCTTAACAAACCTACGTTCAAACAATCACAACCTTATTATGAGCCGAGGTTCATTCTAGGACTGAATTCCAGCACATATGAATATCTCTAACAACTAAATCACTTTTAATAATTAAAAGTAAGTACATAGTTCTTGCCCAAGCCCATAATTTCTTATTACCATCATACATAACACATTTTAATTCAGATGTGCTAGAATCCGTTTTTAATGGTCATTCGTTGAATACATTTACCTACACATTAACATCATTCATGATTATTGTAATATAATAATCAATAACTTTATTTATTTATGTATGTATATAAATGCAATAAAAAGTATTACAAAGACATCAACATGCATCAGATTTATATTGGTAAAGGTATTGTGAAAATAAAGACGAGTTTTGAAACAAAGCAATGCTTTACTTGGTGGAAAGCCTGATGACTTTCCTGATCACTAAATCGCTATCAAACCATTCAAACATCATGTTCTGGTTGACGAAAATAAAAAAAACCGGCCAAGTGGGAGTTGGACTCGCACACGAAGGGTTCCGGTACCACAGTATAATATTTAACACTACCTACATAATATTTAAAAAAATTGCTTCAGTTTAAAAAAAAAACACGTTTTTTGTATCTGGGGGCCTCTAATGTTTAACTTTATTTTATTTATATTATTTGTTGTAATAGCGGCAATAAAAATACTGTCTAAACTGAACCTGTCTACTTATTACGGTTCATGAGATACAGCCCACTGACAGCGGAGGCTTAATAATAGGGTTCCGTTTGTCATCCTTCCGGTACGGAACCCTAACAACCAATTCATGAGATTTAACAAGATGAGCCATCCAAAACATTGCCATAATCATCTGCCCTTGATTGCATCGATAAAGATTAAGACATTTAAATTAGAACCATAATACATAAATTATGCATAATATGCTGTGTAGGAGGATCCCTGGATTAGTTATGATAGCATTTTACATGTAAATACTTGATAATTAATGCTGTCACATGTATCAAAACCCAAGCCTTTTAGGGTCCCATAGTCAAACAAGGAAACCCTCAAAAAAGTTATCGATATAATGCCAGGAGCTCTAAACTTCGATAACACGTTAAAGACACCAAACTTCGACATAAATACTCTCAAAATACTACAACAACCAGTTTCATAAATGAATTCATACATTCACGTTTAAGTCTACAATAATTATATACAATTTCATTGAAATATCATGCGGCAGTTATTGGCCAGTTGAGTACCTATAAGCAACATTTTTTGTTGCTGTTCTAAGGGGGGCGGGCATTCATTAATTACGTGACGTGTTTAGAGGGTCGAGCCGAATCTCACGTAAAAAAAAAATACGTGTTATTTGCTGAGACCCTATTTTTTTTTTTTTTTGCAAGAAACTAAAATTGCGAGAATACTGGTTAATTACACTAATTATTATAAGCACAGATTTAAAGTATTTACACTAAAAATACGCATTTAGAAAAATCTCACGTGAGATTGGGGGGCAAGGGGTCGAGCCTAATCTCACGACATCACACCACGGGTGGAGGGTCGAAAACTCGTCAAAATCGAATCACGTAATTAATGAACGCCCACTAAGGGCTGAGCCAGACCCAGACCTAAAGATTTGCATGATAATGCCGCTCCTTTCTCGCTCTAATGAAGAATGTTTCTGAACGACAGAAAGTGTTAAAAGAAAATGCCAATCGGGCCGGATAGATCTGGCTCAGTCACAAGGGTGCGTACATACCGTATATCATACCGTGCCATTTTCGGCTACGGTGACTGTTTTTGTTATTGACGAGTATAGGTTAGGGTGCACATGTATCATCGTGAAAACAAAATCCCGTATACACGGTGACATCTGTTAGCAAGCGTTGCTATAGCGGTCGAGCGCTGCAAGCAAGAATAGTCCTTATAGTGTATAGATGTTCCTTTCTCCGATAGTACACATGCATACCAAACGCGAAGTTTTTAAAAACACGCGAACAGTTCACGTATCGAGTTACGCAAGATGAAATAAAAATACGCGATGTGTACGCTCCCTAACACTTTTCCTTCCATAGTAATGTTTTTACTGGAGCATTCGTATTGTACGTCGTAAAGTATTCAATACAACGCGTAACAATCACAATTGAAGCGACCATAATGTTGTATTAATAAATTTATACATAGACAGACTACTAATAAATTTTCATTACCTCATATTAGAATTTGAACAACGATAATAGTTTAACAAGAAGTTTTCGATTACGGTATTTAGACGTAAAGATTGAAGTAAAATTTCATACGAAAATATTCAAAAATGATTCTTTTGTTAATATGTGTAGACTGATTTCATAATATCAAATATTTTCAATAGATTGAAATATTTCTAATGTTAATATTGCGAACATTTTATTTACAAAAAGTATCCCAGATGCTGATTAGTAACTTATTTTCTGTAGAATATCATATTACGGCTACAGTTCAAAATGGAGACTTGGAGAGGGTAAGTATTTATTATATTAAACATCTGTGAAAAAAGATCCAAAGAATAAGGCTAATTGCACATTACTTCAGGATTGACTTTAGTTTGGTCTTTTTCAACAATCATTGATGACTTTCGGATACAGAAACCTTTTTATTAAAGTTCTAATTCTGACTTTGTACACATGGCTACATATCAAGCTATACATTTCCAGTATAGCTGACCTCTCATCAAGCGATATCCAATGCGAGATCAGCTTATACTGGAAATGTATAGCTTGATTATGTAGCCGTGTGTACCAGCTTTGTTGTAAAGACCCGTAGTAATGAGCTTTTATTTTTAAAATATGTAGGTAGGTACCTATATAAAAGAGGAAGACAAACCCATTTGAGAAAATGTACTAAAAGTATAAGAAACATCTTATGGAACACACTAAAACGATCTATTACTAAGAACCTGTCTTGATCACTCCTAAGGAGACAAATATTTATACAATTTCAATCACTTCCCAATTGTTCTGTTTTTGTGACAAATACACACGGAGTAAGAAATCAATGGAGTGCTAAGCGCGTAAAGCAGGCCAGTTTGCCAACGACAGTCGGGACTGCAAGCACTCAAATACGCACATTCAATTCGTGTGATTTAATCACATCATGCTTATGTATTTTTGGGACGGTCGAACGTTATCCGGTAGTCAACGAGTTATTTTACAGGAAATGCTTTAATACATTAATAAGGACTATGGCGACATAATGATGTTATTAGGAAATGTTTCAGCATAAAACGTCAGAGCAGTCAGAAGAAAACGTTCGTCACATTAGCACTCCATGCAGATACTTCTCTGTGTCTCATAACAGATTTTCCATAATACTTCAACCTATAAAATCTCACCAAAGAGGTTTTATGCATTATAGATGCTTCTAGAATATAAATATCAGTCGTAGTCGCTGTCTTCCTCCGCTGATGACTCTGATTCCGAGCTGTCTGGATGATTCTTTGTGATTTCAATGCAGTTGTCAACATCTGTCAGTCTTTTTAGCGATCGACCTGGTAGGAAAACAGACGTACGTAGGATTATACGGGGAAATTGAGAAAGGGGAATATTGATACAATTGGAAAACTTTCATAGCAGATCTTCAGGAATATTGTGTAGCCAAGGATGGCAATTCTCATGAATTTAGAGGTTACAAATTGAGTTTCTAAGAAAAGTAAAGGTAGAAATTGCAACTTTTCCTTTATCACGGCATTGCTAAGGGGCTCGTGGCTATGTAATAACACAAGCACGGATCGATCGATCAGGTTTAGCTACGCTTGCCGCGGTTGGTCCGTGGATGGGTGACCATCTTTATATACCGAGAATCCTCCGTGCCTCGGAAAGCACGTTAAGCCGTTGGTCCCGGCTGTCATTCGTGGATCTTTATCTTTGACAGTTTTTACGGGTCGTCAGAAGCCCAAAGTCTGAACAAGCAGTCTTACCAATGGGTATCGTGTTACCCAGTAACTGGGTTGTGTTGTGAAGGTCAAATAGGCAGTGGCTCCATGTAAAATACTGGTATTCAGCTGCATCGGGTTAGACTGGAAGCCGACCCCAACATAGTTGGGAGAAGGCTAGGCAGATTGATTGATTTTTTGAGGTAAAGAGGTCAAACACAAAGCATTGTACATGCTTAACCTACTTCAAAAAAGGAGAACTTTATGCATTCGACGAGTTTGTTTGTTTAGTAACTTGTGAATATTACCTGTCAATGTAGCAAGCAATCTGTTTTCGTTGCCAGGCGGCATGTTGATCGGCCCCAGCTTCTTGGCGAGCTCGCGAGCTCTGTCCGCGCCGGGAACTATACATCACAAGAACATTAACATTACTATTTGATTAACATAACGCCTATTTTCCCATAAGGGTTGGGCACCTGACAGTACACCCACATTTCATTAGTTTCATCATTTATGCTCGGTTCCTATAAACAAAAACGAACCGTTTTGCTTACCAATGGCAGCATTTTTTATTGCCAAACTGGGCATCTAAATATATTAGTAAGCTAATTTTATATCTACTTCCATACGGGAGAGTTTACTTATTTGCTATGCAAAGCTATGAATGAGCTTATAATTAATACTTCGCGGTAAAGATACAAGAGTCTTAATTTTAATTAATAACCGTAAATTATAGGAAATAATAATAATAAACCATTTTTCTTTATTTTTTTTAATTTCGCCAGTTATATTCTTTGATGGCTTCTGCCCACGCTAAGTTTGGAAGTCGTAAAGCGGGCTGTACACTCTCCCGCGAATCGCGACTGCAAACTTTGGCCGCGGTTCGCGCGTGAACTCTTAGATACACAATAAACTAAAATAACAGCCACATTTTTATAAGACACCCTCGGCACCCGACCCACCGCGTCGCATCGCATCGCCCGCCAGCGCTATTACTTCGCTTAGCGTTCTTTCTGTTTTTTTTTTATTTTTACTTGGCTCATAAGGGTCGGTTTTAATTTTTTTTTTTGCATTTAATAGATTCTTGAGGAAGGCTATTTAACATCGCGCTAGGATACTTAGGAGCCAAGCAAAAAGTCAGAAAGAACGCTAAGCGAAAACGAAGTAATAGGGCAGGCAATGCGATGCGACGGGGTGGGGATACAAGAAAATTCACGTGGATGATGTCGATGGTATTTTACATAATATTTGCTTACATAGGTACTTTATGCATTCATTGAGAAAAAATGGTGCAATGATCTTTTTTGTGCTCTCAAAATAAAAAGCCCCAACTGGCTTAAAAGCTTTCTGCGCCCACCGGTGGGCCTAGCGTAGTATTCCGTTGGGGCCAAGCCAAAATCAGGAAATCGGTAATTTTCATCAACTTGAGATTTTCATTCCAAAGTTTAAAAAATGCGGTAATTTGTATGGAAAATAAAAATTTGCGACTTCTACCGTCTATTTTTTAAGATATTGTAAAAGGCTCACAGGTGGGTCCCGTGGCCTCGTACAAAGGACTGTGTATTTTTCTGTTCGTGGGGGCCACGAGGTGGGTCCCGTGGCCTCGTACAAAGGACTGTGTATTTTTCTGTTCGCGGGGGCCACGGGGTCACGCTACGGCCACCCGGCGCCCGCGCTTCGGGAGTAATCGGGAGTAGTGATATACTCCGGCCGATCAATATCGCGCACTGTGTCGACAAGTGAGGGATCGGTTACGCTTTTCCCGCCAAAAATGGATGATTTTGAACATTTTCAGTTGAATAACCCTAGCATCTTGCAATAACCTTGATAAAAACTACAAGTTTATGTTGGATTTGAAAACCACGCCGTCCGGTTCGGCTACAGGGCCACGCGGCTCACTTCCATACACGTTTTGTTTGATAGCTGCAATCTGTGGCTTGTAGGAAGCGTTTCCGTAGTACGCGGCTCACGGGTGACCCCCATGGCCTGAATGGAAATACCTGATTTTTTACATGGCGTTCAACGCCGGCCGAGCGCTGCAAGCAAGAATAGTCCTTACAGTGTATAGATGTTCGTTTCTCCGATAGTACATTGTGCAATAAATAAGGAGGATCTGTAAAAAAATCCAAAGTGTAAAATTAAATGCGAGTTACCTCTGCTTCCCTCTTGACTGGAGTCTTCTGTCATGGAAACTCTCTCAGTTCTGTAAACGCCGCTCACGAGGTCCCACACAAATAAGCACTGCGGACAAACGAAAACACAAGCTTGAGTTATAATATCAATCAACTTTACTCAATCAATCAATCTGCCTAGCCTTTTCCCAACTATGTTGGGGTCGGCTTCCAGTCTAACCGGATGCAGCTGAATACCAGTATTTTACATGGAGCGACTGCCTGTCTGACCTCCACAACGCAGTAACTGGGTAATACGATACCCCTTGATAAGACTAGTTGTCAGACTTTTGGGCTTCTGACGACCCGTAACGACTGTCAAAGATCCACAAATGACAGCCGGCACCAACGGCTTAATCCGAGGCTCGGAGGAATCTCGGTATGTAAAGATGGTCACCCATCCACGGACCAACCCCGGCAAGCGTAGCTTAACCTGATGGATCGACCCGTGCGGCTGTTATTACTTAGACACGAGCGCCTCTATCAAGCAACTTTACTAACATATTAAATTAAAGTATTGGCCCTAATCGGGTCAGGGTCAAATTAAAGTATTGGGCCTAATCGGGTCAGGTTCAAATTAAAGTATTGGGCCTAATCGGGTCAGGTTCAAATTAAAGTATTGGGCCTAATCGGGTCAGGTTCAAATTAAAGTATTGGGCCTAATCGGGCCCAATACTTTAATTTGGGAACTTTAAGTCGGGGAAATAATTGAACATGAGAAAACAAAAATAAATTATGGATTTTTTTTTCATGGGTCATCATTTCATCAACCATAATGTCATTTAATCAGTCACTTAAAATATCAGTTTTTTGTGTAACTTCACAGACATGATAAAACAGATTTTATCAACTCACACAAGTAACAAGTCAATACTATCGGTCATCGAAATTATTTAAAAAAATTATTTCTAGTGAACTCGTATAGGGTTGTAACATTGACCCTTAAAACCAAGCGTTAGTAAACAACACGAAACGATGGTACACGTGTGTGTGACAGCAGTGAATTACATACAGACAGTCCACTCTATCCCTAATCATTTTAAGAACCCTGTTAGGGCTGGCCTTGACTCGAGCCACCATCGACGCTGTGCGCTTGCGCAGTATTGTGTACAAACAATCTACATGCGCCGCCGCATACATCCCTGACGCACTGCAAAGCCATGGCAACCTCATGAGTTTTCTGAACGCGTTATTAAATTGGACCCAAAAAAATATCACTCCTTTTTAGGGTTCCGTACCAAAATGGTAAAAAAGGAACCCTTATGGTGTGACTCAGTCTGTCTGTCTGTCTGTCACAGCTGGATATCTCAAGAACTGTTAGTGCTATCAACTTGAAATTTGGAACAGTTTTAGATGACGTTTACCCAACTATTTTGCAAATAAGAAAAAAATAAAAATATATGTATTTTTTTTTGCAACATGGGGTGAAAGGCGATCTTAAAAATTCAAAGTGGAGCTACTAGGTCATGTGGGGTATCATATGAAAGAGCGCTGTTTGCACATTCTCAAACATATTTTTTTTTTTTAGGCCGCACTGTGTTGGACTTTTGATGAAAAATGTAAAAAAAATACCGATACCCCCCTTATTTCCGAAGTTTGCAAAGAGAAAAATCTGTAAAATATTCTATGTGATAGAAGTTTATGTAAAGATTACAGGAAAAATAAAACGATGTCTCTAAATAGCACACTTTTTCAGAAATCGGAACGGAACCCGCGGTGCGCGAGTCCGACTCGCTCTTGCCCGGTTTTTTATTTTGTCGTGTTTAGATATCGATATTTTATTTCATAGGTGCACGGTTCCAATGGGGAGGTACGGGCAAAGCTAATTACAGATGACGCCATTCTCGCTGGTGCTTGTCAGCTGTCTATCTGTTGACGGTTGTCAAGAAAACGCGCTCTCACTATAAAACAATATAGTACGGGAGTTGGCGTTAGTTTGAAAAAGTTATTTTATACCGGCTGAAAATCGTACCAAAAATAGTTTTTCCTTAGTGCATATGAGGGTCAGCTGCTCCAATAGTGGGGGAGGCCAAAGTTAGAGCATGTCAAAGTTGTAAAAAAAAAACCTTATGAAAAAAGTAATTTCATATCGAAGCAAAACCTTATAGGATGGTTTTTGGTATCATCTTCAACCCAAAACGAATAGTCAGCTGGATGGAAGTGGCGGAATATAATATGTCAGTTACAATTACGCGACTGACATAATTATTCCCCCACTTCCATGCAGCTGAGTATTTTTTTGGGCAGAAGATGATACCAGAAATCGTCACATAAAGTTTTGATGCGGTATGAAATTTTAACAATTTTGAGATGCTGGACCACTTTTTTGACACTGGATTCCCCATTTGGATTCGGGGGAGGGCCGGCAAAAAACTCCACAGTTCGGTACTCTTTTAAAAATATGTAATTGGCTTTTACAATATTTTAAAAAACAGTGTTAGTAAGTATGGGAGGACAGTGTAGGCCTTTCAACAAGAACTAAATCCATCATTGAAGAAAAAGAAAGGAAAATTGTTTATTCTGCTCAAACGCACATTAGAAAAAAAGTATACAAATAAAATCGACACAGAAAAACGTGCTTTCTCGAAAAAATCAATTTACAGATATTGCATTTTTCGAGAAAGCACGTTTTTTGTGTCTATTTTATTTGTATACTTTAAAAAAAAAAAAATTTAAACTTTACGCATTTTTTTTTCCTGCGAAGCGATGCGTAAAGTTTAAATTTTTTTTATACGTTACACGAGTTATCTAAATAAACTATTAAAAAATACACAAAAAGATTCTACAATCAAATATTAAATTATCGAATAATAATAAAAACACCTTTTCCGAAATGTCATGTATTTCTCGCAAAGAAGTAGCCAAATTCAAACAGTACAAAGTTCACAATGTTGTCCATTGCTTGATGTTATTGTCCCTTTGCAATAAAGAGATTGTGTTATTCGTTCTATAAGCTCGCATCTCACTCTCGCACTGGATCAAAGAAGGCTCGTAACAATCATAATACGGTCCTAGGTCAAGCTCAATATATAGGTCAATCTCTAACTTGCTTTTTCAAGTTGAAAGAAACTATTGTTCTACAAGCTTGGGTAGTAGTAGCTCTGTAGCCTATTTGAAAATAAATAGAGATAAATACACAAAGGCGAAAAACTTTTTTCAGTGTCTAATTAATTTTTTTATTATGTATCTAACTGACGTACTAAATAGATTTTTTTTAATCCAGGTGTCATCCCTATTGTATCTTTCACCCATGTACACACGGCTACATATCAAGCTACATATTTCCAGTACACCTCTCAATCCATCTGCCTAGGCTTTTCCCAACTATGTTGGGGTCGGCTTCCAGTCTAACCGGATGCAGCTGAATACCAGTATTTTACATGGAGCGACTGCCTATCTGACCTCCACAACCCAGTAACTGGGTAATACGATACCCCTTGGTAAGACTGGTTGTCAGACTTTCGGGCTTCTGATGACCCGTAACGACTGTCAAAGATCCACGAATGACAACCGGGACCAACGGCTTAACGTGCTTTCCGAAGCACGGAGGAGTCTCGGTATGTAAAGATGGTCACCCATCCACTGACCAACGCCGGCAAGCGTAGCTTTACCTCTGGATCGACCCGTGCGGCTGTTGTTACTTAGCCACGAGCTCCTCTCATTGTACGGAAATCCAAAACAATGCGAGATCAGTTTGTACTGGAAACGTATAGCTTGATATGTAGCCGTGTGTACGTAAAAATGTGTAGTTAAGTAATTACCTCAGCGGCATACTGCTGCCGGTGTACGAGGCAGCCCGCGCTCATGTCTTTGCAAGGTTGGCACTCCGCTGTGGAGGCGTTGTTGTCGCTCGCCCACATCCACATAGCACACAACTGGAAAATAAGTAGTGATATATGTATATTGCTATGCTGCAAGATATTTGGTTATATGTAAGGAAGTCCAAAATGGAATCAAGATCACTTTAGCAGCCGTAAATAATAAAGAGTCTAAATACTGCCCGAAATATTATTTATTTCCACTAAATATATTTAAATCAATAAGGATGGAAGCGACCTCGCCAGAACAGATAACAAAGTATTTGGTGGCTCTTTTCAATATTTATTTTGCTGTCTTCTTTTCTTAACTTTGAAAGATAATACTTACTGAAAACCGACTACCTTCAAACAGAAAAAAAGAATATATTAAGATGTAACTCACCCCAGACAAACATCCACTTGACTGACAAACATCAATGACGTGACAACCCCAATCGAAGCAGTAAATAAACTTCTTTCCATTTATATTGCAGAGTCGTTCACAGACTTCGTTAACCAATAGTTCTGTGTCTAAAGACCGCTGGTGTGCGCGCAGTGTGAGGGGGGGTAAGGGCGGGGCGGCGGCACAGAGGCGCTCCCACGCGCCGGAGCCCACGCCCTGCAGGCCTGCGTAGCCGGCGCCCTGTGCCGAGAGGGGCAGCGCGACGTGGTAGCCCGACATGCAGTCGTCTGTATCAAGAACAAACATTTTAAATAAATACAACAAACAACCACCCATCACCCAACTCTACAACGTCGCCGTGCGGTGAACACCTCGGGACTACAATAAACGGTATTTTACATTGAAAGATAAAATCTGTCTGAAAAATGGCCGTCAGACGTTCTCCGAGGCATCATCATCAATACAAGGCATTAGAAGCTTCTTAGAGCTGTGTACGTTTGTTCTAAATATGCATTACGAGGTTCTGTAACACAAAAAAAAAACTAAAAAGAAAAAAAAAATTTTTTTTACTATGTTTTCACTGCACGGCAACAATAACTTTTCATGTGTATATGTCGCAGTAAATTGATTGAAGCAGTGACATAGTTATATCCCTAGGTATATCTAGAGATATATAGCTATATACCGTAATATGGTTATTTGGAGTGTATGTCATTAGTGCGACAAACATGTGTGCAACATGTCATTAGCTCGACAGGTCGTTTGTTCGACAGGTCGTTAGTGCGACAGGTCTTTAGTTCGACAAACAATAAATAAATATCTTTGGACATTTCACACAACGCCATCTAGTCCCAAGCTAAGCAACCTAATGCTTGTGTTATGGTAACGAGATGGCTGATAAACTACTTATATACATTTTTTTTTTTGTAAATACATACATGATAGAAAAACACCCAGACTCGGAACAAATACTTGTAGGTCGTACAAATATTTGTTCCGTCCGGGAATCGAACCCGCGACATGCTGCGCTGCAGTCAAGCGCTCAACCACTGCGCCAACCGTGTCGCCAACAATGTACGTTTAACAAATATGACTTATACATAGTGTTTTTTATTTCCCATAACTCTAGGGTATTAATGAGACCATCATTATGAACAACTTTTACTATGGAACCGCACCCAAAATCACGAAAAAAAAATCAGGTGCCCCCTACATTTATGTTCGCATAACTCATCAAAATGTAGGGAGCAGCTGATTTTTTTTTCGCGATTTTCGGTTCGGTCCCATAGTAAAAGTTGTTCATAATGATGGTCTCATTAATACCCTAGAGTTATGGGAAATCAAAACAAAACACTATGTATAAGTCATATTTGTTAAACGTACATTGCTTGTCGAAGTAAAGACCTGTCGCACTAACGACCTGTCGAACTAATGACATGTCACACACATGTTTGTCGCACTAATGACTACACTCGGTTATTTGAAACCCGCAATGAGCTCGCGTGGTGGATTATGGCCCACTCACAGAGTGGAGGCCTGTCCCATCAGTGGCAACGTTATAGGCTGATTATGGTGGTTTGGTGGTTATCTGAAAGCGGTTCATAACTGTCTTACTAGGAATCTATGATACAAGCACGACGAGCTTCTAGTAATACATATAACTATTAGGGCACTCCGGCCAAATAGGTTAGAACTGTGACCAACTACGCGTGAGCGGTGACGCGGCAGGGGCCGGGACCGCTTTCATATATAAGTATAATATGACGGTATATAGCTATATCCCTTGGGATATAAATCACGGCTTCAACCATCTTACTGCGACATATTTATATATTAGGTACTGTGCGAAGAATATGATACGTGTAAAATATTTTAGTCATACTGTCCTATCTATCTGTCTAAGCATCGCATCGGTAGGATAATGATAATAGCAGTTGTAGTCTTGGAAATAACCTGCGCTGGTAAACAGCGAAGTGAATTCTATATCAATCTATTATTATAGGTTTTTAATAGAAAGATGTGTGCCTATGAATTGCACAAGGGTCATCATCATCGGCCTAGCCTTTTCCCAACTATGTTGGGGTCGGCTTGCAATCTAAGCGGATGCAGTAGAATACCAGTATTTTATATGGAGCAACTGCCTATCTGACATCCACAACCCAGTAACTGGGTACCACCACCATACTCCTTACCTTATTTAGCCACGAGCTCCTCGAGTCAATGATGCAATAATGTGTTTTTGTTTTAAAATATACTTGTTTCTACAGCATTAAATAAAAAATCTAATTGATAATTAATAAAGATAGAAATGTAATATTATCATAAACTCAAAAATATAGCCAACAGCAAATTTAAACAGGCCAGGCGATAACTACGTACTATCATCCTAATACATCAACACGTCCAAATATGTACACAGATAAAATTATCTCTAAAAATATAATTAATTACGGAAAAGTTACTCACCTTCCGAATCCGTGATGATCGAAGTTATCTCATCATCACTTTCCACAAAGTATCGAGTGAAGAATTTACTACATTTTGAGTTCTCCGAGTGTACCAAGTAAGGATCTTGCGCGTTCACAGGGCAGTCAGAAAGAGTTTTTGAGGTATTATCGTGTACAGCTATAGTTTTAAGAGAGCCATCGTCTAGCATTTCTGTTATCCTGTATTCTGATTCGCTGTTGTGATCAGACTCTAATGTCGACAGCCCAGGGTTCTTTAGATCAGAACTAGTGGTCGGAGATGGCGGTCTACTGATCTGGTTGTGAGTCCTTAACACCACACTCTCACCAGGAGACTTGGCACGTTTCCCCTGACTCTTACTAGTCGAACCAATGAAGTATTTCCTATTACTCCTCAGCACCCTAAACGGGACGATGTTCTCATTGTTGTCTTCACAAAATTCGTACTTCTTGTCGGCCAATCTTCGTTTCCTAAACATGCTGAGTTTCTCGCATTTCGTCTCCGCTTCTTCGACAAATTCGTACGCTTTTTCGGCTATTATCCTGTGAGTTTCATTGAACCGCGACATGCTTTCTGCTGGGCGTCGCCTCGGCGATCGCAATGGTGGACTGATTAACGTCCTGATGGACGGAGATGGTCCTTCCCATTCTTCTACCAGGTTGTGGGAGATAGAAGATGCTTGAATACACAGTTCCTGCCCCATAACATCAGGCAAGCGTACGGGTTTAGACATCTGATACGGCTCCATTTCTAAGTCTGAGAAATCTGCTAGAATGTTTTGGACGACGTTGTTCTGATATTTAGGTGATTGAAAAGCCGCCGAAACGTCTGAAGCCGGGGTACTAGGGTTCGTATCTATAGAATTAACTTCCTCCCTATCTAAGTAATTCTTGGTATCTTCTGCCTCCCTCTCAGTTTTCTCTTGGTCTGGTTTCACGAAGTCGATCTCGAGTATGTGAATAAAGTCTGTATATATTATGATTTGATTTGAGTAGGCGAGCTGGACCACTGGCTCGTACATACTAGAGTCGGATGTGCAGAAGAACTTTGTGTGTATCGCGAAGTTGTGTTCAAGACATCTTTTGCCCCAATTTAGGTCTTCTGAAAAAGGAATTATGTATGAACATTGGGAAGTAAATAGCTGGTTTGAAAAGGTAACTCGGGTAGTGTAGAATGGTACTTATATTCTTACCTTCATCCCGAGGGAAAGCTGCGCATTTCCTACATCCTAAACGAGGAACTCCGATTACACTGAGGTGGGAGCGTTCTGAACAGGAATCTCTGCAAACAATGTGTACACTAACAGTTATGTAGGTAATCACTACATATTATAAAACAAAGTCGCTCCGCTGTCTGTCTGTCCCTATGTATGCTTAGATCTTTAAAACCACCCAACGGATTTTGATGCGGTTTTTTTTAATAGATAGAATGATTCAACAGGAAGGTTTATATGTATAATACATGCATAATATAGTAGAGAAACACTGATAATTTTAGAGGATTCTAATGTGATGTCGTAAATAAACACATTTTTTTGCGTTTTCATTGCAAACGCTGGCTGAACCCTACGAGATAGATCAAAATAATGTACTACAGTATTGTACACCTTAAAAAGTTCTGCAAAAAAGTCCGAGATGGTATATGTCTATCTCTCAGGGATAACCCACAATAACCATTTTTTATCCTTTAGTTTTTACGAGAAATAATGGCTTATTTACGAAGCGATTTTAAGCAATACAGCATTAATCCTTATCCAATTAAGTACCTTAAATACATTGTGCATTTACTATAGATCAATATGGCCCTTTACAGCATGTAATTTAAATGAATATTTTCGAAGATATTACAGATTTAAAAACTTTTTACAAAAAAAAAAAACAACCGACTTCCAAAAAAACACTACAAAGTGAAAAATAACTTTAATTTCGGAAGTCGGTGTCTTTGGTTTTTTGTTTATTTTTCATTTTGCAGTGTTTTTTTGGAAGTCGGTTGTTTTTTTTTAAGTTTTTATTTTTCACTTTTTAGTGGTACCTATCCCACACAAATCTGAATACCACTCTGCAAAATAAATTAGAGCATCATCCACATAGACTAAATAAGGCAAATACGTCGCGATAGAGTAGTGTCAGAAGTTTGGTAGGCGTAGTTTTAGTTGACAGAGATAACGAGGCTACGAAATCTGCCTTCTGACAATCAAGGCCACACATAACATACAACTCAAGTAGCGCAATTTCAAGCGGCATATAGTTACCATTAAATCATTTATAGCCAGAATACACCTCATGACAATTCCAATAAGCCCAAACACGGCTAGGATACATTGTTTTATTACTGAGTTCCGATGCCTACCTTCCGGCTTCTTCATCAGATCGGTTCGATGGTACCATTTTCATCAGAACCATTTCGTCATAGTCGAATAACTATTTTAATCGAGATATCTTATCGCCACCCGTGAAATAGGTAGGTACTTATCGTCGTTGAGGAGTTCCCGTGGCCATCTGTGGTCTTCTTCATCAGTTCCACTTCACTGGATGATATTTTCTGAATGCAAACGCTTGATTTGTTGATGAAAATACCAAAATCGCTATATGTATACCTATATTATTTGAAGAGTTCCCTGGATTCCTCATGGATCCCATCATCAGAATTGGATTTTGATAAAAATAAGACCAATCTGAAAGTATACCCTTTCAAACAAAAAAATAATTTTCCGAATCGGTTCATAAATGACGGAGTACTGAGGTAACAAACATACAAAAAAATACAACCGAATTGAGAACCTCCTCCTTTTTTAGAAGTCGGTTAAAAATGCAGGGACATAGCGGGCGGCGGTACATAAATAGCGCGTCGAAGGCCGCGCTTCGCCCTATAGCACTTTATGATTAGCAGAGATCGCACGCGTTTATCGGAGCTCTCTAGCGAGGAAAATGACAATTATCCATACTGATATTATAAATTCGAAAGTAACTCTGTCTGTCTGTCTGTACCGCCTGTCTGTGTCTACCTTTTTACGCCTAAACCACCGAGCAGATTTTGATAAAATTTGGCAAGACTTTAGGGTGGTATTCTAGGGAAGGACTTATGCTACTTTTTGTCACAAAAATAACCCTACAGGGGGTGAAAGTTTGTATGGAAAACCCAGCATTTCTTAAGTTAGGGATATGAAAATTCAAATTTATGCTTTTGGTAGGAAATAAAGAAATATGTGGTCCAGCGTTTTTGGAAAATCATACCTTATGGGTGTAAAATAGGGGTAATTTTAAAATCTACAAAACTGTACGGATATCGATACAATTTGGCAAGGCTACAGATGGCATCCTGGTAAAGGACACAGCCTATTTTTTATCTTAAACAATTATCCTACAGGGGGTGATATGGGGGATGAAAGTTTGTAAGGGAAACCCAGCATTTCTTAAGTTACGGCTATGAAAATTCAAATTTATGCTTTTGGTAGGAAATAAAGAAATATGTGGTCCAGCGTTTTTGAAAAATCATCCCCTAAGGGCGTAAAATAGGGGATGATTTTAAAATTCACAAAACTGCACGGATATCGATAAAATTTGGCAAGACTAAGATGGCATCCTAGGGAATGACATAGCCTACTTTTTGTCTTAAGTTTTATGAGAATCCCAGCATTTCTTAAGTTAGGGATATGAAAATTCAAATTTAGTGGTTTGATTTATGAAAACTTACCTCTTTTTAAGAGATTTAAGGGATTGGGTAATTCATATCTTGAAGTAACATTTAGTCTTAATATTTTTTTAATTCCCACGGGATAGGGAATAAAGAGGATTTATATTTTCGCTTTAAAGTTGCTTCCAAAGGCATGCATGTTGGTAATTTTCCGTTTACGTGTTTGGTTTTAAGATTTATTATCCTCCAGAAATCAGATATCAATCTGCGTGCCGCTCCTCGAGTACTATACATATAAGCAGTGCGAGAAGATAATTATTGTCTAGCCGACGTTCGCACGGGCGTAAAAATATCGCGGCGATTTTTTTAGCGTACTGCATTTTCAACGCTCTGCTTAGCGCTGAGAGTTAAAAATCCAACAGTGTTTTCGTCGCGCTGGGATGCGCTGTTGTTTTAGGTTGGATTCTCGAAGATCGGCTCAAAAGCGAGAGTTGAAAATCCAGTGCGCGATAAAATCCCACCGCGATATTTTTACGTCCGTGCGAACGTCGGCCTTAGGGTACTTTTAATCCCGGTATTACGTGCCCGTGGGATATTTTCCGACATCCACGCGGGCGAAGCCGCGGGCAAAAGCTAGTGTTTGTAAATAAAGGAGTGTGCCGTATTACTACAAGTGTTGACGTCACAATTCAACTTCATGATTTGTTTGGAAAATATTGGGGTGAGAAGAACAAGAACTCTTTATTCTTCTAACAATTGAGTGAAGGTAATAAGATCTATTTCATTAGCAATTCATACTGCTGTCAAGTTAGCATGAACACCACAAAAATAAAGTATTTTTCTATTTTAAGATTCTTTTTTGTATTTTTTAATTGTATTTTTAAATTTTGTTTTAGTAATACATATTTATAAAGTATTTAAAAATCAAGAAACATGAAATACTTTAATAATCATTGAATAATATGTTTATTATTGATATTATGTAACAAAACTAAAAAGATTTATATTTTACAATAATTTGATTTGATAATTTACAGTTACCATAGTAGACATAGTTTGCCAACTGAGACAAAGGGGTTCCTACACAATGCGAAAGGTGAAGCAAAACTAGACTCATTAGACGGTAACTTCATTATAGATTAGTAAAATCTATGCATAACTACCCTCTAATAACAAACTACTCATTCACTACGATTTCATAGACAGAGACAGAGTTATAACGCCAAGTAGATTAACTACCTAACTGGCTTAGTTGATAAGAGCTCGCGGTAATCATTGTATCACCAATGATTCGATGGGTCGAATCTCATCCAGGCATAAGAAACACATTTTGTATTATTCATATGCATGTATTGTTTGAATTGCAAAGTTGTAGCAAAGTTAATTTTAATACAACTGGCTGGGGTACCCAATTGATGCAGGCCACTGTACCTATTTACCTTCGTCCTCACATATATATAGTAATTTTCCCATTAAATTATACCTCATTAGACGCAATAGCATCTTCAGTTGTACTGTTGTACTTCATCAAATTACAGTCTAATCAATGTGACTGTGATGTATGTACCTATGGTTTAATGTAAGCCTTGACTCCACAGACTCCACACCAACACAAAAGACAATGAGGTTGAATAAATGAGTTTATTTGAATACTTACGCAATACCATAGACGACTAAGACGGCGGGGTTGTGCTTCCACTGCGCCATAGATATTGTGACCTTGCTGTCGACGTAGTCGTCGCCAAACAGAGGCACGCTGTGCACCGGACGCACGATGCGGCCAGGCACCCACGACAGAAAGTGCAGGCTGCAAGAGAATGGAACCTTCTGTTTACATACTAAAAGGAGCATCAAGTATTTTAATCTTGTATAGGACTTGGGGCTTGTATAAGAGCGTAGAGATTGCCACAAGTAAATAGGCTCACAGACTGCCGCAGACGCACATTACAAAACACACTTTTGTAATTGGTGTCCCCAATCCGCTTTGAATGAGTGAGAGGAGCTCGTGGCTACTTAATTACAGACGCACGGGTCGATCCATCGGGTTAAGCTACGCTTGCCGGGGTTGGTCAGTGGATGGGTGACCATCTTTACATACCGAGACTCCTCCGTGCCTCGGAAAGCACGTTAAGGGCCAGCGCGCATTGCGGTGCGTTTTTCTACCGCAAAATCTGTGAAGTATGGAATGTCTTTGAAGTGCGCGCACTGCGGTCATGCGTTTTGTTACCGTAGGCCCCGCCCAGTGCGGCAGAACTACCGGAAACGCACCGCAATGCGCGCTCGCCCTAAGCCGTTGGTCCCGGCTGTCATTCGTGGATCTTTGACAGTCGTTACGGGTTGTCAGAAGCCCGAAAGTCTAACAACCAGTCTTACCAAGGGGTATCGTATTACCCAGTTAATGGGTTGTGGAGGTCAGACAGGCAGTCGCTCCATGTAAAATACTGGTAGTCAGCTGCATCCGGTTAGACTGGAAGCCGACCCCAACATAGTTGGGAAAAGGCTAGGCAGATTGAATCCGCTTTGAATGAATTAAGTGCACCAACCCCAGCATGGTTTGACCTGACTCGATTACTTGAATGAACCCAAAGATTCACACTAGCCTACAAGTTTACAAGCAAGCAGTCAATTTCAATTGCTTACATTTTTATCACTTGGAACTGATTGCTGTAGGCACCTGTTGATCCTAATCTGATTATTAATCGCTTCGTATCTAACCACAAATCATTGGTAATGATTTCAAGGTTCATTAGTAAATACAGTATTCCATATTTGCATGTCTAGTGTTTAGATGTATGTATATTGATAGATCTATACCTTCTTTGGATGGCACAAGTAATTACATACATTAAATTTAACATAATTCATTTTAATTGCCTAATTATAATTTTATGGCAACCAGAAGTTTGCAGTGGCTTCAGAATATAAAATTAGACAAAAGGAAAAGCATAATTTAGACAAACATGAATTAGCAATTGCAAGAGATACTTACGTGAACTTGGAACTGTCTCTGAAGTACACCTGCGTGTTACAGCTGTATGTGAAACTGAGCAGGAACTGCCCACACTGAGAGAAGCCCATGAACACATGCTCTATCAGGTAGCGAACTGGTACAATGTCCATGAGGCAGAAACGGAGCCGTGGTGGGATCCGCTCAAACACTTTGCGGCCCCTGTCATTGGATTTTCTTGATGTGACTCCAAAAGTCTAGAATGAGAACAGTTTTTATGAGATTTTGTAAACATTTATGTTATTATTGTTTATTTACAATGTTATTTCATAGAAGTTAATAAGTACTTGTATCAAATAATTTATATAAGTTGTCAGTATAGCTGGTAGGTAGATCCATCCACTATTATACTAATAATATACTGCAAATAACCACTCTGCATGAGTGATTAAGGCAATTTTCTGTTTCAAAGATTGAATATGATGATGTATACTTCCTGGGACATTATTTATTACAAATACTAGCGGACCCAACAGACATTGTCCTGTCTGAAAGATCTTGGAACCCAACTGCAGCGCTACCTACCAGGTCCAATTGTGTTTTCAAACCATCCAGGAACCCATTGAAATATACACACAAAATTTCATCTAAATCGGTCCAGCCGTTTAGGAGGAGTACCTAACTCCTCCTAAACGGTTGGACCGACAAACACACATACAGAATAATTATACATTATTAAGATTTGGAATATCAAATCCATGCCAAATTGCCAACTATACAAGGTGTAACATAAATAACCCACAACCTCTTAAGGGGTCATTGTACTCATCATTATGAACAACTTTTATTATGGAAAAAAAAATCAGCTGCTCCCTACATTTTGACGAGTTTGATGTAGATAAATGTACTGGTCAGCTGATTTTTTTTTCGCGATTTCGGGTTTGGTCCCATAGTAAAAGTTGTTCATAATGATGAGTACAATGACCCCTTAAGAGGTTGTGGGTTATTTATGTTACACCTTGTATGTATTACAAGCAAATTTCCTTTTGCTGGAGGAGAGCACATGAATAGGGTTGATGTAAATTGCTTATAATGTAGGCTCATAAAATTGAACCTGCTGTAAAACTTTAGGCCTTAAGGTAATTGGTATTTTGCATGACTACCAATTCTTTTTTCAATATCTTTCCATGTTCAAGTTTTCCAAGACAAATGGGAGTATGCTCCTGGGGAGTTTGTTGCGCCACTTTTTCTTCCCAGCTAAAGCACTAGGAAGTGGTGAAGGGCGGGCGTTTTGGGGGACTGTCTTATGTAATTTTGACGTTCATAGAGTGTAGATTCTCAGCCTAATTAGAATAAATTACTTAATTTTGATTACCTTGTAGTGGTTTATAGGCTGACATGATCTAGAAAATTATTCTTTCTATTTTTATAATAAATTCTTTGACCTATTTGCTGAGGCCTGGTTTGGTTCAAATTGAGAGAGGCCAAAACTTGTTTTTATATTTAGTATTATACAATGTGTAACGTTAAATGCGCAAAACCTCTTAAGGGGTCATTGTACTCATTATTATGAACAACTTTTAGTATGGGACCAAACATGAAATCGCGAAAAAAAATCAGCTGTTCAGTACATTTTGATGAATAATAAATAAAAACTAAAATTATAAATACCAACTTTGTTGTACGATATCCGACGAATAAATGTCTTTGTCTTTGAATTATGCAAACAGAAATGTACTGAACAGCTGATTTTTTTTTCTCGATTTCAGTTTTGGTCCCATAGTAAAAGTTGTTCATAATGATGAGGACAATGACCCCTTAAGAGGTTTTGCGCTTTTAACGTTACATGTTGTATAAGTGTGGGCATTTTCACCTAGTCAGTCAGGATGGATGCCCCATACTTATAGGTAATTTTAAATTATAGGTATGCTACTTATAGGCTTAGAGGTATACTACTTGATCAAGTTGAGGCCTAATGCTTCTATTGCTATATCATGATAATGTTCATGGGTATTTAAGTACTAAAGTGTGAGGCATCCTGACTAATCATTCAGCATGCCCCATACACTACGTCCGAAATATCTTGGCAAGTCCGAACTTCGTGCAGAAGGCTGCACAGTAACATTTTTAGGAACCAAATGGTGGTATGAGAGTGTGAGTGCGAGAAAGTTCATAGTGCCAATGTTCAGACTTGCCAAGATATTTTGGCCATAGTGTACTTATAGGTAATTTTAAATTGTATTTTATAACAGATTTCTTTAAGCAGTCTCAATGCCTATTCCTAATGGCTTTGGGTGGGCTTGTACTGACCACATTTGCTTGGATTATGCCTTGTGATTTCAAAGAAAGTTCATATACTACAGCTGGCAACTTTTATGCCCCTAAGACGACCCACTGACTGTGGCTCATAGTGAATTTTAGGGGCAAAAACCTTTCTAAGGTCATCTCATTTTTAAACCAAAACTAAAATGTAAATTACGAAACAGTTGGATGTAATGTGCTGTTTACACTCAAAAAAGATACTTATCAAAAGTAATCGCGATAGCATAATCTGCCCAATAATATTTAATTTTGTCGCGCGTAATTATAGCATTCATACAGATTTGTATTTTTATCTTAATTAGAAGAAATCACAATTTAACACAGTATGTTATTAGTTCAAAGATTAAAAGATATCTCCTGTGGAATTATTGTATCAGCCATACATAAAATAGTCAAGAAACATAGTCGAGAAAAAAAAAAAAAAGTCTAAGCACAGGAGCAAGCTTCAGAAGTTATTTTAGAGTTTTAACTTACCTCTCTATTAAATAACTTATGAACAATATTACTACTGTCAGCTGACATGTTTCTGGGAGTATTTGTTATTACTTTATCGAATGCATAACTATTAAACGCATTAAAATTCTCAGGCTTTGCAGCCAAAGAATCCATGATCGTTTGTTTGACTAAAAAATGTATTTTGACAACAGACAAATATCAATCAATGTTGCCCATTATAGCGAATTTATTTATTGAGTGCTTCGTTCAAGAACAGCATAAAAATGTTCAGAACGCCTGACACCACAGATTAAGTAGTATTCCTGACACTGAATTGTAAAGTTAGACAACCGAGAATATGTTCTGATTGATTATTATTGCCATGGCAATTTTTCAAAAAAATTGCCGGTCTTTTGACTTTGCATTGCATTGCTTCTTTGCATTTTTAATTACCGTAAACGTCACTTACGTCTTACGTCACTGCGATATTTTTTTTACTGTCAACTGTCAAGTGTCAACCAAGAACCAACAGAAAGAAAGCGTGTCAGGCGTTAAAAAGAGTGATAAATAAAATTACCAACGGCTATTTAGTTCGAAATAAGTGATAGGATAGATTATAGTAGTGAACGAATATAAGCATAAAATGGAGCCAATGACTTTAGGCAGTCCGACGCACTCTCCTTCTAACAGCCCGAACGTGGGATATTTGCCGCCTTTCCTTCTGGGTGAAATAAATCCTCCGACGACTCCCCGTACAAACAGCCTGTCCCCTACAAAGGGCAGAAGTCTTGCTTTCGGTAAGTTATAAGAATAGAATCTTTATGTATCAGCAGATATAACACTTACTAGGGCTAGTTCCAAGAACACTTGTTTTCTCCTTCCACTACTGTCCTATTTGTCAAATCTTCCAGAATTTCGCCTTTGGAGGATCCCTGGAAAACCATATTATATTTTTTAATCTCTTTTGGTTTAAACAATTCCTTTGTAAATAAACTTTTTAGTAATCTATAAAACAACCACAAATAAACATAATTAAGCATCCGCAAACACTGCTATTGTAGCTGCCCTGACATAAATAAGCTAGTCATTCAAACAGGACTTTCTAAGACCATATTCTATGTTTTATTCAGGTTTTAACATGCAATGTTTTGCAAGACATCCACCAGAAACACGATAGAAGTATTATCATTATGACAGCTATGCCCAACTAAACATCTTAATCTTTCATACAGGTTCCCCAACAAGTCCAAGTCAAACATCAACACCGGATCAAAAGGCATACCGTCAGAACTTATCCATGCACCAGCAGGCGCTATACAACCAGCAGAACATGTACCCAAACATGCCTACATCCCCAAACATCTATCCTAACATGCCAACCATCCCAAACATGTCCTACACTAGCAAACCTAGTGGACCACCCATCGAAGACCTGTTTGATACTATAAAAAGCAATGAGCTATCTATGAATAAATCCCTTTTCCATGATAGTTTTTATGGCAATAACAATTCAATGAATGGTTACGGGAATAATTCAGTAAATAATCACTCGTTGGCAACACCATGGCAAGACGGATGCCAAGAACATGATGAGTACTGGGTGACTGTGTTTGGATTTCCACCAAATGCTGCTAATACAGTTTTGGCTAGGTTCAGCAACTGTGGTGCTATATTAGGTAAGATTTATGTTCAGTTTCCTGAATAATAATTGGCTGATATAAAAAATGTTTGTCAATTCTGTTAATGTTTAGCTTATAATTTTTATGGTTGTGTTATTTTGTTTTCACCTTTCCTAAAGAGAGTGTAGTTTCATAAGAGTTTTGACATATTCTTTTCTAGAAGTCTTTATTTATATTCCCAAAGTAAAAAATATGCTCACTTTATAACTGTCCTGCATCCTAGCACAGGGCTTGTCTTTTACCACTTCACAATAAGTAATTTAAATGGAGGTGGCCTGGCTACATGCTCACAGAGAAAAAAAAAAAAAAAACTGCTTAGCCTTTTCCCAACCATGTTGGGGTCGGCTTCCAGTCTAACCGGATGCAGCTGAATACTTGACTGTTAAAGATTCATGAATGACAGCCGGGAACAACGGATTAACGTGCTTTCCGAGGCACGGACGAGTGTCGACATGCAAAGATGGTCTCCCATCCACAGACCAACCCCGGCAAGCGTAGCTTAACCTGATGGATCGAACCGTGCGGCTGTTATTACTTAGCCTCGAGCTGTGACTCTCCCTGACACCATACCAAAAGAGACAAAGCATTTATTTCAAACTAGCACTTCCTGCGCGGCTTCGCCCGCGTGGTTGTCGGAAAATATCCCACGGGAATGTAATACCGGGAAATCCTTCTTTATTCCTTGTCTAAATTGTAAAGGGAACCTCTGTGCAAAATTTCAGCATTCTAGGTTTAAGGGTTTGGGCTGGCCGTTGATGAGTCAGTCAGCCAGTCAGGACTTCTCTTTTTATTTATATAGTCAGTCACTCAGTAAGATGAAGCTGGTTGCCTTTTTCAAAGCATAGTAGGTTCCTATGGAGAAGAATGGGCAAGAAACTCAACAGTTGCTCTTTTAAATCAAAATATTGTTACAACATATTGGTTACATCATTCATGTTGAAAATATAGAGATGAAACGTATATCCGGCGGCCCAAATACTATCCGGCCGAATACCGGATAACTAGCGCCTCTCCGTCCGAATACTGGATTAAAAAAAAACTATTTTAGGTAAATTAATTGCTTTATTTAGTTAGTATCACTTAATAAATACAATGAGTAATTAAAAGATAATTCTACATCTACAATGAATTAGTAGGTAGGTGCTCATACTGCACTAATGTCAAATTATGGTGAATGGATACTAATTTCTCTGCATTAAGAGATAGCAAGTGGTTCCGCTTGTCTTTGTATATAAGGCCAGCTTCAGAAAAAAGTCTTTCGCTGTACACACTTGCGCAAGGTGCTGAAAGATAGATTTTGGCAAACTTTGTTTTTGTGTATTGTTTAGCATTAGCTGCTCACCAAGAAGAAACAAATGTTAACTTCGCTTATCAACGAAAAGACCCGAATTGTGCAATGCACCAAACACAAGTGGAAAGTGCTAGAGGCCTTTGTGGCTCAAGGACACGCTATAAATAGAACTTCTGTGTATTTCTAGTAAATAGAGGGAATACGTCATTTGTTCATGCCTGATTCCAGACAAACAATACCCGACTCAAGGCAACTGGGCTCACGTACGGTACGCCACGCGAGCTGAGAAGGAGCGTGCGATGTCGCTCAGCGGCCGGCAAGTACTGCCTGGTGTGATGGTGGGTGTCGTCGAATGCAAGGAGCCTCCGAGGATCGGTGTTACTAGCCCTGGCATCACGTCGCTTGATAGGTAGAATGATTTTAATTTTTTTTATATTCAGCTATTCAGTACATTTATGTTCGCATAATTCTTCAAAATGTAGGGAACAGCTCATTTTTTTTCTAGATTTCAGGTTTGGTCCCATAGTAAAAGTAATTAATAATGATGATGAGTACAATGACCCGTTAAAAGGTTGACACTGTTTACACTTACATCCTGTAGGTATATCTAAAATTGTATGCACGAATATTTGAACGTGACAGTCTCTAACAACGAATCCGTGGAAGGATTAGGGCAGAGCCATTTGAAAATGGATCATTATGACATGATTTTGAGGCCAAAGATGAAATGGCGGCAGGTCACGGGAACAATCTGCGACTCCCGCATTCATTCCCCTTAAACTTTAGGGGAAGATATTTGTGTGGCTGACACTGGCTTGGCCACCATCAGGGATTTTACTTTTGATAACACAAAGATTTAGTCGTTAATTAGTCGAAATTTGTCGCCAAATATCAGAATTTGTCGGTCACTGGTTCAAAAGTTATAAGGGGTCATTGGTAGTGATGTTCAAATCGACTTTAAACTAAAAACGTGTTATAGACTATAAACTATATTTTTCTAGCGCGCTATTTTATACGCTATCATTATAACGCGTTGTTACAAAACTTGGCCGCAGTCTGAACGCGGAGACATTATCATTTTATCTGGCAATACGCTAGTTATCTCGCAACTTCGCAAGTACTCGCAACGCGCTGTGCACGAAAGAATATCATAATATCTCATGTAGCGTTATAGATCAATGAAGTTTCCTTCATACTTTCCAGGCTTAGGACTGTCTTTAATAAAATTGATTAAATTTTATTATACACATCATTTCTAAGGTCTCAAGTTAATTTCGACCTTATTGACATTTTACAAACCCTTTGTTTTTTTGGTGCAGGATACTTGGTAAATGATCTGGAAGCTGAATTTGACAAAAAACATGAATGTCAATAAGGTCTAAATTCGCTTGACACCTCAGAAAGTGTCTAGATTATTATGCACATCATTTCTAGGGTGTCAAGCTAATTTCGACCTTATTGACATTTTACAAACCCTTTGTTTCTTTGGTGCAGGATACTTGGTAAATGATCTGGAAGCTGAATTTAACAAAAAAACATGAATATCAATAAGGTCTAAATTCGCTTGACACCTCTGAAAGTGTCTAGATTACTATGCACATCATTTCTAGGGTGTCAAGCTAATTTCGACCTTATTGACATTTTACAAACCCTTTGTTTTTTTGGTCCAAGATACTTGGTAAATGATCTGCAAGCTGAATTTAACAAAAAAACATGAATGTCAATAAGGTCTAAATTCAGACCTTATTACGTAATAATAACAGATAACAGATACCGCGGGCCGACCGGCCGACTGCCGCCCGAGTTCACACGATTTCGCCCGAGTGCCCCAACGCGCTGTCGGCGCTGTGACGCTATGAGTGAGACTAGTGAGACTATAAGGCCGAGCGCGCATTGCGGTGCGTTTTTCTACCGCATAATTTGTGAAGTATGGAATGTCTTTGAAGTGCGCGCACTGCGGTCATGCGTTTTGTTACCGTAGGCCCCGCCCAGTGCGGCAGAACTACCGGAAACGCACCGCAGTGCGCGCTCGCTCTAAAAGTTATAAAGCTATAATGCTATCCCGCTCTAGCCACGTTGTGTAAGTTTAGAATTTGAGATGCCTAGTTTGTTGAAACGTTATATTTCTAGCGCGAAGTCAGAGTCGGTACAACAAACGCTAGATGCTATAAATACATAGCGTGTTATTTTTTGACGCTAGACGTTATATTAACCACCACTAGTCATTGGTGGCCGATCTGGAGAGAGTCTCCCCAGCTTGGCCACCTTTATATCTCAAAAACTCGGGCAACTAGCGAAGATCTGTTTTCTCCCAGATTTAGTCGCTAATTAGTCGCAAGTTTTCGCCAAGTCACGGATTTAGTGGGGTCTTAGTTTAGAAGATATAATGAGTTCAATTTTTAAGTATAGACCAAGATCTAGATCAAAGATTTTATCGTAAACTCTTCAATTTAGCTCTTGAACTATACTAAAAAAATGAAATATACTATATCCTTCCGCATCGCCTGCCCGCGCTATTACTTCGCGCTCGGCTTCTAAGGGCCCTAGCGTGATGTTAAATAGCCTATATCCTTCCGCATCGCCTGCCCGCGCTATTACTTCGCGCTCGGCTCCTAAGGGCCCTAGCGTGATGTTAAATAGCTTATAGCCCTCCCCAAGAACTGGGTTATAAAATGCAAGAAGATTTTTTCAAATCTGACTGGGGTAGTTCCAGAGATAGCGCGTTCAAACAAACTAACAAAAAAAAACAAATATTAAATCGAGAGGGTTGTCAATCCGCGGAAAATTTCGCAATTCAGAAAACTTACTTATTTGCAGAACGCCAACTATGGGTAAATTGATAAAACGTCCGCACTAAACATGTTTGCTCAAGAGCGACCGGTATGAATTAAAGTTATATTGCGTTTTAGTAATTTTATATTATCTCCGAAACTGTATGACCAATTAACATACTGTAAAGGCCAAATCTCCATGATGTCCTTGTGATCATAAAATAACTTATTTTGATAAGGATTAATGTTTTGTTGATTAAATAATCATCCAAACGTAAGTATGTCTAAAAAATACTTTTTTAAAGCAATAAAAGATGTATAAAAGATAAAATATAAAAGATAGAAATATGGTGTCGCGGACTTTTTTGTAGAATTATTTAAGACGGACCAGACTGCCATACATTGTTCTCAATTTTAAACAACCGTTTAGGCAGCGCATGCAAAAAAGTCTGTTTAAAGAGGTATTTCTTTCCGACTTGTAAGACAAAAATTGTGATAGCTCGGCTAATATGCATGACATAAATATAATTTATAGCCTATAGCACTCAGGAATAATGTAGCTTTCTACCAGTGAAAACATTTTTAGAATTGGATCATTAGTTCCGGAGATTACCCCCTACATACAAACTTACAAACTTACATACAAATTTTACCTTTTTATAATATTAGTATAGATAAATGCGGTAATACAAAGGTGGTATAAATATTCTTGTGCGATGACACATTTTGCCATAATTTGGCATGCAAATATTAATGGTAGGTAAAGTGCTTATTTATATAAGCAATCTAAACA
This sequence comes from Cosmia trapezina, assembly GCA_905163495.3. Classification (NCBI taxonomy): domain Eukaryota; kingdom Metazoa; phylum Arthropoda; class Insecta; order Lepidoptera; family Noctuidae; genus Cosmia; species Cosmia trapezina. Next base: position 28,522,775 of record LR991020.1, on the reverse strand, counting down.
AACAGTTGAATAAAATATTAATTCGGAACATGAAAATAAGTTTTCAAAGTACAACTTACACAACCAATAAAAAAAAAAAGAAGAAAATACACGTTTGGCACAACACAACATAAAAAATAACAATAAAATTTCGGATTTCAATAATAGGTAGGTATTCAAATTTCAATAATCTACGTCTAGTCTAGTACAATGCATTCCTGTAATGATAGGACAAGAAGTTTTTTTAAAAAATTCACTTATTGAATAAAAACTATGTGAAATGAGCCATTTTTTTAGTACTACGCAGAATTTTCTGTAAGGAAGATCAGTTATAAAATTTGGAATTGAATTATAAATAAGTGGCGCCATATATACGCAACTGCGTCGGAATAGTTCGATCCTAGGAACAGGCATTTTTAATAGATATTGTGTGGCTTTTCGTTTATTTGTATTATTATTGGGTTCAAAAAGTGAATAATTTGTTTTAACAAACTTAGCGATTTCATATATATAAATGCAAGGAACTGTGAGAAGGTTGTGTGATTTATACACTGGCCTGCAGGAATCAGTTCAGTCCATATTGAAAATTGAAAATTATATAAAGGTGGCCAAGCTGGGGAGACTCTCTCCAGATCGGCCACCAATGACCCCTTATAACTTTTGAACCAGTGACCGACAAATTCTGATATTTGGCGACAAATTTCGACTAATTAACGACTAAATCTTTGTGTTATCAAAAGTAAAATCCCTGATGGTGGCCAAGCCAGTGTCAGCCACACAAGATATTTAAAACAATGGTTAGACCTGCTGTCTTGTATGGATCAGAATGTTGGGCCACAAAAGGGATAAATGCAAGACACTCCCCTGTGGTACACCGTATTTCACCTCCCTACCGGCTGATGTAAATCTATGCTCACGTCAAGGCATATTCTGGATATTTCTGTATGTTGAGATCGTCCAGTAAGATAGGAGCTTATTAAGTCTAGGGCATTTCCCCTTATACCGTAACTATATAGTTTTTCCAAAAGGACGTCATGTTTTATGTAGTCGAAAGCCTTGGTCATATCGGTATATATAGCAGAAACAGGAGTCTTATTGTCTACACTTGGCATTATTATTGCTTAAGAAATTGTATATTGCCATATTTATATTTCTGTTTTTTCTAAATCCCATTTGTTCGTTGCATAATACAGGGTGTAAGGGACAGCCCTCCGCAAAATGATAGGGTGAATTCAGTATGTCATACTAAGATAACCGCTGCATAATTTTTTTTCAGGAACGTTAAGGGAATCCAATAAACCTGATTTGTTTGTGTTTTTGTGCACAAATCGGAGCGTCTATTACTGGTTGGGAGGGGTAGGTAATAGGTATGCGGTGAGTTCGATGAACTCTGTAGCTAGACAGAAAGTGAACAGCTGATTTCACGCGTCGTAGGTTGAAGTATTTCAACATCCATTGCTGGTTTTTTTTTTGCTGTTTTTTTTACATAAATGGAGTGCTGCGAATACACAATGCAATTTTACATTGAAATAATGAAAATGTAACTGAAAAAAAATTTGAAAAAATGAAAATTTTCATGAGAGAATTTCCGGTGGAATATGATTCAAAATGAGGAGCTGAATGCTCCCTGTTAGTTTGCGGAGGGCTGTCCCTTACACCCTGTATATCGTTCGTTGCTTTCTACAAATAGTTTTGCTTTTTCATTGCTTGAAGTTAGAACTGTCAAAGCTTAGAATTCTTAGCCAAGTAATAGTCACCATTTTCTTTACTTAAGAATTCTACCCTCAAGTATGAAATTACTTAGTAGTAAGTAATTACTCAAGTAATTACTTTGATTATAAATACTATTTTTTGAACCTGTAGACAAAAATACATAAATTAATCACAATTAACTATTGTGAAACTTAAAAATATTTCTTAAAGTGAATTTTTTTTCTAACACGCTGCAAACTTTGGCGTGTGAGTGTGGGTGACGGAACCGGGAGTTCGTGGACCGGGCTCAAGGCGGCGGAGGCGGTATCGCCTGCTTGCTCGCTCGCAGGCCCTGCCAGACCAGGCTGCGCTAACGGACTGACCCTGGTGGATGTCTCTGCATCTGTCCCTCTCTCACACTCTTCAGCCTGACAATCCGCCCAATTGTCCATTTCTTCAATATCAATAGGAACTCGCGACTCAACATTTTCAACCGCCGGCGTATCAACCGTGGTCTGACCGGATGGGTCTTCCATTAAAGGTTCATCTATTGCTGAACTCGTAGAATCCGACGACGGCTGTGCTTGATGAGATACGCTTGTTGCGCAGTCAAATAATAACCTGTCATTGCTACCTTTATACTTAAAAATCTAATCCACGTGTCTTATACACTCGATATTAAGATCGTGGATTTTAATTTTGTACATTCGATTGCCTATTTTCTGCGTTACAGTTCCCAATTTCCATGACTCCTTCCGTGCACTGTACCATCGCACCCAAACAACGTCACTAACCAAATATTGACGCTTTCCAATATCTAAATTCGGCGCGAGTTTATTTGAGTCGTCCGAGGGCATTATTAAATCTAACCGAGATCGTATGTTACGTCCAAACATTAGCTTAGCGGGCGTTTCCCCGATGGTACAATGCACAGTGTTTCTAGAATTGAACAAATAACCTAGTAACAATTCGTTAATTTGACACAATGGAAGGTTATCCTTAATTGCACACTTTAGCATCTTTTTACAAGTTCGGACCGAATTCTCGGCTTGACCATTGCTTGGCGGGTGATAAATAGGCGTCGTCATATATTTGATACCATTACTACTGCAGAAGGTTTTAAACTCCAATGAGTTAATTTTAGCATCGTTATCCGATACTAAAACATTTGGGATAGGTACCAAAAATTGAAAAAATTGCCTTTAATTTCGTAATCAGCGCTTTTGAAGAAAGTCCGTTATATGCATGTGCAAGCATTCCAACCATTTGCTGAACGAATCAATCACAACGAGATATACCCTTTGGCCTACTGTCATATAATCTATGTGGAGGCCCTGCCAGGGCGCGCCGGCGGAGGGCCAGGGTGCGGGAGACCATATACTAGCCTGGTATACATATAAAGGCCCTTATGAGTACTTATCGTTGTAAGTGGCTGTGACGAGTCCTCTAAAATAAATTGATTGTACGCATTTTTAAGATCTATTTTGCTGTACATTTCACCACCACCGATCTTAGCAAATACCTCCTCTATCCGAGGCAAAGGATATTTTTCTATTATTAGGTCTCGGTTCAGTGTCACCGAAAAATCGCCTGCGATTCTGACGGTTCCGTTTTCTTTCAAAACGGGTACTATTGGTGTCGCATATTCTGAATGATCAACAGAAATTAAAATACCCGCATCAACCAAACGCTGTAACTCTTTCTCGACCTTATATTTAAGCGCAAAGGGTACAGTTCGTGGTTTAAAATACTTCGGTACGGAATGTTCTTTATTTTAAACCTATTGAACGAGCCTAATTCATCACGCCATAGACTGGGAAAACCAAGCAAATCCGACATATCCGTATCAATACCTGCTGTAGTTTGTAGGTACTGAGTTCAAACTAGTGGTCAAAACTAAATTAAAAGCAGACATAAAATTTCTACCTAGCAATGGAGGGCCCCCGTTTTCTATAACAAAAATTTTACTCATTTTCTTCATATTATTATAAAACGCTTCTATAGTAAATACCCCCCAAGGGAGATATTTTATGTCCGTTATACAAACACATTTTAATATTACAAAATTTCTACTGTGAGATAGGATACTGTGAGAACTTATCCCGATACAATCGACCTGAAATATCACTGCCACCTGAACCTGAGTCGAGTTCCATCAATATCCTATAATTACCTAAAATCACATGTATTTGTATTGGTCTGCCGTACCTTAAATTAAAGTTCCGGCATTCCTCACAAGCCGCGTCCTGATCACTGCATTCCTTATCCGTGTTGACGTGGTAGACGCACGAATTTTTCGCAGTGCACACTTTTTTTAAATGCCCCTTATGACCGCACTTTAGACACTTGTAACTTTTAAAACGGCACTTATCACTGTTATGGTTTTTCATTCCACAAACCGCACATCGTGCGCCTGCGCCGACGCCGACGCTGCCGCTGCCACTGCCGCTGCCGCCACCACGACCCCGACCGGACTTGTCTGGGAATCCTGCGCGATAAATTGGCTCTTCCTTTACCAAACTTACGTCGCTGGTGTCGCCGGAATTGAGCATGACCTTAGCTTCTTTGGCGCAGGCCGCTTGCTCCGCCATTTCAATAGCCCGCGCTAACGTCAGCGCAGAAGGGCTCTGTTCGAACAACTTGTCCCTTTCTGGACCGGCATTCAGACCGAGAACAAAACGATCCCTAAGGTTCGTTTCTAAGGCAGAACCGAAGTCGCAATATACAGCTAAACCTCTTATTCGTGCCGCCCATTCCCCCAATGTTTCGCCTGACTTCCTGGTAGCACCGAAGAATTTCCTGGTTTTCCTTTCATTTAATTTATCATGTTTGTTAGAGAGATTTCATCCTTATAATTGACCCTAACGATCGATGCAATAAAAGTACAGGGTATATTTTTTTCAGATTTTAGCCGGTTCGATTCCCGTGTGTAGGAGAAGAGAATTTTCGAAAATCTTTGAATGCAGTTTGCTTTCTATTCAAAAATAAAGGAATGTTTCCTTTGAGTACAATTTTCTATCTGCAGTATTAAGAGTAGTTTCCCTTCGCATTACAAAATTCCACCCTGTAGGTATATCACAGGGACAGCTCCCTGTGTGAATCTGGTCTTGCGGAAGGTACTTTGGATCATATATTTTTCTCCTGCTCCTTGAATACCAAATCCTTCGAGCTCTATCGAAAAATTTCCAAATGTAACATTCCTCTTCAAACTAACTTCCATTGCTTTTTATCCCACTTCTCTCCCAAAATTATTAAAATTTTTAACTACTTACATTTTTAAACGAAAATGATATTAAATTGTAACTGGTGCGTAATAATTATGTAAATAATATGTTTTGTATTTTTTAGTGCTTATCATCCTATTTTATATGTGATTGTAATTTAGATTATTTATGATGTCCATGTCCATAACCTAACCTAACCTTTGTCCTTGGTAGGGTTCCGTACCTCAAAAGGAAAAAAACCGGTCAAGAGCGAGTCGGACTCGCGCACCGAGGGTTCCGTTCCGATTTCTGAAAAAGTGTGCTATTTAGAGACATCGTTTTATTTTCCCTGTAATCTTTACATAAACTTCTATTTCGGAGATAAAGGGGGAACGGTATTTTTTTTTACATTTTTCATCAGAAGTCGAAAACTACGCGGCCTAAAAAAAAGAAAAAAAATGTTTGAGAATGTGCAATTAGCGTTCTTTTATATGATACCCCACATGCCCTAGTAGCTCCACTTTCATTTTTAAGATCCCCTTTCAGTCCCTGTTGCAAAAAAAATATAAATATTTTAATTTCTTTCTTATTTGCAAAATAGTTGGGTAAACGTCATCTAAAACTGTTCTAAATTTCAAGTTGATAGCGTTACTAGTTCTTGAGATATCCAGCTGTGACAGACAGACAGACAGACAGACAGACTGAGTCACACCATAAGGGTTCCTTTTTTACCATTTTGGTACGGAACCCTTATACGATCACTTGTTTGTCCGTCTGTCTGTCTGTCTGTCAGTCTGTCAAGACCGTTTTTCTCAGGAACGCGTGGAGGTATCAAGTTGAAATTAATATCAAATACGTAGGTATGTGGTCTCTTGAAGTCCTAAAAAACTCAAGCTTCTTAGTCAATGCAATAAAAACATACGGCCATTTATGTGACATATTTAGATACTCGCAAGTAAATCAAAACCTATAGGGTACTTCCCGTTGTTTTAGAATCATGAAATTTGGTAAGAATCAAGGTCATACAACACAAATAAAGGAAAAAAAAATGTTCAAGTCTGTCAGTCTGTCAAGACCCTTTTCTCAAGGACGCGTGGAGATATCAACTTGAAATTAATATTAAATACGTAAGTCTATTGTCCCCTAGAGTTTGAAATTTGGCAAGAAGCACGGTCTCCCAGCACAAATAAAGGAAAAAGTCTGAAAATTGTGAATTTGTAATTTTTTTACATAAAATTTTTTATTTTGTGTTCCAATGTAAGTTTGATTTTGGGATAAATTCTTTTCAATTACGGAACCCTTCATTGTGCGTGGTCGGACACGCACTTGGCCGGTTTTTTTTTAGCGACTAACATCTGTAGATCTACCACAAATCAAAGGCGACCGCCCGCCTCTCTCCGCTGTTTATAACGTGACACTGGCAGAATAGTCGACATCGGCTCAGTTGTTTAGCGACTAACATCTGTAGATCTACCACAAATCAAAGGCGACCGCCCGCCTCTCTCCGCTGTTTATAAAGCCCCATTTACACGGCGCTATTTTATTGCCTGTGGCATACCATAAAATTGAAAGGCAAATATCTGGCACCGTCTAAACTACACGTACAATATTGTTGGACGATACGGGCAACTTTGAAAACTGGTATAAGCATGTACAAGAAAATCGCACTATTTGCTCGTACAATAAAATCGCATTCAATTCTGGCATGATCTGACATTTGTGCTGTCATTGAAATATGAGTGCGGTAAGTGAGGGTGTGGTAATCGTTGTTGCTATTTTGAAACAAGAAATCAAATCAAGACCAACTTGAAAAATGTCTTGAGAAGCGTTCAATAAAATTTAATGAAATATCATGTCTAGGCAAAACTTGCATGCAATAATCGCCTGTCAATTTTATTGCCTGGTGTAAGTCGCATGCGATTTTATTGAATGGCAAAACTTGCATTCAATTATTGTACATGCCATTTTATGGCATCGCACGCGTGTAAACACTTCATGCAGTTCTTGAATGTCAAAAAACTTGAACGTGCTTTATGGCATGCAATTATTGCTCTTGAACGTTCCAGAAACTTGCCCCGTGTAAACGGCGCTTAACGTGACACTGGCAGAATAGTCGACATCGGCTCAGTTGTTTAGCGACTAACATCTGTAGATCTACCACAAATCAAAGGCGACCGCCCGCCTCTCTCCGCTGTTTATAACGTGACACTGGCAGAATAGTCGACATCGGCTCAGTTGTTTAGCGACTAACATCTGTAGATCTACCACAAATCAAAGGCGACCGCCCGCCTCTCTCCGCTGTTTATAACGTGACACTGGCAGAATAGTCGACATCGGCTCAGTTGTTTAGCGACTAACATCTGTAGATCTACCACAAATCAAAGGCGACCGCCCGCCTCTCTCCGCTGTTTATAACGTGACACTGGCAGAATAGTCGACATCGGCTCAGTTGTTTAGCGACTAACATCTGTAGATCTACCACAAATCAACGGCGACCGCCCGCCTCTCTCCGCTGTTTATAACGTGACACTGGCAGAATAGTCGACATCGGCTCAGTTGTTTAGCGACTAACATCTGTAGATCTACCACAAATCAAAGGCGACCGCCCGCCTCTCTCCGCTGTTTATAACGTGACACTGGCAGAATAGTCGACATCGGCTCAGTTGTTTAGCGACTAACATCTGTAGATCTACCACAAATCAAAGGCGACCGCCCGCCTCTCTCCGCTGTTTATAACGTGACACTGGCAGAATAGTCGACATCGGCTCAGTTGTTTAGCGACTAACATCTGTAGATCTACCACAAATCAAAGGCGACCGCCCGCCTCTCTCCGCTGTTTATAACGTGACACTGGCAGAATAGTCGACATCGGCTCAGTTGTTTAGCGACTAACATCTGTAGATCTACCACAAATCAAAGGCGACCGCCCGCCTCTCTCCGCTGTTTATAACGTGACACTGGCAGAATAGTCGACATCGGCTCAGTTGTTTAGCGACTAACATCTGTAGATCTACCACAAATCAAAGGCGACCGCCCGCCTCTCTCCGCTGTTTATAACGTGACACTGGCAGAATAGTCGACATCGGCTCAGTTGTTTAGCGACTAACATCTGTAGATCTACCACAAATCAAAGGCGACCGCCCGCCTCTCTCCGCTGTTTATAACGTGACACTGGCAGAATAGTCGACATCGGCTCAGTTGTTTAGCGACTAACATCTGTAGATCTACCACAAATCAAAGGCGACCGCCCGCCTCTCTCTGCTGTTTATAACGTGACACTGGCAGAATAGTCGACATCGGCTCAGTTGTTTAGCGACTAACATCTGTAGATCTACCACAAATCAAAGGCGACCGCCCGCCTCTCTCCGCTGTTTATAACGTGATACTGGCAGAATAGTCGACATCGGCTCAGTTGCCAAGAAAAAAAAAAACTTTTTAACCCCTCAAGTGTCTGAGTTTGGCTGATTTTAGACCCAAAACCCCAGCGAGTGGGGAGGGTTGGGGGTTAGCTGCGAACCCCATAAGTTCACAACTACTGATAATGATATGTTTTCCATCGGATGATGTGTTTTTACGTTTATATATACGTGATCTAAGCTTATATACCTATTATGTAAAGTTTTGTCCTTTTGCACACTTGGGGTGCATTTGACACACGGGGGGGGGGGGGGGGGGAGGTTAGCTGCGAACTCCATAAGTTCACAACTAATGATTTGATTGGTTTTCCATCGGATGATGTTTTTTTACATTTATATATATGTGATATAAGCTTATGTACCGAACAAAAAAAGGGTTTTTCTTATGCACACATGGGGTGCATTCGACACTTGAGGGGTTAATTGGTTAAAATTCAATTCCTAAGGGCGAGCGCGCACTACGGTGCGTTTCCGGTAGTTCTGCCGCATTGGGCGGGGCCTACAGTAACAAAACGCATGACCGCAGTGCGCGCACTTCAAAGACATTCCATACTTCACAGATTATGCGGTAGAAAAACGCACCGCAATGCGCGCTCGCCCTAACGCCCAGTTATGAAACACAGAAACAAATCTTTTTTTTTTTCGTCGCAATCGTATCCTCGCCAATGCGGACGGGGCTTCACATACTAATCCAGCTTTTTGTATGGTCGCGCTAAGAGTGTGCCTTGAATGTTGACCCTTAGGTCCGTTTTCATTTACACTCAGCGACACCTAAATAAAAGCTAGCTAATAGATTTTTAACTTTCGGCCTAAACAGTGTTATAAATTCAGCAGAGGTCACATTCTCTTTTATAGCCCGTTCGCGTCAACATGCTACCAGTGGGCCTACTTCCTAAGTCCGTCCGTCTTTCCGTTCGTCCGTTCATCCCTCCGTCTGACATTACGATCCATCAAAACAAGTGTAAAAGTTAAATTTTTCGGACGGGCAAAAACACATCGGGAGTAGGGACAACTGGCAAATCATGTTGTCATTCATACTTCGTTCGGGACCCGAACCAATCATCCATCCGTAGGTGATACGGAGTAGGAAACGCCCGTAACGAAGGCCGAAACAACGGGCTTCGTGCTTAGGGAGTAGGCACCCTGGCTCGAATAAACGACGTGTAAAGAACTGAGTGCAAAAAAATTTTGAGTTTTATTTTAGATTTTTGAATATCAACATTTAATTTATGCTAAGTAGTTTCTCATAACATACTTTACGATGCTTTAAACGTGACAAAACATAGTGTTTAGACACAATTTTGTTTTCGAGCCAGGTGCCATGTACGCATGTTTACGCGCACGGGTTATATGTCCATTACATTGGTACATTAGTTTTGTTTCTTTCTCTTTTCAGACAAACAGGTGTTCGCTCACTCTGCCCCACGCCTATCGCAAACGCTCCCGTTCCACAGCGGTCGAGCGGCCTCATCTCCAAAGCGTTGGACTACGTCCTAGGATGGTGACATTCACACAACGCTTTGATGCGCAGCATCAGGCCACTATACCGCAGACTCAAGCAGGCACCCGACGCCCTCGCCCGGGTCCCATACGTAGCACGGTTGCGAAATAGGAACAGAGACTTTTTTACAATGCTGGATGAGATGAATCAATCACAAATGTATTTACATAATCATTCGGAGTTATTTCATTGTAACGAAATGTAGACTGAATATGAGTTGTTAAATATTGTGCAGTCAGCGACATTTAGTTAGGTAGTTTCTGATACATACAATTTTTATACAGGGTGTATAAGTGTGGTCTAACTTAAGGGCCTATAACTACCTCAAATGGCTTAACATGATCCTCCGTTATGTCAAAAATACTGCAGCATTCATTTTGAAATAAATATATGATAAAGTTGAGAATTAATGTTACATACCATGTTAGACGAAAACACGATTCCTTAAAATTTTATCGATAGAATAAAATCCGGTTTGGAGGTAAAACCGAACAATAAACCGCTGGTATTCAAAATAGATCATGAAACTGCATAATAACTGAACTAACTATAAAGCAGGTCTTATGTTTTTTATTTTATTTTTTTTAAATTACCATTATTTTCACCGTAAAAAGCAATTACTTAAACTATTGGCGCCCAGCACCGCACTCAGTCTGCGAGCAGTTACGTGTGAGCGAGATAAAAACCTGAGGTAGTATAGGATCTTAAGGGTGTGGTATAGACCATCAAACTAAATAAGTTTTTCCATGGGACCAACAAACATCGTAATCGAGATAAAATTATCAGCCGTCCCATATTTGGGTCGAGTAGGTATAGAAGTTTTGTATGGGAAACCTGATAATTTTTTTATCGATTACGGAGTTGGTCCCATGGAGAAAGTTGTTCATTTTGATGATCTGTACCACATCCTTAAATTTCACCACACCTTTTTTATACACCCTGTATAATGTGTGTGATATGATTAATCCAATATACACTAATTTATGCCACTTCGTAATTATTCTTCTGTATACTGATATGAATTCAAGAGCCGATAGGAGTAAACGTCGCGTTGACGCGGCGCTTACGCTGAATGCGAAGGGTGCCTAAGGCCTAAGGTATGCAAACAATGTATTACAATATTTATCATACTATTTGCATCAATAATCAAGAAACTTCAAACTGCTAAGGATACTTTTTTGTTGGAAAGCCTTCAGGACTGAAAGTTCATCACCAACCGTGTAGGACTTTTTTAAGCTGCTAATATCCTATATAATATTAGAAAGACAGCTTTTATAATAATAATAGACTTGTAAGATTTTTGTATTGTATTGTCGTTGACTCATCATCATCTTCCTGCCCTTATCCCATGTTAGTTGGGGTCGGCGCAACACATTTTCTTCCATTCTCCTGTCAACCGTCACGCTATTGTATTGTCGTTGACTGTGCACATAATATAAAAAGAATGAAATTCTTATTTAAACTATAATAAAATTGTGAGCAAAATATATTAATTAAGGTTGTTGTCTTATGTACCGAAATAAAATAACTTTAATAATTCTTAATAATTAATATTTTTATTTCTAAATATTACATAAAAAATACTTAAATTACAGAGATTTTTTTGCTGTTAATTCATGTTTGTCCAATGTTAAAACTTTTACAACAGCAAAGTTAAAAGTGGAGGTAACTGCGCGATACTATGAAACTGATTAAAACCGACAACTTTATGAAGAATGTGGTATGGTGTGCTGTGGTAGATTGTTTGGAAATACACACAAGTGAAACGTAATAAAAATCTATAAAATATCTATACTCTTCCTATTAGAGTTAAAATATAATTTTAAGTCTAACCTAGCATCATAAATATTAGTTTTATTTTCGTCTGACCCGTCAAACAAGATGTCTATCCAAATCTATCAATTGATAAAATTACTGGTTGTGTAGTTATGTCTTACAGTTTGATTGTCCTGTCTTATTCTGTTGCAGTCATCGGCGGTGGAAGCAGCAGATCACAGTCTCCGGCCATGCCTAAAATTGTCCAATATCTACAATACATTAATTCTTTCTGGATAATTGTTAATTTAAATAAATTCAAGTCTTAATTATTTCATCCAACTTTGTACATAATTATGACTAAGGAGTCGTGCTTATTCCGCGTCATTAAATCCATTTTTATTAAGATTGCCTAGCTACAGCAGGATATTTAAGTGACTGATTAAAATTCAGAAAATATGACAGACAATTTTATTATCTTGTCATATATTAAATCTTCAAAAATGTGATGAAGGTATAGAGAGAGATTTTCTCCAAAACATTTCAATTACACCTTACTAACTAATCTAGATCAAAATTGAGTACAACTACTAGTAACACAGACATAAAATTAAAAACGATATGATTGATAATGATAACGAAACATTTATAAAACAAAACAATACAACACTGACTGCCTACGACATGAATGGATTGAAAGACACCATAAGCGTAAGGAGGTGATATAATAATAACAATTTGGATCTACACATTACTTTGGCTTTTCTATAGTGGCGTTGGCGAGGTCTGTCATCTTGGGATACTTGATGTTGTGTTTGTCAAGCTCGCTCTGTGACCACAGGATCATGCGGAGGAGGCTGCATAGCTTCGGGTTGGTGTACTCTTGGTTCTCCATCTTTAGTATTGCGGCGTTGAGTTCACTTGCGATCTGTTTGGAAGAATGAGCATTTTAACACCAGATTACAGTAAGTAAGTCTTGTTATTATTACAGAAGTATCAATAGGAGAAATAAACCTTCAATGCCAACAAAATATCAATATTTTACACATTGATATAAAGTTGAAAGTAAATACTGCACAACACTTTTTCGGAAGTGAAAGTCGCGTTTCATCATCGTCAGGTATACGGCGCTTTTACAGAACCTCACTCAAGACAAGCATTACTTAAAACTAGTTTCAATCAATCAAATGGCTTTTGGAAGACAACACTATCCAGTATCCACCACTACCAAGTATCAAACAGCAAAGTAATCCAAAAACCCTCACCTTTTGACTATGCGACGGCAATAATAAATCGGCGAAGGGTGACGCATGGGGATCAGGGAAGGCTAATAGGGCCAGCGACCGCTCCAACTCGGTCAGGGCATTGGGGTCGTTAGCACCAGCTTCGGCAAGCGTCGCGCTGGCGAACGCCAGAGCTTCCTCTGCTCGACCCCCACGAATCAGCTCCAGGAGCTGTAATTGCTGTTGGAAAATGTAATTTAGTTGAAGGGATTGCTGCATTGACAAAAAAGTCATGAAGTGATGATTGTCAGCAGGAGTTTTATCAAAATCAAATTGTATGGGAATAATTTCCTTACGCTTTTCTTTCACAAGTGAATAAGAATTGAATCTAGGATAAAAAAAAAAATAAAATTACCTGTAAATGGAAATACAAATATCTGTCATTGTCCAACAGTTCTGGATGCATTGCATTAACCATGGCAATGGCATCAGGGATGCGTCCTGTTTGCACAGCCTCACGGATCATGATCCTCTCGTCAAGTGAGCTGCAAAGTGCGGGCTCCTGTAATCCCGCCTCTTGTTGGAACTTAATTGCAGCCTCTTTGAACCCCTCTGAAATATGTTGGTAAGGTTCAGGTTTGATTGCCTACCTAAACAGGAATATCGATATTTAGGTTATTGCTATATTTATATACCGCTTATTACTTGTTACCCATGGTGACTCCAAGAAATACAATGCTGCAGAGTTAAAATGGTAGTTACAATAATAACAAATATGTAGATTTGCCATTATTTTTTTCCCATACGTAAAATAGCTTAAGCTTTCCATTGCCGGCCGTCGAGTTGGGGGTTGATATTTTTTTTACAGAAAGGTTAAATTATTATAAGAACACACGTAAAGTCTCAACATGCGGAGAGAGAGAGAGACTTTAGGGCACCCCGACTCGGATAGGTTAGGTTAGAAGGGGATGGCGGGGTCGTGTGAGCGAGCGAAGCGAGCGAATAGACCCCGCCATCCCCTTTGTGGTTATTTTTTTATAAACCACCCAGAAGTAGGACCACGTCCGTCGACCAAGCCCGCCCTCGACCATGCATAAAATATTTTAGGGTTTGGCTTGGCTGGTAGGTAGTTATGAAACGTGCCATTTATAATTTTTAACTTACTAAAACCGCTATTTACAACTGCCTCTTTAAATCAGTGCCTTTGTTTTTGATGAAGGGGGATTCCCCCTTCTGTAGGGGGAGAACCCCCTTCCCCCCTAAGGGGTCCCCCATGGTTTTTTACACTTACTATTAATTTTAATTCAATTCATAAAATGGGAAAAATTTCCTGACTTAAAAATTAAAAAAAACTCGAAAAGGGGGGGGGGGGCTCCGCAACTTTTCCCTTTAAGGGGGGATAGTACCCCCCTCCCCCCACCCCCCCACCCTTAATTCGACGGACGTCAGTGGAAAGTCGTACCTCAATGATGATCATGTGGCAAAAAGCCATAATCTACCTAGCTACCTAGTATATTATACTGCTAATATTCTTGTTAAACATTGTCAAGCACTACCCCAAGTTTCCCAGTATTGTCACCTAGTCAGCATGCTTGACTGTTATTGATGGCTTGCTATGTTTATACTAGGCAATACGGGCTGATGTCCGCAACTCTACTCCAAAGCACGTATTTTGCATAGTTATGGTATTGTTTAGTAACTACAGCATAGAATGCTGCTGTTTATTGTCTGATGTGTTTTAACATTCTAACAACCATAATGCATATTTATGAGATTCACCAACCATACTCAAATATAAATTAAATGAGAATCAGATCAAGCAGTAGGTAATAACAGTTTTGTTTTAACATTTTGTATGCCGGAATGTGGATCCACGCAAGACAGTGGCTTTTTAATTGTGTCTATAATTACGGCATTCGACTTGTTAATGATAAGGATGCAATCTTAGGAGAAGAACAAAGTTTATCAGTTGTATCACCCAATTTACTAGTTTATTGATAAGCAGAATGTGTACCAAATTTTTTAATTAAAACTGCTGATGCATATCAGGATATGGTATCTATGTGTTATTTTTTTAAGCAACTAGTTTGTTGTGTTCGTTCTGTGCCCTGACAAACACATTGAGAGAAGGTGCTGCTACTAGGTGTACAAACAGAGCAGATTTGAGTGAACATTTTGTTGACCCTATTACCATATCATACAATTTATTGTGTAGGTACCTAGCATTTCTCCTCATTGTTACCATGAGCTGTGAAAAAAAACTTAATAAAAACGACAACAAGTATCGATCACGATTCTCTTTTCTAGTTTATTTACAACACGGACGTGTCGTGGTTTTTTTCTTTGTTGCGAAAGATCCACCCTGGAATCGATTCTCATTATATGCACACACCTTTCACGTTATGTTCCAGGATTATTCAAGAAACGGTTACACAAACACGTAAATCAATATAATAGTGCGTTTTTATTTGTTACCTGTTACCAAATAATTCATTATCAACATATTCATATCAGTTCTGGATATTTGCAAGTCGTCCCCTTTATTGCGATCGTAATATTTTCGGTCCTCCTTTTCTTGGCCACTGTTAGCGTAGTCGAAACTCATTTTAACTGCTTTACAAGAACGCACACAGTAGAAATTAGAGAAATTACAAAAATATTTTCAATAACACCTTTGGAATAAAAATGACAATGACAAAATAAATCGTTCACAGAATGAATGACTCAATGAGAATGGAATGGAAATTGGAACGAATGGTACATAAAAATAAGAAGGATTATTTTGTAATTGGCAACTATAAAAATATTGCCACTAGGGGCTAGGGCCGACTGGCCCTAGCCCCTAGTGGCAATATTTTAAAAAGTATTAAGGCGAAAGCGCCAGGCTAGCCCGCGAAATTAAAAATTTCTTACGTTTTTTGCAATTTATAGGTCAATGTGAGCTTGTATGTTGATTAAAATATGATTCGCGGCCGTAGCTAATATGGCTTTACAGAATTATAATCATTAGAGTTGTATTGCTGATGCTTTACAACTTCATAAGTTAGCATTTACCTCAAACCTCATGATTTCATGAAATCGCTAGATTTGAGATAAATGCTAACTTTTGGAGTTGTATTGCTGATTCTAATGATTATAATTCTGTAAAGCCATATTAGCTACGGCCGCGAATCATATTTTAATCAACATACAAGCTCACACTGACCTACAAATTGCAAAAAACCTAAGACATTTTGAATTTCGCGGGCTACCCTGGCGCATCAACCTTAAGTAGTATAGTAGTAGTATTGTGTGGCTGCTGGACTCAGCAGCCACACAATACTACTTAATCTGTGCTTCATTTCGATTTAGACCAAACGAGCGAATGCACATTCTATCCCCACTCTACCAAATTCTTTTTGTGGAGACAGAACATTCCTTCGTTGGTCTCTCCCTACTAAAATGTCAAGAATATCGACAAAAGGAATATGACTGTGTGAGATCGCTCTATATGGAATGGACTCTTTTTCTTGTGACTAAGTACAATACGCGCCACGAAAAATGAGACTTGACCGCACCGCCCCGATGACCTCAATGTCAGCATTTATCTCAAATCTAGCGATTTCATGAAATCATGAGGTTTGAGGTAAATGCTAACTTATGAAGTTGTATTGCTGATTCTAATGATTATAATTCTGTAAAGCCATATTAGCTACGGCCGCGAATCATATTTTAATCAACATACAAGCTCACATTGACCTACAAATTGCAAAAAACGTAAGAAATTTTGAATTTCGCGGGCTAGCCTGGCGCTTTCGCCTTAAGAGGAAACCAAACTAAGATCGTCAAGAAATCGAGCAAATGTGTAAGATGACATGAGGATAAAAAAAAAACTTGATCGTAAAAACTTGGACAAAGCGTGATTAACGATCGTCAAAAATGTAGTAATCTTTAAACATGGGTATTTCTGTTCTGCTTACAATGATAATCGAACCTGAAGATTCGTTAGCGTCAGGTTGACTGGACCAAACGAGAAATGTACATACATGAGACCATGTCCACTATTTACTACCTATTTGCTACTATTTACTACCTATAATGAAATAATTGCTACCTTTGCGTTATTAAAGATATCAAAGAAATAAAGTGGTCAGCCATTCTGACGTCAGGTTGGCTGACCACTTCCAAGTTCTCATAGTTTTAGCGTTGCATTAACCGCGTTGTTAGTGTAAATATTTACTACCTATTTGCTACCTTAACATATATTTTTTACAGAACTTCAAAAAGCTCCTATAAAAAGTTATTAATAAAAGTCATTAAAACGCCTGTACATCTATTATTTACGTCTTTCTCAGAATATTTACTAACAATGTTTTTGCAAACGCTTAGTGGATTATGAACAACTTGTTTCTGGATACCCTTAGTAAAGTTTTATCCATTTATAAAACTTTATAATTATTTACCTACCATAGACGTATAAAAAAGGAGGACTCCGCTGCTTCGATGCTTGCTCACTTTTTTTTCATTTTACTGATCCTCATAAAACTTGAACGGGCAAGTATAGGCGCGAACTGATAGCTTAGAATCAGAGCCAACAAGCCAAAAAATAAGAATGAAGTAGTTTTAAAGCAAGACCTGCCTAGACTTGGCCAATTTTTAGCAGTTTTTTACAACAAAAATTTAAAATATTTTTTTTCGGACAAACTATCACTTTAAAGAAAAAGTTTCAGAACAATTATTCATCAGAATGACAGATCTTTCGATAGGTATTTTAAAAAAATCGAATTTGTAAAAAAAATCCCAATGTTCCTCATATAGCAGTTTCGATCCACCGTGTGGCAGGGGCGGCGTCCGTACGTAGACCGTGGGCCGTACGTACCCCTTTGAAACTGGTTTTTAAGTAAAAAAAAGATGCGCGTTAGTTGAAATCTCGGTAAGCTATTCGAGTCAATTTCTATTTCTATTATCGAGAACGGGTCTTATCGCGATATTCCTTTTTACAAGGTAAACAGGTACCAACTTGTTTCCCGACATTTCAACCGCCTTGCAGCGATCGTGGTCAGGGGAGGATTGATGACAGCTCAGCGACGTCTTCGTAAAGTGCGGGTATTGTGCATCTACCCTCACTTGGTCTTCACAATTTTTATTATTGTCAATGTCGGTACTTCTACACACAACACTAAGGACGTCTACACACTGGCGGACCTCGTCGCACCACCGGCGTTGGTTGCATTTGCTAATGACTGGATTCCAAGTTGTAGGCAATCGGTATCCTCAGGAGGGGCCGGATTTGGCGGAGACCCAGTTTGGTTTCCGCAAGGGGCGCTCTACGGTGGACGCCATCATGCGCGTGCGAGCCCTCACGACGGGGGATGCAGTGGCCCGGGGTGGGGTCATCTTGGCGGTGTCCCTAGACATCGCCAACGCCTTTAATACCCTGCCCTGGAGTTGCATCAGGGAGGCATTGCGGTATCACCGGATGCCGACCTACCTCTGTCGAGTGGTCGAGGCCTATCTGACGGACAGGGCCGTCATCTACCCCGGTCATCAGGGAGAGTGGAACCGGCGAGAGATGTCGTGCGGTGTCCCACAGGGATCGGTCTTGGGGCCGCATCTGTGGGACATCGGTTACGACTGGGTGCTGCGCGCCGACCTCCCAAGCGGCGTCAGCGTAGTATGTTACGCTGACGACACGCTGGTCCTGGCGCAGGGGAGGTCGCACCAGGCGGCGGCTGAACTAGCGACACGCGGGGTTGCGATAGTCGTGGAGAGGATCCGGCAGTTGGGACTCGAGGTGGCCTTGCACAAGTCCGAGGCCATGTGTTTTCATGGTCCTCGGAATGCGCCACCGTCGGGTTCCGAAATAACGGTGGGAGGGGTTCACATCGGAGTCGGGTCGACGATGAAGTACCTGGGACTCGTCCTCGACAGCCGGTGGAACTTCGTGGAGCACTTCCGACGTTTGGCTCCCAGACTGGCACGGGCTGGGGCTGCCTTGAGGCGGCTCCTGCCCAATCTGGGGGGTCCAAACGCCTCCTGCCGGAGGCTCTACGCGGGGGTCGTGCGGTCCATGGCCCTTTACGGAGCACCGGTGTGGGCGCGTTCCCTAAGGCTGGGACCAGCCGGCAGGTTGAACGCGTCCCAGAGGGTCATGGCCATCCGGCTAGTCCGGGGATACCGCACGGTCTCCCGGGAGGCGGCGAGCCTCCTTGCCGGATTGCCGCCGTGGGATCTGGAGGCAAAGGTCCTCGCGCACGTGTGGGAGTGGCGCGAGGAGGCGAAGCGCCGGGGCGTAACTCCGCTGCCGCGAGAAATCACGGTACAGCGGACAGAGCTCCGGCGGGATCTCATGGCGGCATGGAGAGCGCGACTGTCGCAACCCAGCGCTGGGCACGCCACAATAGCGGCGATAAGTCCCCTCTTTGAGGAGTGGTTAGAGAGGCGCCACGGCGTCCTCACCTTCCGCCTGACGCAGGTCCTCACCGGACACGGTTGTTTCGGGAGGTTCCTGTTTCGCATAAGGCGGGAGGAAACGCCCGGGTGTTTCCATTGTGTAGATCGCCCGGAGGACACGGTGGAGCATACAGTGGAGGTCTGCCCGGCTTGGGCAGAGCACCGCCGTGTTCTCACGGAGGCGATCGGCGGCGGCGATCTCTCGCGTCCGAGCCTGGTCCAGGCCATGGTGCGGAGCGAGAGTGCATGGGAGGCCGTCACCTCCTTCTGCGAAGCAGTGATGCTCGCGAAGGAGGAGGCGGAACGCGTGAGGGAAAGGCAGCCTCACGCCCTCAGTCGCCGCAGAAGACGCCCTGGGCGGCGGGAATCGCGGGGCGATTTCCGGCCACCGTAGGCGCGGGCCTGCGGACGGTGAGCAGCGGGTAGCTCGCCGTCCGGTAAGGACCAGGCCCGAGTCGACGGCGCGTCGTGTTCCACGCGCGCCTCAAAGAGATGTCAGCAAGTGACGGGGCCCATCTGCTTCACGTACTAATTTGGAGTAATAGTAACGTAGTCTGTCTGATCAGTGGAAAGAACCTGTGGATTGTGTAATTGAATCCAATGGTTTGGACCAGCCTCCAGCAAATGCTCAGCTATCGCGGACTTGCTTGTTTGACGGTTTTTTACAGCTGCAATATGTTCCTTGATCCTTTCGTCGATTGTTCGTTATGTCTGCCCTATATATGAACTACCACAGCTGCAATCCACCTTGTATACGCCAGGTGTCTGAAGGGTAATTACGTCTGTCGGAGAACGTAGGCACTGCGAAATGCTGGAGAGTGGACTATATAGTCTTGATGGAGTATTTTTTAAGTACTGCGACGAATTCTCACAATTCAGATTCAGGTGTATAATAAAACTGCTTGCTTCCTAACAATGATTATAATATCTTATTCCAATCAATCACTCTTGCTTATATTCTTAAACAACTTTATTCTCTATAAAATAAATTACTAATGTACAGCGATTAACACACTGATAATAATAGGTCTTTACCTATGAAATTGCCGTTTTGTATGAAAAAATTTAAACGAATTTTTTTCATGTATTTTTTATTTGTATTAATCGAAGTAATCACCCATGCAATCAATGCATCTTTGCCAACGCAGTGGCAGTTCATTGATGCCCTTCTTAAAGAAATCAGCTGGTCGGGAGGCAACAAATTCTTCAAAGGCATTTTGTACTGCCTCTCGAGTATTGAATTTTTTTCCCGCCAAGAAGTTATCCAAATTCTGGAAAAAGTAGTAGTCTGTAGGCGCAAGGTCTGGTGAGTAGGGCGGATGACGGAGAGCTTCCAACACCAGTTCTTGCAACTTGGAGACCGTCTGCTGTGCAGTATGAGGTCGCGCGTTGTCGTGCAGGAGCAGCGGAGACGAGCGATTGACAAAGCTGGTTGGAGATGTGCCAGCTTCTCCATCATTGTGTTCAGTTCTTCACAGTACACATCTGCAGTAATGCTCACCCCGTTTGGTAAGAAGCTGTGATGAATCACACCGGCGCTAGACCACCAAACAGTGACCATCACTTTTCTAGGGGTAAGTTTTCGTTTAGGGCATTGTTTAGGTGCTGAACCAGGATCCAACCAACTTGCTGAGCGCTTGCGGTTATCAAACAGAATCCATTTTTCATCGCAGGTAACAATGCGGTTCAAAATTCCTTCATTTGTGTGTCTGTTGAGCAGTGCAAGGCACGTCTCGACGCGTACTTCGTGCTGGCGATCATTGAGTTCGTGGGGCACCCATTTGTCAAGCTTTTTTACCTTGCCAATTTGACGCAAATGGACCAATATTGTTTTGACGCTAACGTCGAAAGCTGCTGCTAATTCAGCCGTAGATTGTGTATCATCAGCTTCCACAATCGCCTTTAATTCGTAATTGTCGACCAAAGTCTTCGGACGACCGCGAGGTTCATTTTTCAGGTCGAAATTTCCAGAACGGAAGCGAGCCAACCAATAACAGGTGGTGCGTTGGTTTGTAGTGTTAGCTCCGTAAACGTCGTTGATGTTGCGTGCCGCTTGTGCTGCGTTGCTGCCACGACGGTACTCATATTCCATAATTACTCGAATTTTTAACGTATCCATGATGACGAAAAAGATTGAAATGCGATGAAAATGTAACATTAATCAATAAACAAATGACTACTTTTGGAAAAAAAATCCATGTTTTTAAAATAAAATTTATTTGAAATTAGAATTCTTAGCCAAACAAAGATTATTTTGATTTGAAATGGCCAGTACTGCAGAACGGCAATTTCATAGGTAAAGACCTAATATTAAAACGTGTCTCGGTCGAGCTAGCCGATCAGAATGTCCCACTTTTTTAAAAATCCCTGACCATGTGCATTTCGTTCCGGACTGAACGAAATGTAGGTATTCATCAATCTGTTCGTTCTTCATAGACTAACAAAAGTAATGGCATTCTGAATCAACGTATTAATACCGATTGAAACAAATTAAATACAATCATCGAATAAGGTATTGTAAATTGAATATAAATATTGATAAAAAATAAGCTTGATTTAACTGACTTGTAGAATAATATTAAATAATCATAAATTAATTACAGTACTGTTCCAACTTTATCCGTCACTCCTTTCAAATACGGCAAAAACGCTGCCACTCTGCTAACTCCTATCTGACCTGCCTTCTTCTTTGGACGTCTGGTATCTCCTGTCTTCCGTTTGTATCCGTTCTCCATAAGTACCTCCTGAAATGTGCGAGCTCACTGTCTAAGTGAGCGCCTCACATCTTTCCATATTTCCCTATACAGGGTGAAATTGAATAGATGCGAGAAAATTTAAGGGGGTGATCTACGCATCAATATGAACAACTTTTACTATGGGACCAAACCTGAAATCGCGAAAAAAAAATCAGCTGTTCAGTACATTTAATGTTCGCATAATTCGTCAAAATGCACATGCCGCGATAACTTTGTATGAACGTCTACGTAAGAAATCGAAAAATTAAATTCGTAATCCTAATTAATTACTATGTTATCCATACACTATAACAATGAATATCATTCGTAAGCACCAAGTTTTACTTTATATTGGAAAATTGCACTCAAAAACACGAATTAATTGTTGATTAATATTCCGACAGGACGTTATTACAATGTGACGCCACGCATATCGAAAGTGAAGCACAG
Source organism: Cosmia trapezina (assembly GCA_905163495.3). NCBI lineage: Eukaryota > Metazoa > Arthropoda > Insecta > Lepidoptera > Noctuidae > Cosmia > Cosmia trapezina. The sequence continues at coordinate 28,500,389 of LR991020.1, read as the reverse complement.
TAAGTACTAACCGTTTGTACTAACACGCCTCACGCACACATTTACATGATGTTTGAATGCCGATCGGCCGCCATTACTTGACACGAGCGATGGCATCTTTGCAGGTACTCAAATCACGCACACACAGATCGGTACGGTGCTTCACTTTCGATATGGGTGGCGCGGAGTACTCCTTTTTTTAAACGTCAATGGTAAATAATTATAAAATTGTATAAATGGATGAAACTTTACTAAGGGTATCCAGAAACAAGTTGTTCATAATTCCACTGCGCCTGCAAAAACATTGTTAGCAATTATTCTGAGAAAAACGTAAATAATAGATGTACAGGCGTTTTAGAATTGACCGCCCAATATTGTGGCATTGTGTGCAGTTGCATATAAAAAAGAACAGCAACTGACTGATGGACGAATATTGTTTTTACTTGTTTTATTTTTTGATTATTTTGTTGTTTAATTATTTTAATGAATTTTAATATTATAATGAATTTCTTCCTTATGAATAATATTGTTGATTTTACACTATATAATGAATTTAATGTACTTCTGCATGATAGGTATATAATTTAATAATTACTAACATAATTCCTAAGTTTATCTACTAACAAAAATGTGGATAATAATTGTCTGATTTAAATAAATAAATTAAATTAATGGCATTTATTAATAACTTTTTATAGGAGCTTTTTGAAGTTGTGTAAAAAATATATGTTAAGGTAGCAAATAGGTAGTAAATATTTACATTAACAACGCGGTTAATACAACGCTTAACTATGAGAGCTTGGAAGTGGTCAGCCAACCTGACGTCAGAATGGCTGACCACTTTATTTCTTTGACTAGCTTCTGCCCGCGACTTCGTCCGCGTGAAATTTCTTGTCCCCCCCACCCACCAACCCTGACGCATCGCATCGCAACGCTTGCCCGCGCTATTACTTCGTTTGCGCTTAATAGCATCCTTTCTAACATTTTTTCTTTTTGCTCGGCTCCTAAGGTCCCTAGCGTGATGTTAAATAGCCTATATTCTTCCGCGTCGTCTGCCCGCGCTATTACTTCGCGCTCGGCTCCTAAGGGCCCTAGCGTGATGTTAAATAGCCTATATTCTTCCGCGTCGCCTGCCCGCGCTATTACTTCGCGCTCGGCTCCTAAGGGCCCTAGCGTGATGTTAAATAGCCTATATCCTTCCGCATCGCCTGCCCGCGCTATTACTTCGCGCTCGGCTCCTAAGGGCCCTAGCGTGATCTTAAATAGCCTATATGCTTCCGCATCGCCTGCCCGCGCTATTACTTCGCGCTCGGCCCCTAAGGGCCCTAGCGTGATGTTAAATAGCCTATATCCTTTCGCATCGCCTGCCCGCGCTATTACTTCGCGCTCGGCCCCTAAGGGCCCTAGCGTGATGTTAAATAGCCTATATCCTTCCGCATCGCCTGCCCCCGCTATTACTTGGCGCTCGGCTCCTAAGGGACTTAGCGTGATGTTAAATAGCCTATAGCCCTCCTCAAGAACTAGGTTATAAAATGCAAAAAGATTTTTTCAAATCCGACTGGCGTAGTTCCAGAGATAGCGCGTTCAAACAAACTAACAAAAAAAAAAACAAATAATAAATGGATAATATTTTTGTGTTCACCAAAAATCTAAAGGTACATCTATGTATGCATTTCTTATTGATCTTAAACCCGTTTAATGGTTTTACTATAATTAAACTACTCGGCCAACAAAATATGTTACATCAAACAAATTCCAAATTAACACCAAGATATAACACTTTTTTATTGTAGTGCGCTGCAAATATTCTATTGTAACAATAACTATTTTATTCTTCCTCGAAAAATACTGATCGTGCACCAAATATTCCTGAATGTTACCTCTAATAGCTGGTGAATCATTTGGGTTAGGTTAGAACAGTGACGCGCGACGCGCGACGGCGAGCGAGCGAAGCGAGCGGTGCCGCGGCAGCGGCCGACGAGCGCCATATCCCCTCTATTTTTGGTGAATCATTTGGGTTAGGTGAGGCGGTGAATGTCTCGTATATTAGACGATGAAAGCCTCAGGGTCATTGACCTTGATTTCAAGGTCAATGATGTAATTTTTTTTTTCGGCGTAATAAAGCTACATTGGACATTAATTGGTGTTTGATTCAAATACATTTTGCAGTGCATTATCTGAAGTAAAACTAAAAAAATAAATGCTTGTTTTTAAAATTAGGTGTATTAAGTACTATTTTTACAAATTTGCAACAGTTGTTAAATAGATGCTCGTTATGACATATTTTAATGAACATATTTTGGTGCACATTCAGTATATTTGGTGGAACACAGGCAAAATTAGGTAAATGAAATGGGAATAAATTGAAGTACTTTTAAATACCATCCATAATAAATCGAGAGGGTCGTCAATCCGCGGAAAATCTCGCAATTCAGAAAACTTACTTATTTGCACAACGCCAACTATGGGTAAATTGATAAAACGTCCGCACTAAACATGTTTGCTCAAGAGCGACTGGTATGAATTAAAGTTATATTGCGTTTTAGTAATTTTATATTATCTCCGAAACTGTATGACCAATTAACATACTGTAAAGGCCAAATCTCCATGATGTCCTTGTGATCATAAAATAACTTATTTTGATAAGGATTAATGTTTTGTTGTTTAAATAATCATCCAAACGTAAGTATGTCTAATAAATACTTTTTTAAAGCAATAAAAGATGTATAAAAGATAAAATATAAAAGATAGAAATACGGTGTCCCGGACTTTTTTTGTAGAATTATTTAAGACGGACCAGACTGCCATACATTGTTCTCAATTTTAAACAACCGTTTAGGCAGCGCATGCAAAAAAGTCTGTTTAAAGAGGTATTTTCTTCCGACTTGTTAGATAAAAATTGTGATAGCTCGGCTAATATGCATGATATAAATATAATTTATAGCCTATAGCACTCAGGAATAATGTAGCTTTTTACCAGTGAAAAGTTTTTAGAATTGGATCATTAGTTCCGGAGATTACCCCCTACATACAAACTTACATACAAATTTTACCTCTTTATAATATTATTACCTATATATTATACTAGCTTCTGCCCGCGACTTCGTCCGCGTGAAATTTCTTTTTTGCACGACCCACCCCGTCGCATCGCATTGCCTACCCGCGCTATTACTTCGTTTTCACTTAGCGTTCTTTCAGACTTTTTTTCTTTTTGCTCGGCATCTAAGGGTCCTAGAGTGATGTTAAATAAGATCTTCGTAGAGTCTTCTATAAGATTTGGGCTATCATTAATGCAAAAGGATTTTTTAAAGTCCGACTGGTTGGGTAGTTCCAGAGATTAGGTCGTTCCTTCACCATATCCCCTTCCGCTACCTCTCCCTTCCCCTCTCACTCACTCTCACACCCCCTTCACCACTTCCCCTTCCCTCTCTCTCCCTCACCACGCCGTCCCCTCCCTCTCCCCCTATCCTCCACCTCCGGCTCACCAACCCCTACCCTCCCCCTCAGCCTTCACCACGTCTTCCTCCTCTCCTCACCAAGTCCTGCCCCTTTCTCCCTGCGTCCATCATCCTCCCCCTCACCCTCCTCACCACTCCTCCCCTTCCCTCTCCCCCTCTAACCCTCCCGCCGGGGTAGTTTTAAAAAACTAATAATGACAAACTTAGGCAAATAGTTGTGCCAAGTTTCAAGTCAATTAAAACCAAATGAATAACATTTTTCATGTAAATTGTATCCCTGTTTTCACCCCCACAGGGGTGGAATTAAAAAAAATGGTTTGAGATATTTCCACAACTTGACTGAAAGATTATTTACACCAATTTTTGAGTTAATCAAGCCACGCAGTAAAATCCTCCCCTGTGAAATTGACTACCCCTTTTCACCCAGTTAGAGGTAGATTTTCGAAAAACCCTAATACACATTATTCTTTATTTTTGGTTTTTAGTATAAATACTGAGTTTTGAATTAATCGGATTGCGCGTTAAAATTTTTCCATACAAACTTTGAGACCCCCCAATTCCCCTTTAGGGGGTAGTTTAGAAAAACAAAAAATCACAAAAATCATAATTTACTTAGATAAATATTCGTGCCAAGTTTCAAGTTTATTAACTCAAGGAATAAGATTTTTCAATATGCGTGTGGTGTGAGGGCCACTTTATTGAAACTCTTTGAAAATATGCTTAGGATTTAGTGAACATTCCCAAAGAATTGTGAAAGTTGGAATCAGATTTTGTGAAAGTCAACTTTGCGAGATATGGACTGTAAAGTGGGGCCCTCAGTTCTCACATAGAGGATTGAGGGCCCGCCTGTACCTGATAAACTATGGACACTACAGATAAAGTCTTTATGCCAAAATCTAAGCTTGTACCAAACAAAATTTGTGAAAACAAGATATTATCGCAAAACACTGTCCTACTTGGTATATCTTCGTTCAAAATGGGCCCTCAATCCTCACACACGTAAAAGTTTATCACGCAAATAAAATGAAACCATTAACTTAAAGCTACTGTTTGTAATCCTATAAGATACTAAATAAATTGTGAAAATTTGTGAAAGCAAGAGCAGGTCACCATTTCTTGTTGTTTGAAAGTTATGACCTTGACAAAATTCGGGCCCTCAATCCTCCATTTATTTTGTTTTCCGTTTTAATACGCCTATCGTATGAAAGATTAGACAAATACAAAATAGTCTCTTTTTGTGAAAAAAATTGTGCAACAAATTCGATACTAGAAAGAAATTAAAAGACCCTTTATTGTAAATAAAAATCGAGTTTTATTTTTGTTCCCTGAATTAGGAAATAGGGTGACCACAATACGGTATTTTACTCTATATGAGCAAAAATTTTAAAATATATTATTTAGATAGATTAGGCCAAAAGCAGTCGGAAAATATTAGTTTTAGTTCAATAACAATATAAATATTAAAATTAAATTCAAAGTTTTCAGGCTTTTTTAATGTTTTCTCAAACCATGAAATATTAGCCGCCATTTTATGACGTCATTCGGCTGTGTAAATTAAAAAAGTGTCAAATATTCATTGAAAGCTATACCTGCTGTAAGAGATACGCTAATCAATGATAGCGTATCTCTTACAGCAGGTATAGCTTTCACTTAAAAATCAAAATCTTTACCGTCCATACGTATTGTGTGTATAGAGTCATGAGGAACAGAGGGTAAAGTTCACTCATCCGCTATTGAAAAGGGAGGACCCTCCGACCAGATGGGTGTTGTCTGGTGGGCAACTGCCCCACGGTTAATGTCGGGTTGTTGTATACCTATATGCTAGTCGCGCGGTAAACTCTCATTGCGCAATGCAGGTTGCGGGACGTCATGTCCTTGTGATGCGTAGTTTGTATGTGGCGATGTAGATGCCACCACATGTGTATTACAAGAAGTAACAGGCTAGAATGGAGATGTTACAAGGATTAAAACAACAAATGTGAAAATGAAACTTTTTAATCACTATTTATAAATTACCAGATAAAAAAAAATAAAATCCTAAAACCCTAATAAAAAAATAACATTCTTTTTTTGGGCCCTCGTGGTAACACGTTAAGGTAATTGCGCTGTGGTAGCCCGCGAAATTCATATTTTCTTGCGTTTTTTACAATTTACAGGTCAGTGTAAGGTTGTATATTAATCAAAATATGATTCGCGACATTAATAATTATGTATTTACATAATTTTAACAATAAAATCATTAATTACCTATGTAACGCAGCCTTTTATAATGTGTGAGAACGTGCCCTTAAGCGCGGCAACGGGAGTATACACGACCGCCCGCGCCTGAGGACCTGCGTCAGGTGGAATGTGAGGACGCCGTGGCGCCTCTCTAACCACTCCTCAAAGAGGGGACTTATCGTCGCAATTGTGGCGTGCCCAGCGCTGGGTTGCGACAGTCGCACTCTCCATGTCGCCATGATCCCGCCGGAGCTCTGTCCGCTGTGCCGTGATTTCTCGCGGCAGCGGAGTTACGCCCCGCCGTTTCGCCTCCTCGCGCCACTCCCACACGGCACGGCAGTGCGCGCAGGGCCTTACCGGTGTCTGCGGTAAAATCTAGGGTTTACCGACTGAATGCCAATGAAATTAAAGACAGTTTTAGAATAATTCGGGGTTTTACCGGTGATATTTGGTAAATATTAGAATTTACGGGTAAATCCTAATATTTACCGCAGTTCGGGCTTTTACAGTAACATATAAGTAGATGAGTATGTATCAAAACAAACTTACATGTACTTATTTGTATGACTATAATAATATTTCAGTAACTATTTTCGTAGTTTTCTCAATCAATTGACATGACATATTATTGTAATACAAAGAACATCACTCTACTTTTTCTTTGTAGTAGTCGCATAGACAAACTAATGAGGTTGAACTCCAAAACTCCTCCTCGATTTTATGTGAAAATGTTTGGAACATAATAATCGTTAAATAAAATTAAATATCAACATTCACTACTCCAAGATAATTACCCATACAAATATGTGTATTATAATATATGCTTTACATTGTTCTCTGAGCACCTTATGTCAAAAATTATTGTCACCCTACCCTACTACACAATTCAAAAATAGTCGATTTCGGTATCTATTAAGATTTTTAGTTTAATCGTTATTCTTATTAGTAACAAATAACACCAATTTGTTGCACAATTTTTTTCACAAAAAGAGACTATTTTGTATTTGTCTAATCTGTCATACGATAGGCGTATTAAAACGGAAAACAAAATAAATGGAGGATTGAGGGCCCGAATTTTGTCAAGGTCATAACTTTCAAACAACAAGAAATGGTGACCTGCTCTTGCTTTCACAAATTTTCACAATTTATTTAGTATCTTATAGGATTACAAACAGTAGCTTTAAGTTAATGGTTTCATTTTATTTGCGTGATAAACTTTTACGTGTGTGAGGATTGAGGGCCCATTTTGAACGAAGATATACCAAGTAGGACAGTGTTTTGCGATAATATCTTGTTTTCACAAATTTTGTTTGGTACAAGCTTAGATTTTGGCATAAAGACTTTATCTGTAGTGTCCATAGTTTATCAGGTACAGGCGGGCCCTCAATCCTCTATGTGAGAATTGAGGGCCCCACTTTACAGTCCATATCTCGCAAAGTTGACTTTCACAAAATCTGATTCCAACTTTCACAATTCTTTGGGAATGTTCACTAAATCCTAAGCATATTTTCAAAGAGTTTTAATAAAGTGGCCCTCACACCACACGCAAATGATTTTTCATACAAACAATATCCCCCCTTTTTACCCCCTTGAAGGTCGAATTTCCAAAAACCCTTTCTTAGCGGATGCCTAGGTCATAATAGCTACCTTTGTTCCAAATTGTGTGCGTTACTGCAGCGGAATGTTGTCGCTTTTCAGGATTTCGTCTTGACAGGAATTAGTACCCAATCTCGTGTAAATGTGCCCGAAATTTAGAATTTGTGCGTCCAGCCGATCCAAAGATATTCACGAAAAACAGATTCCGCTGGAGTAACGTTACTGCAGCGGCATGTTTTTTTACCAGTGGTCGTAGCTGAAAACAAACTAGCTACTTAGATAGATATAATTTGTGCCTAATTGTGCCCAAAAAATAGAATTTGTGCGTCTTGAGGTTTCAGAGTTATTCAAGATGCCGCTGCAGTAACGTTTAGCAAATTGCTGTATCTCTTAAACGGCATGACATACAACTACGATTTTTTTTACTACGGTGGGTCTTAATTTGTGCTTAATTTGTGCAATTTTATTTTTTCTATAATCGACACCATTGGAAAACTAGAATTTTTTTTTCAAAAACCCTAAAATCGATCCTCGCGCTTCAATGAGAAACCCTAGAAACTTACCAATTATGGTGATTTATACCTTTCATGAACTCAAAGCATCATGTGAAATTCGATGTTTATATTCCAACTCCTTAGAGAGTTATTCCATTTTAATTAAAATCTGGCCATGATATAATGTAACGCTCCAATACATGAGTTATTATTAAGTGACTGATATTATGATTATACTAATAATTAGTACCCTTATTAAATTGTTTATTCTTAAAGTTTCAGCTGAAAAAACCTTCTAACTACTTAGATATGAGAAAAAAACGATAGGGAAAGAAATCACACGATTGACCGAACAAATTCGAATGACTACATAAAAGCGGGCTCACAGTACATTATGCCCACCTTCTTAAATTGGTAGTATTATAATTGAATTTTGATGGGTACAGGTGCGTACAAATGGTTTAATTAGGTAACTATTTATTTACTTTTACATAAATATGTGACGTAGAGAGTCATCAGAGAGTAGGAAGTGACCTAAGGGCGAGCGCGCACTGCGGTGCGTTTTTGTAACGCATAATCTGTGAAGTATGGAATGTCTTTGAAGTACTCTAACGCACAGAAAAGACAGGTGTGTCGATCTTCTTTATCACTGAACAGTTAATTTATTTCACCATAAGCACAATGTACCACAAAACCAATGCGTATTGTCCAGCCGAAATTACACGCGTCGTAATTATACACACAATTCCTTGAATTACTGGGAAAAAGATAATGTGCACACGCTCTCCACACACGAGATTGGCGGCCAATTACTCGTGTCAAACAAAGTTAACACCGAACCGAACTAACAGTGCGTTTCACGAATGTTGGTACCATTGTTTTTCATTGAAGAATGTTTACAAAAAACCATTCCATACGGCAGTTTCGAATGAAGCAACGACAAGCTCTGGGGATTCCCCCCAAGTAATGTTTTATTATCCCGGTCGTTCTGACGGCATAGCATAGGGTAGATGTATTTTATATATGTATGAGTGTAATAGTTCCGATTGACGAATTGGCCGAGATCTAGACAATATAGACATTCACTTTCCTCAATTTGATCAATTTGTGAATATTTCTATTAAGTAGGTAACTAAATAATAAAACAAAATTTTACAGAGGTATCAATCATGCTATTTTATTTCAATTCAAAACTAAATCTATAAACGGTATTTTTTCTTTTATTTTATTGGCAACAAAAATACACTTTCTCGTCAAATAAACCTTTGGTCTTTATTAGATTGCTGTACTTACTAACATTTGACTGAGAGTTTAAAGGTTTGCAAATCCTCAATATCATTTATGGCTTACACACTGTGTGTACGTAATACCTATTGAGTTATAATGTACTACGTACTTACGTAATACCTACGTGTTTTACAAAACAATAAATTATAAGTAACACTTTTGTGCGAGACTGTTTCAAAAAACGAAATGTTGTACTACATATTTAAGAAGGTTGGCACAATGTACTGTGAGCCCGCTTTTATGTAGTCATTCGAATTTGTTCGGTTAATCGCTTGATTTCTTTTCCTATCGTTTTTTTCTTATATCTAAGTAGTTAGCAGGTTTTTTCAGCTGAAACTTTAAGAATAAACAATTTAATAAGGGTACTAATTATTAGTATAATCATAATATCAGTCACTTAATAATAACTCATGTATTGGAGCGTTATATTATATCATGGCCAGATTTTAATTAAAATGGAATAACTCTCTAAGGAGTTGGAATATAAACATCGAATTTCACATGATGCTTTGAGTTCATGAAAGGTATAAATCACCATAATTGGTAAGTTTCTAGGGTTTCTCATTGAAGCGCGAGGATCGATTTTAGGGTTTTTGAAAAAAAAATTCTGGTTTTCCAATGGTGTTGATTATAGAAAAAATAAAATTGCACAAATTAAGCACAAATTAAGACCCATCGTAGTAAAAAAAATCGTAGTTGTATGTCATGCCGTTTAAGAGATACAGCAATTTGTTAAACGTTACTGCAGCGGCATCTTGAATAACTCTGAAACCTCAAGACGCACAAATTCTATTTTTTGGGCACAATTAGGCACAAATTATATCTATCTAAGTAGCTAGTTTGTATTCAGCTACGACCACTGGTAAAAAAACATGCCGCTGCAGTAACGTTACTCCAGCGGAATCTGTTTTTCGTGAATATCTTTGGATCGGCTGGACGCACAAATTCTAAATTTCGGGCACATTTACACGAGATTGGGTACTAATTCCTGTCAAGACGAAATCCTGAAAAGCGACAACATTCCGCTGCAGTAACGCACACAGTCAGTCAGTCAGTAACGCTTTCCTTTTATAGATATAGATTAAGTATTAAGTATAGAAGTATAGATTAGTAAAGATATCTTTAATAACGCAAAGGTAGCAATTATTTCATTATAGGTAGTAAATAGTAGCAAATAGGTAGTAAATAGTGGCCATGGTCTCATGTACCTACATATCACGTGTGTGTGTGAACTGAGGGTCCAGACTGGAATCCGCAAAATTTTAATCCTATGATTTAGTAGAAGTCTTAAAACAATTGGACCGTGTTATGTAGAAAGCAGCCATGTGGCACTTTTCCCAAAAATGAGTTAAAAACACAGCCATGCTAATTTCGACATTACGGTTTTAATGCAAAAACAGCCATGTCGATATCTCTCACGGAGATATGAGCCGTCAAATGCAGCCATGTCTACAAATGATTATTGTAAAAAACAGTCATCTGTATGTAAAACGCAGCCAATTTTGACAAAAATTAAAATACCTATTTTGCAGAAGTCAGCCAACCTCTATGGCTGTTTTTTACAAATTCAAAATGTTAGGAGGTATCGGTATTCGAGTTACGTAAAAGACAGCCAGTCTATGATGGCTGTTTACTGTAAATTATTTATTGTTTTATTAGTGGTAGTTGGCTACTAGTTAGAGGAGCTCGTGGCTAAGTAATAACAGCCGCACGAGTCGATCCGTCAGGTTAAGCTACGCTTGCCGGGGTTGTTCAGTGGATGGGTGACCATCTTTACATACCGAGATTCCTCCGTGCCTCGGAAAGCACGTTAAGCCGTTGGTCCCGGCTGTCATTCGTGGATCTTTGACAGTCGTTACGGGTCGTCAGAAGCCCGAAAGTCTGACAACCAGTCTTACCAAGGGGTATCGTATTACCCAGTAACTGGGTTATGGGGGTCAGATAGGCAGTCGCTCCATGTAAAATACTGGTATTCAGCTGCATCCGGTTAGAATGGAAGCCGACCCCAACATAGTTGGGAAAAGGCTAGGCAGATTGATTAGTGGTAGTTGGCTTTTTTCAACACCATTCTGACAACTTTTCTAGGCGATTTTGTCAAGGAGTTGAGAAGAAATAAAAGTGTTCATTAATTCACTGCCACTGTAGACGTCTCATTATAGCAGGTCAAAAACATCAGCAAAGTTTTTTTTAAGCCTGCAGTGACTTTGTCTATAGTTTATCCATATTAAGTACCGTAAGGTTGGGTTACTTTAACTCTAGGGCATAACTTTGGCTCAAATAGAGAGAACTGTTTAAACTGCCCGAAGTGTTGCGACCATAGAAAACCGAACGTCGTATGTCCTTCGGTAACTAATAGACGGCGACATAGACGCCTACTTGCGGAGCTCTGTGTGGATTTAATGACAGTAAACATCTATATCGATTTGGGCCAAAGTTATGCCCTAGAGTCAAAGTAACCCGCCTTTACGGTAATATTATCTTTGTTAATCCATCTATCTATTATTTATCTATCTATCTTCATAAAAAAGCCGGTCAAGTGCGAGTCGGACTCGCGCACGAAGGGTTCCGTACCGTAAAACATGGCAACTTTGCCCTCGACAGTTGACTTTGCCCAGTTGTGTATTTTTTTAAAAACTTAATACATACCAAATTTGTCTGTAGTTAGTAAGAACATTTTGTCTATGGTAAAAAATTCATCATTTTTCTGGCAACACTGTGTGACGCGCAGTCACAGATGTTACTTCAGTTGTCTGTCAGACGTCGTTGAAGTTAGAGTGTTTTTTTGCGGGCAAAATCTTTTAAAAAAACTTTTTCGAGAAGTGCTACTTGGAGTTATCGCAGGTAAGTAATTTTTATACATCCGTTATTACATTGGAAATGAATAATATAGACTAGTTTTCTTCGCTAAATGCGTCGTATAATCATAAAATATAACGATGGGCAAAGTCACAAGCATATTTTTTGAATATCGTTGACAACATTGCCCAACGTTTCTTTTTCACTAGGGTTGTCACCCGAGGTACATTTTTTAACGTAGTAAAAAAAGGAGGGTTCGGATTTGATGAACAGTTAATAATGTTGGTAAACATATAAAGTTTAAAAACACAGTCGGGATTTAGAAGATACGAGGGCTCGTATCTTCCAAATTCTGACTGTGTTTTTAAAGTTTTTTGTTGATTGGTTTTAGGTTCTTAAAAACTATATGTATTTACATCGAAATCAAACTACCTAGGTACTCTTGTTTTACCGCTACCGCGATAAAATTCATAAAATAATTTCTAATATAATTGTTAATATAAGTACCTACTATGAAAGTTATTCAAATTTTATTTTCCCGGCTATAATTTTATCTTTTACTGCAGTTCTGTTTATAAATTTACATTTTTTTTAATAATGGGTAGTCTCGACATTTTCATTTAGTTTAATCTAAAAACTTTGCATACTAGTACCTAATCCTGAACTTTGTTGCAGTTTATTTGTCCGTCAGTGTAGATATGTATCCAAATTAATTTACGCTAAATGTTGATTATATTATATAACAATAACATAAAAGATAGGTAAGTACCTAATATTTATAGGTACTTAAAATTACTAAAAATTATATTGCATAGTAATATAATTTTTCTGTAAAACTCATTACAAATTTTAGTGTTATTTGTTATTTTCATATAAAAACAAAGACCGAGATAGGTACATACTTTTTAGTTTTTTTTTAAATTATTTTTTAGTTTTTGAACACTTTAGAAATAAAGCATATTATGTAAAAAATGATGTTATATTATTTTTAATTTATCATTATAATATATTATAATATTCCACACTAAAAATTATTAAATAGTTAAGTATTGTCAATGGTGACAACCCTTGAAAAATCGCCATTTTGTACGAAAAATGTTCTAGAAGGCTTTTTGACTTTGCCCACTCATTTTTAAGGGTCAAGGAATGTGAATATTTGGCGTATAATTTAATACATTATTGCATTGCTCAGTATTTTCATTCAGTCCTTTTCGAATAGTGTTAGAGTCCATAGTAACGGAGATCTGTAATGTGGGCAAAGTTACCAAATGTATATGATTTTTTGCCCAACACCTATAATTGTTATTTTCACTAATAAATATGCTTTTTTTTTACTATTTTTAGTTTTGTGTATCGAGACATGAGCATATAGTATTATGTGGCACCGAAACAATAATCAATTTATTAAAATTTTCCAAAATATCATTAATTAAGCATTTATTTTTTAAATTTATGGGCAAAGTTGCCATGTTTTACGGTATTGTTGATTAAATACAGTATTCATGGTACCTACATGTATAAAGAAGTTTCAAATTCCTAATTTGTTGAATTGTTGCGCTAGAGCTCGTACAAAAATGGTCTAAAATTTACAACTTGCGGCCCTCTATTTCTTAATTTTAAAAGATTAAAAAAAAAATGTTTGTACTCTACTCAATGAGTTCTAGACGATGACACCCCACATGCTAGATTAATTTTTTTTTTTTGAAAATGAAAAGTTTATTGTATGTATTTATTTTTATTTTATTTTATTTATTTATACCCCTTACATTTTTAACTTTGCTTTATTTTTATTATTTGTTGTTATAGCCGTAATAGACAGCGGAGGTATTAGGATTATGATATTTTTGGGTCGACGAGTAATACGATAGCAGTGGGTTGTACTATATTTTTTATTTAATACATATTGTAGTTACAATTATATTCCTTACATTACGAGACGTAGGAGGAGACAGAGAGAAGGAGGATGTAGGCACAGACAATATATAGTTTGCACAGGTCTGTAGTACGTTCTCCTTTGAGTAAATTCTAACACCCCACCTCGATTTTAACTTCTTCAGAATTGAAATCGTTAATATTACAATGACGAAGTCAGATGTTACTTATCTAATAATACGTCTCAATGTCTCAAACAAAATTATAAAATTAAATCTACAATATAATAATTTGTGTTTCATTTAACTTTGTTAATAACTACACTTAATTTTATCATGAAACATTTCACAATAACAAACATAATACTTTAACTCAAACAATATTCAACTTTTTTTTTAGAATATTAAGTTTTTCATTAGAAAGTGTTTTGGTCAACAGATCAGATAAATTGTTGTCAGAACTAGTGAATTCAACTTTTATAACTTGCTTAATTACTAGGTCTTTAATAAAATGAGTTTTAATATCGATGTGTTTAGCTCTCTTGCTATTTTCGAAGGATTTTGTTAATTCAATAGCTCCTCTATTATCCATATACAACACACACTTTAAATCTTTCTCTTTCATACTCTCTCTCGTACTAAAATCACAGAATAATCTTTTTACGTACAAAAGATCACATGCACTCGTCGACGCTGCTACGTATTCAGCCTCAGCGGTTGAAAGTGAAACACAACCCTGTTTTCTGGACAACCAAGCGACAACATTTCCGTTGTAAAGAGTAACCGAGCCTGTTACACTTTTCCTGTCGGTATGGTTACCTGCCCAGTCAGCATCTGAAAACGTCTCTACCAAATTACATTTTTCTTCATGTTTCTCGTACAATAATCCAACATCCATAGTCTTCTTTAAATATCTTAATACTCGTTTAGCTTGAATCCATAGACTTTTAGTCGGTTTGTCAAGATATTGACTCAAGTATGATGTAGCAAACGCTATGTCTGGTCGCGATACAGTTGATATATACATTAAACCTCCTATTATTTGTCTGTATGGGACATCTTCAATTTCTTCATGCAAGTTTGCTTGGAATCCTTTGGTTAGTGGTGTATTTACTCCATTGCAATCACTCATTTTAAACTTTTCTAACATTTTCATAATTTGTTTTTCTTGTGTTATCTTCAAGGTTTCATTTTTTCTCACTATTTCCATCCCTAAAAATGAACCGTTTTTGTTTTCTCCAAAATCTTTCACATTAAATTCCCTTTTCAAGCCATTTACTGTATTTTCCAGATTTTCATTATTGCCAATTAATATTATGTCATCCACATAAATTATCAGCCAAACATTAATTTCTTTTCCGATGTATAGACAAAAATCGTTTTGAGATCTTTCGAATCCTTCGTTAAGTATATAGTCATCAAATCTTTGATTCCAACATCTAGGACTTTCTCTTAATCCGTACAGTCCTTTGTTTAGTTTTAACACTTTATTTCCTTGTACATCAATACCTTCTGGTGGTTTAATATAAACTTCACTCTCCAACTTTCCGTTTAAGAATGCAGTTGGTACATCTAATTGCCTGATCTTCCATGATTCTTGTACTGCGTGTGCTAGTACAACTCGAACTGTTGAAATTGTTGCAACAGGTGCATAATTCTTCCCAAAATCTTGATCTTCTATTAGTTTGTATCCTCTTGCTACTAGTCTTGCTTTTTGAACTCCATTTTCTTTTGTGCGAAATACCCATTTTGCATCTATTAACTGTTTTCCTTTTGGCAATTCTGTCTCAGTCCATGTTTCCATTTTATTATGTGCTTGTATCTCATTATCTATTGCTTCTTTCCATCCCTTTTGTAAAGCTTCTTTGAAAGTCTCAGGATCATTTTCACCCATTAAACAATACGCTATGTAAGCATCTTCAAAATTTTCTGCTACTTCATCCTCTCCTTGTTCATAGTCTTTAAGATATTCTGGTTTCTTAGTCGCTCTTTGTGGTCTGTTAAATTGTCGAGGTTCATGTACTTCTGCTCTGGTTTCTATGTTCTCATGTTCTTTTTCTTGTATTTTATCTTCTATTTCTCGTTTTTCCTTCTCTTCAGCCTCATAGTCTTCTTCATAGTAATATTTATTAATGTCTCTTTTCTTGTCCTTCTCTGTGTGTTTTATGTCACACTCGTTAAATCTCACATCTCTGGAAATTATTATTTCATTTGTTTCTGGATCCCACAATCGATAACCGTTATTAGCATATCCTACCATTCTTAATTCCTTGGCTCGATTGTCTAACTTATCTTGTCTGGGTATAATGACAGCCCATGCTTTACTGCCGAATACTCTCAGTCTTGATAGATCTATTTTTTGTAGCATTACTTCTTGTGGTGTTTTGTAGTTTATGGCCGATGATGGACATCTATTCAATTGATATGTCGCACATGCCATAGCCTCTGTCCACAAATGTTTCGGAAGTCCAGTTTCATTCAGAAGAATACGCGCTCTGTTATATAGTGTACGATTCATTCTCTCCGAGACTCCATTCTGTTGTGGTGAGTATGGTTGAGTATACTGCACCAAAATTCCTTGATATCTGCAGAATTCTTCAAATTTTCTGTTCTTAAATTCCCCTCCGTTATCACATCTAACTTTCTTTACTTTGACTTCATTTTTAGTTTCTAGGTTTCTGATATAGTCGATCAAATTATCCGTTGCTTGACTCTTGTATTGTAGAAAGAATGTTTTGCAGAAATGAGAATAATCATCTACAATAACTTGAAAATATAACTCACCTTTTAACCCTTGGTGACGGACTGGTCCCGCTATATCTGTATAAATCAATTCTCCGACATGAGAAGATCTTGGTCTCTCTATTGGTACAAAAGGTAGTCTAGTTGACTTACCTAACATGCATGGATCACAGGGTTCATTGCTCGATGGCAGATTCATCATCCGTAGACTCCTTCTATTTAGGTGTCCTAGCCTCCTGTGCCAAATATTATCTTTGACCTCAGCGCTGTAGCAAACCTTATCACTCAAGCATACCTTTAGTTTTAAAATAAACAATTTGCCAAAACAAAATCCTTGTATACATTCATTTGGATTTGCTTTATAGATTTTTACACTTTCTTTATTAAACTTTACTTCGTAATTGTTTGCTACTATCTTTTTCACAGATAACAAGTTAAATTTTGTATTTTTAATTATCAACGCCTCAAAATTTATAGTTTCACTGTTATACTTCATTCTAATACAACCTTTCTTTTCAGCTAATAAGAAATCCCCATTCGCTACATATATTTTGACAGGCTGACTTAACTTTTGTACATTTGACATATAATTCTCATAACTTTCACTTATAATGTGTTCCGTGCAACCCGAGTCTATTACCCACTGAATGTCTTTGTTCTCATTGCATTTATTTACAAAATTACAGTGTTCATTAATACCTGTTGTTATGAAACTATAGTAATTCTGTTGTTCCTCACTTGTTGTCACATATGACCTTTCTTCAGTTCGTTGCCTCGGCTGGTATCCTCTTGTAGTTGCTCTCCCTCGAAGAAATCCTCGCCCTCGTTGAGATCCTCGTCCTCGCTTCGATTTACAGTCCCTCTGATGGAAAAAGGGGGGCTTAGCAGCAGCGCAATGAATGGCTCAAAATAATAAACTATTGTAATAAAGATATAACTAAATGATATATTTCGGTAGAAGAAAATCAGCTAAGAAAAAATTTTCTAACAACATAGTTGCTTAGTTACAGATCATAGACCACGAAACTACATACATAATAAAAACTATTTTCAACACCCCCACTTAAGTTCATAGTCTTTGTAACCCCATATAAATAAAACAATAATTATGCTTTACCCTGTTTACAGGTTTTGTTAAAGCATCAGCAGGCATGGAATTAGTGTCACAGTAGTTTACAACTATTTCCTTTGACTCAGCTAACTCTTTAACATAATTATACCGTATGTTTATATGTTTACTTCTTTTATGGGTGACTGGATTATAAATCATCTTGCTAGCACTTTGACTATCACTGTAAACAGTTACTGACTTGCAATTAGAACACAGTTCATTAAAAAGCCCTTTTATAAAAACAATTTCTTTAGCAGCTTCACAGAGAGCAATGTATTCTGCTTCTGCAGTACTTAATGCAACACATTGCTGTTTGCGAGTATGCCATGAGATTACAGCACCAGCAAAAACTAAGCAATAACCCGAAAAAGAATGGCCATCAGAGTTTGTACCCCAATCAGCATCGGCATATGCGACCGGAGGCTTGTTCTTCTTTTTATAATGAAGAGCATAGTCCATTGTACCTTTTAGATATCTTAGCACGCGTTTTAATGCTGCCATATGCGTACTATCATTGTAGCAGTTAAACGGGCTTAGATAACTAACCGAAAAAGATATGTCTGGCCTCGTACAAGTAGACAGATACATTAGACATCCAATTATTTCTTGATATCTAGTATCCTGTCCGTTACTCCCTTTAACAAGTCTTAGGTTACACTCCATTGGAGTTCCAACTGGCTTACATTCCTCCATTCCGAATTTTTGAAGTAATTTTCTTGTATAGTTGCGTTGCTCCAGGTATATTTCCCCCTCTTGACGGTTTCTTCTGATACTCATTCCTAGACAGTCTTTGGCTTCGCCTAGGTCTTTTATCTTAAAAGCCTTCCCTATTTGCTCTTTCAAAAGTATAGCTTCATTACCATTATTTGTAAATATGTAGAAATCGTCAACATAAAGACCAATAACTATAAAAACTTCTTTCGTTTTCTTTATGTAAACACAAGGATCATATTTGGATCTCGTAAAACCAATTTTCAAAATGTGTGCATGCACTTTTACATTCCATGAACGAGCTGCTTGTTTTAATCCATATATGGCCTTATTGAGCTTACATACTTTTCCTTCATCACCTTTCTTTACAAACATCTGAGGTTGTTCCATGTAAAGATCTTCATTGAGGTCTCCGTTTAGAAATGCTGTTGTGACATCAATGTGGTGAATATCTAAATTCATTTCGGCTGCGAGTCCTAGCAAAAGACGTATGGACGATAATTTAACGACTGGGGCAAATGTTTCGAAATAATCTTCGCCATATTTCTGTGAGTATCCTCGTGCCACCAATCTTGCCTTATGGCGCTGCACTGTACCATCTGCTCCAACTTTAAGTTTGAAGACCCATTTGCACTTTACAACATTTTTATCCAATGGTCGACTTACAAGTTTCCAAGTTTCATTTTCTACCAGAGAATTATATTCATCCACCATTGCTGAATACCATAGCTCCTTATCAGTCCTGTCCATCGCATCTTGCAGAGAAAAAGGGTCTGGATCATCCGAAACATGAAAGTTATAGACCATGTCTTTTTCTTCCTTTCGGCGTCTTTCCCTTAGTGGATATCGTCGTTCATTCATAATTTCATGTTCTTCTGGTGCTACATCAATTTCAACCTCTTCCGAACGAGCCACAGGTTCATTTATCAGTTGATGATCTGAGCCAACATCTATTGAGTCCTGGAAATCATCATCATCATCGTCCATTTCCACTACATCCTCTGAACTCTCCTGTTCCCTGTCTGAACGTTCTTCTTCAGTAGATTGAGTATCTGTTGGTGATGTACTTCCAACTAGTTCAGATCCCCTCGATAGGTTCTCTGAAATATCTACAACTTGTTGTGTTTTTTCATTTGTAACTGCAATATTGTGCGACGTTCCTTCCACAAACACAACATCTCGAGCAACGATTACTCGTCCTACATTATTTATAATATCCACAAATCTATATCCCTTTTGATTCTCACTGTAGCCAACCATAGTCATTTCAGTAGACTTTGAATCAAATTTCTTTCTTTTATTGCCCTTTATTAGAACATGTGCTTTGCTTCCAAAAATCTTCAGATGAGACACATATTGTTTTTCTCCTGTCCATATCTCTTCAGGTACAGTTGAAATTGCCATTGATGGAGATCTATTTTTTAAGTATATAGCTGTATTCATTGCCTCTCCCCAAAAACGCTTATCTAACATCGCATCTTGAAGCATGCACCTTGCCTTTTCAACAATAGTGCGGATAGTGCGTTCCGCTACTCCATTTTGTTGAGGAGTGTGAGCTACACTTGTCTTATGTCGTATTCCATTTTCCTTTAAAAACGTTTGGAATTCGTTTCCTGTATATTCAGTCCCGTTATCACTCCTGAGACATTTTATCTTTTTATTAGTCTCGTTTTCCACTAAGGCCTTAAATTCTTTAAATTTACCGAGAACCTCAGTTTTGGATTTAAGTAGATAGCCAAAAACTTTTCTGCTGTAGTCATCAACCAAAACCAGACAATATTTGGCTCCGCCCCACGATATTTCTTCCATAGGTCCTGCTAGGTCGGTGTGAACTATCTCTAAGAGCTCCTTGGCTCTATGTGCTTTCCCTTTTGGAAACTTCTTTACGGACTGTTTTCCTTTACAGCATGCTCCACATGGTTCCGTGTTCTCCACTCCAAAGTTAAGTCCATCCACTAATGGCTTCAGCTTACGCATTTGTACTCTGGAAAGATGACCAAGCCTCCGGTGCCAAAGTTCATGTGCACCAATCTTCACCCTGTCATCAAGAACAACCATTGCTTTATCAATATTTTGATCTAAAACATAGAGCCCATTTTTTACTGATGCTGTTAACAATGCACTACCTACATCTAAAGAAACATCTTTCGTTTTAAAAACTTTACAAGATTTTTTATAAAAAACAACAACATGACCATGTGCAGCAATCTTACTTACTGATAGTAAATTCATTAAAATTTCCGGTACATACAAAACATCTCTAAAATTAATGTTGACACTCCGTCTCTCATTGTATACAGTCGTCTTCATGTTCCCCTGCAAAGTAGAAACAACTTTTTCACTACCTGCTGTACTTATACAACGTCGGACGTCCTTGACATCTGTCAACATATTTCTTTTCGAAGTCATGTGCGATGACGCTCCAGAATCAAGAATCCACTCACTTGACTGGCTTGCAATGGCAGTTGTGTCTACACAACTCATGCTGCTTTCTTCTGTAGTAGGTCCTGCAGCAGCCGCAGTATTTCTTCCCTTCTTTGATTCCTGGTACTGCTTACATTGCCACTTGAAATGCCCCTTTTTATTACAAAAATGGCATATTATGACCTTCTTATTTTTAGTAGCCTCCTTTGTCGTCTTTGACATTAATACAGAATCACCATTGTCATGTACTTTGCGTTGACCCTCCTTCATGAGTGCAGCCATAACGCTACTTGACGTGATCTTAACAGTTGAATGTTCCAATGCCATTACCAAGGGATTGTATGTTTCTGGAAGTCCAGCTAACATTATAATTCCGATGAATTCGTCTTCTAAACCTGCCTTTATCGCCTGTAGGGCTTGCTGAGTTGCTTGAATATCAGTGCAGTAAACCTCAATGTTCGGATAGTCATTTAGTTTAACACTGAATAGCTTTCGCAATAGCGACAATCTCCGTGTCAACCCGCTGTCCGCATAAGCATTTTTAAGGGCTATCCACGTCTCTTCTGCGGTTTGTGCGTTTACTATTAAGGGGTAAACGCTCTCAGCACACATTAGACAAATTTTCGATCGAGCTTTGGCATCCCGCTTCTTCGTCGAATCATTTACATCTGTTACAGTAGGTACCTTGAATGCAGTCCCATAGGTCACAGTCAATCAGGAACATCTCCATTGCAAATGCCCATGTCCCATAGTTGGACTGGCCGGACAACTTTGAAAAAGTTGGACTCTGCATGTCTGTACTTACTTTATTATCTTTATCACTTGCTATGAGCTGGGCCCATAACCTGATGGAAAAAAGGGGGCTTAGCAGCAGCGCAATGAATGGCTCAAAATAATAAACTATTGTAATAAAGATATAACTAAATGATATATTTCGGTAGAAGAAAATCAGCTAAGAAAAAATTTTCTAACAACATAGTTGCTTAGTTACAGATCATAGACCATGAAACTACATACATAATAAAAACTATTTTCAACACCCTCGCTATATGACCAGTTTTGTTGCAAGTATAGCAAGTAATGAAGGCTGTTTCCACATGGCTGACACTTCTTGTTCGTGTCTTCTCAGTCAACTTCAGTTCTTCATCCAGTAGTCTAGCTGTCACAAATTCCAATTTAATATCTGCGGGTCCTGACAGGTCACTGTTGCATTCTATAGCCGTAATGACTGTATCATACTTTTCATCCAAACCAGTCAGCAGACATGCAATTTTATCTCTCTCATTTAAAATTTCTTGTGCACACTCTAGTTCTCTGATAATGTTGTCAAATTTGTTGAAATAATCCTCAAGCTTCTCCTCGGGTATTTGTTTTAAATTCAACAATTTTCTTCGTAGTTGAATAACATTTATCATACTTTTGCGTTGAAAAGTTTCTTTGAGTTTTTCAATCATAGCCTTTGCGGTTTCACATTTATTCACGATATTCAGGTAACGATCTGGTAGACACTGAACAATGACATTTTTCGCTTTTGAATTTGCGGTGATAATTTCCTTTTTCTTGGATACGTCGCCTATTTTAGCCGGATCTTCTGTGAGCGTATGTAGCACACATTTTTCTTCTAGTATACTTTGTACTCGGAAAAGCCAGTTGTTGAAATTGTCTCCTTTTAATTGCGGAAAATTCAGTGCAGTCGCCATCTTCGAAATTCCAAATTTTATTTCGAATTTTTTCTTCTAAAGTTGAAAATGGTCGAAATATTCTTCCTGGGCCCATAACCTATTAGGATTATGATATTTTTGGGTCGACGAGTAATACGATAGCAGTGGGTTGTACTATATTTTTTATTTAATACATATTGTAGTTACAATTATATTCCTTACATTACGAGACGTAGGAGGAGACAGAGAGAAGGAGGATGTAGGCACAGACAATATATAGTTTGCACAGGTCTGTAGTACGTTCTCCTTTGAGTAAATTCTAACAGGAGGCTTAGTAAGTTTGTACTGGACTGTACGTGGTTGTCTGATTTCATGGATTTAAATTTTCTTGCGCCTACCCCCCTAATTATTTTTCTAAAATAAAAATAGCCTAAGTTACTCCTTAAAACATCAGCTATATGTCGTCAAAATCGGTGAAAATTAGTTTGGCAAGTTTCCTAACTTGACTCAAAGTACCATTTTTTTAATCGGACTGCGCTTTAAAAGTCTTCTATACAAACTTTAACATCCATAACCTCATTTGAGGCGTAGTTTTGAAAAACTACTAAAGTTTCAAGTTCATTAACCAAATTAATAAGATTTTTCATATAAACTGTATCTCTGTTTTCACGAACACAAATAAAGAATTTCAAAAATCGTCTGGTATGTTTCCATAACTTGACTCAAACATTATCCTACACCAATTTTAGAGTTAATCAAGCCCCCAATAAAATCCTCCGCTATAAAATTAACTTTTCACCCCTTAGGGGTAGATTTTAGGAAAACCCTGATACACGTTAGTCTTAATTTTTGGTCTCAAGTATAAAAACTGAGTTTTGAGTTAATCGGACCGCGTGTTAAAGTTCTTCCATACAAACTTTGACACCCCCAATCCCTCCTTAGGGGGTAGTTTAGGAAAACTAAAAATGATAAACTTTATAATTTACTTAGATGAATATTCGTGCTAAGTTTCAAGTCTATTAACTCAAGGGATAGGATTTTTCATACTAACTTTCATGCCCTATTTTACCCCCCCTGGGATGGAATTTCCAAACATCCTTCCTTAGTGGATGTTTACACTATATATATTAGGTGTAAAAAAATTAACTGCAAGAACTTCGTCGTGTTTGTACTCGACATCGAAAAACAAACACATTACAAAAAAAAATTTTCGCGGACCGCGAAAAAAAAATCAGCTGTTCAATACATTTATGTTCGCATAATTCGTCAAAATGTACTGAACAGCTGATTTTTTTTTCGCGATTTCAGGTTTGGTCCCATAGTAAAAGTTGTTCATAATGATGAGTACAATGACCCCTTAAGAGGTTGTGGGTTATTTATTTTACACCTTATGCGGCCCGGCCAAGTAACAGACGGGTAGCTAGTTTCTTTACTCCCGTCAGCAAAGAAGTTCCTTCTCACGTATTATTTAAAACAAAAACATACCTAATTTTCGCAGCCACCATCTTGAATTTTCTATTTGACATCAGTATCGTTTTCAACACCCTCTAAAACCATGGAAACGACACCCATGACGAAAAATTAGGAAATTTTAGCAGCCGCCATCTTGGATTTTCATTTTGCCATCAGTATCGTTTTCAGCACCTTCTAAAACCATGGAAACGACACCCATGACGAAAAATTAGGACATTTTAGCAGCCGCCATCTTGGATTTTCATTTTGACATCAGTATCGTTTTCAGCACCTTCTAAAACCATGGAAACGACACCCATGACGAAAAATTAGGAAATTTTCGCAGCCGCCATCTTGGATTTTCATATTGACATCAGTATCGTTTTCAGCACCCTCTAAAACAGGGATTCCCAAAGTGGTCGATATCGACCCCTCACTACGGGTAAGATAAGAGGATTATTGTAAGTACTAGCTTTTGCCCGCGGCTTCGCCCGCGTGGATGATGGAAAGTATTCCATGGGAACGTAGTACGTTCGGACGGCCCTATGCTCTCTACATGTATACGTTCAGCGTACTTACATGTGGAGAACATAAAGCCGTCTTATATAACTGTGCAAACTCAAATCCTTACGATATATCGATGCCGTGTATGGTGGCCTTAAAGCTTCCAGTCGGCATGATTTTTCACGACATCTTCAACAATCATCGTCATGTTTCAGCCAATTTAGACAAAAACTTAATGAATATACACTGAATCACTCTGTCCATTGCTGAAAACGTGAAAACCGTATAAAAATACGTTCAATAGTTTTTGAGTTTATCTCATTCAAACAGACGCGTCGTGGAGGGGACTTTGTTTAGTTAAAATTTACTATGCCAGTCACGTTCTAATAAAAAAAAACTTTAGACCGAGTATCCACTTGTTCTTGTTATTTCTTGTAAGTAATAATTTCTAACGAAATCCGTGCATTTTTGTGTATTTTAAAATCAACCCCTATTTTTCTAATTTTATTTCCTACCAAAAGCATAAATTTCAATTTTCATACTTATCACTAATAATGCTGGGTTTCCCATACAAACTTTCATCCCCTATGTCACCCCCTGTAGGATTATTTGAGGCAAAAAGTAGCCTTCGCCAGGATGCCATGTCAGCCTTGCCAAATTTTTTCAAGATCCGTTCAGTGGTTTAGGCGTGAAAAGACAGATAGACGTACTTTCGAATTTATAATATTAATATAGATTCATAAAGACTAGTCTGTACTTACGTGCTGAGATAGGTACCTACATAAATAAGTAAAACTATTGAATTTAAAGTTCATTATTATTTGTTATATTTTTCACTCAAAACATAATGTACGCGTCTGTACCAAAATTATAAGACTATTATACTGTAAATTTCAGAAGGTTAGCAGTATTAAACGCCCGCTTTTCTGTAACCATCGAAACTTGGCCGGGTTACCGCGGTCACACACACCATAGTGACTATTTTTCGATTATCTCGTTAATTATTGAGTGGATTACGTTGAAAATGTACAGGCATAAAATTGAATAAAAGAACTAATTATTGATATAACTTTCACTTCGTAAATCTACAAGAATCTCGGTTAAACGGTGGTTTAAAAAACCGCTGCGCATCATGTCCCGAAGTAAATTTAAATTTCATCATAATTTATTAATTGCTTACAGGATAATAAATTAAACTTCAGGTACATTTGAAGGCAGTTATAAGCTATAACATAACATTGCAAGTAAGTCTTTAGAGCTTCTATTCGAAGTGCTAGGATCGATTAAAGCATATTTCTATTTACCTAAATAACTCCTTAACGGTGCAATTTTTTTGTTTTATTAATGAGGAACAAATTCAAGCTAACTCATAAGAAGTCGTGTGCAAAATACTATAAAAGTGCGCTTATGCGTTTCAGAGATCCAGCAAACACGTAAACGTTACCGCAGCAGGATCTTGAATATCTTCGCAACCTTATCAGATACAAATACAAATTAAGTTGGTACATTTACCTCGTCTGAGGAACTAAATATTTGGCTAAAATTTATTTCAATATACCCATTAATAAACAAAACTTCTGGCTACGGTAACGTTACGCGCCAGCCAGAACCGTTTTTGTCAAATAACTAAAAAACTATTAGAGGAACAAATTTAAAAATCGATGGTACAATTACAGAAGCCGAGGAACTAATTATGTGTGGCTGACACTGGCTTGGCCACCATCAGGGATTTTACTTTTGATAACACAAAGATTTAGTCGTTAATTAGTCGAAATTTGTCGCCAAATATCAGAATTTGTCGGTCACTGGTTCAAAAGTTATAAGGGGTCATTGGTGGCCAAGCTGGGGAGACTCTCCCCAGCTTGGCCACCTTTATATCTCAAAAACTAGGGCACCTAGCGAAGATCTGTTTTCTCCCAGATTTAGTCGCTAATTAGTCGCCAAGTCACAGATTTAGTCGGGTCTTAGTTTAGAAGATATAATGAGTTCAATTTTTAAGTATAGTTCAAGAGCTAGATTGAAGAGTTTACGATAAAATCTTTGATCTAGCTCTTGGACTATACTTAAAAATTGAACTCATTATATCTTCTAAACTAAGACCCGACTAAATCTGTGACTTGGCGACTAATTTCGACTAATTAGCGACTAAATCTGGGAGAAAACAGATCTTCGCTAGGTGCCCTAGTTTTTGAGATATAAAGGTGGCCAAGCTGGGGAGAGTCTCCCCAGCTTGGCCACCAATGACCCCTTATAACTTTTGAACCAGTGACCGACAAATTCTGATATTTGGCGACAAATTTCGACTAATTAACGACTAAATCTTTGTGTTATCAAAAGTAAAATCCCTGATGGTGGCCAAGCCAGTGTCAGCCACACACTAATTATCTATAAAATTCAAATGACGATTTTCGACATTTTCTGGCTGCGGTAACGCACACGTCGTTGACCCTAAACAAAATTATCAAATCTTTTTTATTTTTCGTGCTTAGATAATTATCGAATAATTTAATTTGACCCTGTTTATCGGGTTAGTTGTATGGTGTGTTATCCAAATTAAAATCCCTGATGGTGGTCATGCTAGTGTCAGTTACACGGTTGTATGGATATTGAAGAAATAAAAATCCGATAATGGGTGTTTAGCTAATTTATTTTCAGTTCTTAATCGCCAATAACCTACAATAAAGAGCTGATAATACAATTTAAAAAAAGTCCTATCCTATTTTTTATTGAATAATGCTTGGTAACAAATATCGTTTTATGTAAGTATTCAATAAAAAGTTACTAACTAAACAATTATTATAAAACAAACCCAATAATGTTTCGGTCTCGGTTACAGTGTTCGTCGGCAGCGACGCATCAGGATCATCAAATACATTATTGAGAAAAAAAAAAATAACTTAAAAATTTAAATAAAGCTAATTAATCATTCTCTATAAGCCATGTATCAGTGAGTTAATTTCGAGGAAATAAGTTCAGTAGTAGTTAAATATTGGCTAGAGATAGCCGTTATAGTTATGAATACATTTTATAAATAGAGTACTAAAGGTATCCCGAACTGTCTGATACAAGAGGCCATCTCTCAAAACAGCTAGGGCGGGCCTACGCCGCGCCGCGCCCTATACGTACAATAAAATTAAATATAATTTACGAACTACAACTATAATTCGATAACACTCTAAAGAAAAGTTCAGTAAAAATTATCATCAATCAAAAATAATTATGGCTAACTAATTCGCACTTTCGAGGTCAATGATTATGAGGCACTCTGCGTGAATTTATTACTTGTGTAGATAAAACTTACTACAGGTTCTGTAATGTTACTTTAGAAAATATACAAAATACAAGTGTATACTTACGCCTTCCGTATCTGTTATAACGACATAATTCTGTTAACAAACCCGTTTATTAATACGAACACTCGGCCAGAGCTAAATAGTGTCGTATCTGGCTGTAAGTGCTTCGACTCGGCGTCATCAATCCTCAGTCTATGAACACAATTACCCAGCGTACCTTACCTAAAGCATTAAAAGCTAATTATGTGTATGTGGCATGAACTAAACTGTGGAATCTCACACGGGCAATATTGCGACGTCTAAGGCTACTGGACAAACTTTGAACTGAAAACTAAACAAATGTGGTGGGAAACTGCAATTTAAACATGTACATTAATACTGTACTGTTGAGTGAAAATGTTCCGCAATATTAGCCAGCGTCAAATTCCACTAGCAATCACAATGTCTTGATTCATTAGGATACTTTACTCCCGCATATAATATTGACATATACCAAAATATGTTTGTCTTGATATAGTTGCAGTATTATACCGCATTGCCGACTCCGTAGTATTAGGACAGATCTGAAAATAGATAAACATATTGTTAAAATCTAATAAATTATTGCCACATAATGCTTTTATCAACTGTGTCAACATGAATAAGCAATTTCACAACATGCTGACGAGTCTATATAGATAACCTACAAGTTCACTTTAGACATATTTTTATTTTCAATCAAGATATTTACTTGTATAAAAAAAACCGGCCAAGTGCGTGTCGGACACGCACAATGAAGGGTTCCATAGTTGAAAGGAATTTATCACAAATACAAACTTAACATTATACACAAAAAAAAAATATGTGATAAAATTACAAATTAACAATTTTCGGACTTTTTCCTTTACTTGAGCTGTGAGACCTTGCTTCTTGCCAAATTTCATTATTCTAGGTCAACGGGAAGTACCCTATATGTTTTGATTTACTAGCGAATATCAAAATGTGTCACATTTTTTTGGGCCATAGACCTACGTGTTTACTGTTTGATATTAATTTAAATTTGATACCTCCACGCGTTCTTGAGAAAAAGGGTCTCGACCGACAGACAGACAGACGGACAAAGAAGTGATCCTATAAGGGTTCCGTACCAAAATGGTAAAAAAGGAACCCTTATGGTGTGACTCAGTCTGTCTGTCACAGCTGGATATCTCAAGAACTACTGATGCTATCAACTTGAAATTTAGAACAGTTTTAGATGACATTTACCCAACTATTTTGCAAATAAGAAAGAAATAAAAATATTTTTTTTTGCAACAAGGACTGAAAGGGGGTCTTAAAAATTGAAAGTGGGGCTACTAGGGCATGTGGGGTATCATAATTATGAAAAAACGCTGTTTGCACATTCTCAAACTATTTTTTATTTTTTTTTAGGCCGCACAGTTTCAGACTTTTGATGAAAAATGTAAAATAAAATACCGTTCCCCCCCCCATAATCTCCGAAGTTTGCAAAGAGAAAAATCTGAAATTATTCTATGTGATAGAAGTTTATGTAAATATTACAGGAAAAATAAAACGATGTCTCCAGAAATCGGAACGGAACCCTCGGTGAGCGAGTCCGACTCGCTCTTGACCGGTTTTTTTTCCTTTTGAGGTTCGAAACCCTAAAAAGGAGCGGAACCGGGCATCAAAAAATTCGTCCGCATCGCTGTCAACAGGAAAAGTGCCCAAAAGTCTGCCTGCATTGCCACATTGTTTGACAATGCTGATTCTTTCTTATGACGAATAATGATGTAATCAGTAGCAAGTGTAACGTTTTTCTTTCATCAAACTATTTTTATGTGGCTGTGTATAAAAAGGTGTGTGTGTACTCACAGCTGGGGACAAGGTCCTGATGCATGTGGTGCTCGGCGTCCATGCCGAGGGACATGCAGGTCGCGGGAGGGGGTCGGCGCTGCACCTGTTACACAATGTCACATTTCAAATGTATTCCGATTTATATGAATAATAATATTTAGTGATTACTTTATTTTGAGGGGCTCGTGGTTAAGTAATAACACCCGCACACTCCATGGATCCATCAGGTTAAGCTACGCTTGCCGCGGTTGGTCCGTGGATAGGTGATCTTTACTTAGCGAGACTCCTCAGTGCCTCGGAAAGGACGTTAATTCGTTGGTCCCGGTAGTCATTCGTGGATCTTTGACGTTAGTTACGGGTCGTCAGACAGAAGTCCGAAAGTCTGAGAACCAGTTTACCAAGGAGTATCCTATTACCCAGTAACTGGGTTGTGTAGGTCAGATAGTGTAAAATATTGGTATTCAGCTGCATCCGGTTACACTGGAAACCGACCCCAAAATAGTTGGGAAAAGGCTGGGCAGATTGATTGATTAATTTATTTTGTTTTGTAGTTTAACTAAGATAAGTATGGGTTATGTAATAAAAAAAAAAAAATGTATGTGGGTGTTTGTTCAATCAGCTACAATATGTGGCCATTGGTAAGTTTTTGACAACCGTCAGCAGTCTACAAATCCGAACTTTTCTAAAACTGCGTGTGCCGTGTCAACAGAACCTGCTGTACTTATTTTTGATGGATTCAAGGCAGCGAAAGTCACGCATGGATTTCCTTCTCATTAACGACCGACATTTCTTTAATAAAATAGTTTGTCGTCGTTTTGGACCTTTTAATGTGAATAGATAAAATTTTATTGAGGCAACTTTTTTAGTAACATCCATACGATATTTGCTTTTTTGTCGAGTATCTAAGTTGCTAATTAATAATAATGTTTACTTTTTTTTACACGCCTTGGCGTTTTTTCATTGGAAGAATGTTGTTGATGTTTTAATAACGTGATTATTCGTTTATTGGTGTCTGCTGAACACATCTAAACATCACACAGAGCACAAACAAGTCCTGCAATTCTTATGGGGCTTACATTTAGCTAGCCGAACATCCATAGTAATTTATTTTATAACTATGTCTTTGTCTGTACTTGGCTGTTTGAGCTGAACATGAAAGATAGTATTTATTTTCTACATTTCCATGTCATAATCAAGGAAAGGCAACCAAGTTACGAGACATGTCATAATCAGCATGCTTCCTCTTGATATCAGGACGGCCACGGCCCACGAGTCGGTACGCATTTAATTGGAAATTGCAGAGTTATTTCAAAACAACTAGTTTAGAGTAATCTCAATTACCTCTTTTCCTTGATTTTGTATATTATTTATAAGGTCCCATTAAAATAGATGGACAAATTTTCACAGGGTGTTCTACCCATGAATATGAACAACTTTTACTATGGGACCAAACCTGAAATCGCGAAAAAAAAAAATCAGCTGTTCCATACATTTTGTCGATTTATGTAAACGCAAATGGATGGAACAGCTGATTTTTTTTTCGCGATTTCAAGGTTGGTCCCATAGAAAAAAATGTTCAAAATGGTGAGTACACCTGTTCGGGTTTAGTGTAAACAAAAACTAATGTATGTTGTATACGTGTATTATAATTTATGGGCATTTTCGTCAAAATGTCTACCAACCCACTTATGGGATGTCCCGTACATACAAGTTGCAAATAATTAACATTTTTTTAACATAGAAGTGTCGAGTAATTATTAAATAGTTCCAAAAGACTAGTTTTCTGTTTTACTTAAATTGCCAACAGATTTTTTTTTTTAAAGTAACAAAATTAAATCCTGAAATGTGTCATCTTACGTCTTGCAGTACTGTCCTTATTATTTGGTAACGGTCATGACCAAAACGTATCTAAGTTACTATTTATTTACATAATTATATTATTTGAAATTAGCTCCATTTAATAAAAAAAATACATACCTAGCAAAATTCGTAATATTTATCATTCGACTAAACCAAGAATTTGCTAAAATATCCAAAACAATATTAGTAAGCTGTTTTCAAAGTAGGTAGCAGTTTAAAAAAAATGCCCTTATAAGTTTATAACCTATTTATGTACTTGTACTTGTTTTATTTATAACTAGCTGTGCCCGCGACTTCGTTCACGTGCATGTCGGAAAACAATTAATGTATCGCTTAGATGAGGTGTAGGTAACCCATATAACTCCTCCAATGAAAATGAAGAATCTTCCGATCTTGCCTGGTGGGACGTAGTGCTTCCCATCAGGCAAGATCGGAAGATTCTTCATTCCTGGGGTTCTCTACCACAGCCCTTTCGAATGCAGTCACTGCGGTTTATAATGACAAAGCGACGAAGTGTCACTATGATTTTTGAAAATAAATAAATATCAAGGAACTTGCGCATTAATCAAGAGTTGAAAATCCAACGTGTGTTTTCGACGCGCTGGGATTCACTCTGTTGTTATTATGTAGGTTGGATTCTCGAAGCTCGGCTCAACACCGAGAGTTGAAAATCCAGTGCGCGATAAAATCCCGCCGCGATATTTTTACGTCCGTGCGAATTACCGAAACTTTATCGGTCTTCAATAAAAACCTACTAATAATTATTTTACATTATGGTACAATACGTGCCACTAAGAGACTTGACACACCACCTGGTTTGACTTGCGCAGTAGGCGATTTATAGGTCTCTTTAGCGGTATGAGGTAGAGACTGGAAGGGATCGGGCGTCATCGCCTAATCGCTCAGCGCGGGAGGGGGCGGTACGCCGTTTGTCAAGTCTCATCTTTCGTGGCGCGTATTACACCTACCTACCTCACACTAATTCGCGTAAGTACCTACCTAATTCTCTAAATTGATACTCAGCAACTTTTTTTCACATACCGCGCGATAACCCATGTCACAATATGTAGGTACAGGTTGTAGGTATAGATACTGTTCGTCATTGAGGAGTTCCGTGACAGTAGGGTTTCTTAGCAGTCCATGATCAGTTGACCACTGTTAGGTACTTAACCTACTGTGTTTCATCTTCCGTTCGGTTACCCGTTTACAATAATGTACTACTGGAGTTCCATGGGGTAAGTAGGTACCTTCTTATTTTCGAAGTCCATAATTAGTTTACCACGGAGAGTAACTACCTAAACAGTAATTTTCTTTGATTTTGTACAGTAACTAAATCACAGTACGTTTACCTACTGTACATTATTGATGAGTTCAAGTGTCAGATCTTCACCATAGTAAAGGTGTGACATACGAACGGACAGACGGATAGGACGAAATGATAAGAATTCCCTTCCTATGTGCCGTTTGGCTACGGACCCCTAAAAAACAGACGAATTGAAAACTTCTTCCTTTTTGAAGTCGGTTTTAAAGATGCCTCAAACAATCTCGTCTCGACCTGTAG
Organism: Cosmia trapezina; assembly: GCA_905163495.3. Lineage (NCBI taxonomy): Eukaryota > Metazoa > Arthropoda > Insecta > Lepidoptera > Noctuidae > Cosmia > Cosmia trapezina. The sequence goes on along the minus strand of LR991020.1, from coordinate 28,467,536 downwards.
AGAGAAATTCAGAACCAAATATTCCTAGACCCCTGAGACTTTTTTTTTTGTGGATGGGAAATCATCAAATGACTTCTCCCGCTCTGGGAGGAGCGGAAGGGCGTGTCAGACTTTTACTGACTAAAACCCACCCCCCGTGTTCCTTCAGTTGCCTGTGCCAGGGCCACGGTATCTCCACAGGTATCTCTTTCGAACAACCCGCGACCCCGGCGGCACTCGCGACCCCTGGGCCTGTACCTGTCCAAAGACCAGAATAGCAATGCATGATCTACCCGAAACCGAAACCATTTTCAATTTTCACTAAGATTATTATTGTAAAATATTTTATTTAATTCTAAGACCGAAAGAGTGTCACTCTTCTGCGGAAAATCATTCAGAAAAAGACGACATTTGCTGAACGCCATCTATCGGATACAGTGGTTAAACTCGAAGCTCGCTCTGCGTACAATAAATACAAAGTGAAACCCAGATTGATTTAAAAAAGTTGTTATGATTAGGTACTCGTATTATATTATATTACAAAAACTAAAAACAAATAATTTCACGATTTTTTAAAACAATACTTTACCATACACACAGACAAACATCCAAACAGACAAAAATTCTAAAAAGTCACTTTTTGTCATCAATTACGTTTTTCTAACATAAGCCACTAATTTTTTCTCGAAAATTCTCAATGTACAGTTTTTCTTTCGTTACTGTTTTATTATATGTATAGATTCATCATGTTATATTTTTAATATTTTTTCTTATTATTATCTACTCTAAATTAGAGCATCTGCCATCTTATCTCTTCACCACCCTTGGTTGACTGGTAGAGAATGCTTATGGCATTAACTCCGCCTTTGTACCCTGTTGTGTGCGAGAAGTTTAAATAAATAAATAATCAGGACGTTTAACAGTTTGATAATAGCGCTTTGTCCTTGCATACAATTCTCATTTGTGACTTTGAAGAAGGTAATTCATACTAAATTATAAATGCGAAAGTAACTTGTCCGTCTGTTCCTTGCCTTACCTTTTCAAGCCTTAATGGTTGAACGGATTTCGAAAAAATCGGCGCACAGGAAGACCTGGAGCAGGAGGACCTGGGTTATATAGAGTATAGTTGTTTTATCTCACAAAAGCGGGTGAGCCATACTTGTAGATGTAATGCGTATACACACGCGCTCTTGTGTGCGTACCTGCAGGTAGCGGGCTCCGGAGCACACAAAGACCAGTGCATGTCGAGCCTTTTCAGGAAGAAAATCGTAACCGCCATTTTGCATACAGGAGAATGTTTTTTTAAATATTTCTCAAAATATTTATAGCATCAATTTGAAATTTTTACTTGGTGTTAAATGGGCACCTCCCTATTAATTCAAATGTTAAGATTTGACTCAGTACTCTAAAATCTATATACTCTATAATATTAAAACCGTTTTTGGGATTTTTAACGCTTACGATGTTCTTCCTGAAAAGGCTCGATCTAACTTTTACACATACAAGAATGGCTCGTCCGCATTCGTTAGATAAAACAACTATACGTTCCAGTGGTATGGTTTTCGACCACCACACGGGCGAAACCGCGAGCCTTAGCTAATAATATATAAAATAAACAGTACCTGGTCGAGATTGAAGCGAACAAATGCCTCGTACTGTTCGGCAAGCTTGGTGCTGAGCGCAGATTCGTACTCGGAGCGGAGAGCTACCTCTTGCTCACGCAGCATCCGCTCGCAGATCATGCGCACCTGGAGACGTCATACAATACAATAGTCTTTATTATGTACACCATATAAAAAATTGATAATGTGGAAATAATTATGTAAATTTGCGTGTTTGCTTGTGTTGTGTTATGTTAAGTACCTAGTCATAATTTTATATTTAACTAGCGGACCCGACAGATGTTGTCCTGTCTGAACGATCCTAGAACCCGACTGCAGCGCCACCTACCGGGTCCAATTGTGTTTTGAAACCATCCAGGAACCCATTCAAATATACACACAAAATTTCATCTAAATCGGTCCGTATCATATGTCCGACTCCTGGTTCTAAGCTACCTCGCCACCAATCTTCAGCCAAATCGGTTCAGCCGTTCTTGAGTTATAAATAGTGTAACTAACACGACTTTCTTTTATATATGATTTATTGTGGTCTACTAAACCCTGGCCAAAGAAAATATGGATTGTATAGCGTCGCTCTTGACAGGGGAGAATGGAAGAAGAAAACGTGTTGCGCCGACCCTAAGTAACATAGCACAAGGGCAAGAAGATAATGGTCTACTACGCATCAGTATTTTAAGGCTTGTCCGCCGTAAAAAGCGCGGTCACTGTCGGACTGCATAGAAAAGAAAGAGAAGCGCGATGATACAACGCTTGCAACATATGAAGTAATTACCGATTTACAAAAAATCTAGGGATTGGACTAAAAAAGTAATCACATGAAATCATTCCTTATTATTTTGTAAAGAACTGTATAAATTTATGAACACTTTTAATGAAAACTATAGGAGTAATATGGTAAAAACTCGAAAAAATAGACAGAAATAGACTTCGGTGTAGGCTTTTTTTTCTTTAGTTTTGCAAACTAAAATAGATTTCAGGACACATGAAATCACTTCATTATGTATTCTAGATTATTGTGTATTTTTTCTATCAAAAAGGTGCTATAGTTACTGTAAAAAATGGAAACAAAGTTACTTATTTTCGCCGTATTCTAGGGAGGACAAGCCTTAAGGATCCAAAAGTCAACAAAATTATTTATTAACAAAACGACTACATATATGTCTATTTGTAAAACTATGACGAAGTTTTGGGCTCAGGTTAAGTTCAAGTCGACGTTTTAGAGATAACGATTTATTTATCAAAGTATTTTTATAAAAACCGTTGAGCTGCTTCGGTATATAGGTATATTATGAGTACCTATAGATGTGACGAGGCACTACGTCATTCAATGATTTTAGGTAAGACGAAATCCACAAGAAAATCCATCACTCACACATTGATGGGCTGTAAGTTGTACTAGAAATACTAGAAAATAACAAACACTTTTATACACAATGTGCATTGTAATGGAAAATTGCTTTTATACATAAACAGCTCTGCATTGAATAAGACAAGAAGCTGTATGCGGCCGGTGACGCACGTTTACAGGAGACTACGGTAGCCCGCGAAATTAAAATTTTCTTACGTTTTTTGCAATTTGCAGGTCAATGTCAGGTTGTATGTTGATTAAAATATGATTCGCGGCCGTAACTAATAGTTAGAATTGGCCTGAAATCTCATGATTTCATGAAATAGTTGTATTGGTGATTTTTATGATTAGGCCCCATTCACCTAGCTTGCCCGCTACGTGCGTTTCGTATGTGAACACTTGGATATTACGCCATATGTTTGATATTTCGCGGGACCCTAGCGCTTTCGCTTTCGACGTAAATCCTTTAGTAAGTCATTGCACCGTAAAGGCTCACCCTAGCGCTTTCGCTTTCGACGTAAATCCTTTAGTAAGTCATTGCACCGTAAAGGCTCTTACAGACAGAGGCGATATCGCGTCGCGACGTGTCGCGTAGCGGTGTTGCGACGCGATAATATCGCAATACCGCTCGCGATATCGCCTCTGTCTGTTAGAACCTTAACTCTTATCTCGGTAAGGTAAGGTATAAATTAAAATGATTGCCGAGGGTTTTCATCAAACTCACGGCAATCATTCTAATCTAACTCATACTTTATTACACTATAGATGTTCCTCTGCCTAACCCTCGGGGAATACAGGCGTTATGTAACAATGAGATAGAGAGTTAGCCAACGTTCGCAGGGATGTAAAAATGTCGCGGCGATTTTTTTTCGCCCACTGGATTTTCAAAGCTCTGGGGGCCTACTCCCTAAGTCCATCCGTCTTTCCGTCCGTCCGTTCATTCGTCCGTCTGACATTACGATCCATCAAAACAAGTGTAAAAGTTAAATTTTTCGGACGGGAAAATACACATCGGGAGTAGGGACAACTGGCAAATCATGTTGTCATTCATACTTCGTTCGGGCCCCGAACCAATCATCCATCCGTAGGTGATACGGAGTAGGAAACGCCCGTAACGAAGGCCGAAACTACGGGCTTCGTGCTTAGGCAGTAGGCCCCCTGCTTAGCGCCGAGAGTTGAAATTGTTGAAAACCCAACCAACAGTGTTTTTTCGTCGCTCTAGAATGCATTCTGTTGTTGTTAGGATGGATTCTCAACGCTCGGCTCAATAACTAAAGTTGAAAATCCAGTGCGCGATAGAATCCCGACGCGATATTTTTGCGTCCGTGCGAACGTCGGTTTACTTTACATTGTAATGATTTTACGTCATTCAAGTTTTATCGTGAATGTGAAGCTGTAATAGCGAAATAAACTTACCTGTTTGAAAGTGAAGAGGGCGCGGTTGTGAACCTTCTGGCTGCTGCTGTGTGAAGAGCGATGTGGCGGTGAGCAGTCACCTTCGGAGCCACTTGATGAGGAACAGGACGCCGCAGCGTTGGTCAGCCGGAGTTGGCGACGACGGTGCAGGCGCTTGATCTCGTCACATATCTCCTGAGCCATGCGCTCTGAAGATTGAAGAAGGTTTCAGAAGTTAGGTGTGGAATTGTTACGATACCATAGTTCAATTCCGAGCCCCAAGATACAGACTAACTGGCAAATAATACTTTTGTGTCTCATCTTATGTTAACCTATGAACCTGCTTACTGTATATTACCTGCACGATATACTATTTTACATTGCTAATTATCATCGGTAAGCTAAATCACGTAATTTCATGACTCGCCGATCAAATGCGGTGCAGTTGTAGTGTTAAACCATATTCTTGTAACCTTTGTATTGCCTATCAGCAGAGTGCGCTCGTGTGATATGAACTTGACGCGAGCGTTTCGACAGCGCAGCCACAGTGTTTTTATTGCCCCAAAAAAGTGACATCAGCTTTTTATTGAATATTTCTACTCAATAGTTCACTAAAAATGCACGAGTAGAACTCCCGTGTGCCAATTTTGTATACTCTATTTTAAAAAAAATCATAACCAACAAAAAAAAATGTTTTTCCGAAATCAGTTTTTTTTTTTTTCTAGGTCGAAGTAGAACCTCTGTCTGGTACAATTAGATTCCATAAACTAAGGTTTATCACCTACAAAAATATTATTTTCAACTTGGGCCTAGTTTTCGAGAAAATGATTTTTATGTACTAAGGTCAAAATTTTAAATTTAGGGTTTCATAAAAAGGCTGTTTTATTATTAATTAAAATTAATCATTTACTACTACTAAAATTAATTAATTATAAAGGTCAAAATAGTGTCAACCCTAACACATATTTTTGAAAATCATTTTCTCGAAAACTAGGCCCAAGTTGAAAGTAATATTTTTGTGGGTGATAATGATAAACCTTAGTATAAGGAATCCATTTGTACCAGACAGAGTTTCTACTTCGACCTGGAAAAAATAAAAATAAATAAATACTGATTTCGGTTCAACATTTTTTTGGGTTAGGTTAGGTTAGGTTCTATTGTTATTTTTGATTAAATATAAATGGGAAAATATGCGCCTAGAATTGCTTCTTAAGTATCCAATACAAACAACACTCAATTATACGTGTAACGTTAAATGCGCAAAAGCTCTTAAGGGGTCATTGTACTCATCATTATGAACAACTTTTACTATGGGACCAAACCTGAAATCGCGAAAAAAAAAATCAGCTGTTCAGTACATTTTGACGAACTAAGCGAACATAAATGTACTGAACAGCTGATTTTTTTTCGCGATTTCAGGTTTGGTCCCATAGTAAAAGTTATTCATAATGATGAGTACAATGACCCCGGAGGTTTTGCGCATTTAACGTTACACGTTGTATACAGTTTTTTTTGTACGAATTATTTTCAGTATATTCATTCACCTTCAAAGTAACGAAAACTAAGATTATTTTAAAAGTAGAGTATACAAAATTGGCACATGGGAGTTCTATTCGTGCATTTTTAGTAAACTACTAGCTTTTGCCCGCGGCTTCGCCCGCGTGGATGTCAGAAAATATCCCACAGGGACAAGAATCCTTCCTTATTCCTTGTCAACATTATAAAGGGAACCTCTGTGCAAAATTTCACCTTTATAGGTCCATAGGTTTGGGCTGGGCGTTGATGAGTCAGTCAGTCAGTCAGTCAGGACCTTTCTTTTTAACATAGCTTCTGCCCGTGACTTCGTCCGCGTGAAATTTCTTGTTCCCCCAACCCACCCCGGCGCATCGCATTACCTGCCTGCGCTAATATTTTCGCTTAGCGTTCTTTCAGACTTTTTTTTCTTTTTGCTTGGCACCTAGGAGTCCTAGAGTGATGTTAAACATGCCTTTAACCTTCCTTAAGAATTGGGCTATATGTAAACATAATTATTAAAGTCCGACTGATAGTTCCTGAGATTTGCACGTTCCAATGAACAAAAAAAAAGGGTGTGTGTGAGCTCCGACGCACGACTGGAGTTTACTGTTTTTTGTGCCGTTCCGAGATTCTGGCTTTCTATTTTTCGGTAATTTCTGTCGGGCTGGGTTTCTTCAATGAATCAGTGCTATATAAAAAGCAACTTTAAGGTGTGAAGGCACTGTTCCCCCTTTCACCCCCTCCCCTTCCCAACCACTCTCACTTCTCCCATATCATCCCCTTCACCACCACCCCCTCACACCCTCTCCATCCTTCTCACGCCTCTCACCTCATCTCTTTCCCGCTAACCTCCCCTTCACCCTCTCACCCTCTCTCATACCACCCCAACCGATTTTCCGTCCCCTCTATCATTTCACCAACTCCTGCCCTCCCCCTCTTCCCTCCCTCACTGCGCCCTCCTATCCCTCTCCCCTTCCCTCCATCATCCTCCCCTGTCCCTCCTCACCACACCTGCCCCCTCCCTCTCACCACACTTCCCTCCTTACCATGCCCTCCACTTCCCCGCTCCCCTCAACCCTTCCCTCTGCAAACTTTATTACTTTCTTAGGCAAGTATTTTTGCCAAGTAAATGAAAAAGATTTTTCATATAAGTAAACTATATTCCCTGTTTTCACCCCCACAGGGATGGCATATAACTTCACTGAAAGATTATTTACACCAATTTTCGAGTTGATCAAGCCCCGCAGGAAAACCTGCCCTGTAAAGTTGACAACCCCTTATCACCCCCTTAGGGGTAGATTTTCGAAAAACCCCGATACACGTTATTCTTCATTTTTGGTCTCCCGTATTAATACTGAGTTTCGAGTTAATCGGACCGCGCGTTAAAATTCCTCCATACAAACTTTGACACCCCCCAATCCCTCCTGAGAGGGTAGTTTAGGAAAACTAAAAATGACAAAATTTATAATTTATTTAGATAAATATACATGGCAAGTTTCAAGTCTATTAACTCAAGGCATAAGATTTTTCATACAAACTTTCATCCCCTATTTGTCCCCCTTAGGGATGGAATTTCCAAAAATCCTTCCTTAGTGGATGCTTACACTGTATAAGGTATCTATGTGCAAAATTTCAAGTCTCTAGGTCCAGCGGTTTGGGCTGTGCGTTGATATATCAGTCAGTCAATCAGTCAGTCAGTCAGGACTTTGAATTTTATATATATAGATTGAGTAGAAATATTGAATAAAAAGCTGATGTCACTTTTCTGGGGCAATAAAAACACTGTGCGCAGAGTACTAAAAGCGCTGTTTTGGTTAAAACTTAACTGCAACTGAACTTCTTCAGTTACGTGAAGGGATGAGAAGATTTAATTCTAAACAATGGGCTAGGAGCTTTGTCTAGCGAGTCCATTGTATCTAGAAAATGGACCAAACTGGAGCCAAATCAGCTTTGCCTTGCAAAACTAAAAATAGTCACATTAACAACTCATCTTATAATCTCAGAAGTGTGGTAGCAAGAAATAATTAACAAAGTCTTTAAAATATGCAGTAACAATAATTAGTAGGTTAGTGAGTTGATGCCAAAATAGTTGTCATAATAAAAAATATTGAGCAATGAATGTGAATGTAGCTAAACTCGGATGTGTCAACTAATCAGTGTCAAAATTAATGACCTCTTGCACCTACAGAATGACTGCTGCATGAGTTCAGAAATACGTTAACAACATCAATAATCTGACATACCTAAGAATAGGTATTGTGTTTCTATCCAGCTGGGCCCTGCAAGCTAGGCTCATAAAACTATAAAACTAACAGTTTCGGGTGGCTTGACCTGCTGGAGTCTGTACCTCGATCATTTTGATAGAAATCACGATAAATCGCCTCATCTATCCAGCGGGGCCCTCGGCTATACTGCGCTCGTAATACATAAAAAAAAATATTGATCGATCTGCTCTTAATGTACCTTTCGATTCATGTATTATAAATTCTAGAAATTTTTGATAGAACAGGAGAAATTCAGCATGAAAGTTTTGTCTTTCCAGCAGGGTCCTTTGTAATTAGAATGAATACAAACAGAAAAAGCGTACCATTAGTATATATTACCAATGTAAGTACCTCAAAGTTCTTCAGATTTTACCAAGTTTTGTTTTCCATCTGCTAAAAATGATGCAATATCAGTTAGTTTAGCACTCCTACTCCTCCTCATTGTGGAAAATATCCATTTAGTTGACCTTAGCAAGCAAATACTACTATTGTCATAATTTTGTATCAAAACTTAGTAAAACGTGAAGATCTTAAAAATGGTACGCTTTTTCTGTCCGTATTCATTCTAATTACAAAGGGCCCTGCTGGAAAGACAAAACTTTCATGCCGAATTCCTCCTGCTCTATCAAAAATTCCTAGAGTTTAATACATGAATCGAAAGGTACATTAGGAGCAGATCCGATCAAAATTTTTTTAAATGTATTACGAGCGCACTATAGCCGAGGGCCTCGCTGGATAGATGAGGCGATTTATCGTGATTTCTATCAAAATGATAGAGGCATTGGATCTTGTTGATAAATTCATGAGGTACATTGAACATACAAAGCATTGCTACTAGTTTTATTGAGCCTATATTGCGGGCCCCAGCTGGATAAAAACACATGAGTAGGTAAGAGTCAAGTTATGCTGCTGTGTGCTTATGATAAAATTTGTAACTATAAAATTCCTTTCAAAAAAATTGCGAAAAAGGGCTGCTGCCCTGAAAAACGATGGCCCATGTCAAACAACAGTTGAAAAGAAAATGAGCAGTTAAAATCAATTCAAGTAGCAAGTATACATTTCACAGAAAATAGTAGCTTGTGGGTAAGTAATAACTGCCGCAGGGGTCGATCCATCAGGTTAAGCTTCGCTTGCCGGGGTTGGTTCGTGGATGGGTGACCATCTTTACATACCGAGACCCCTCCGTGTCTCGGAAAGCACATAAAGCTGTTGGTCCCAGCAGTCATTCGTGGATTTTTTTACAGTTGTTACGGTCGGTCCCGGAGAAAGAATAGGACCACCCCATTTCGTCCCGTGGGTGTCGTAAGAGGCGACTAAGGGAGCTCATGACCCATTGCATACCATATAGCACTATGGGTCACCCGCGCGATGGCGGGCAAACCATCAACAATCGCATTCCCAAGGAGGGTTGGTGTCAGGCTGGCGGCCGACTGTAAAATTTTGCCAAAACTTTCAGCAACAATGATGATTAAAGATATGATGCGCGATAGGGCTAGGGCGTACCCCACAGGCGACGCGCAGGGGCAGCACCCGGCTCCTGCGGGAAGTGGACAAGGGTTGTTGCACCACCCCGGGCGGGGGCAACGTAAGAAGCGAGCTCGGGAAGTGAGATTGAGGTATGCAAGTTGGAATGTTGGGACGATGACTGGAAGAGCCAGAGAGTTAGCGGATGTATTAAAAAAAGGCGAATAATTGTGGCGTGTTTGCAAGAAACAAAATGGAAAGGAACGAAAGCGAGAGAAATCGGTGAAGGATACAAGTTTTTCTACTGTGGAAGTGACGGGAAAAGAAATGGAGTGGGAATAGTGTTAGACAGTAATTTGAAAGAAGGCGTGATGGAGGTAAAAAGAATTAATGATAGATTAATCGTTGTAAAAGTTATGTTAGAACATGTAATGCTGAATGTAATTAGTGTGTATGCACCGCAGGTAGGATGTGATGAAAGGGTGAAAGAGAAGTTTTGGGAGGACTTAGATACAGTTTTGATGAACATTCCGGTGCATGAAGAATTGATAGTTGGAGGGGATTTTAATGGACATGTGGGAAGAATGAGAGGGGTCTATGAAAGAGTGCATGGAGGATGGGGATTTGGTACCCTAAATAACGAGGGAGAGACATTGCTGCAATCCGCTACCGCATTTGACCTGGCAGTAGCCAACACTTGGTTCCAGAAGAACGACGGACACCTAATTACGTACAAAAGTGGCAATCACAAGACGCAAATTGATTACTTTCTAGTACGACGCAAGAACTTAAAATACGTCAAAGACTGCAAAGTGCTACCGGGAGAAGACCTCGTGGCACAGCACAGACTCCTAGTTATGGAAATGGTCGTAGAAATAAAGCCCAATAAAAACAAAGAGCGACCTCCCCCCAAAATAAAATGGCATATGCTGGAGAAGAATGATTGTGCGAAGAAATTTAAAGAGCGAGTGGTGGATAAAATAATAGATATGGGGGACATGAATGATCGAAGTGTAAATGAATGTTGGAATGAAATGGCGGGGTATATTAGGAGTGCAGCGAAAGATATTTTGGGAGAGACGAAAGGAAAGGGTACAATAGATAGGGATACATGGTGGTGGTCGACAGAAATACAGAATGTGTTGCAGAATAAGAAGAGAAAGTTCAAGGAATGGCAGAGTGTTGAAAATGAGAATGTTAGTTTGAAAGCAGAAAAAAAGAGTGAGCATGATGCTCTAAAGAAAAAAGCCAAGAAAGCTGTGGCCATAGCGAGAGCAAAAGCCCAAGACAAGCTTTATGACACACTGGATAATCCAGCAGGCCAAAAACATCTATACCGGCTTGCTAGAGCTAGAGAGAGGAAGACGAGGGATGTCTGTCAGATAAAGTGTATAAGGGATGAAACTGGAACAGTTCTTTCGGATGATGAGAAAATTAAGGATAGGTGGAAGGGCTATTTTGAAAGACTGATGAATGAGGAGAATGACTGGAGTGGTGTGCTTGGGAATAAACCAGTAAATGAGGGGTTAGTGAGAATGGCATGGTATGGATGAAGTGAGAATAGCAGTTAATGGGATGAAGAATGGTAAAGCAATAGGTCCGGACGGAATACCAGTAGAAGTATGGAAGTTATTACGGGTAGATGGATGGACGTGGTTAGCTTTATTCTTCAATAAGTTGTTGTTAGAAGAAGCCATACCTGACGAATGGTGTAACAGTTCGCTGGTGCCCATCTTTAAAAACAAAGGTGATGTGCTGGAGTGTAACAACTATAGAGGAATAAAGCTAATGTCACATAGTATGAAGGCTTGGGAGAAAGTTATTGAAAGGCGACTGAGAGAAGAGAGTGAAATTTCGCAAAACCAATTCGGTTTTATGCCTGGTCGAGGAACAGCAGATGCCATTTTTGCTATTCGCCAGCTGTGCGAGAAATACAGAGGTGCTCATAAAAACTTGCACATGGTATTTGTTGACCTCGAAAAGGCATACGACCGAGTGCCTCGTGAAGTTTTGTGGTGGGCACTTAAGGAGAAATGTGTGCCAGGGAAGTATGTGCAGTTGATTCGTGCGATGTACAGTCGATGCAGTACCCAAGTCCGGTCTACAGTGGGCACTACTGGCAGCTTCGATGTGGCTGTCGGTTTACACCAGGGGTCTGCACTCAGCCCTTACCTCTTCGTGCTGATAATGGATGCTCTTTCTTCGGACATCCAGGAAGAGGCTCCCTGGTGTATGCTGTTCGCCGATGACATTGTGCTGGTTGCCGAGAGTGGCCTAGAGGTCCAGAGTAGATTGGAGGTGTGGTGGAAAAGACTGGAGACCGTTGGCCTGAGAGTAAGTCGGACCAAAACGGAGTATCTGTTTTGTGATTTTGGCGGCCTCTCGGGTCCGGTGCCCATGTCTCTTGCCGGAACGCCCTTACCGATCTGCTCCGATTTTCGGTACCTCGGGTCGCTTGTCCAAGGGGATGGCGAAGTAGACCGAGACGTAACACACCGGATCAACTCAGGATGGATGAAATGGCGACAGGTTACAGGAACAACTTGCGACCCACGGATGCCCCTCAAGTTAAAGGGAAAAATTTACAAGTCCGTGATAAGGCCTGTCGTACTGTATGGATCGGAATGCTGGGCAGTGAAGAAGACGGATGAAAAAATATTGCATGCAGCGGAGATGAGAATGTTGAGATGGATGTGTGGAGTGACGAGAATGGATAAAGTAAGAAATGAGTATATAAGAGGAAGTTTGAAAGTGGCGCCAGTGACAGAAAAGTTGAAAGGAAATCGTTTGGGTTGGTATGGGCATGTGATGAGGAGAGACGAAACGCATGTGACTAAAAGAGTGATGAATATACATGTTGATAGATGGAGAGGCAGAGGAAGGCCAAAGAAAAGATGGATGGATTGTGTGAGGAATGATATGAAAGAGAAGGGAGTGAATGAGAGCTTGACGGTTGACAGAGGAGAATGGAAGAAGAAAACGTGTTGCGCCGACCCCAAGTAACATGGGATAAGGGCAGGAAGATGAGATGATGACGGGTTGTCAGAAGCCCAAACGCCTGACAACCAGTCTTACCAAGGGGTATTGTATTACCCAGTAGCTGGGTTGTGGAGGTCAGATAGGTAGTTGCTCCATGTAAAATATTGGTATTCAGCTGATATGGTTAGACTGGAAGCCGACTCCAACATAGTTGGGAAAAGGCTAGCAGATTGATACATTTCACAGAAAAAAAATCAGTAATAACTTTTTATGAAACTTGAATAACTATGAAATTTTCTTTAGCAATGAATTATGATGGCTCAGAACAGAAAGGAATTGTTAGTGTTCATTGGGCTCAACAAAAAAAAAATAAAACCTATTCTAATTTTTTTTACTGAAAATTTTTCCCTATAAATTATTATTATAATTACCAAATCATGGCAATAAAATAAAATAATAGCTTGGCCACAAAGTAAAATACTCATAGCAAAAAAAATATCACTGACAATGTAATCAATTACACTTCTATGCAGATAAGAAGAAAAACCAAAGTACAAGGATATATTGGTTTATAGAATGTGTAATGTTAAATCTGCAAAACCTCTTAAGGAAGAAGAAAGAAAAAACGTTTATTTGCGGTAAACATGACACAAACTACAATTTGATTCTGAACCAACCAATGACTGAAGAAGCCCAGAGTATTTACAAGTTCTTAAAACGGTGTATGAAAGAGAGAAAGGATAGAGAGGGGCAGAGAATATAGGTCAGGAACTATATTTGAAGATGTGAGTGATGGATAGAGTAGAGTAATGAGTGGCTTGCAGTCTGCTATCGCAGCATGCAGGATGCCCATTATGCTACTATAGGAATGATCCCATGAGGCTGGCATAGTCACCTAGAGTGTACTGAAGCCTCTAAATATTAGATTAAAAAAAAAAAAAAAAAAAAAAAACTACAATAAAATAAAATAACTATTTAAATACAATTAGGGGAAAATATGCGTCACATCTACGCAAAACGGCCACCGTTCAACATAATGCCGCGACCCCATGCGAAATGGAGCCCCAGCGCTGGGGGGTTAAGGGGTCATTTTACTAATAATTATGAACAACTTTTACTGTGGGACCAAACATGAAATCGCGAAAAAAAAAATCAGCTGTTCAGTACATTTTGACGAATTATGGGAACATAAATGTACTGAACAGCTGATTTTTTTTTCGCGATTTCAGGTTTGGTCCCATAGTAAAAGTTGTTCATGAAAATGAGTACAACAACCCCTTAAGAGATTTTGCGCATTTAACGTTACACGTTGTATAGCTATAGACCATTTAAAATGGAGCTGGACAGGACACATGGTTCAATGCAAAATAAACAAATGACCCTGTGGTATGGTGGCGCAGTAATATTTTTAAGAACCAAAAACTTCTTAGTGCCTGTTCGGACCCCCCAAGATAAATTGGCCATAGTGCATTCAGACCTATAATAATAATATTTGTGAATAATGATGGCTCATGTAGAAAATAATCAAAACAGCTTGTCATTGCAACAAAAAAACATATGTTTGTTTAAGATTACCAAGTTTTTTTCAATCTTGATACTACTTGAATGTTGAATAAATAATGAGCATGATCAATATTTAAATATTTTGTTTACAAATTGAATGGCCTAAAAAAATTAATGCAATCTTACTTTTGTTGAGGTGATTAATGTTTACCACACAAAATGGTTAATTACAATAGATTCAATCAATTATCATTTTGTTATGGTTACTAGTATTGGTGAAGGACTCTGTCCACTCTTTTTTTTTTTTTTTAATTTTTATAAGTACCAAAATCTAGTGTTAAATACTGCAATTTAGAATAAAGTTCTAAATTGCTGTAGTTAAGACTAGATTTAGACAATTTAAACTTGAATGAAACTTATATCCTCACTAACATTATAACTATAATGGCAAATACAAAATAAATAACCAGCTGTTTATTTTTTTAGTGATCATTATTTACATTCTTACCTTCAGAATAACCTTCATACTGAAATACTAAGTGTTCAAGATTAGTATCATACCTAGAGTTAATTATTATGAGCCTACATTGTTTTGAAATGAATATGCAATAATTATTGACAACTTTTAAATAATACAGCCCACAATTACTTTATTTGAATCTGTCCAGTCATCTAGTTAATTAGTACCTAATTGATAGAACGTAGAAAAGCAGACAGCGTTGCGTGTAATGTCCATATTTCGGCTGATTAAGCACAGTCTGAGTCAGAGGAACTGCATGAAACAGACAAAAAAACTCGGGTTTCAGTAAAAACCGACCTACAATTTAACACCACAAAGACTTCAGAGCTGTGAATTGATCACAAAAACCAACAAAAGGACATGAAAAAATCCACGCAACGGTCTTCATGCATCACTCATCTCGCTCTAACGCGATAAAAATATTCATGATGCAGTGGAAACAATGGCGTTAGATAATACAGCTGATTATATATACAAATATTTTATTTATTCTTACTTATTATTTACAGAAACTAATAGACCAAAGGCTTCACTGCATTTCTGACTGAAGTAATAATAAAAAATAAACAAACCTGGGGTCAGTTTCACAGGTGCACTAACGGATTCTCCAAATGACGATGGTTTACTTTCAACTTTTATTCCAGGACTTGTGCTAGAACTGGCTGCAAATGGTGAGCACCTTCGCCTTTTAGCAGGCATTTGCGCCATGGACTCCCAGTCCAAATTTCTTTTGAGAGTAGCACACGCCATTTTCTTTTTACGCCCAGCGAATGTCCTCTACCTATCCGATACTATGTTTGGAATTTTTGCTTTTGTCACGAATCAAGCAAAACACGAAAATAATATTAAAACTATAACAGCGGAAGCACTACAGTTACTATACAGTTATTTCTAAATTATTTTCTTGCAAGATTTCTATAAATATTAAAGATTATTTGATGCTGTCCGATTCTCTCACTTCCAAATAAAATCCGGCAGCGAACAGTCGAACACTTTTCACTCTATTCAATTTTATTTTGACATTTTGTTATTATAATCAGGTATACCAACTTTGAAAAATCCGAACCATAGATAATTCTTGAATTTCCTTGATGTACTAGATGAGAATATCAGCTTTCAGCAGTTGGAAAATAACGTTTGCTTGTATTATATTTGTAGTTAAATTAGGCTATTCATAGTAGAAAGTAGAAACTACATTATAAAGGTAAACTTCACCTGCACCTTGAAATTATATATGGATAAACATAATTATTCGATTAAAATCATTCAATTATGTTTCTATACTATATGTAAGGTAACAACACTACTTTACTTTGACAGCAATGACAGGTAACTATGTAAAGAGATAAGCAAAAATTGTTTTGAGTTGACGACTCTGATTGTGAATGTGAGTTTGTGAGTCATCGACATCGTCCAACTAATTAATTTTGCAACCGCAGTTTGCAACTCCTTAATCATTTTATAATATTAAAGGCTGTGCCTAGCCTAGTGCTGATCTGATAGGTCCACGAGCCTATTGTTTTTGTGTTAAAAGTTTTTTATAAGCCGTCAAACTGGGGAACGAAATGTCGTCATCCGCTATGGAAAGTATCCTTTTACAAATCATAAGTTTTTGACACTGCGCTATTCAGGATTTTCAGCTCTACAGGATTAAAATCTCTTTGTAAAATAGTCAGCATGAAATTTATTTCAAAACGACTGGAACTAAATCGTCATACACAATCATCAATGGATATTCTCATAAGTATTCCCAATTTGTCACTGGTGGCCTTGTAATACCTAAATGTAGTTTTAAAGGCCCCAACTTGAAAGATACCTTTATTCATTCAAGTAGTGACAACATAGTAAAGAATTTCTAATATCAATGTAACACTTTTTTATTAAGCCTTTATTGCTAACATTGCATAATTCATAATTAAATTAATAAAATTATTCAATTTAACATTTAACATTAATACTTATTTCATAGTTTTTCATACATATTTAAAATTAAATCTCATAATAGGTACATAAAAAAAATATTATTGGGTGTTAGCGTGTCTTTGCGACACAAAGGCCTACTCCAGCTCTTTCCAGTCCACTCTAGTTTGGCTTCTTCTGTGCCACAATGGACCCGCAATCTTTCTGATTTCGTCCGACCAACGTTTCCTTTGTCAATATATCACTAGATAAGTATAAACTATAAACTATCCTGAGTAAGAATATGAGTCACAATAGTGAATGAATGATAGTGAAATAAATCGACGCCCCCCACGTAAAGTATTGAAACTGCAAAACCTCTACTTTACAGGAGAGCGATTTTAAGGTCGATGTTTTAGTATGTTCATTTTATGTATTTTCGATTTTGTTCGATTGAAAAATAGTTGAGGGTATAAAAATTGGTACATAATTTTTATATAGAATTGTACATCTTTATCTCTACTTGCTATTAGTGCAATAAAACGAAAATGGCTTTTTTGCAATTTCGATAGTATACGTGGGGGCCGTCGAAATGTTAGTACCACTTAGCAGTTCTTTTCATATTAACATTTTGATTCTCTAGTGTGGCTAAGTAATAACAACCACACAGGTTGATCCATCAGGTTAAGCTATGCTTGCCGGGGTTCCGTGCCTCGAAAACGTTAAACCGTTGGTTCATGATCTTTGACAGTTGTTACGGGTCATCAGAAGCCAGAAAGTCTGACAACCAGTCTTACCAAGGGGTATTGTATTACCCAGTTACTGGGTTGTGGAGGTCAGATAGGCAGTCGCTCCATGTAAAATACTGGTATTCAGCTGCATCCGGTTAGACTGGAAGCCGACCTCAACATAGTTGGGAAAAGGCTAGGCAGATTGAGGATTATAAATTATGTTTAAGTATTAAATTTTATTTGCAGCATGGTTTTTATAAAAATAGGATCTTTGTATACTATTAATCTAACTAAAAATGAATCCCTAACTCACTTTTTTTATCAGAACACCTATTTAATTTAAAATTTGCTGTAAAAGAGTTAGAGAGAAACTCTAAAAAATGTGAAAAAGAAGAAAAGCTTGAGAAGGAAAAAGCTAAGAAGGCAATACAGAAGGGTAACTTAGAAGGAGCAAGAATACATGCAGAGAATGCCATAAGACAGAAGAATCAGGCCCTCAATTATCTTAGAATGTCTGCGCGAGTTGATGCAGTATCAAGTAGAGTGCAGACGGCACTTACAACTAGGAAGGTGAGTTCTCCAATAATCTTTGATCATTTTCAGGGATAGTTTAAGAAATAATTTAAATATGTTTAGAGAAGTTTGTGTAACTCAAGGCAGAGTTATTTGTTAAGAACCAAATCACTTGGAAAGAAGAATAGTATGTTGTAACCAAGCAATGTATGCTACTACATTCATTTCATGTCTTTCCAACAAAGCAAGTAGAGTGTAAACTATTTATAACATTGTATGATAAAATGTAAAACTTCCTTTATCACAGAAATTGGTTCAATTTGGTTGGTTTATCTTAAAACCCATATGTTGATACACTGTTTATAGCACAACACAACAGCCATTCTCTATTATGAAGAACTTATAACTCAGTCGAAAACCAATAAATAAATAGTAAAAATTTGGATGTTTCTCTTTTTTTACTCCACATAACGAAAACTCTATAATGAAAAGTAATGCTTGGTCCCTTGAGTTTCGTTATAAAGAGTTTACACTATATAGTTATGTATTCAATGATATGATTAATTACTTATCAGTTAACATACTTACTTAAGTGAAAAAAATACCTTAACTTTAATTTTATGTAGCATAGAAATAAAGGCCTTCTCCAACTCTGCCAATGCTTCTCCTCCATATTTTTCATTGTACTGCTGGAAATGGGCTTTTAACAACATTATTATTATTATAATGAGCCTGTACTGCCCTGCAGTGGCAGGGCAACGGCCTCCCTTCCCTCCTTCCACTTTTCCTGGTCTTCTGCGTGTGCGTTACCGCAGCCAGAAAATGTCGAAAATCGTCATTTGAATTTTATAGATAATTAGTGCCTCGGCTTCTGTAATTGTACCATCGATTTTTAAATTTGTACCTCTAATAGTTTTTTAGTTATTTGACAAAAACAGTTCTGGCTGGCGTAACGTTACCCTAGCCAGAAGTTTTGTTTATTAATGGGTATATTGAAATAAATTGTAGCCAAATATTTAGTGCCTCAGACGAGGTAAATGTACCAACTTAATTTGTATTTGTATCTGTTATGGTTGCGAAGATATTCAAGATCCTGCTGCGGTAACGTTTACATGTTTGCTGGATCTCTGAAACGGATAAGCCCCCTTTTATAGTATTTTGCACACGACTTCTTATGAGTTAGCTTGAATTTGTTCCTCATTAATAAAACAAAAAAATTGCACCGTTAAGGAGTTATTTAGGTAAATAGAAATATGCTTTAATCGATCCTAGCACTTCGAATAGAAGCTCTAAAGACTTACTTGCAACGTTATGTTATAGCTTATAACTGCCTTCAATTGTACCTGAAGTTTAATTTATTATCCTGTAAGCAATTAATAAATTATGATGAAATTTAAATTTACTTCGGGACATGATGCGCAGCGGTTTTTTAAACCACCGTTTAACCGAGATTCTTTAGGATTTATGAAATGAAAGTTATATCAATAATCAGTGCTTTTATTCAATTTTATGCCTGTACATTTGCAACGTAATCCACTCAATAATTAACGAGATAATCGAAAAATAGTCACTGGTGTGTGTGACCGCGGTAACCCGGCCAAGTTTCGATGGTTACAGAAAAGCGGCCGTTTAATACATTACGCTAACCTTCTGAAATTTATAGGATAG
Organism: Cosmia trapezina; assembly: GCA_905163495.3. Classification (NCBI taxonomy): domain Eukaryota; kingdom Metazoa; phylum Arthropoda; class Insecta; order Lepidoptera; family Noctuidae; genus Cosmia; species Cosmia trapezina. The sequence goes on along the minus strand of LR991020.1, from coordinate 28,448,136 downwards.
TGTGGTATGGTTTGGTACATACGCGTACACAAGTGTTAAATAAAAATATGTTTATTTGAGTATTTTTATTTATAAGTAAAATAATCATTTAAAAAAATGCGTAGGTTTGTTTAAGATAATAAGGTATATAGGTTCGCAGATCAACCTTTACTCAACATAATAAATTATCATTCAAGGTCAAAATATACAATTGTAAAAATGTCCAACGGTGTCAAAATGTCCAATTCCCAAAATGTCCAGTTCCCAAAATGTCCAACTCCCAAAATGTCCAATCTTTGAGAATGGTTTGGAATCCACCATCAGGGATTTTAATTTTGACAACATGAAAAATTAGTCGCTAATTGTGTGACTGACACTGGCATGACCACCATCAGGGATTTTAATTTTGACAACATGAAAAACTTGTCGCTAAGTGTGTGACTGACACTGGCATGGCCACCATCAGGGATTTTAATTTTGACAACATGAAAAATTAGTCGCTAATTGTGTGACTGACACTGGCATGACCACCATCAGGGATTTTAATTTTTACAACATGAAAAACTTGTCGCTAATTGTGTGACTGACACTGGCATGGCCACCATCAGGTATTTTAATTTTGACAACATGAAAAATTAGTCGCTAATTGTGTGATCAGTGATGATCAGTGAGACATGATGCGCAGCGGTTTTTTAAACCACCGTTTAACCGAGATTCTTTAGGATTTATGAAGTGAAAGTTATATCAATAATTAGTGCATTTATTCAATTTTATGCCTGTACATTTGCAACGTAATCCACTCAATAATTAACAAGATAATCGAAAAATAGTCACTATGGTGTGTGTGACCACGGTAACCCGGCCAAGTTTAGATGGTTACAGAAAAGCGGACCTTTAATACATTACGCTAACCTTCTGAAAATTACAGTATAATAGTCTTATAATTTTGGTACAGACGCGTACATTATGTTTTGAGTGAAAAATATAACCTTCTACCTAATAAATAATAATGAACTTTTAAATTCAATAGTTTTATTTACTTATGTAGGTACCTATATAAGCACGTAAGTACAGACTAGTCTTTATGAATCTATACTATAATATTATAAATTCGAAAGTAACTCTTATCTGTCTGTCTGTCTGTTACCTTTTCACGCCTAAACCACTGAACAGATCTTGAAAAAATTTGGCAAGGCTGACATGGCATCCTGGCGAAGGCTACTTTTTGCCTCAAAAATAATCCTACGGGGGGTGACATAGGGGATGAAAGTTTGTATGGGAAACCCAGCATTATTAGTGATACCTAAGTATGAAAATTGAAATTTATGCTTTTGGTAGGAAATAAAATTAGAAAAATAGGGGTTGATTTTAAAATACACAAAAATGCACGGATTTCGTTAGAAATTATTAATTTATTACCTACAAGAAATAACTTTTGAACAAGTGGATACTCGGTCTAAAGTTTTTTTTTTATTAGAACGTGACTGGCATAGTAAATATCTAAACTAAGTCCCCCCCACGCCGCGTCTGTCTGTCTGTTTGAATGAGATAAACTCAAAAACTATTGAACGTGTTTTTATACGGTTTTCACGTTTTCAGCAATGGATAGAGTGATTCAGTGTATATTCATTAAGTTTTTGTCTAAATTGGCTGAAATATGACGATGATTGTTGAAGAGTCGTGAAAAATCATGCCGACTGGAAGCTTTAAGGCCACCATACACGGCAACGATATATCGTAAGGATTTGAGTTTTCACAGTTATACCGGACGGCTTTATGTTCTCCACATGTAAGTACGCTGAACGTATACATGTAGAGAGCATAGGGCCGTCCGAACGTACTACGTTCCCATGGAATACTTTCCATCATCCACGCGGGCGAAGCCACGGGCAAAAGCTAGTACTTACAATAAGCCTCTTATCTTACCCGTAGTGAGGTACCTAGGTACATATAAACCCATTTTCAGACTACTGGCGTAAAATTACGTCGTGCAAGCAAAGAATATATGAACTGTCGCTGGTAAAAACCCGTATGAAGAGCGAGCGCGCACTGCGGTGCGTTTCCGGTAGTTCTGCCGCACTGGGCGGGGCCTACAGTAACAAAACGCATGACCGCAGTGCGCGCACTTCAAAGACATATGCGGTAGAAAAACGCTCGCCCTTAGGGCGGGCGCCGTACGAGCGCGCATTGCGGTGCGTTTTTCTACCGCATAATCTGTGAAGTATGGAATGTCTTTGAAGTGCGCGCACTGCGGTCATGCGTTTTGTTACTGTAGGCCCCGCCCAGTGCGGTAGAACTACCGGAAACGCACCGCAGTGCGCGCTCGCTCATAGGGCGAGCGCGCATTGCGGTGCGTTTTTCTACCGCATAATCTGTGAAGTAAGGAATGTCTTTGAAGTGCGCGCACTGCGGTTATGCGTTTTGTTACTGTAGGCCCCGCCCAGTGCGGTAGAACTACTGGAAACGCACCGCAGTGCGCGCTCGCTCTTAATACGGGTTTTTACCAGCGACAGTTCATATATTCTTTGCCTGCACGACGTAATTTTACGCCAGTAGTCTGAAAATGGGTTTATATGTACCTAGGTACCTCACTACGGGTAAGATAAGAGGCTTATTGTAAGTACTAGCTTTTGCCCGCGGCTTCGCCCGCGTGGATGATGGAAAGTATTCCATGGGAACGTAGTACGTTCGGACGGCCCTATGCTCTCGTCTCTACATGTATACGTTCAGCGTACTTACATGTGGAGAACATAATTATGTTCTCCACATGTAAGTACGCTGAACGGAGTTATATCGGACGGCTAGCCGTCCGATATAACTGTGCAAACTCAAATCCTTACGATATATCGTTGCCGTGTATGGTGGCCTTAAAGATTCCAGTCGGCATGATTTTTCACGACTCTTCAACAATCATCGTCATATTTCAGCCAATTTAGACAAAAACTTAATGAATATACACTGAATCACTCTATCCATTGCTGAAAACGTGAAAATCGTATAAAAACACGTTTAATAGTTTTTGAGTTTATCTCATTCAAACAGACAGACAGACGCGGCGTGGGGGGGACTTTGTTTAGATGTTTACTATGCCAGTCACGTTCTAATAAAAAAAAAACTTTAGACCGAGTATCCACTTGTTCAAAAGTTATTTCTTGTAGGTAATAAATTAATAATTTCTAACGAAATCCGTGCATTTTTGTGTATTTTAAAATCAACCCCTATTTTTCTAATTTTATTTCCTACCAAAAGCATAAATTTCAATTTTCATACTTAGGTATCACTAATAATTAGAGATCGGATAATCGGATGCATATTAACCTAAAGTTAATATTTGGCTAACAAACTATGGAAGCGGCTTCTCAGCATTTTTTTTTCTTAATATAAATACCGGTATTCCAGAAAATGAGGGAATGCACAACTAATCCGATACAGGGTATGGAAACGACTTCATAAATAATGTGATTTTATTTATTTGCAAGTACCGGAAAATCGGGATCACATAAATATTCCGTTCGTTTCACATGATCCCCGCGAGAAATACAAAGCTGCTGAATTAAAACGGTTGTCCCTGGAAGGTACCGTCACTATATCGGTGGGGTTGTTTTCATGGGTTTCGAGAATGTTAAAGCCGATAGCGACGTTAAAATATAAATCCAAGATGGCGGCTGCGAACATTTATCAAATTTTTCGTTATGGGTGTCGTTTTCATGGTTTTCAAGGGTTGTAAAACCGATAGTGGCGTTAAAATGTAAATCCAAGATGGCGGCTTCAAAATTTTCTAACTTTTCATCATGGGTATCGTTTTCGTGGTTTTTGAGAGTTTTAAAGCCGATAGTGGCGTTAAAATGTAAATCCAAGATGGCGGCTGCGAAAATTTTCTAATTTTTCGTCATGGGTGTCGTTTTATTGGTTTTCGAGGGTGTTAAAGCCGATAGTGACACTAAAATGTAAATCCAAGATGGTGGATGCGAATATTTTTCATTTTTCGTCATGGGTGTCGTTTTCATGGTTTTTGAGAGGTTTAAAGCCGATAATGGCGTTACAATGTAAATCCAAGATGGCGGCTGCGAAAATTTTCTAATTTTTCGTCATGGGTGTCGTTTTATTGGTTTTCGAGGGTGTTAAAGCCGATAGTGACACTAAAATGAAGATGGTGGATGCAAATGTTTTTTTATTTTTTGTCATGGGTGTCGTTTTCATGGTTTTCGGGGGTTTTAATAATAATAATAATATATCATTTATTTCGGGTAACTAAGACCCATAACATAAATACCTTACAGACTATCATACATATTTATAAAAAAAAACACAAAACTAAACTCCTTATTGCATACGAAGTGACGTGAAGTGACGTTTTAAAGCTGATAGTGACATTAAAATGTAAATCCAAGATGGCGACTGAAAAAATTTCAAACTTTTTGTCATGGGTGCCGTTTTCATGGTTTCCGAGGGTTTAAAGCCGATAGTGGCGTTAAAATGTAAATTCAAGATTTTTAAAAAATTAAAAAAAAAAATGTGATGGGTATCGTTTTCATGGTTTTGGGGGGTATTAAAGCTGATAGTGACATTAGAATGTAAATCCAAGATGGCGGCTGCGAACATTTTTTAAATTTTCATCATGGGTGTCGTTTTCATGGTTTTCGAGAGTTTTAAAGCCAATAGTGGCGTTAAAATATAAATCCAAGATGGCGGCTGCAAAATTTTCTGATTTTTCGTCATGTGTGTCGTTTTCATGGTTTTTAATGGTGTATAAGCCGATAGTGACGTTAAAATGTAAACCCATAATGGCGGCTGCAAACATTTTCAAAATTTTTGTCATGGGTGTCGTTTTCATGGTTTCCGAGGGTTTTAAAGCCGATAGTGGCGTTAAAATGTAAATTCAAGATGGCGGCTGCGAAATTTTTATTTTTTTTTGTCATGGTTATCGTTTTAATGGTTTTAGAGTGTGCTGAAGCCCATAGTGGAGTCAAAATGCGTGACGCTTGGCAGATGCTTAGTTAACTAACGCGCGTATCGCGTTTTAACCTGAAAACACGTGTGATAGTAATCAAAAAACCATCAACAGTTTTAAAGAAGGCGCTATTTTGCATTAACATTTTAATGTTACTATCGGCTTTACAAACCTTGAAAACCATGAAAACGACACTCATGACAAAAATTCGAAAATGTTACCAGCCGCCATCTTGGATTTACATTTTAGTGTCACTATCGGCATTAAAACCCTCGAAAACCAATAAAACGACACCCATGATGAAAAATAAAAAAATATTTGCATCCGCCATCTTGGATTTACATTTTAGTGTCACTATCGGCATTAACACCCTCGAAAACCATGAAAACGACACCCATGACGAAAAATAAAAAAATATTTGCATCCGCCATCTTGGATTTACATGTTAGTGTCACTATCGGCCTTAACACCCTCGAAAACCAATAAAACGACACCCATGACGAAAAATTTAAAAATGTTCGCAGCCGCCATTTTGGATTTACATTTTAATGTCACTATCAGCTTTAACACCCCCGAAAACTATGAAAACGACACCCATGACGAAAAATTAAATAATATTCGCATCCGCTATCTTGGATTTACATTTTAGTGTCACTATCGGCTTTAACACCCTCGAAAACCAATAAAACGATACCCATGACGAAAATTAGAAAATGTTCGCAGTCGCCATCTTGGATTTACATTTTAATGTCACTATCAGCTTTAACACCCTCGAAAACCAATAAAACGACACACATGACGAAACATTTAAAAATGTTCGCAGTCGCCATCTTGGATTTACATTTTAATGTCACTATCAGCTTTAACACCCTCGAAAACCAATAAAACGATACCCATGACGAAAATTAGAAAATGTTCGCAGTCGCCATCTTGTATTTACATTTTAATGTCACTATCAGCTTTAACACCCTCGAAAACCAATAAAACGATACCCATGACGAAAATTAGAAAATGTTCGCAGTCGCCATCTTGTATTTACATTTTAATGTCACTATCAGCTTTAACACTCCCGAAAACCATGAAAACGACAACCATGACGAAAAATTAAATAATATTCGCATCCGCCATCTTGGATTTACATTTTAGTGTCACTATCGGCTTTAACACCCTCGAAAACCAATAAAACGACACCCATGACGAAAAATTAGAAAATGCTCGCAGCCGCCGTATTGGATTCACATTTTAATGTCACTATCAGCTTTAATACCCCCGAAAACCATGAAAACGACACCCATGACGAAAAATAAAAAAATATTTGCATCCGCCATCTTGGATTTACATTTTCAGCAGCTTTCACTAAGGGACCAACTCTGAAATCACAAAAAAATTACGATGTTTGATACAAAAGTTCAATACCTACTCGACCAAAATGTATGAAACAACTAACTTATATTTCGTGATTTATCTATATATTTGATATTTATCTATATAGTGAAAGTTGCTCATGAGTAGAACACCCTATGAAAATTTAGTGATAATAAAGTTACCCTTTCAAAAAATACGTAATTTATCAATTCCGGAATCGCGATATTTTGACGATCGATACAAAAGTGCATTCCATATTAGACAAAACCTAAACGTAAGTAAATATACATTCGATTCTATAATCAGAACTATAAATTTGTGAATCCCAGAATCCCGGGATTTTTTTTGATACAAAAGTACAATCCATATTAGCCAACACCTGAACGCAACTACATAACTAAAACATTCGATTCCAAAATCAGAACTTAAAAATTTTCGTTCCGGAATCCCTGGATTTTTTTTTTTTAAGTGCAATCCATATTAACTAACATGTGAACTTTAGTAAATTATACATTCGATTCTATAATCGCAAGTCAAAATTGGCCGATACCGGAATTCTGGGATTTTTCAATCCAAAAGCCCACTCCATACTTAGCCAACACCTCAACTTTAGGTTAATATGCATCCGATTATCCGATCTCTACTAATAATGCTAGGTTTCCCATACAAACTTTCATCCCCTATGTCACCGCCTGCAGGATTATTTTTGAGGCAAAAAGTAGCCTTCGCCAGGATGCCATGTCAGCCTTGCCAAATTTTTTCAAGATCCGTTCAGTGGTTTAGGCGTGAAAAGGTAACAGACAGACAGACAGATAAGAGTTACTTTCGAATTTATAATATTATAGTATAGATTCATAAAGACTAGTCTGTACTTACGTGCTTATATAGGTACCTACATAAGTAAATAAAACTATTGAATTTAAAAGTTCATTATTATTTATTAGGTACCTAGAAGGTTATATTTTTCACTCAAAACATAATGTACGCGTCTGTACCAAAATTATAAGACTATTATACTGTAATTTTCAGAAGGTTAGCGTAATGTATTAAAGGTCCGCTTTTCTGTAACCATCTAAACTTGGCCGGGTTACCGTGGTCACACACATCATAGTGACTATTTTTCGATTATCTCGTTAATTATTGAGTGGATTACGTTGCAAATGTACAGGCATAAAATTGAATAAAAGCACTGATTATTGATATAACTTTCATTTCATAAATCCTAAAGAATCTCGGTTAAACGGTGGTTTAAAAAACCGCTGCGCATCATGTCCCGAAGTAAATTTAAATTTCATCATAATTTATTAATTGCTTACAGGATAATAAATTAAACTTCAGGTACAATTGAAGGCAGTTATAAGCTATAACATAACGTTGCAAGTAAGTCTTTAGAGCTTCTATTCGAAGTGCTAGGATCGATTAAAGCATATTTCTATTTACCTAAATAACTCCTTAACGGTGCAATTTTTTTGTTTTATTAATGAGGAACAAATTCAAGCTAACTCATAAGAAGTCGTGTGCAAAATACTATAAAAGGGGGCTTATCCGTTTCAGAGATCCAGCAAACATGTAAACGTTACCGCAGCAGGATCTTGAATATCTTCGCAACCATAACAGATACAAATACAAATTAAGTTGGTACATTTACCTCGTCTGAGGCACTAAATATTTGGCTACAATTTATTTCAATATACCCATTAATAAACAAAACTTCTGGCTAGGGTAACGTTACGCCAGCCAGAACTGTTTTTGTCAAATAACTAAAAAACTATTAGAGGTACAAATTTAAAAATCGATGGTACAATTACAGAAGCCGAGGCACTAATTATCTATAAAATTCAAATGACGATTTTCGACATTTTCTGGCTGCGGTAACGCACACGTCTTCTGCAACTTTGTGCCAATTTTTTAAGAAGTCCAGCTCATTTTCATTTAACAACATGGGCAGAGCTAATTCAACATAACTGATTGCAGGTCACAAACTCCATGGCGGGTGTAGTAAAGGCGATGGACGCAGCAATGAAATCAATGAACTTGGAAAAGATATCCACACTCATGGACAAGTTCGAGAGTCAGTTTGAAGACCTGGATGTGCAGTCTTCATACATGGAGAATGCGATGTCACAGACAACTACTACCACAGTACCTCAGGGTGATGTTGATAACCTGTTGCAACAAGTTGCAGATGAGGCTGGGTATGTATTGTTTTACATTTATTGAGAAACTGTACACACACATCTATCACCAATTCGGCCAAAAAACATTTTAAGAATGCAAAGCATTTTATATTTTTATAAATGTAATGATTTGACTACCCATTTGTAACAGCGTCACAAGTGGGGTTAATGACTTTTATTGCACGGTTATCTGACGGAGGTATAGCATTAAAAATTCTAAGTACTTACTTGTATACATATATCTAACTTTCCACCTATCCTTTTCAGTTTGGAACTCAACATGGAGTTGCCTTCAGGCGTACCAAGCACATCAGTGGGCACCGCGACCGTCGTGTCTCAGGAACAAGACGAACTCACGCAGAGGCTCGCGAGATTACGACAAGCAGAATAGCTAGCATTGTACAGATATTATATGTTACGTGTTATTATCGTATGCACACGATTCTAAAGTAAGATCTAAATGAGGCATATTTGTTACAGTGTATTTTTCTTTACTTGACTTATTTGTTAAACAAATAGGTGTTGGTACTGTGATTTTGATTCAAAAAAGTTATTAATTCTGAACAGGATTCCATGTAATTCATACCGTATGTGTTTCTTAATAACATTATGACGTTCATACCTAATATAAAGTCTGAAAATGATGCAAAATCTCTTCATTTTCATACCATGTTTGTTTACCAAATAGTACACGTAAGGAAAAACAAACTGAAGACGTTTTGCGCAGTTCATGCTTTTGTGTAAGTAGGTACAATGCGTGCTACTAAAGAAGAGACTACTTTTACTCTTACATGCTTCCAGCATTTAGTGAGATAAGATATTTTTAGTCTTTGCCCTACAGAATCGGCGTAATTTCGGAATTAAGGGCATAAACTGCACAATATACGTATTTAAAGGCGCTCCTAAACGGGCTATACTTTCCCGACAATTTTAGCAACTTGCTCGGCCATCTCAAAAACATTTTATTACAGCTTAAGGCTGCCTGTCCACCGGAGCGGAGCGAGGCTACGGAGCGGAGAAACGGAGAAATATTAACCAATAGGAGCGCGAGCGGACGGCGGAGTGGAGCGGACTTAAGATTCTATTAGAGATTATATTTCTCCGTTTCTCCGCTCCGCAGCCTCACTCCGCTCCGGTGGACAGGCAGCCTAAGACTGGGCAAAAAAAAAAATCAATGTTGCAGACTACTGTGTTGCCCGTTTAAAATCACTCTAAATGAAATATGTTTAGCTTTCAGTTAACTTTGATAATAAAATCACTATTTCTGTTGCAAGTTACACTCGTTAATTTAGGTCCACACAACATTATTGCAGATCTTAAATGTTTGATGAGAAAATATATGTATTTTCAAGTTATTTCGCGTCATTTCCATGTATGCTATTGCTAATATTGTAATGTGATCACAAAATATACTAGAAAAAGGCATATAAATAAGTATCTAAGGTAAAATATATAATGTATTGTAATTTTTTGTAAATGTTCTTTATAAAGTTATGAATAATGACATTTTGTTTTTGATTAACTTCGCTGTTTGACTACCTAACTAATATAACCCCATAGCACCGCTTGTTAGCCCCTTTCTGAAATCTAGGTTAAATAGAAAAGTCGCCTCTGCGAAAAAAACGTGACATTTCGGAAAAGGTGTTTTTTTATTATTATTCGATAATAGAATATTCGATTGTAGAATCATTTTGTGTATTTTTTAAAAGTTCATTAGATAACTCAAGCATTTAACGTAAGAACACATTAATATACTTGTCATAATTTTTTGAAAGCTTACATTTATTGCTTCCTGTAAAATTTTTTTTTTGAGATAGCATGTTTTTCTCGCAAAGATTTCTTCTCTTTTCTTTCTCGCGAATTAGGCTGAGGCTACATTAGGCCTCGACGCGACCTGCGACATATGAGCGATTGAAACAAATAAATGAATGCTCACGTATGTGGCTACACCGTACGTCAAATATTACTCTCGTTATTCGTTTCGCTCTTCCAGTCGCATCGCAAATCGCTGCTTACTGTAGCCTGCCTTAATGTTTTTGGAGTAGTTTAAACATTTCTAACTTATTTTGAATTGTTTCTAGAAAAATAATTTCACTACTGTAGGAGTGCAGTAATAGCACAACTTGTATTTTTTATTTGGTATTGCAGTATTTGTAAGTAATCAAAGGACATTTATGTTATAATTAACACATTTGTCAAAATACTTTTATTATCCGTAAAACAATTAAAGGAACAAGCATGTATCAATACAAATAACAGTAAACTTCCAACTAATACTAATAATACGGAAAAATCTGTAGTGTGACTACATTTCTTACAACCTACCGTACAAGCTACCTCAATACCGTATGGTGTGCCAACTCCGCACAACTTACCCGCTACGGAGCTGCTAAAACGTATATCACATCTCAACACTCAGCAAAACATTAGTTTTAATAATATAAAATAACTCTTTAACAAAGTGGTCTTCAATTTCTTTCATAGAAATCGTCTGCTGTATCCGCACTAGGGCACAAAGTGGCGACATATGTTTTGAAACGTGTGTTGTGGAGATGTTTTTGAAACATTTTCGTTTTATTCGAGATAGTTGGCACGGCGAGTTTGCACCAAGATTTTGTACCAGGTGCCCTAGCCCGGCTATAGTTTTATACTTATTATGTGTGGTGTTTAAACCTAGGAATATGGCATTAATATGACTTAGTAAAAATGTGAATACTGTGTTATCTTTGGTGTAGTGTTAAGCGTCCCCATTGTCGGTGGTTTCGAAGGCTATATGGTAGAAGTACCAGTCTTCGAGGAAAGACGGCACGAAGGCTTTGCTCTTCGTGTACCTGACCGGCGGCTTCAACTTGGCAAGCTCTTGTTCGTAGAGCTCCAGGGATTCGGGGGAAGTGGCGCCGTTACCCTGGAACAGAAAAGTGGATAATGTGAGATGGTGATGCGCGTGCATCTCCTTTCTTCCCTACAATTTAGGCTATTTTTTTTTATTTTCAACTCATGTGAGCTAAGAATTAGTTTAAATGCAATAAAAATCTTTTTTTTTTCTGTTGGAAATTAGCCCTCACGGCTCTTACAAAAAGTAAATAATAAATAAATAATAATCTTTATTTATCAAAAAGCCAAATACAAATTCGTCCATATCAACCAAAACTTAAAAATAAATAAAAAGTTCTATGATATTACGTATCACTTGATTACCTTTGCTAACCCATTGAATTAATCTCGAAGCATAGACCAACAAAGCAGGTAGCATATCGTATAGCGTGAATTTGTGCTTAGCAGTCAAGGTAGGGGGGGTACCTACTTGGTAATATCCCACTTTTTAGCAAAAATACAGCAGTTGCTAACATTTTGAAAAATACTAGACGTTGACGCCGCAACAAAGATACGCCGCGCGGCGTACGACAAGTGCACGCCGCGATAAGGACAGGCGCTTCTGTCATAAGCAGAGGTTGGATGACTGCCCGCGAAGTGGGCACATATTCAGAATTTTTATTTTGTTTTCGTCTATTTTACTGCATGTTGGTAAAGAAGCTGCAAACTATACGTATACAAGTTGGATAAACCCATAAAAACCCAACACCAGAAAAGATAAAAAGTACATACATGAGTCATAAACTTCCCGTTAGGCTTGAGAATCTTGAATGAGGAGTTTAGAATGGTTATCATGAACTCCCACAGCTCCCCGCATGCAGACTCCGAGATGGGAATGTCCGTCAGGTCTCCGAAGATATAGTCCACCTTCTTGCCTTCAGTGATGAACTTGTTCACCGTCAACATGCAGTCTTCTACAATCACCTGGAACATTAATTTGAGGGTTAGGTCAATCCTGTTGATCACAGCTGTTTATTGGATATATTGTTGTCGGAAGTTTCTAGGGTGCTTGCATAAAGATACAGATCAACCCACGAGTGCCCGGTGCCCCGAAATGGTTTCAATCTGTTTCTATAAGTGCGAGCACATATAGAAAGTCATCATCATTCTCCTGTCCTTATACTAATCTATTTGCGGTCGGCGCAACATGCCCTTTTTTTTTCCATACTTCTCTATTAGTCGTCATCTCGGTAGTCACCCCCTTTTCTAGCCATGTCATCTTTCACACAGTCCATCCATCGTTTCTTTGGTCTTCCCCTACTCTTATAGTCATAGACATTCATAAACAAAACTTTCATCACGACATTTCCCTCATTCCTCCGCATCACATGCCCATATCATGACAACCGATGTCCGCACATATACAATCGATCGGCGCTGTTCCGTTCCGACTTGTCTGTACTGGAAACCTGTATGAGGGGCGGCTGAAAAGTTTTGAGCCTAATGTATTAAAAATGCTGATAGATAATGTATAAAAAAAATATTTTTCAATATAATCTCCCTCTATTTCAATGTACTTCTTACATTTATTAAAAAGAGCTTTTAACCCTGTGAAAAAATATTCGCCGTTTTTGTCTTCAAAATGTTCGTTTACGGCCGTCTTCATTTCTTCAACATTGGAAAATCTTCGTCCTCGGAGGTCTTTTTTCAAATTTGAAAAGAGGAAATATTCGCTAGGGGCCAGGTATGGACTGTAAGGTTGATTTCTTCAAATCCAGTCTCAGCCTTGCAACTCGCGCAGTGTGGACGGGCGCATTGTCTTGCAAAAACAGGACTCCTTTTGCCAGTTTGCCTTTCCTTTGCTCGACAATCACTTGACGCAGTTTGGTCTACCATGCGGCGTAATAATCTCCGTTTACTGTAGTATTTTTGGGAAGGTAGTAGATGAACAAAATTCCTTCACAATCAAAAAACAGTGGCATGAGCTTGGATGCTGATTTTTCCACTTTGAACTTCCGTGGAGGCTTTTCTCCCTTTTCTATCCACTGCATTGACTCCGGATCGTACTGCCTAATCCATGTTTCATCAACAGTGACAAGACGAGAAAAAACATCGTCAGGATTATCGCCACAGATGTTCAAAAACTACTGCGAAGTTGTGACTCGGCGCTGCTTGTCCAGTGGCGTGAGCATTTTCGGCACCCAACGCCCGCACACCTTTTTCATATGCAAATGAGTATGCAAAATGTCGCTGATTCGTTCCTTGCTAATGCCAATGGCTTCAACTATCTGCCACAACTTGATTCGCCGATCTTCTAGAACAAGTTTTTTCACTTTTTCAATATTTTCTTCGGTAACAGCGGTGTTTGGGCGTCCCGACCTGGGATCATCTGCGCACGACTCCCTGCCATGTTTGAACTCTCGGCTCCAACGTTTTATGGTCGCAAATGAAGGCTTCCGTCGGCGGTTTGTTCTTCTTTGTAAGGAATTTTATGACAGCTCTATACTCCAATTTCGTACAGTGTGGATGACTCGGACATGGTGACGTTTATGGTTCAATTACTTAAAGCGTAATTAAGCTAATAACATGAAACTTGACATTTATATTTCTCAGGATACCCGCAATTTGTGATATGCTGCGCGAGTCATTAGTGACACTTAAAGGTACTTAGGCTCAGAACTTTTCAGCCGCCCCTCGTATCTCTATGCAAGCAGCCTAGGACATAACTCAGCGTGATTTGCGTCGAGCGATACCGAATGTAATGTAAGACAGATGCGACTTATTTTGGATGTAGATCAGAATCCATTCTACTTTTTCGTAATCACCAAACTCTTGTAAGGCGATCGCGAGTATTCAAAAAATGTTTTAAGTAAGTACGTCAAAAGCAGTTCATATTACCTATGTACATATTAAATATAATATGAGTTAACAGTACTCGCTATAAATAGTGAAGTATATTTACAAAATTGTCTAGCCAGTGACAGTAATTTGGCCCATCCCGCCCATCGCATGCAATACTGAAATGACTCACAATCTTGATATAGTAGCTAGGTTTCCTCACGTTGAAACGTTAGTAACTCTAGTACAGTAGAGTCAGTAGACTTGACTATTTTATGTAAAACAATAATATTTTGAACTGAAATAAAAGTTTAGCAATAATTAATTCAACATAATTATATTTTTATGATTTCGTAGCAGTTACAATAGTATAAATATTGAAATTAAGATGAAGGTTGACAAAAATATGGAAGGAAAAACACACTGCAGCTACACAAAATAAATTCAAGTTAATGGTAAATGGAGCACCCTCCCTTTACCCTTCATCATCCAACCAATCATAGTAACCAAAATTTTAGTTTCCTGATTCATTAAAAAAAATCTATATTATATTAGATACTGCTTCCAGCATGGCATGCATACCATGTTTTAAAACAAGCATATTTTGGTTTCCAGGGTTTTAAAATTAGCCCGAATCCTCGTTTATGAAACACAATTTGAGATGAACTGACCATTTACCAACAAAATAGTTACTCGACTGTAAGCTTGCATCCCGCAAATAGTACAAATAGCAAAGAGTAGGTACAGTTGAACCATCTACTTGGTATACAGGCAGCTAACTTGCAACTACTTTTAAACAACGTTGTAAGTGTGCTGAGTAGTCAATAGGGAATATGCATGTATTTTTAAATATTTTTATTCGATAGTTTACATCGCCAATAATAGTAAAAAATTCAACGCCAAAAAAGCAATTGAAAGTACTTAAAAAAGTTAAAAAGAGCCAAACGACACGGGCACCTTAATCGCCCTTCATTTTGGTGCGCTCGGTGTGACGTCATAGTTTATGACAACAAAACTGACTGAATCGCAAACACTCCTACAAAACACATTGACATTTTAAGGGCGGAGCACACCACATGCGTGGCGTGACGTGACGCGTGCACGCACCAGTTGTAATGTATGGCTCTAGACAGACGGACCGCATTTCAACTGCAATCCAACCGCAAATTGCAGTTCGGATGCAGTTTGAATGCAGTTCGATGCAACAACAACGATGTACGCATGTATGTATGTTGACATGTACGTCGTTTTCGTCATACGTACAACGTGTTGTGTATGTTGACGTTGTTCCAACCGTGCAGTTCTATTGCAGTCGTGTCAACTGCATTCAAACTGCATCCGAACTGCAATTTGTGGTTGGAATGCAGTTGAAATGCGGTCCGTCTGTCTAGAGCCTATGAAACTGTAAGAAAGATGCCAGACCAGATGCGTAACGTATGCACGCGCCATTCATACATTATAACTGTACGTGCACACGTCACGCCACGCCACGCGTCTGGTCTGCCCTAGCCTTTATTGTTGTCATTGACTTTTACGTCACGTATTCGCTATGATCAATGGCGTCACTTTTCAATTATTTGAATTTCCCAGTTCTTTTGCACTTCAAAATTAATTTCTTGTTTAAAAAGAAATAATCAAAAATATTGATAGAGGCATAATTCTGAGGTACTTTTGAATCTCGTGCATATTCATTATTCCCCATTCATTTGACATCTCTTTTAAGTATGTCAGTAGCACAAAAAGTTGAATCAAGGGTTGACTGATAGAGAATGCCTTGTGGGATTAACTCCACCTATGTATGTACCACTACAGTACCTACTGTGTAACGCATAGCAAAATGAACATTAGCAGTGTAGTGGAAAAATAAATAATCTGCCTGTATAGCAAATAGCTTGTTCAACTATAAATAAAATAATTTACTTCATAGTTAGGTCCCTTTCTTCTCTCGAGCACGTCTCCGCATATGGGCCGCAGGTACTTATTACAGGCGGACATCACGACCTCGTCAATCTCCAACATCCACACGTATTTAGGTTTCTCCTTCAAGAGCTCGTATAACAGAGCCCCGTCGCCGCCACCTTTAAACAATTATATAGTCCTGTTATTAAGCGATTGCATGGGGGGGGGGGTTAAAGTATGGTCGACCTGAAGGTACTTGCCTAAAAATGTTCAAATTCAAGTCGCAATCTCATGCCAGCGACAATCAAAAGTCAAAAAATGTAGGTAAACGCCATAGACTTCAAAAAAAAAAAATCAAAAAAAAGGAGGACTCCGCGCCACGCATATCAAAAGTGAAGCACCGTACCGATTTATGTGTGCGTGATTTGAGTACCTGCAAAGTCGGCGTCGCTCGTGTTACGTAATGGCGGCCAATCGGCATACTATGATGTAAATGTGTGTGCGAGGCGTGTTTGTACAAGGGATACTTACTATGCTTCACTTTCGATATGCGTGGCGCGCAGTCCTCCTTTTTTTATAAGTCTATGGTAAACGCTAAGATACAATTTTTGACAGATTGAGATGAGATTGCGAACGTTGTTAAAAATACGGGAATGGCCCCTCTGATAATTGCCACCCTAAGATTGTCAAAGCCAAATAATTTATTTCAAATAGGCACATAAAAGGCTCTTTTGAATGTCTGAGAGCAGTGCTGGCCTAGTGGTAACGGCACCGACTTACGAGTTGCAAGATCAGTCAGGCACGTTACTTTGTATAATTTATTTCATCACCACTGCTCTCATAACGGTGAAGGAAAACATCGTGAGGTAACATGTTCTAGAACCAAAAATTCGCAGACATTTGTGACATCTACAACCCGCACTGTGCCCACGTGGTGGATTACGGCCAACGCCCTCTCAAGTGATGCGCATGCGCTTACATACATTCGGAAATTAATTTTTATTTATATATGCAGATAGATATAGATGAAAGGAACAATGAACAAAGCGGTCGAGATGTAACAGAACTTCATACAATTTTGAAGGACTGTATGGATAATGAATCCGAAACGAGTTTTCGCAAAGAAAACAGCTGTATGATTATGTTATTGCCATTACACAACGTAGGAGACGGTAGGTGTCCGTTATCAAGAAACATGTAAGTACTCGTAAGTCTTATTAAAAAATATATTTACGACGACGACGTCGAGTAACTGAATAATGGCATGAATGACGATTAAAATGGAATTATTCAATGTATAACCTTGTTGCGACTGTGATATTAGCTCAAATATAGTATCTTATCTACGTACAGTTCTTATACCCACATTTCTCTAGTTTTGTTTTAATTTCCAACTTCCCAAGTAACAAGACAAGGGAAAGAATTAATAACAGGTGTTAGAAATGAATCTAGACTGCCAAAAAAACTGTCCGACCCAGAAATCGAGCCCTGCGGGGTAATTGCGTACGAGTAAATGGCGGCGTTTGGTGAAACACAGCTAGGCGTTTGATCAAACGGCTAATTCAACCAGTTGGCTGCGACAGGTACACCGTCTGCGGGGAATCTCCGTAGTGGGCGTAGCGACCAATGAAATTTATCGGGCCCTATCGACTAATGAAAACGGTTCGATAACTTGGTCGATATAACAGCATGCGAGGACTGCCTGCGGGGAAGTCAAAAGTCATAAGTCGATTACGCGTTCGGTACACCGTCTGCGGGGGATCCTCTCATTTTCATTGGGTGTGAGTAATGAGCCTTCAAAAATGCAACTGCCGAACGTGCGGTGCAGGTTCTCCGTATACCGCAATCGTTCCCTATCGACTAATGGTAATGACCCAATTACCCGAATACGGGCTGGCCTATGGCATGCATGCATGCACCCCGCATACGAGCCCTATCGACCAAAGCAAATGAGTCTTTATGCTCAGCAACATGCGCTGGCAACTACTAAACCAATGAATAAAAAATTAAAATAAATTTCAATTATTTTTTGAAAACGTAACATCACCTTCATCAAATAACTATTTATATATACAGGCTGTTTCTCTTAACGTGTCAAGCCAGTGCGAGCTGATAGCAGAGTACCACCCACCCACCCATAACACCCATGTATGTTCTACGATTTTTTGTAGTTTTCGAGCTATAATTTTTTTTTCGATGTTTTTCCGGGTTTAACGAGATGACATCTTTAAAAAATTATATCTTTTTTTGCGTCAACTTTGAACAAGAATGTACTAAATAGGGCATTATTTGCTGAAATCGGTCGTTGAAGGTGGTGTATCTAAAATCTTGTGATTTTCATATTTATAATTTATTATTATCTTTGCATATTTTTGTCAATCCTGATATTTATTATTCCTCTATGTATAAGCAGAGCTCAGTTGATAATAAAAATATTAATTTTATACCTACTACTATCCTTAACCACTACCATTGATATGAAATGAGGTATCCAAAATAACTCGAAAACTACAAAAAATCGTAGAACATACATGGTGGTTAAATCGATAGGTATGGTACTCTGCTATCAGCTCGCACTGGCTTGACACCTTAAAAGAAACACCCTGTATGTCAATATAAAGAGAACTCTTTATCTGATACTTGCCGTTTCAAATAATTGCTTGGCGTCCGAGTGACGATTTGGTGCGTAACAAGACGGTCAGAGGGTTAACAAGACAATTTACGCATGCATTACCAATGCAACCGTCAAATGTTTTGCCAGCAACAACCCCAATAAAGCAGAGTAGGAACTGGGTCATAATTAGTCGTTATTATCCTCCAAATGCTGAGGTAATTTGGTATTTTCTGCACGACAATTATACACTGAGGTGTATAATTCGCGTGCAGAAAGTACTTGACTTTACCTGTCACATTTTATGAGGTAGTCAAAATTAGTCAGATGGGTAAGTTTTTACAAAAGATGTGTTTACCTAAGATCACGATTTCTTTCCCTTCATAGCTCTCCTTGCCCCTTTGCATCAAAGTTTCAGTATAAATGAGATCAGCCTCTGAGATATCTGAAAGCAAACAAAATAGGTTTTATATCTTATCTGTTGGTACAAGTATTTGAACAAATATTCGCGTTAATTTGCCATTACAAAGTGAACTTTATGATTATTGAAATAGGGTTTTGTATTGACCAGACACGAATATTTGAACAAATAGTTACGGCAAGTGTAACGCCAACTTTTAATATTTGTTCTGCAAACTTACTTTGTAAATCATCTAGCACCAACATATTGCCAAGAGTTTTGGAATGGACAATCTGGACTCTTTGGAAAGGCGATTGCTCGTCGAATATGACCGCATCGATGTCGTACTCTAGTAGGCGTTCGTCTGCGAATTTCAATGTAACCCTTTAATATGTTATAAGCAGACCCACAAAACAGACAATTTGTTTATACAGGGTGTTAGGTTAAACGAGGGTCATACTTTAACGGAGTGTAGTACTCATGAAAATGAACAACTTTTACTATGGGACCAAACCTGAAATCGCGAAAAAAAAATCTGCTGTTCCCTACATTTTGACAAATTATGCGAACATAAATGTACTGAACAGTTGATTTTTTTTTCGCGATTTCGGGATTGATCCCATAGTAAAACTTGTTCATAATGATGAGTCCTACACTCCGTTAAAGTAAGTCCCTCGTTTAACCTAACACCCTGTATAATGATAAAGATAATGTGTAAAATGTTTGTATTTAAATAAATGCCTTGTAGAACTTGATATGGAGAAAGGTTTATAGTTAGCACAAACATAACTTGACAATCTGTCAAGTGTAGAGGCAAAATCCTAGTAACCTAGTTTCATATTTTGGTTTCACTAACTTTCATAATAATATGGAGCTTCTAAGCAGATGAGACATTTTTAACTTAACTTTCAAATCAAGTGCAGACTTAATTTATTACATGGATTGCTTATTTACATTATTTTAAAATGACTACTTTATGTAAAGAAAGATCTAAATAAAGTGCATTTGGAATGTTATAAATATTTTGCAAAAAATTAAATATTTATACCACTAACCTGAGGTTGGGTAATACCTGCCGAAGAGGCATCGCTTTAGCGGCGCGTAAGCTTGAGATTTTATAATATTGATGTATTTTTTCAGTTGACTTTCCAATACTCTCGCCGACTATTGAAAAAATAAATCATAAAAAGAAAAACAAAAAATGAATGCAGGTTGTCTAACATGCATAGTTTTATAAATTTTAGGCCAAAAAATGTTAGGTTGAGCGTCTCCTAGGATACTGGAATATTCGTTAGTTTGCGACTACTCTTCTAGTTGGTCCAATTAGAAAATGTGGAGAACATGCATTGCAAAATGCAAAATGCAAAATTGGATGGGAGTACAAAGCATATAGTCTTATTCTATGATTGTAAAAAGATTTAAGTGTTTGTGAATTTTTATGATTAGTTATGAAAAGTGCAAGTGAAGGAAAAGTTGGAAGAAACATAGTTAAGAGGATACATCGAAGCATAGTTTAGCTCGGTGTGTAAGTGAAATGGCTATTAACAAGATGATGTGGTTGAAGCTTTTATGTTTGATTGGCTATGCAATATCTACAAATGTGTTGAATGCTTGTTTTCTTTCAATTGAGGAGTAAGCAGTCAACAGACTGATTTATGGTAATTCACAGATCACAATTAGGGGTGTTACAAATGCAATTTACACACAAAATTTAAATAGCAAACATTATCGTTCATCAAATAATGTTAGAACAATATTTTCTTGATATTCCCCTTACCTGTGTAACATTAACACAAGTCTGAATGAAAATTAAACCATATTGAATATTTTACAGGTACTTTCATCAAGATGAAAAAGATGCTATGAAAACGAAATTAAATCCTGTAGATGAAAATTTAATAGCTCCTACAAGACTGATTAAGTATGCATATACCCTCTAAGATAAAGACATAATAATATTACATGCTTTGTGCTCCTATTAATATTATTGTAAATTTAAATAAACATAATAATGTGGGTGTAGAATGTTACAGCTGAACTTGTAATAAAAGAACAACATAAAGTATAGCTAACACCAAAAATAAAATTTTACGTAAGGGTAATGTCATCAAACTAAGTTAAATAAAGGGTTAATAATATTAGGTCTTTACCTATGAAATTGGAGATTTGTATGAAAATTTTAAAAGTAGAAATCTGTTGGGGCATGGTCCGGTGAGTACGGTGGGTGACGGAGAGCTTCCAGCTGTAACTCTTGTAGCTTTGCGATAGTCTGTCGTGAAGTGTGAGCTCGCGCGTTGTCGTGGAGAAGCAATGGGTAAGAGCGACTGACCAGTCTTGGTTGTTGAATTGCGAGTTTCTCTATCATTGTTTGCAATTCTTGGCAATAGACATCTGCCGTGACTGTTGTGCCATTCGGTAAGAATCTGTGATGTACAAGTTCGGTACTGGTCCACCAGACAGTCACCATCATCTTCCTGTAATTTTTTTTAACGCACTGATTAGGTGCTGTACCCGGGTCCACCCACTGAGACGAACGCTTACGGTTGTCGTACAGGATCCACTTTTCATCTCAGGTAAAAATTCGATTTAGAATTCCCTCGTTTCTATGCCGAATTAGTAGTGTTAAGCATGCTTCGACGCGTAAGTCTCGCTGTTGGTCGCTTAGTTCGTGTGGCACCAACTTGTCTAGCTTTTTTATCTTTCCGATTTGCCGCAAGAGCTTCAATGTGGTTTTGACACTAACTCCAAGGCCCGCAGAAAGCTCAGCCGTAGATCGAGTTGGATCCGCTTCCAAGATCGCCTTCAATTCGTCGTTGTCGACAATGGTTACCGGCCAACCGCGAGGCTCGTTCTTCAATTCAAAATTTCCTGATTTAAATTTGTTTATGCAAGCAGTGTAAGGCCCGTACACGTCGTTAATGTTTCGTGTTGTTTGCGCAGCGGTATTTCCACGTAGGAACTCATATTCGAAAATTGTACGAATTTTCAGTTTATCCATGGACAAAAACAAAAATCTATCTAAAAAACAAATGACTGAATTTGAAATTAAATTAACACGGCTTTCAAATAAAATTTATTTGAATTTCGAATTGCGCGCCAATCCACAGATATTTAAATCTGAAAATGCTGGTTGTAGAAACTCCAATTACATAGGTAAAGACCTATTATTAATAAATAGAACAGGTACAGTGGCTAACCTGAACTAGTGAGATAAACATCAAATTTATAACCCCGTTTGATTGCCGGAAATAATTTTACCCTTTCGCAGTCCAATGACATTCTTACCGAACTTTCCAGTAGTTTAGAGCACTAGAAAATAAATGTATACGCTCAACCTTCACATATCTATGAATTCTGATTATGTCATAGACCAGTTGAAAGCCAATAAATGTGAAGCTTCTGGCAATAAATCAAATTCAGAAGGGCCAATGCATAGCAACAATAAATCAAAATTAGTTTTACTGAACCAATGTTCAACATTTTATAACTCAATACTTTTATTTAAAAAATATTTATCACTTGTTTGGGTATACTTTTAAACTACTGCTATGAACTGCATGATCCATTAAGGGGGATGCGCTAACGTAGCCCGCAAAATACAAATTTTCTTAAGTTATTTTGCAATTTGCAGAACAGTGTCAGGTATATTGAATATGATTCACAATCATAACAACGTGTTTTTACAGAATTATGATCATTATAATCATTAGTAAAATTCTCTTAGTTAAAATTAGCCTCAAATGGCCATGATTTCATGAAATAGTCATTCAATAATAGGGTAACTTCACATTACCTTACACTATTGAATAACTATTTGTTAGAGAGTTGTATCAACAATCAATCTGCCTAGCCTTTTCCCAACTATGTTGGGGTCGGCTTCCAGTCTAACCGGATGCAGCTAAATACCATTATTTTACATGGAGCGACTGCCTGTCTGACCTCCACAACCCAGTAACTGGGTAATACAATACCCCTTGGTAAGACTTTGTCAGACTTTCGGGCTTCTGACGACCCGTAACAACTGCCAAAGATCCACGAATGGCTTAACGTGCTTTCCGAGGCACAGAGGAGTCTCGGTATGTAAAGATGGTCACCCATCCACTGACCAACCCCGGCAAGCGTTGCTTAACCTGATAGATCGACCTGTGTGGCTGTTATTACTTAGCCACGAGCTCCTGCACTCATTGCATCAATCAATCTGCCTAGCCTTTTCCCAACTATGTTGGGGTCGGCTTCCAGTCTAACCGGATGCAGCTGAATACCAGTATTTTACATGGAGCGACTGCCTATCTGACCTCCACAACCCAGTAACTGGGTAATACGATACCTCTTGGTAAGACTGGTTGTCAGACTTTCGGGCTTCTGACGACCCGTAACGACTGTCAAAGATCCACGAATGACAGCCGGGACCAACGGCTTAACGTGCTTTCCGAGGCACGGAGGAGTCTCGGTATGTAAAGATGGTCACCCATCCACTGACCAACCCCGGAAAGCGTAGCTTAACCTGATGGATCGACCCGTGCGGCTGTTATTACTTAGCCACGAGCTCCTCACTGCACTCATTGCATCATAATAATTTAAATTATTATTTTGGAATACATTTTATGCATTTCATTAAAAGAGGACTGATTCAAAAAGAGAACATGATGTTTTTATTGTGACGTATATCAACAATATTAATGATTTTTATTCTGTGAACTCATATTTATTACGCTCATGCTTCATATTTAGACCAACATACAGGCTGAAACTGACCTGCAAATTACAAAAAGCACAAGAAAACTAGAATTTTGCTTGCTACCTTGACGGTTTCCTCTTCAATGATAATATTATTCAGTAAGTACAGCACAGCTTACAGTACGGCCGATTAAGCTTGGCAAGTCCAAACTTCGCACAGTAAGGTTTTTTTAGGATCCAAATTGTGACATGAGGCGAGAACATGCGTGAAAGTTCTTAGTACCTATGTTCAGACTTGCCAAGATATTTTGGGTGTAGTGTAATCTGTTGTTTACAGAACTTAAGTCAGTAACTGGCATAATTATATTCAGCCCTTTTCAACAATATTATTAGCATTCATATGGAAAAATATTTGTTAAAAATAATCAAATGACCTAGTTCTTGTATACCCTAAAATAAGAATGATGGTAAGTATATTAGTTTTTAAACTTGCTGGTCGTCATACTATTGATTAGGTTATCATATTAAATTTTCATTTTAATAATTTGTTATAATTTAGATTATGAAGTTTATCTAGTGTATATATTTTTATCCTCTCTAATAAATGAACCGTAATTTTGTATTAAAGATACAATATTCAGAAATAGTAAACAAAAATCAATCGATTCTGGAAGCTAAGTATATTCGACTTCCAACCCTACTTGAAATTAGGATCAAAGATCGCTCAGCGTCATACGTAATTGACCAGTCCTGTAATTTATGAATATTTGGTTCGTTATAGTCACATATTTAGCTACTGTAACATCACACAGCGCGCTTACCTTGAGGTTAATTAATGGTTCCTCGTTCTCTTCCTTGTAATATTCAATGTTTACAGTGACAAGGCCACGGTCGAACAGTCTGACGGACACCGTAGTGCCCTTCTTGCCGGTCAACAGCTTCAGCGAACCACCTTCCAGTTTTAACTCAGTGGCTAAAATAAGATTCGGTATGTATTCTTTCAACACAGTTTCCAATTGCCCGAATACTGTTTTCTGGCCGTTTTCGTCTCCCAAGCGGGCGGGGTCGACCGAGAAGTCTAGTAGAAGCGTTTGGACAGACATTTTCAACTATTCAACGCTAAATGCACTGTTTATTGAGAATATCTAGTTGGACGGGACCGGTAAATCCAAGAGTAGGCTAAGAACGAAGCCGCTCGCTCTCTTGAAATCTTGAAATTGAAGGAAATGGCAAATTGAATTGATTTGAAGGATCTATTTTGATATTACGGCAGTGTTGCCAATATAAATTATTAATTTGTATCGATCAAAGACTAATAAAGTAGTATCGATTAAAATGCTCAAACAGGAGGAATAGAATAGTCTTTAGTGTCTGTCAATGCTATGCGACACAGAATACCTTTGATAAGCGATTGGTTATTTTTGTTGAGTTGGGAATGGGAATTAAAATTGCCAATTGCTCACTTAAGGCGGCCTACTCCCTAAGTCCGTCCGCACTTCAAAGACATTCCATACTTCACAGATTATGCGTTAGAAAAACGCACGGCAGAGCGCGCGCGCAGGGCCTTATCTCGTGTTTTAACAGTGCTGCCCAGTGCTGCACTTCGAGTCGCATACATATTTAGCTAGTTTTCGTTTAATTTGTAATTGACAGAAAAGTAAACTTAAACAAAACAATGGTGGCTTGTCTTGTAGACAATGAATAGTGCTGCCACCTATGACAAGCTTTCAGTTTTTAACACCATTTGGGACAAGGGACATTCTAGTAAGATGTTTTTGAAGGAATCGAGATTGGAGAATAATATCTTTTCCATTCGAGTCGCTAAAACAACGATAAAGTTTTTTTCCTCTGGCATCTTTGTCAATCATGATTGACTTACCAACTTGGTCTGTGGACTTACCCATAGATTAATATACCGGTAGACCTCGGTAGACTTACCTTTTTTCGGGTTGCAATACGTAAATATTGAAAACGATTTTAATGTTCCAAACCACACATCTTTGATATGTTAAAATATACCTTATTTGGAGTACATAGGACACAAAAACTCGAAATTGTCGAGGTTTGGGTTATAACATTTTTGCTTAAATCGGTCCAATTATCCGACTTGAGGGTATGTTTTATCACCATTAGTCTAGTTATTTTAATTAATAATAATGCTATATTAATGACAGTAAATGAGCCTAATAAAAATGATCGAAAAAGAACCTTACGCAATGCTGGCTTCTATTATTCAGCCATCCGCGATGTCAAAACACTATAAACTAGAAAAAAAAACAACCCTCTCTCTATACTTACTTTACTCTTTGAGGCTTGCAACATTTTATCCGTCTGGCTGGTCTGTCTTTCTTTTTGTAAAAAAAATTGCATCGTGAGATTCTTGTGAGTTGTGACATGGCTGGAAATACTGCTGAAGAAGTAGAGGTGGGTATTTGTAATTCATTGTGATGTAAATTGCACCGTCCACCCGTATTAGGCAATATTTTAATCGTACTTCCTTTACTTTTTACGGAATATGCTGATGTGGCTGCACTAACTTTCACTGTTGCATTTGTTTCGCGTTTGCAGTGTTTCTACCTAGTTTAGTAGTTTTACATAACCATAAAGTGGTTATACAAGCTTAATTAAACTGAAAAATAAATATTTTTCTTATTTATCGGGTTTCCTGATAAGTTTTTTTTTAGGTTAGGATTGTAGTTTAGAGTATAATGACTTGTATGTTCAAGGGGTCTGCGACGACAGAGACCAAAGGCACTACTAATGCTGAGGTCCCGCCGGAGTTCCTGATCAAGCACCCTTTGCAGAACACTTGGAGTCTTTGGTTTTACGACAACGACAGGAACAAGACATGGGAGGAGAACCTAATTGAATTAACCACATTCGATACTGTGGAAGATTTCTGGAGGTAAGTTGCTAAAAAGGAGGTACAGTAATCTCTGCAGGAGTTTCCTATCTCTGTGTATTATATTTGTGTTGATAACATGCTATTTGCTGATACTAAAGATGACACTGTTATTTACCTTATGAACTGTTTTTGACTGGGTTTGCAAACAACACTTGAACAACAAACATACATCAGGTTTTGTTATTTTTAAAAACCATTGTAGTTCTAAAGCTAAATAAGGGGTATTTACAACATTAAATTTTGAAAATTCAACAACAAAGCATTCTTTTTGGTGTCAGAAACAACAAAAACAAAAATATTAATTAATTAAATAGTAATATAAAAGTGTAATCACCACTGGACATGACAATCATGTTTTCTACAGGTTGCAGTCAACTGTCAAAGCATAAACATAAGGTAAACAAACTTGGCACTAACCTTAAAGGTGGCAAAACCTTATGTCATCATCAGGGCCGGATTTAGGGGAGGGCAACCGGGGCGAAAGCCCCGGGGCCTCCACAAGCAGGGGGCCTCCACAATCCTTTACCTACAGCCTAAAGTACTTTATACATACATGATTATTTGATTATATTAATCTTAAATATTAACAGAAATCATTGATCTATATTTGTTCACTCCAATCAGGCAATCAGTGAAATGTCAAAATCTCAAATGGCCCTGATAAGCACTTCCAATTTACTACCCATCTTGAGGGAGTACCCCAATGGCTCAATGGCTCAGTGGGGTGGTACTTGCCCGCAACCTCGGAGGTTGGGTATTCGATTCCGTGTCCCATTTAAAAAAAAAAAATATATATATATATATACGTATAAATTAATTGCAGTATGTGAACAATTGGTTGGTGTTCTTCAATTCTTAAACAAAAACAAATCAATTATTATTGACTAATTGGTAATTTTTTTTCATATTTTTTTATGCAGCAAGGTATGCAGTTTGATAGCCATCAATTCAAAAAAAAAAAAAAAAAAAAAAAAAAAAAAAAAAAAAAAAAAAAAAAAAAAAAAAAAAAAGGGCAAGGGGGCCTCCACTCCTTTGTTGCCCCGAGGCCTCTGGACCCCTAAATCCGGCCCTGGTCATCATAACATGATAATGTATTTTAGTTATTATTTATTATTTTGGTTAAACACACTAGCAGCTAATTAGCTGATGCGTGTGTATCAAATAGTCTGTCCAGTTGAGACCTATAAGCAAATCCCACCTTACCATAAACATTATTTGCCTGTTTAGTTGAACAGTTAATAATAATAATAGAGATCTCTTGTCTCAAATGGATACTTTTACAGAAACTAACATGGACCAAGACCACCAACCACCAATCACCACAACCAATCCATCACCATCAAATGACATGTTGTGGCTGCTACTGGTTTAGATGCAACCCTGAGAAATAAAATGTAATAAAATAAACATTTAGGCAAAATAAAGACACTGCTGAACTTAGGCCTCTTCAAGCATCACACACAATGACTGGTGCCAGTGGATAATGTAGTACAGAAAATAATGTATTCAATGACTTTTTTTCAGACTGTATCACCACATCAAGCTACCGTCAGAGCTGCGCCAAGGCCACGACTATGCCGTCTTCAAGCAAGGGATCCGCCCCATGTGGGAGGATGATGCCAACAAGATGGGAGGCAGGTGGCTCATCAGTCTTGAGAAGAAGCAGCGCAACTCTGATCTTGACCGCTTTTGGTTAGATGTGGTATGTGCTCTTACTTATATACTTTACTGTTTAAAATTGCTTAGCTGGACTATAACTATTAGAATGTTGATTGCTCACCACATGTGCAGATAACAGTAAAATTTCTATTGTGTCTGCTAATTGGCGTGCTACCGGTTTAAGATCTGATCACTGCATTGTTAAAACAAAAGGTTAGGTAATACGGGCTGGTATCCACAACTCCACGACAGTGCGCGTATTTTGCGTATGGAAAAAAAACGTTATTGAATTGACCATTCTAAAAACACAAACATATTAAAATAATTACTAATTATTAAAGAAACTAAGCTTTAGAACAACTAATAGTTGTGGTAAAGAATTTACCTACTAGCAATTACTTTGCAGTTTGATTTTGCTAATTTGACCCTGACCCAGTGAGGCAGTAGTAGAAGTTGAATCAGAATCAATATGGAGCGGTGAAAGTATTTTGTGATTCAAAATGGTTTTTGACATAATTTAAACTCTTCATTGAGAATATCGGGTAATCTTTACATGGAGTGTATGGTGGATGTAACAAACCCTGACAGCGATTGTGTGAATTTAATAGTTTAATGTATTTTATTGATTATTAAATAAATTGAACCAAAATGAAAGGTGAAATAAAAATATTTATTAGGTTTTTTATATTAGTAAAGGAATCAAATCAACAATCTGAACTATCACTGTTGCAGCCAACTGGTTTAATTAGCCGTTTGGTCAACTGCCGAGCCCTTTCACTAAACGGCGCCGTTCAATTACTGGCCTGAATGATATACAGCTCTAGTTAGTGTTGCAAAAAACTCGAGTCCTCGAGTCGTAATTTTAAAGACTACTCAAATACTCAAGACTCAGTGTGCTAAAAAGGTTTGGAGTCTAGAGTCAAGCTGAGTCCGAGTCATTTAACAACCACTTGTCTTACAAAAGGACTCGAGTCTTAAAATGAACTCGAGTCTTCAAGAAAAACTCGAAGCATGAAGATGAGACTTGAAACTCATCATTCGAAAAGACCCGAATAGGTGATAAGTTTATATTAGTGGTTTTGTAATACTGCCCTAACAAAAAAAACTGACAAGACAAAATCATTACAAATCAGCTAAAAACTCACTTCTATGAAAATAGAGATGTGAAGGTAAACTCGACAACTCGCCGCATAAAAAGGACTCGAGCGCACAAAAAGACTCGAGCTCTCATGTCACATACAAGGACTCGTAGAGAACTTAGTTCTCTAGTCTTGGAGTCCTGTTGTAATGAGTCGAGTCTTGTAATTCATCATCATGTTTTTTTGAGAAAAACAAATTATTGTAACTTAATCTCAAAACACTTTACAGTTGCTTCTGCGACGTCTCCGGCGCTGCAGGAAGAGCAACCCCTTCGCCCTTACGTAACAAAGGATAGGCACCCATGCTCACCGCCGCAGCTTCAGCTGCCTATGCTTTGTTACAGCGGGCCGGCGGGGGCTGCCCTTCCTTCGCGCCTCCGGACTTTTATATTCACTCTTGAGGTAGCAGCCAAAAGACTACCTGGAGTCGGGGCCGGATGGCCCGATTCGGTTTTGCGTAAACGCATTTAAACTGTGAGAAACACCAGAAATATTGTGGCTTGTCGACGCCGATATTGACAGTGTGGATTTCAGCGCCAGGTGGCAAAAAATGGAACTAAATTTAAATGTCTGGGCTAGGCAAGTAGCGCAGTGGTAGCCCGTGAAATTCAATTTTTTTTTGAGTTTTTTGCAATTTGCAGGTCCGTGTCAGGTCTTGATCAAAGTATTATACGCGGCAATAAAACTAATGTATTTATATAATTTTAACCATAAAAATCATCAATACATCTCTCTAAGTTAGATTTCGTGCAGATTCGTTAGATTTTCATTCATTTGAGGAATCTGCACGAAATCTAACTTAGAGAGATGTATTGATGATTTTTATGGTTAAAATGATGTAAATACATATGTTTTATTGCCGCGTATCTTACTTTGATCAAACTTATTACTTTACTTTGATAGAACCTGACATGGACCTGCAAATTACAAAAAACCCAAAATAAAAATGAATTTCGCGGGCTACACAGCGCAATCACCTTAAACGTTATCAATCCAAGTAATTTGGCTAGCTTTTTGATTGAATGGCTGAATATAATTCAGGCCAGTAATTGAACGGCGCCGTTTGATGAAAAGGCTCGGCAATTGACCAAACGGCTAATTAAACCAGTTGGCTGCGACATAATAAGGCATTTATGACATTTACTCATTAGTTTTTTGGTAAAAATATTTAAAAAGAACAATGTAAAGTATTTTTCTTATATTAAAACACAAAAAAATAAGGAACAGGATAATGAAAAAGCCTAGTTAAAAATTTGTTAGGGTGGAGCGTAAGGTGCGTGTAACTCACCCGCTGATACCTTTGACCTCATCTACTTCGCCGGGTGGCGGTCAACAGAGCCGTGACAATCGGCGCTTCCTTACCAACCCTCGCGCAGCTACTCAGACGCACAGCTAAAAAAACGGACCTAGCCGAACCTATAAAGATTAACTGCTAAAATATTGATTGCTTTATCTTGGTCTGGAACACTGGACCACACCCAATCTTACGCTTGCAGGGTTAATACAAAGTACTTATTTTATACCTTGTATCTGCAGCTTCATTCTAGTTATCTGTATAATTAAATTTCATTTGAATTAATTAGACAATTCAACTGGTCACAGGTTCTCCTCCTTATTGGTGAAAACTTTGATCACTCTGAAGAAATCTGCGGAGCCGTTGTTAATGTTAGAGCAAAACTTGATAAAATTGGTGAGTACTACTTGTTATGTGTACCTTGTAAAATATTACTGCCTTTTCTACTGTTGAACCTGATATTCCATGGTACCCTGAACCCGCAGTTGAATATTCGAAAAGATATTATATGGGCAGTGGCGTTAGTTTGAAAAGTAATTTTATACCAACTGAAACTCTTACCAAAAATAGATTTTCCTTACTCAGCTGCTCCAATCCAATAGTAGTCCCGGGAATCCAAAGTTAGAGCATGTCAAAGTTGTAAAAGAAAGTATTTTGCAAATAAGAAAGAAATAAAAATATATAAGTAGTTTTTTTTGCAACACGGTCTGAAAGGGGGTCTTAAAAATTCACAGTGGGGCTACTAGGACATGTGGGGTATCCAACGAATTAAAAATGATATAGAATACGAATTCCGCTCAAAAATGGTTCCACGCAAACTCCAACCGAGTGGGCGGGACGAAAAAAAGTACAACCGACTCGCCGTTCAGTCTGTCGCGCGCTCAGTGACAGACGCCTAAATCGTTTCGATTAATGAAAAATCCAAAAAACAACTAGTTTCTCGAGGACAAAAATGACCTCCTGTGTGGTAAAGTGGTGTAAAAGACGGAAAGAAGGAAGTAAAAACAAACCGGGATAACCTTATCACAGGAAAGTGACATAATTTCGTGTTTTGTAAAAACATTGTTGTCTGTATTATGCAACCAGATAACCAGCCAGTTTTTAATACGTAACTATAATATAATATTTTGTATGTACCTACTACCTACAGAGTTTTTAATGGATGGATGGGATTTCCTGTTAGTGTTTCGTATCCTTCAGTTTAGAGCACTCCCAAAAAATAGATTCAATGATTACAGTGGATTACAGCAGCCCGCTTTGAAAGAAGAGACCACTCCAGTCATCCGACTGGAGTGGTTACAAACTAGTGCTAGTAGGGTATGCTGTATACATTTTAGGAATGAAGACATTTATATTCGTCACGCACAGGCAATCGTATGTTTAAAAAATCTGCTGTAGGTACCTATTTGTACAGTTAGTCCTGTTAATATTTAAGGTCCAACCAATCTTATACCAACCTCTGTACAAAACATGTTTGCAATAAACTGATTTGAGTTGATTTTATTTAAATTTTGAATTGAGAAGAAAGGTCGAAACCAACTCAGAGGTCACAGTCTCTTTTAAAGTCCAGACATAATCTTGGTCAGATCACTTCGAGATATAATAATAAACAAGATTTCTATAGCTTGAACTAAATAATTTATTTATTTGTTCATCAAACGTATATGACACAGTAAATAAAACTACGGAAGGGACGACATAGACATCAAGTAGCAGAAATAGGAAATACACATCATTCTAAAACACAAGCACAGATACATGCATACAGCCAAGAGTATCAGAATGACATTTAATTCAATAAGACCATGTGAAGACCTTGTAGATAGGTGTCTGAAATGGTCTTCTGAGGAAAGAACCTCACAGAATGAGTGGACCTGTCCAGTCAGTGCACGCATTTGTCAATAATCGTGCAGCTCAACTTAAAACTTAAGGACCTCAACGATTCGCCGAACAATACCAAAGAAAAAGCATTTGGGTAGACCGCATAAATTACATACTCAGGCTATGATTAAAAACCAACTGTGTTCTCAAATGTGTATACTTACTGTATAGGAGGGCTGGGATATAAAAAAACACGTTTCCAGAAACTGATTCCCTGGTTGTCCCTAAAGTTTTTGAGTAGCACGGGTACAATCACCCCTTAAATTTTGGCTCGTACTTCTGATGGCGTTTGCCAATAAATGACCTTCAAGCATACGATTACTTATCAGGAAAAAAACTATTAAACATCAAGGAAATTGCATTTATTATGCTACCTACTTTAAAAAATTATGACGAAATTCGATAGATCCTGTACTATGATGGAAATAATGATTTCCTCTCTACAATTAAAATAGATATTTGGTGAGTAATAAAATAACTATTTACTTTCTTTTTTTAAAGAATGGAATATTGGAAACTAAAGGTAAAGAGGTGTCATATTAATTCATAATAATTGAGTTCATAATAAATGACTGACTCCTACTATTAACTGCATTACACCATCCTCGATGCTCAATGTCACCACAGTCTTATGTTTTTATACTGTGATGTTACCATGGTTACTTAATAATTCATCTCGTACCCACTCCCTGGCTTCGATATTTCCGTTTCACTCTAACATTATCTTACTAAATAAAATTGCGCCCCAAATTGAATGGTTGGGCGAATTCATGTACGGAAAATAAATTTAGCAAAGTATTATATTTTGTCTGTCCGTGTGTTGCGTTAGTATTATCAGTTTAGTAGTATGAGTTTGGGACCATGTTTTAGCGGGCTTCGTAAGAGAGTCATGATTCTATATCATTCTTAATTCGTTGGGGGTATCATATGAATGAGCGCTGTTTGCACATTCTCAAACATTTTTTTATTTATAGATTACAGGAAAAATAAGACGATGTCTATAAATAGCACACTCTTTCAGAAATCGGAACGGAACCCTCGGTGCGCGAGTCTCACTCGCTCTTGACCGGTTTTTTTACTTCATCAACCAATTTGTGTACCAAATATTATTCTCTTTTCGCAGAATTATTTGATTTACATCTAGTTTGAAAAATCTAACACAAATATTTATTTTCGCCTTACAGGAGTTTGGACAGCCGACACTTCGAAGCAGCACGCTAATATCGAAATCGGCAGGAAGATCAAAGAGCAACTGGGTATCCACGGGAAAATAGGCTTCCAAGTTCATCGCGACACCATGGTCAAACATAGTTCGGCTACTAAGAATCTGTACACTGTTTAGTTGTTACCCAACGTTCGTGCACTCGATATAAACGGTGGTATGGGGTGGCTAGGTAAAATGTCTTTAGAATGTTGTTTATGACAGGCGAGAGCTACACGGCTGACAAATCGACTAAAACAATTGATTGTAGCATTGAATTTAGTCGATTTATCGTCTTAGTACTCTCTGAGTTGTCCTCCTTTTCAGTTAATTCGATTTTCTGAATTCGAGAAAAGGAATAGTGATTAAAACAATATTTGTGAGTATGATGAGATGTTTTAGCAGTACAGTGAGCTATCTCATACATTGTTGTTGTTGTTTTCTAACCATTGATTAGTATGATATTTAGGTTTGATGTTAAGGGTTGTCTCACATAATATTTATCTTAATAGAACGTGCATGTTACGTCTGTGGCTAGAAAACGTTAAATTGTAAGTCTGACTTTTGTACTAAAGTGTGCATTAGTTGTAATCTATAGATGTAATTGTGTCGAAATGTACTAGCTTGTTGGTTGCAGGATATAAATTATTAGTATTATAATAACATATTTTTACATTTAGCACCTTTACTATGTTATTCTAAACACTTGGCTTGATTTAACACTGCCTACTGTCGGTCATATTGTAACAGCATTTCAACGATGCAAGTATACCATAAAACATTAAATACCATTTTATATGAAAATCTTATTATGTGTTATTATTATTATTTTCCTTTTCTAGTTATAAATTGCTGGTACTGGTTCTAAATTATTTTCAAGCGGTTACAATAACATGATGTTATTGTAACCGCTTGTAAATACACTCGCGAGCAACCAAATCGACTCAACCCCATACAACCCGTGCTTTTTTTCAAAAGTTCTTCTTATTATTATGAAAAAGTATTTTTTTTTAAACCTGATGTTTCAGCTTTAAGATGGTACCATAAATATTAAAATCTGTTTAGTTTTTTGAGTACCTAATTGCCATATATGTCGAAATGCATGATTAAGAGTTGAGTCGATTTGGTTGCTCGCAAGTGTAGTTTCAGTCAACCACACTTCATCACACAAACATTTGAAATTTTTGCAACCACATGGTGGGCCCTCATGAGCAAATCACCAGATTCTCATCTCACCATATTCTCAACTAACCAGATTCGCAACTCATCAGCTATTGTACTATCCAACACATAAATTATATTTTACTGACAGACAAAACCTCATTACATAAACTGATAAAATCGATTCAAATGCCTAAGAGGTCAGATGAAATAGCTGATAGACAACCTCATTTCATAAACATGTTTTTTTTTTTTTTTTTAGCTACTGTCTTAATTTTGATGCACCCAGGGGAATAATATTTACGAAAAATATTGTTAATGCACCTAGGCGAATATTAACACAGGTGAACTGAATTCGGTGTTATTTTGATTTTGTTTCGATTTACTTATACTTTTTTTTTTCTTTTTTGTTTTGTTGACTATAGTTGCCTATTCTGTTATTTTTTGTGTGTCCATTGTACATCTGGTGAGTTGCGAATCTGGTGACTTGCGAATCTGGTGAGTTGAGAATCTGGTGAGTTGCTCATAAGCGATGGTGGGTGGAGGTTTTAAGACTTCTACTAAATCCTATGATTTTTATTTGCGAATTCCAGTGTGGTCCCTCAGTTCACACGCACGTAACAATTTGACATGGACTGTGGTTATTACGTCGTAGCAGTAAATGTTGACGCATTATAGCGGGGGCCGCGCCGGAGTGCTAAAAATCCCTGTACGTACATTGTATGGGCCACACCGAGCCCGATGCGGCTGTAATCGTTTTCGTAGTTTGAATGGGTACTTACCAAGTTATCACTGACGTGGTGTTGACTGTAAAAATAAATAAATACTTCCGAACGAATTTTTCTACGCTTGCAACACTGATCACACGTACTCGGGGCTTCCGTTCCGGGTGCATTGTGATTCATACAATAGAGTAAACACTAGAACTTATAAATTGTGTCCATTTGAATATCTCGTTAGGTATTGTTAGTCTTGTTAGTGAAGCAACACGTACGGATACACTTATAAATATCGGTAAGTACTTATACCAAGTTCTATCTGATAATACGTAGGTACTTTTATCCTCTTTTATCTTATAAAGGAAAATATTGTATTTTTTTATTTTTACAAACAAACAGAAGGAATATTGAGGTAGGTACTTATTGTTACGAGCTGGGGTTCGGGACTTAGAGCATTTAGTTAAATGCTCTAAGGTTCGGGATAAATAAATTTATGCCAGTTTACACCACTATACTACACTATACTCACCACACACTCACTATACTTGCAACCCTCTGCCACCCCGTCGCTGCCGCTGGCAACCCTCTATTTATATGACGAGTGTAAGTTCTAGAAAGTTCGAGGCCATAATTCGAGAACATTCTAGTAAAATAATAATAATAAAATAATATTTATTTGTTCAAGACTTAAAACCTTTACAGTATTACATTTATTATGTAATTAGACTAAGATACTGGCAAGATACAAAACTAGTGTAACTGGGCTTAAACTAGGAGGATTCCTGTGCTATAAGCACCAGTTACTTCCGTCACCACCGTTTCGAGCTGCCATTACAAGTGCGGTGCGGAGCAAAACAAGTATTATACTGTAAGTACAAATTACAATATTATGAAATTTATGAGGTTAGGTTGTCTCATTGAAACCACCTTTTCAGTAAAGTAAAACCACCTTTTCAGTAAAGAGTATATTTGGATTGTAAACAAAAGTAGGTACGAAAACCCTAAAAACTAATTCGCGTAACACTAACAAATGGCGGCACGAGCCAGGCACATGGCGGCTTGCGCGGTACTATAATGAATACGCGTGTACGCAGTTAGCGTGTGGGCAGCGGACTGAAGCTGACGGACAGTGGCGCGCGCGTCGCCAAGCAAGTGCCTTGCTCGCTCGCTCCCGGCGCGAGGGAAAGAGACAGGATTTTACTCATTTACTCAACATATCGTGACGGCATGCGGCCACGGGACGCTCTGATTGGCCGAGATTGCATTTGGGTTGCTACATACTCCCCCTCCAGTCCTGGAGAACGCCCTCGTTCCTGGACTGGTACATTTGCAGCAGCATTAGCTGGACGTCCGCGATTCCGTTTTGGGATAACGGGTTTTGGTAAGGAGTCGTCGCCACCTCTGTAACGTGTAAGGTCTTCGGAATGATATTTCCCTACATCTACATTTGGTTGTTCTGTGCTCGCGATGGTGTATGTTGTTGGACTTACCTTTTGAGTGATCTGGTAAGGGCCATCTCGGCGAGGGTAGAACTTAGAAGTTAGGTCTTTTGACCCTTTGCTTAATAGGTGACATTTAAGCATGACTAAATCACCTACCTCGAAGGCGTCAGATGGTCTGCGCGAAGCGTCGGCGTACTGCTTTCTCTTATCCTGCTGGATCTCGACGTGTTCCCGAACAGCTGACAGAGAATGCAGGAAGTTTTCGAGGTAAGGGGTCACTTGTGGGACAAAGTTTTCTTTGGCCCTTATGGCACGAAGGTCGTGAACGACCTCTGTGGGTGATCGCATCTCTCTGCCAAAGCTTAAATAAGCCGGTGACTTGCCTGTTGTGCGACATTTCGCGCTATTTAGGGCAAAACGGATCATTGGCAACTTCTTCGGCCATGAGGTATGGTCATCTGCCACGAGATGGGCCAGCATAGCTTTAAGGTCACGGTTTTTTCGCTCTGCAGGATTAGCTTGTGGATGATACAGCGGGACAAAATTTTGTTTAATGTCGAGGACTGACATACATTGTCGCATCACTGCGGAAACGAACTGGACACCGTTGTCCGAAATAATCCTGCGAGGCAGACCGAACCGCATGAAATATTCCTCGATGAGGACATGAGCGCAGGCTTCCGCTGTTGCTTCTTTTAGAGCAAACAGCTCCGTCCATCGGGTAGCAGTGTCTTCAATGAGAAAGATCCACCGCTCCCCCTGGTCACCCTCCGGAAGTGGGCCGAACAGGTCCATGGCCAACACCTCATTCCGCTGGCTCATGACAGGTGTCTGGAGTAGGCCTGGAGGTTTGGCGTTGTTGGCCTTATATCGCTGACAGTGGATGCAGGCTAAGACATAATCGGTGATTATTCTCCGCATCCCTGTGAAATAATACAGCTGTGCTACCTTCTGGTAGGTCCTATCGATACCTGGGTGGCCAGCTGTTTGAGAGTCATGTAACTCCTTCAAAATAGCTGCAATTTGACCGGCAGGTATTACTAACTGAGGGGATTCACTCTCAGAGTCTGGATTGTATCGGTACAAGACTCCTTGATCCATGAGGTAACCCCTTTCTAACCATCTTTTAGATGCAACATCATCAGGTCCTTCTAGCTCTTTAACAATCTTTTCCACTTCAGGGTCCGAAGTCTGTTCCAGGCGAAGCTGACTAGGTGTCTTCGCAGGAAGATCGCAGATGACTGTACAAATACCACAGCTGTCACTTGTGTCGCTGGAACAAATCGGTCTACTCAGCGTGTCTGCCACAACATTCGCCTTCCCTGGTGTATATTCGAATTGGATATCGAAAGATTGGAGCTTCAGAGCCCAACGGACTAATCTGCCTGCTGGTGATTTAAGTGATAGCAACCAGCGTAGAGGCTGATGATCACTGCCAATCACCACTGGTTGACCGTCTAGGTAAGGCCGAAAACGCTCCACCGCCCACACTACAGCGAGTGCTTCACGTTCCGTGGTGGAATAGTTGCGTTCCGCTGCGTTGAGGAGTCGGCTGGCATATTCAATTGGCCTTTCCTGATTACCGTCGCCCTGCAATAAAACTGCGCCCAAGGCGTAGTTACTTGCGTCAGTACGCAGAATGAAAGGACGGCTGAAATCGGCTTGCACCAGTATTGGAGCTGTGGTCAGTAGATTCTTCAGCTCATTAAATGCTTGGGTCTGTTCTGAGCCCCAAGACCATACTTGACTTTTCCTAGTCAGGCGTGTCAATGGTTCGGCAACTTTTGAGAAGTTGGGTATGAATTTTCTGAACCATGAACAAGTTTGTAAAAAGGTTCTCAGGTGCTTTAGGTTTCCTGGTACCTTCATCTCGATTACAGCACTCACCTTCCCTGGGTCGGTGGAAACACCTTTTTGTGTAATAACGTGACCGAGATATTTAACGCTTTCCCGAGCAAATGCGCACTTCTCCCTATTCACGTGGAGGTTAAACTCGGCCAGACGTTTAAAAACTGCTTCGAGGTCTTGCAGATGCTGTTGGTATCCCTGAGATATTACCAACAGATCGTCTAAATATGCTAATAAAGTTACATCTTGTAAAGCAGAGCAGGATCGGAGACGGTCGATGAGACGCTGAAAGGTAGCTGGCGCGTTGCGGAGACCAAACGGCATTCTTTTAAAACGGTACGTACCTAGAGGACAGACAAAAGCCGTTTTGTCTCTATCAGCTTCTCTTACCTTAACCTGCCAATATGAAGATCGAAGGTCTAGCGTACTCATGTAGCAGTCTCGTTTTGTGCTCTGAAGTAGCTCGTCGATGCGTGGCATCGGATATGTGTCAGCTTTGGTGACTGCATTCAAACGCCTGTAGTCGACGCAGAAGCGGATACCACCGTTGGACTTCGGCACCATCAGTGCCGGTGAACACCAAGCCGATTCACACTCTTCTATTATGTCATCCTGTAACATCTTACCTATTTCTGCTTTCATCAGCTCTTTCTTCGAAGGGTTTAGTCGGTAATGAGGAACAGCAATTGGAGAATGCTCACCTGTATCAATGCGGTGTTCCGCATAAGGTGTTGGACCTCCCCCTGCTCTAAAGACGCGTGCGTGTCTGGTGAGGACGTCAGCGAGCGCTTGACGCTCAGCTGGTTTAAGGTGAGTACCTTCATCATCCCTAAGTATATCTGTAGAGGCGCAGGACACGTCACGCGATGTAGGTTCGAAGCACAAGGTATGTTTTACCGAATTATTCTGACCAAAATACCAAACTTCTTTGCAAAAATCAATAACTACTCCCGCGGCGGTTATAAAATCGATACCTAATAACGTCTCGTTATTTGTCGAGTCGGGAAAAATTAAAAATGGAATCGTAATAACTACCTTTTCTAAGCACACCTCTAACGTGGTGGTAAGTACATCCATAGTACGGGTTACACCGTCGGCAAGCTTAACTTCGCGTGTCGAAGAGCTGAGGGGATGACCTTGACGTAGAAGGAGAGTATATAGCGTATGACCCGCAATGCAATGTTTGGCGGCCGTGTCAATCAACGCGGTGCCGGAAAAACCCAAAATTTTAATATTAAAAATAGGTCGTAACTCGCGACCAATAGAGGGTCCCGTACGGTCGTTACACAAACACAACTCGGTTAAACATAAATGGGTATTATCATTTTTATCATAAAAATCACTACATAAAATATTATCTCTATGACATGGATGGGCAATGTCCTTTTTATTTTTAACATCACTATACAAAATATTATTATGGCAAGAATGGACATTGTCCTTTTGATTTTTAAAATTACTACACAAAACATCGTTTTGACGTGGATGGACATTACCCTTTTTATTATTAAAATCGCTACACAAAATATCAGAAAAACATGGATGGGCATTACCATTTATAATATTAAAATCGTTACACAGATTTCCTGAAATTTGTGAGTTATTCACATTATCATTATTAGAATTACACATATTATTATTAGAAAAACGTTGTGGGAGAACATCCCTTTGTTTATTATAATAGCTACACAGATTTTCTTGCGGAATAAAATTGTTTTCAACATTATAAATAGAGTCTGACGCGAAGTTTTTAGTAACTAAATGAGATTGCACGGAATAAAAACTTTGATCACTTTGACTTTTACTTTGTTCACTCTCAC
This sequence comes from Cosmia trapezina, assembly GCA_905163495.3. Lineage (NCBI taxonomy): Eukaryota > Metazoa > Arthropoda > Insecta > Lepidoptera > Noctuidae > Cosmia > Cosmia trapezina. The sequence continues at coordinate 28,407,356 of LR991020.1, read as the reverse complement.
CTTGGTTCTGCAACTTACGGCACTGTTCTTTGGTGTGGCCAAACCGTCTGCACGGCCGTGGCCTCTTTGCCGTGTCCTGCTTCGGTGGAACAGGCGCGGGCGGCGCGGCTAGAACGGGCACGGAGGGCGCGGGCGGAGCCGGCGGACTCCGCGCCGCGGCGGGCGCGCCGTGGGCCTGCGCCCGTGCGGGGACGAGATCGCGCGCGGGGGCGCGGGCGCTGTCGCGAGCGGCGGATTGTGTGGACGCCGGTAATGTAGCCGGCGTTTGTGTTCGTCGCTCACTCGCCGTCGTCGGCATCACGTTATTTACCTCGTCGAATGAATCTTCGATATTCCGTGCGAGGCGGAGTAATTCATAGAAACTACGGCACTCCTCTCTTCGTAGCCTTTTTCTTATTCTGCTGTGGAGGAGGCCATAGGTCATGTCTATTTGAGCTGACTCCGTTACATCGTCTTTAGGTAAGCGTGCAAAAAGGGCGCGAATGCGCGCTACGAAAATATCTGTATTTTCATTGCCCTGTGGTGTCGCAAATATTTCTAAGTAGATCCGATGAGGCGGCCGGCGGTCACCATAGGCACTTATTAAGTTTTCTTTGGCTTCGCGCCATGACGACACAGAGTATTTGATTCCTTGCCACCACGTGGCCGCTTCATCTTTGAATAGGTAGGCTAAACCACGCAGGATGTTTGAATCCGCCACCTGCGCGCAGTCACTATAGGCTTCTATAGCGTCGATAAATGCTTCAACCGACTCCTTTGGTCGGCCGGAGAACGTAGCTTTGCAGCGGGCTAGGGTGTTGTTCCCTAGTAGCGCGAGTGATTCCGGGGTCGATGCACTCGCCCGCGACATCGAGTTGAGCAACTCCCTAAATGCTTCTGTTTGAGAGCGTTGGAGAGAGGCGATAATCGTCGCCACGTTTTCGTTAGAAAACGTAGCGTTAGCATCGATGCGCGGCGAGGAAGAAAACGCGGCGTCGGCGTCGCCATCTTGGTAGGCGGGCGCCGCGGTCGGCGTGTTTGGTCGCGAGGGGACGGGTAATGCAACATTTGCATCTTCCCTCCGAGTCAAACTAGCCGCTCTACTCCGTGTCACTGGCATTTTAAAGTTAATACTTCGTCACTGCAAAACTGTCACACTATGCACTATAGGTATTGTCACTTGTCACACGAAAAAAAACGTTGGAGCGCCACATATGAGGTTAGGTTGTCTCATTGAAACCACCTTTTCAGTAAAGTAAAACCACCTTTTCAGTAAAGAGTATATTTGGATTGTAAACAAAAGTAGGTACGAAAACCCTAAAAACTAATTCGCGTAACACTAACAAATGGCGGCACGAGCCAGGCACATGGCGGCTTGCGCGGTACTATAATGAATACGCGTGTACGCAGTTAGCGTGTGGGCAGCGGACTGAAGCTGACGGACAGTGGCGCGCGCGTCGCCAAGCAAGTGCCTTGCTCGCTCGCTCCCGGCGCGAGGGAAAGAGACAGGATTTTACTCATTTACTCAACATATCGTGACGGCATGCGGCCACGGGACGCTCTGATTGGCCGAGATTGCATTTGGGTTGCTACAAATTAAATTATTAATATAAACATGCGTGAGTGTGGATGTGTATGTTCGTATGAGTGTGTGAGTATGATTGTGGGGTGTGTGTCAGTGTCTGTAGGGGTGAGTGTGGATGTGTATGTGTATGTTCGTATGAGTGTGTGTGTATGATTGTAGGGTGTGTGGGGGTGTGTGTAGGGGTGTGTTTATGCGCGTATGTAATATGTATTTGCGTGTTGTGAATGGGCCTGAGTGGCTTAGTGTTTTATTTTATTTTATACTTTTTAGCATATTTTCTGTATTTTCATAATTTAGAGAGAGAAGGAAGTCGTCTAAGGTAAGTTTTAGTTTTTTTATCGGTAGGTTATATAACTGTGTATTTTTACTTATTTTATTATACTTACGGGAACTTAGTACTTACGGGAATGATCTAGAATGCTGCAAAACGACACTTAACCATCTAGAACATTCTGGAAGGGTTTAGAATGTGTTCTAGAAACATCTTCCACGAATCGACGTATCGTGTAGTTCTGCTACTCGGTAACAGATGGCGTTAGCGTCTACGTAACGTAAAAATTGAACGTAATTATGAAAACCACTTATTATGAGTGTTGAAACTGGTTTATTAATATTCTAAGTACAAGTAATTTGCTTGTAGTAATATCTCTAGCCATCACTGCCGACTACCACAGATAATCTGAGACCTCCAAGTACAATAAATACGTTTGGATACCTACTACAACACTTGGAAGTTATAATTAATTCGGAAACATCCCCTTTTCAATCAAGCTACATAGTCCCTCAAATAGCGGGGCGTTGCCCTTACGCGCTCGCCACGTCGTGGACCTTGATTAGACTCTACAGAGCTTCGCACGTCTTCATAGTTCATACCTGTTGCTGGTTCTGATGCTGCATTTGATGCCGACTCTGTGGATTGTTCAATTGTGAAACCTGCTGCTGTGAGGTTGAGGATGCTCCAACGGAGGCGCAGCCGAGCCTGTAAACTTTGCAGTCACCTCCAGCCTATGTTCAGAATCTGAAGACATCCCAGTGAAAGGCCTGGTGTGAACTCTATTTCTTCTATATAATTTATCTCCAACCTTGACCACAAATGACCTATCATTTATGGATTTAGTGACCTTACCATAAGTCCATTTATTACTTATCTCAGGCTGTAGCTGGACCATCACGTTCTGGCCAACAGATAATAAGGCCTTCTCCGCAGTACCTCTATCAAAACGTTCTTTTACATTCTCCTTCCTTTCTTTGATTTTCACCGAAACATTAGGAACGATGGCCGGCTTGAGATGATTCAATAGGCAAGGTAACCCAGTCCGACTACGCCTAGAGTACAATTTCTGGACAGGACTTGTATAATCCATCTGAATTGGAATATTGCGTTGATGAAGTAAACATAACCATAGATCCTGTTTAGTTTCTAGGCTCTGTATAACTAATTTTTTAGCTATTTTGACACCTGCCTCAGCTTTCCCATTTGAAGCTGGATGGTGAGGAGATGAAGTAACATGCTCAAACTTCCACTTATCTGAAAATGACTTGAAATGCTCATTTACAAAATTAGTAGCATTGTCAGTACAGACTTTCTGAGGTATTCCATGTCTAGCAAAATTCTTCTTACAAATCAGGATTAGTTCACTTGCTGTAAGGGTCGAGAGGCGATCCAACTCAAAATAGTCCGAGTAATGATCTACTGTAACAAGAAATTTTAAATCTCCCACTAAGCTCCCACTGAGAAAACATCCATTGAGATATACTGAAAAGGATATTTAGGAACTTCATGACTGATAAGTGGCAAACTTTGCTGTGATGGAGCATGAACTGCACAAAATAAACATTTTTCCAAGTAGCTTTTTAGATCCATAGACATACCGGGCCAAAACATATTTTCTCTAGCCAGTCGTAATGTGCTAGCAAACCCGTTGTGACTAACATGTACTTTTTGTAGCATCTCACTCCTTAAACCTTCTGGGATCAGTACCTGATTATTTCTGCATATTATATTATTATTCTGCTGATGAGGATAATTCATGACTGAATTTGTGAAATACTCTAAGATCTTGAGGTAAGTCTGATATGTACCTTGGAAATCCTTTTGTGATACTTATACATAATTAATTTTTGTAAGTTTGTGTCTTCATTTGTGGCTTTTTTTATTTTTTCAATAAGTTTATCTGAAATTTTTAAATACCTCCCTGAAGAAACTTTGCTTATTATCTTGTAAACTTTCTTCTCTGATAGTTTGCTTTCCAAATCATAATTTTCTGCCCCCTCAGTGACAGGAGCTCTTGATAAAGTGTCTGCCACATTGTTACTTTTACCCTGTATGAAATCTAGCTGAACATTATACTTTTGAATTGTCAATAACATCATTTGCAATCTTTTAGGCTCAGAAGAGTTGTTCTTCTGAGGAACGAACTGTCAGACATGAAACAAAGTAGGTACTATCAAATTTGGCCGCGTCATACTATAACTTTTTTAACCAAATGACAATTGATCTTGTGACCATGCCAAGAAAGTAAAACAAAGAGTAAAACATTTATCTCTTTCCCACATCCTTTATCGTACCTTTATCGTACCTAATAATAGAACGGGAATAAAGGTAGTTACAGAATTCTGTTTTTAGCCTTCCTTCTATGCTTTAGTCGTTCTTCTGAGCTTTTAGGTGCCTCTACAAGTGGTTTATTCACAACTTAGCAAATACTACAGCAAGCATTTCTTTTTCAATCTGGGCATATTTCTTTTCTGTTGCAGACAAACACCCTGATGCAAAACTTATGACATTATTGTCCTGATAAAGGGCTGCTCCCAGACCAAATTCACTTGCATCACATTCAATAACTACCTCTTTGTTGACATCAAAATACTTCAGTGTTGGTAGATAGCTTATGACATCTTTTGAAACTCTTCTTCAACTCTCTTGGTCCAGATAAATTCTAGGTACATCTTTTCTTGTTAGTAGTCTAAGATTGGCTGCTTTGACACTAAGATTATCAATAAATTTACTCAGATACCCAATCATGCCTAAAAATCTAAGCACTTCTTTGCCACAAGTTGGAGTGGGCATATTTTTTATAGCCTCAACTTTCGATTGATCTACTTTTAAACCTTCATTGGTTAGGATATGTCCATAAAGCTTCAAGTGTTCCTATAAAATTTGAAGAGTTCTCTCTATTTCTCCAGGATGGGATCTTAAAGATCTAAAAAAAAGTCTAAGTATATGCTGAAGTATTGTACGTGGCAGTGTGCAAGGCCTCATTAACTGTTGATGGGAAATGCTGTGATTGAGTTATAAACGTGGTAAGTAATAGTACATTATGATATAAGTGCGGTAAGTTGAAATTTACAACCGAGGCGATATTGCTACAAGAAAGCAGAGGCTGTAATTATCAAAGTAGCACGTATGTCATACGACGATTTATAACATATTTGCGAGGAAATAAATAAAACTCGGACTTTCTTAAACGAATAAATCTTTAAAAACACTCTTTCTGAAAATGAATTTGGATCTTTGCTTGTTTTCCATAAGATGAAATTTTAATACGCTTGTAAGTATCTATCGGTCGATTTTTCATGTAAGAGGCATAAAGTAGCCTTTTTCGCTGCCTCTGAGACTTCTGGCGGTGTCGAATTAATAAATTCATCATTACTTGACGACATTTTCAAATAAAAGCAATACAGCGAAAAGAAAAAGCGCGCGGAAATGGCGCGGAATAATTTTTACTTGTTCACAAATTAGCGATGCGCAGGCATCAGCACTTTTTTTTAAAGCAAAGACACAAAAACAGCCGGTTTACTAATAAAGTAAATTAATATTTTTTTGTTTTTGTTTGTAGTTGTTGTAATTTATTGTCAAAATTGATTAAATTAAAGAATGAATTCTTTAATTTAATTAATGTTTATTTTTGATATTTTATCTCCCAAAGTTAATTTTATTCATAAAATGTTGACCACTTTTCTGACATAAAAACTCTTTGTTAAGATTTAAAAAGTACCGTTCGTTTTAGACGGAGCATCTTGATAAACCTTACGTTTTACCTTATTAAAAAGAAACCCGTGCGTTTTACATTACAATTACGCACAAGTACGTAATGACATACATTACGATATTGAAATTCGTGAAATAAGAGTCCCTTTACGAGCAAATGTGTTATAAAGTATGTTTACTTTTAGAAAGCTAATACGATGTAAAATAATTTGAAGTAGGTAATAAAAAAAAGTAGGTAATAGGGTATTTTGTTTCTCAATAAAACACCCTATTACACACTTTTTTACACAATACAAGACTTCAGCAAATATACAGTTTTTTTTTTTTACTTATGGGAAGAGCAGTGGTGACTATTTATACATAGATTATTTCTAGAAAGTATAGATAAGTACCACGACCCTTGTACATTCATTACTGACTAATTACTTAGTGGTAATATCCTAATAACATCAATACCGTTATTGCTATTCAATATTGGTAGTTGTTATCTAATGAATCATTAGTCTGAGAAAAGAATGTAGTCTGAGAAAGATAACAAAATAATGATAAAATAATAAGAAAAATGTTAAAAACAATAAGAATATCATTTGTCTATTACAATACAGATTTTAACTTTAAAAACCGGCCAAGTGCGTGTCGAGCCACGCGCAGTAATTCCGTAGTTGCACAATAATGCGGAATAAGAAAAAGGCTTTATGTTGTTACATGACTATTTGACTATTACTCGTAAATTTGAAAAGCTTACTTAGCTGTGATAGTTTTCCTTTTAACTTCGTTGTATACTACTACTATACTACTACCGTGAATTTTTTCACCCATGCAATACTAACGTTTAGCTGGCAGGGGGGGATACACTTGACTCTACCAAAAATTAGCACTTTAAAGCTTAATATTTCAGAAACGGATCCCTAAATCTAAACATTCTTTTCACAAACCCACAATATTTTTGAAAGACCCATCCAACAATACTCTACACCGTGCGGTAGACGAGAAAAAAAACATCCCCATTTTAAGTGTAGGTAAAAACAATTTTTTTTCATGATTTTATTTTACCACTTTGTCGGCGTGATAAATATGTATAACCATGCCAAATTATAGCTTTCTATTATTATGAGTCTCTGAGCTAAGGTGCTAACGGACAGACGGACGCACACAGCGACACTATAAGGGTTCTTTGTTGACTACGGAACCCTAAAAACAACCACAGATAAATTATTCGTAGACGTAGGTATACCGGTCTTGGCCGGTTTTTTTTGGGTCGCGCCAGACTCGTAAGTCGTAACGCTCCCGATTTGTAACTCTATACTTACTTATAGCGGTGCGCGCGTGCACCACGTACAATCAGTATGTTACGTCTAATTCGGAATGTAAAGTTTGAAATTTAAATTATTTTTCAGTGTTGCAAACTTGGGTATAGACTACTCTCAGGGGACCTAACAACTTATAAAGGAAAGGAATCGTAGTTACATGCGCGTTTGCGATGTTTACATTTTTTGAGTGGATTGTGACTGGACTACCCATTGATGTATATATGTTACCGGCAATCTGTATAATACAGGTATTCTATACAATACCTAGGCAATGTACAGAATACCTGGAGCGTCCAGGCAATGTATGAAATATTATGAATATTCATGTCCGTTACATACTCTGCCTAGGTAATGTACACAATTCCCAGGCATTGTATAGAGTACCTGCTGGTCCACCGGCAATGTGTAAAGTAAATAGATTTTGGGCTGTATTTATCAATGTTAGGTGCTTTTTGTATCCGACCAGCCGTTTTGGTTAGGATAGAATAGTGCAAAAACTGTCACAGAATTGAGTTAGCAAACCCCAACTCCACGTGGTACTTGTTTGCCCTATCTCAATCAAGAGTGTTTTTTAGAGCCGGAGGTGCGTATGGAGAGCAGGCTCCGTCCGCAACAATAAGGCGAGCATAGGTGCTAGCGGCAGGCTAGGCACCTGCAATAATACAATGTCTTTACAACAGCTTGTTTTGCCAACCAATTAAAAAAAGCAGGAAGATTTTTTTGATTTCATTGCCTGTGTGCAGTTAGCGAATTCAAGGAAAGTCACAGTAAAAGCTATGGATGTTTCTGACTTCTGCAAATGTATGGATCATTCATCTCTACATAAACTTAAAAAGAGCACAAACAGAGTATATTTAAAAGATATTGATTGTACAGGTACACAGAAACAAAAGTAACTTGTTTGTGAAGACAGAGTATTATTATTATTTATTAATTTACTAGCTGCGCCCCGCGGTGTTACCCGCGGTGTATGAGATACACTAAAACGTGTATTATTTAATCGGTGAAAAAAGTATTCACAAAAAATTGCTCATCTCACGGGAATACTACACTTTTTCGGTATATAAAGTAGCCTATGTGATAATCCAGGATGTCAGCTACTTCCACATCAAATTTCATCAAAATCGGTCCTTCCATTTGAGTTTGAAAGAGTAGCAAATATATTTGAATTCCTTGATCATCCCTCGGGAACACTACATTTTTCAGACTATAAAGTGACTTATGTGTTAATCCAAGGAGTCAGCTACTACCACGCCAAATTTCATCACAATTGGTCGAGCCTTTTGAGTTTGAAAGAGTAGCAAATATATTTTAATTCCTTGCTCATCCCACGGGGACATTATATTTTTTTGGGATATAAAGTAGCCTATGTATTAATCCAAGGTGTCAGCTACTTCCTTACTAAATTTCATCAAAATCGGTTGAGCCGTTAGAGTTTGAAAGAGTAGCAAATATATTTGAATTTCTTGCTCATCCCACGGGAACACTATATTTTTTTGGGATATAAAGTACCATATGTGTTAATCCAGGGTGTCAGCTCTTCTCTCACCAAATTTCATCAAAGTCGGTCGAGCCGTTTGAGTTTGAAAGAGAAGCAAATATATTTGAATTCCTTGCTCATCCCACTGGAACACTACATTTTTTCGGGATATAAAGTAGTATATGTGTTAATCCAAAGTGTCAGCTACTTTCACACCAAATTTCGCACAAAAAATGTTTACCAATCAATAAAACAGCGCTATTAAATAAAAGTATATTATGTATGGCTCCACGCATATATAACCATTTACCAAATTCACTTCTGGAGATAAGTGATATAAATATATTTAAAAGCAATATAAAAACACTGTTACTAAAAAAAGCATATTATTCTGTCAATGCATATTTACAGGATAAACTTATATAAGTAATGTTGCTCCATATGATATTTTAAATGATGTCTTTCTTTTGTTTTGAATTTTTTTTACTGTTAAATTATTTTTATTATAACTGTGTATTTGCATGTGTAGAAATGTCATCACTTCAGTGCAACGTCATCATGAACAATATTCACGACATTCAGCAGTTTTGGGAGATCGAAGATATAAGCGAAAATACAAGCTTATCGTTGGAAGATCAAGAATGTGTCAACTTCTATACATCTACAACAAAACGTCGTGAAGACGGGCGGTACGAAGTAAGATTGCCCCTAAAAGCAGATATAAATGAAAAACTAGGTTCATCGAAAGAGATGGCCATAGCACAGTTCCAAAATATGGAACGTAAATTTAGCAAAAAACCTATTCTAGCAGAACAATATAAAGCATTTATTAGTGAGTACATTGCCTTAGGACATATGGTACTTAGTAACAGCAAAAATAATAAACAAGCGCTATCATGTTACTTACCGCACCATTCCGTGCAACGAGCAGAATCAGCAACTACGAAGCTACGAGTAGTTTTTAACGCGTCAGCAAGGACGTCAAGCGGATATAGTGCGAATGACCTGATGTGTAAAGGCCCAAATTGGTTGTCACCACTCACAACAAAGCTAAAGCTGATATTCCAAAAGCTGTGGTTAAACAAAATGCATTGGGATGAAGAAGTTCCTGTAAATATCAAAGCAGAATGGGTAGCAATTCAAGCGGACATGGAATACTTAAATCAATGCAAAATACCGCGCTGGATAGGGTATCGACCTAATGACGTCATAGAACTGCATGGTTATTGTGACGCATCGACTTTTGCAGCAGTAATTTACGCACGATTAAGGAAAGAAGTGAGAAACTGCGTTACCTGTAGAAAACATGAGCCCAAAATACAGCATCAATTGATGGGAGAGTTACCCGTAGCCCGAAGCAACCCCGCTCCACCATTCTACCACACTGGAGTGGATTATACAGGTTATGTAGAAGTTAAAAGTAACAAGGGACGTGGAATTAAGACAACTAAAGGGTATATTACGTTGTTTATTTGTCTAGCGACCAAAGCTGTCCATTTAGAACTTGTATCCGACCTAAGTAGCCCGGGGCTCTTAGCAGCATTACGTCGAATGGCAGCCAGAAGAGGAGCACCTCGACATCTCTACAGCGATAACGGGACGAACTTTGTGGGCGCTAACAGAATGCTACAGGAAAGCTATCACGATTTCGAAAATGTATATGATTGTAACTTTTTCGCAGAGCTAGCAGATTTAAATATAGAATGGCACTTCAACGCCCCATCTTGGCCTAGTGCCGGAGGTCTATGGGAGCGTGCCATTAGAAGCTTAAAACATCACCTCAAGCGAATAATAGGAGAACAAAAGTTGACCTTCGAAGAGTTCAGCACTATTTTAGCACAGGTGGAGGCTTGTTTGAACTCCAGGCCTTTATGTGCCTTATCGGAAGATATCGAAGATTTGAATGTCTTGACTCCGGCTCATTTCTTGACCGGAAGGAGCGGAACTACGGTAATTGAAACCGAAACAGATGCTCGAACTAGATGGTGTTTATCAGCTAAAATAGTAAACGACATATGGAAGAAATGGAGAGCAGAATATCTAACTCAATTATCCGTAAGAAGCAAATGGCGAAGCATTGAGCGGAATATTACTATCGACGATTTAGTGACCATCCAGGACGACAATCTGCCACTGGAAAATGGATGATGGGCAGAGTAATAGAAACTCATCCAGGTCAAGATGGATTAGTTCGGGTAGTAACCCTAAAAACAAAAAGCGGAATAATTAAAAGGCCAGTTGTGAAACTGTCAATCTTGCCGATACCGCCTGCTCCAAGTAATACGGTAGATAAAAATGTGGATCAAGCAAATAACGTCACCTCGAAAGAGCCTGACGTGCAGATTAGAAGCAGCAAAATCAAATCTAACTTTATATCATTAGCAATGTCGTTAATATTTTTTATTTCATTGATAACATCGTCTCACGCAGCTTTTAACATATCAGCGTTGCCTAGCAACAATTCCCTGTATTTCGAGTCAGTAGACAACATGCAAGTTATTCGAGACAAATGGAATCTAATAGTTTATTATGATATGAGCCCTTACTGGGAAGGGAATACTGCCGCCACGAAGTTCTTGGACTATTTACAAAAGCTCTGTGCATCCCTAAACGATAAGAGTCACTGCAATATGATAACGCTTCAATTAAATCACGACTTCAAAGAAATACAGCACTACAATCAACTTATGATTAATCAGCATTTTGATGAGCGCACGAGACAGCGTCGCGGGCTCATAAACGGTATCGGTTACGTGGCCAATAGCTTGTTCGGAGTATTAGACGAACGATTCGCCGAACAGTACAAAAAAGATATACGGCTTATAAAACAAAACGAGCGGCATCTTAATAACTTGTTAAGAAATCAGACCTCTATCATTGAGGCTGAATACAACGTATTAAAAAGAACCGAGAAAACTATCCAATTACAACATAAAACAATAAACAAACACTTGAATCAATTGGATAATGCTGTCGTTGCTATTAAGCAAGAAGTTGAAGGTTTAGCTAAAACGCAAGATTTTGCTCTGTCAGCAGTCACAACTATCAACTTGCTTCAAAACCTCAAAAGGATCCAAGATACTCTGTTAGATATCGTCACAAATATTTACCACGGGAAATTCAACACTCACCTGTTAACTCCAGATCAACTACAGCGTGAGTTACAGTTCATTTCTGGACAACTAACAAAAGATACTACCCTGCCCGTGGACAACCTACAGTCTGACCTAAAATATGTATACAGTATGCTGAGGGTAAAAGCGAGAATGATGGAAGAATACTTCATATTTGAGATTACTTTTCCATTGACCAGCAGAGACAGCTACAAGATTTATAAAATCATACCCGTTCCTCAGCAGGTCCAGAACGACATGATTAGCGTACTACCAATTGCGGAGTTCGTAGCCATTAGTTTGAAAAAAGACGCTTTCTTCTCAATGTCGTATACGGAGCTCCAATCATGCCTACATAATGATCACTCATATTTGTGTATAGACTGCCTCGTAGTCATCGTCCTCTCCACCTATCTCGCTATCAATCTCCCAGTGAAGAGAGTCAATTTGTGACCAGCGCGCTTGTAAAGTTTGTAAAGCGTCCTCCATTTCCCATTTTTCTGACATGGAGTCTAGGTCGATAAAACCCGCTGATCTCTTGAATGCTTTGAAGTTTGCTGCTTGCTTACGTATCATGTCATCTAATTTGCTAGTCGAGCCTCTTGACTCCATGGTACGTAAAATGCTGACTTTTCTTGGCTGATCATAACCCGATGGCCCTGCTTCTTCTTCGGCTTCTCTCTGCTCCTGTATCCCTTGAGTACTCCTAATGGTACTCAAAGGCGTAAGCTTGCTGGATAGGCGTTGCTCGCTGATTAGAGACTTGGCGGCTGTATAATGCTTGCTAACCGTTTCATGCTCGGAGTTTATGAAATACGTATGATCTTTGACCCCATATTCACATATAGCTAAATGATTTTTCTGAAAATCTGACCAATACCTCTCTAACAACTCTAATCGCCTCTTAAAATAGTCGTCCGACTTCCTATCGGCGCTATCCTTTTTTATATTTATCGGTATTTTCCGGATTAAGTCGCTAAGTTCAAGTTGTTGATAATAAAGATCCTCCATGTTGCTGCTACTTAGTTTTTGAAGTAAAAAAGGAAAGATCTTACTTGAACAGTGCTGGCTTTTGACTGCTGCCGGATTGCTGCTGTCGCACTCGGAATGCTGATGCTCTGCTATTACTGGACACTGTCGTCCTGCTGCTGTAGATACCGAGTGCTGCTGTTGCAACTACCGATTTGCTGCTTGCTACTCCGGTTTCCGGATGCTGTTTGCTTCGTGCTTGAAGCGCTGATGTTCCGTTGCTCGGGATGCTCAGGAAAGTTGCTCGTATTCACTAGTATTACAACTCCGCCCTGTGCTGCTATAGGGTTTTGCTACGAATACTTTGCTAAAGTTCTGCGGTTGCTAAACTATGTCCTCAGTTCACACGTAGGTATCACTGTTATCCGATATGCTGATTTCCGAACGAGATCACTCACAAGATTCTAAATACACGTAACTCCCCAAAGAAAAACGAATACCAAAACTCGCGAGGTCCCGCCCGATGGCTCGAAGGACCATGTAGAAGGTTGGAAGATTGTCAGTGATACTACGCAGCAGTTAAAGGTAAAATAAAGATATATTTCACGGACCAAAGGTTTTGAATATAAAGGAGCGAGGGAGCACACGCGATGACCGCTAATCGTGTACTGATTTCTCAACTAATATTAATTAATAAAATTACGTAAAATCGCTTAGTCGGCGATGGTGTATGGTTTCACCGTACAGCATGCCTTATGGTAGGTTATGGTTAATGAACTGTATTGCTTGTTTAAGACCTTTTCTTGTGTACCCATTTCCGCAAATTAATAAATGATTTGATTTGATTTGATTTGAAAAAATCGGTCGAGCCGTTTGAGTTTGAAAAAGTAGCAAATATATTTGAATTCCTTGCTCATCCCTCGGGAACGCTACATTTTTCGGGGTATAAAGTGGACTATGTGTCAATCCAGGGTGTCAGCTACTACGATGCCAAATTTCATCACAATCGGTTGAGCTGTTTGAGTTCGAAAGAGTAGCTAAAAATATATGTGAATTCCTTGCTCATCCCTCGGGAACACTACATTTTTCAGAGTATAAAGTGACTTATATGTGTTAATCCAAGGAGTCAGCTACTACCACGCTAAATTTCATAACAATCGGTCGAGCCGTTTGAGTTTGAAAGAGTAGCAAATATATTTTAGTTCCTTGCTCATCCCACGGGGACACTATATTTTTTTGGGATATAAAGTAGCCTATGTATTAATCCAGGGTGTTAGCTACTCCTTTACCAAATTTCATCAAAATCAGTTGAGCCGTTTGAGTTTGAAAGAGTAGCAAATATATTTGAATTCCTTGCTCATCCCTCGGGCACACTACATTTTTCGGGGTATAAAGTAGACTATGTGTTAATCCAGGGAGTCAGCTACTACGATGCCAAATTTCATCACAATCGGTTGAGCCGTTTGAGTTTGAAAGAGTAGCAAATATATTTGAATTCCTTGCTCATCCCACTGGAACACTAAATTTTTGGGGATATAAAGTAAACCATGTATTAATCCAGGGTGTCAGCTACTTCCACACCAAATTTCATCAAAATCGGTCGAGCCATTTAAGTTTGAAAGAGTAGCAAATATATTTGAATTCCTTGCTCATCCCACGGGACCACTATATTTTTTCGGGATATACAGGGTGAAATTGAATAGATGCGACAAAATTTAAGGGGGTGTTCTACGCATCAATATGAACAACTTTTACTATGGGACCAAACCTGAAATCGCGAAAAAAAAATCAGCTGTTTGACTAATTATGCGAACATTAAATGTACTGAACAGCTGATTTTTTTTTCGCGATTTCAGGTTTGGTCCCATAGTAAAAGTTGATCATATTGATGCGTAGAACACCCCCTTAAATTTTGTCGCATCTATTCAATTTCACCCTGTATAAAGTGGCCTCTGTATTAATCCAGGGTGTCAGCTACTCTTTTACCAAATTTCATTAAAATCGGTTGAGCTGTTTGAGTTCGAAAGAGTAGCTAAAAATATATGTGAATTCCGTGCTCATCCCACGGGAACACTATAACATTTTTCGGGATATAAAGTAGCCTATGTATTAATCCAAGGTGTCAGCTACTTCCTTACTAAATTTCATCAAAATCGGTTGAGCCGTTAGAGTTTGAAAGAGTAGCAAATATATTTGAATTCCTTGCTCATCCCACGGGAACACTATATTTTTTCGGGATATAAAGTACCATATGTGTTAATCCAGGGTATAAGCTACTCTCTCACCAAATTTCATCAAAGTCGGTCGAGCCGTTTGTGTTTGAAAGAGAAGCAAATATATTTGAATTCCTTGCTCATCCCACGGGAACACTACATTTTTTCGGGATATAAAGTAGTATATGTGTTAATCAAAAGTGTCAGCTACTTTCACACCAAATTTCATCGAAATCGGTCGAGCCGTTTGAGTTTGAAAGTGTAGCATAATATGTATTTGAATTCCTTGCTCTTCCCACGGGAGCACTACATTTTTTCGGGATAAAAAGTAGCCTATGTGTTAATCCAGGGTATAAGCTGTCTACATACCAAATTTCATCCAAATCGGTCAAGCCGTATGAGCGTGAAGAAGTAACAAACATACACACACACACACACACACACTCACAAACTTTCGCCTTTATAATATTAGTGTGATTTTATTATAACATTTTACAAACAAAACCTTAAGCTAAGAACTATGCCCCGCAAAACCGTTTTCACGGTTTGTCTGTGGGAACGGTACAAACGGTATTACAAAAAAAGTTTTAGTGCGGACACTTAATTTTCATTTAATACCAAATTACTCATTTGCCCTCCCCCCAAAGGTCTGCAAACCACTTTCCTAAGAAAATAGCCTACAAACCCCCGAAAAAGAACAACTTAAGCAATTTGGCAAATTTACGTTTATTTCCCTGATTCCTTATATCAGCAGGCAACTGGTTGAGAAGGTATGGTACTCTTTTATCAAGCGTTCGGTCGCCAAAATAATTTCTTATTCTAGGTACATTAAATTTACCTGCCGATACCATCCTAGTTCCGTGGTTATGGGGAACTAACGAGTGACGCTCCCAGTTGCCATGACTGTTAACCAGAAGTAGGTATTTATGTTTTACGCTGATAGGAAGAATTTTGCAAATTTTAAATAACTTGTGATAATCATCATTACATTTGTTTTTAGTTTTCTTACTTACTAATAATTTTAAAAATCTAATTTGCTGTGCTTCTAATTTTTCTAAATTACTTTTGAATGTAAGTCCATAACAGTCGAGGGCGTAACTTAATATTGGGTCAACCAATTGTAGATAAAGACACTTAAGAGTATTAAGGCTCTTACAGACAGAGGCGATATCGCGTCGCGACGCGATATTTTTCTACGGATATAATATCGAAATATCGCGTCTCGCGACCGCGATATCGCCTCTGTCTGTAAGAGCCTTTACTCGGCACTTTAAAGCTTAGATGGTAGAATTTCCCGAGCAATATTCTAAGTTTATTACATAAATATTCAATGTGGTTTGACCACGAAAAGTTCTCGTCAACTTTTACTCCGAGATATGTTACACATTCATCTCGTACAATAGGTTTACAATTACAGTTAACATAGTTGTTATGAATGCACTTAAACTCATGTGTGTACAATGGAGGTGGGTCGCTTGGTGGTAGTAAATATGGTGAGCGTATTACAACTAGCTTAGTTTTATCCGCGTTCAGGATTATCCCATTGTCGTGCGACCATTTAACAACTCGGTCTATGTCGCGTATCGTATATGTATCGTGTATGTCGTATGTGTGTAAAGTATGATGGAATGGATGGATTTTCATAGTTAATCATGTTTTTCCTTTTTTCATTTTTAAATGTTTAACAAACTCGTTTTTACACTGCATAAATCCTTTTATTCTACATATATTCTGTCATTAACTTTGATGTATTTCCTAGGTACAAATGCAGTAACAAACACGAGTACTGCATTTCAATTCAATACTTTGACGGATTACAAATAGAGACACAAGGTTTAAGTGCAGTATGTATTAAAGATTATAAAGACCTACATAAGAAACATTAACTTAAAAACTAAACTATACAATACCATGTATTTTTATGTACCTTTTCCGTAACAAAATATATCCGTTGTATATAAGTGAAAGTAGAGATTTACAAAAAACACTTAACCGCGTTTTTCTCGAAACCGCCATTTTGCAGTACTGCATTTGCTATTACGAGGGCAGAGCTAGTCTAATAGCGAGCACATAGTATGTTACACAAATTGCCGGCTGCGCATTCGGTACTGTATATAATACCTAGGCAAAGTATAAAATTTTCTTAAATAACTTTAAAACTGTTTATTTTAAAATTATAAATAAAATATATTTGAGATCCTCATAGTAAGCCCTCATTTGATATATATGTCACACGGTACAGTTTGCAAAATTTTTTTTTATTATCTTATTTGCCCCCTAAAAGTGACACCCATATTCAAAATTCATTTATTTACTTCAGTCGTGCGTGTTTGGGTCACAAAAATCCATATGTGTACTTTCAACTTAATCGGTCCATTAGATTCGGAGCAAATTGGCTGTGACAGACGGACAGACAGACAGACAGACACACGAGTGATCCTATAAGGGTTCCGTTTTTTCCTTTTGAGGTACGGATCCCTAAAAACTGACGTAAACATTACCCCAGCAGGATCTTGAATAACTTCGCAACCATAAAAGATAAAATTAGTTTTTTTTTATACTTTAAATATTTATTTATTTAAACTTTTCACACTAAAAATAGATACAAAGGCGGACTTAATGCTTTAGGCATTCTCTACCAGTCAACCAAGGGTGGTGAAGAGATTAGATGGCAGCACGATGAAGGGTTCCGTAGTTGAAAAGAATTTATCCTAAAAACAAACTTTACATTGGACCCAAAATTTTTTTTTTTATATCATAGAATTACAAATTAACAATTTTCGGACTTTTTCCTTTACTTGCGCTGGGAGACCTTGCTTCTTGCCAAATTTCATTATTCTAGGTCAACGGGAAGTACCCTATAGGTTTTGATTTACGAGTACTTGCGAGTATTAAAATATGTCGCTTAAATGGCCGTATGTTTTTATGGCGTTGACTTAGAAGCTTGAATTTTTTAGGACTCCAAGGGACCATAGACTTACGTACCTATTTGATATTAATTTCAACTTGATACCTCCACGCGTTCCTGAAAAAAGGGTCTTGACAGACAGACAGACAACGAAGTTATGCTATAAGGGTTCCGTTTTTCCTTTTGAGGTATGAAAAACACTTAAAAATATATTTCAATTAATTATAAATAGAATAGGTACGTAACTTAAGTATATATAACCTTTTGTATAAGTTTATAACTGTAGGTACTTGTGTATATGAATAGGTTATAAACTTATAGTAAGAATAATTTATTGGTCCATCGATCGTTACAAAATAAATTACAAAAATAATAATATTCAGTGCTTACTATTAATAAAATAAATAACATTATTATTTGAACAGTGGTCCCCAAACTAGGCAACGCCTGTATCTTGGGGGCCTGATAATACACATACCACATAGGTACATACAATTAATTTAATGGTTATGTGCCTACATTTTTGTGAGAATAATAGTATTTAATTGTTGGTATTAGTTGTTTTAGTTTATATTTTATATTGGTACTTATTATATTTACTTTGATAGGTAATATGTAATACGGGCTGGTATCCGCAACTCCACGTCAATGCGCGTATTTTGCGTATGGGTGGGAAAATCAAAGAAGGCCAGCAGCGCCTTGATGTTACTGACAACCTCACGGAGGGTACCTGGGTTACCGAAGTACTTTGCCATGTATGCGGCGACTACCGGGCAGTTTAGAAGCACATGAGCTGCTGTCTCGTCGTCCTCCACGCAGGCCCTGCACAGCGGACTGTCTGTGACTCCTATGACAAAGAGGTGTTTATTAAATCACCCATGGCCAGTTATAGCCGCTGTAACTGTACGCAGCTGTTGTTTAGATAGTCGGAGAACCTGTTTCGCGAGGCGGCCATCAATTGCAGAGAGTGCTTCCTTAGCCTGCCTACACTCACCTTGGCCCGACCATAGTTTGTGATGCTGGTCCCTGGTACGTTTTTGTAGTAGAATTACACAATACATTAACAACATTAGGTCAAATAAAGTAGTCAGGAGAGTTGAGGCTATATTTAGGAACAATGTCACGCACACACTAGACATGAAAATAACAACAGAAAACCTGAAGAGTTCTTAGACACCTTAAAACAAAAATTATCACTTAAAGTTCATAGGCTCAGAAGATACAAAAAAGCACAGCAACGCAAAAACGATAATGCCTTATTTGCCACTAGTGAAAAAATGGGGTGCCTGCCGTTTTGCCGAAAAGATTTTGCCAAAATTTCATTACCCAAACAAATTTTAGCAACCTTTTTTTACACCATTGCAATATTTCGAATGATTTTAGTACGCATATTTTCATTTGGTCAAATTTTTACTTGGCAAAATATTACTAAGTATAATGTCATTAAGTCATTTGGTCTTTAATCAAATGATTTATTACAGCAAACAATCTTTAGACAATAAACGTTTGGTGAAATGATTTGTTAAGACAAATAATATTAAGGCAAAAATAGCATTTTTTGGTAATTATATAATTAAAAAATGCAATTTTATTTTAATATAATCATTTGTTTAATGCAAAATATTTTTACAATATTACAATTTTAAATTTGTTGCAATGGAAATTTATTGGTTACTTGATATTAGTTTATTTATGGAAGTAGTTAGAGTAGGTTAATTATTAAAAAAAAATGGTTAGGTTAGGTTAGGTTAAAACTGTGACCCCCTACGCACGAGCCGAGCGAGCGAAGCGAGCGGTGCCGCGGCAGCGGCCGGCGAGTGCCAGACACGACTTGCATTATTAGAAAAAAGATATTGTTTTTTGTAGGTTACCCGGAACTCAACTATTTAGATTACGTTAATTTCTTCTTTAAAAAAATGGGTAGGTTAGGTTAGGTTAAAACTGTGACCTCTTACGCACGAGCCGAGCGAGCGAAGCGAGCGATGCCGCGGCAGCGGCCGGCGAGTGCCAGACACGACTTGCATTAATAGGAAAAAAGATATTGTGTTTAGTAGGTTACCTGGAACTCAATTATTTAGATTAGGTTAATTACTTATTTTTAAAAAAATGGTTAGGTTAGGTTAGGTTAAAACTGTGACCCCCTACGCACGAGCCGAGCGAGCGAAGCGAGCGGTGCCGCGGTAGCGGCCGGCGAGTGCCAGACACGACCTGCATTAATAGAAAAAAAGATATTGTTTTTAGTAGGTTACCCGGAACTCAACTATTTAGATTAGGTTAATTTGTTCTTAAAAAAAATGGGTAGGTTAGGTTAGGTTAAAAGTTTGACCTTCTACGCACGAGCCGAGCGAGCGAAGCGAGCGTTGCCGCGGCAGCGGCCGGCGAGTGCCAGACACGACTTGCATTAATAGAAAAAAAGATATTGTTTTAGATTAGGTTAATTTCTTCTTAAAAAAAATGGGTAGGTTAGGTTAAAACTGTGACCTCCTACGCACGAGCCGAGCGAGCGAAGCGAGCGGTGCCGCGGCAGCGGCCGGCGAGTGCCAGACACGACTTGCATTAATAGAAAAAAAGATATTGTTTTAGATTAGGTTAATTTCTTCTTAAAAAAATGGGTAGGTTAGGTTAAAACTGTGACCTCCTACGCACGAGCCGAGCGAGCGAAGCGAGCGGTGCCGCGGTAGCGGCCGGCGAGTGCCGGACACGACTTGCATTATTAGAAAAAAAGATATTGTTTTTTGTAGGTTACCCGGAACTCAACTATTTAGATTAGGTTAATTTCTTCTTAAAAAAAAAATGGGTAGGTTAGGTTAGGTTAAAACTGTGATCTACATTATATAGAAAAAAAAATTAGCAGTTAACATTTTTGTCATTGAAGCATTTGACTGAATAGGAAGGGTGAATTGAAAACTGACGATACTAAATATTTGGCTTATTTGATTTTGCGTAAAAACTGTTATTCCAACTGAAACATTTGACTAAATAAAAAATGTTAAAAGTACTAGTTGGTAAACAAGTTATAGTTTAAACGTTCATTTGCCAAACATTAGGTTTGCGTTACAATTTTTTGTCAATAGATTTTTTGGTAATTATTAATTTGGCAAATGAAATTATGCGAAAAATTTTTTGGGAAGTGAAAATTTGGCAAATTCCTTTCGGTCAAACAAGGGAGACCCGAAAAAATGTTTTATAGAAACCTACACAAACCAGACACCGACACAAATGATGAGAATATTACAGACGCACCTGACCAACCAACAACTAGAAACATATTGGTCTAGCATTTGGGAAGGACAAAAACAACATAATGATAAAGCAACGTGGATAACAGAAGAAGAAACAAAATGGGGGGCAATAGATGAAATGGAATTTACTGAGATTACAGAGGCTGATATCACAAACTTAACAGGCAGGTTACATAACTGGAAATCTCCTGGTACAGACAAAATACACAATTTTTGGTACAAAAAATTAACTTCACTACACAAACCCATAGCAAAAAACTTAACAGAAATTATATAACACAATAGAAATGTGTTTTTAGTAATTACATATGTGTACCAAGTTTCAACAAAAAAACCACTCTTACACAAGTCAATTAAAAATGAAAATATATTAGGACAACAAAATATACCCGATTTTATTGCAACAGGTATAACATACATGCTGCCTAAAACTAAAACTTCACCACAACCTTCCCAATATAGACCAATCACATGCCTACCCACGATATATAAAATATTAACATCAACAATAACAACGAAAATTAACTCACACATTGAACTACACAATATAATGGCGGAGGAGCAGAAGGGATGCAGGCGGGGCCATATGGGATGCAAAGAGCAGTTAATTATTGATTCTACTATCCATAAACATGCCACCACAAAGAATAGAAATCTTCATTGTACCTATATCGAATATAAAAAAGCTTTCGACAGTGTTCCACATACCTGGTTGATACAAATACTAGAAATATTAGGTCTTTACCTATGAAATTGCCGTAATTATGGAATATGAGTACCGTCGTGGCAGCCACGCGGCACAAGCGGCACGCAACATCAACGACGTTTACGGAGCTAACACTACAAACCAACGCACCACCTGTTATTGGTTTGCTCGCTTCCGTTCTGGAAATTTCGACCTGAAAAATGAACCTCGCGGTCGTCCGAAGACTTTGGTCGACAATTACGAATTAAAGGCGATTGTGGAAGCTGATGATACACAATCTACGGCTGAATTAGCAGCAGCTTTCGAAGTTAGCGTCAAAACAATATTGGTCCATTTGCGTCAAATTGGCAAGGTAAAAAAGCTTGACAAATGGGTGCCCCACGAACTCAATGATCGCCAGCGCGAAGTACGCGTCGAGACGTGCCTTGCACTGCTCAACAGACACACAAATGAAGGAATTTTGAACCGCATTGTTACCTGCGATGAAAAATGGATTCTGTTTGATAACCGCAAGCGCTCAGCAAGTTGGTTGGATCCTGGTTCAGCACCTAAACAATGCCCTAAACGAAAACTTAACCCTAGAAAAGTGATGGTCACTGTTTGGTGGTCTAGCGCCGGTGTGATTCATCACAGCTTCTTACCAAACGGGGTGAGTATTACTGCAGATGTGTACTGTGAAGAACTGAACACAATGATGGAGAAGCTGGCACATCTCCAACCAGCATTGGTCAATCGCTCGTCTCCGCTGCTCCTGCACGACAACGCGCGACCTCATACTGCACAGCAGACGGTCTCCAAGTTGCAAGAACTGGGGTTGGAAGCTCTCCGTCATCCGCCCTACTCACCGGACCTTGCGCCTACAGACTACTACTTTTTCCAGAATTTGGATAACTTCTTGGCGGGAAAAAAATTCAATACCCGAGAGGCAGTACAAAATGCCTTTGAAGAATTTGTTGCCTCCCGACCAGCTGATTTCTTTAAGAAGGGCATCAATAAACTGCCACTGCGTTGGCAAAGATGCATTGATTGCATGGGTGATTACTTCGATTAATACAAATAAAAAATACATGAAAAAAATTCGTTTAAATTTTTTCATACAAAACGGCAATTTCATAGGTAAAGACCTATTATACAGGGTAAACTCAAAAATAATAGATTTCTCACGAAAGATTATGCCATTGTGTATTATTATGTTCTCTGGGCAGGCAGTTTCCGACGACAGTTGCGAACACGCTAGCCAGCTTGGATTCTAGGCTGCGTGTATAGGTGGCACGATCCGTATATTTACTTTGATTTATGTAATTGGTTTCTTAAGCCGTGTAAGTCAAATACTTAAATTAATAAATATTTACTACTTATAATATAATATGTACTTACCTATTGTATTATATACAAATTCAAGAGAGGTGTTCAAATAACTCTACGCTATTGACGCTATTACTTATTTAGACATTTTATTTAAATATCGTGTTAAAGTAAAGGCCGATCAAGGTCTGGACAGTATCGTGCCGATAGCGTACGTTAGCTATTTAACTACATTGTCGCATTATGTTATTGTTTCAGCGTCTGTTTCAGGCCGACCTCTAAAAACGTTACTTTGGCATGTTCTCGTGTTTATCATGCACTAATTGTAGTTTGACAGTGACAGGAATAATGCTTAGCCAAAGTACGTGCTGTGCATCGTTTATAGATCTCGGCCTTAGTGAACGAGAACGACTTGGACTTGGGGTCTTGAACAGAGCTCTCAAAGAATTGCCTCACCTACATTATTTAATCATTTTAGATCCACCACAGCCTCCGACAAAATGTCGATCGTAGCTGACAATGTAAAGCATCCTCTACAAAACGAGTGGAGTTTCTGGATGTTCACAAATCTAGACACAAAGAACTGGGAGGACAATTTAGTTGAGCTGACCTCGTTTGATACAGTTGAAGACTATTGGTGGTAAGTAAATCTGATTTGATATTGACGAAAAGCATCGTAATTCCCTTGCCCTTCTTCTTCTTTGGCCTCGCCTTTTCCCGTTACGTGGGGTCGGCTTTGCTAGTCATGCAGCCCATTTATTTCATATTCCGTAACCGTAAGTCAATACTCAATAACTTTATTGCTTTACCATAATGTGTACTTAGGTGGTAACTTTCTTTATCTGTTCTGTGGTAAATATACATATAATTGAGATCATTATGGACCGTGTAGGGCACAGCAAAAGAGTAGGAGAGAGGAAGCCCTGTTTTAGGTGTCCCATCTCCCTAATGTCGTTTTGGACCTTCATTAACCATGTGGTTTGAAGTCTTTCTCTTCCCCTCTTCTTTGTAATACCCTTGCCCTTATTCCAAAAAAATACGGCAGGCGCAGTATGTCATCCATCAAAACTGCAGTTTTTGCAACTTTAATTCACTCGTATGACGAATAAAGGGAGGTGTTATAAGTTTGAAGCATAAGCACCTGCTGTGGTATTTTGTTCCAACAGTTTGTACCACCACATGAAGGTACCTTCGGAGCTAAAGCTAGGGCAAGACTACCTGGTGTTTAAGAAGGGAATCCGGCCGATGTGGGAGGACCAAGCGAACAAGCACGGTGGTCGGTTTTTAATCATGCTGGATGGCGCTAAGGCTGTGAATATGGATTCAATGTGGTCAGACGCGGTAAGTAAACGGGGGATACCCTTATCATAGTACTAATGGTACCACTGGTAGTCATGTATAGCTATTGCTACACAGTTTAGTGTTCGCTCAGTTTAGGTAGGTACGTTTACCCAGGTACCCAGGATTTTAGTTAGTTACATAAGTAATAAATAAATTGGTAAGTACCTATAGTAGGTACTGAGATTATTTCAGCCTACATGTGCAAATGCGAACTGAGTGCAGGCCAGTGTTGATAACAAAATCATTGTGTTAACTACCTACTTCATTTGGATGACGTCATTACAGACAGAGAGTTATTACACGGTAATAGATAATTATGTTTACTGTGGTTATTATGTTATAGTTATGAGCTATCATAGTATGACCAACCCGTTGTACTTTTCATACACACGCTCTTACCTGATTATAACGTTGTAACACATCTTTCTTTGATTATTTTTTTTTATCTAGGTTTCTACGAAAGCTAATGTGGATATAAGATAATGTGGAGAAACAAATTCAGTATAAGCATCCAAAAATCAGCTTTTTAGGGTTCCGTACCTCAAAAGGAAAAAACGGAACCCTTATAGGATCACTCGTGTGTCTGTCTGTCTGTCTGTCTGTCTGTCCGTCTGTCACAGCCAATTTGCTCCGAATCTTATGGACCGATTAAGTTCAAATTTGGTACACATATGGATTTCTGTGACCCAAACACGTACAGCTAAAGTAAATATATGAATTTTGAATATGAGAGTCACTTTTAGGGGGAAAATAAGAAAATTAAAAAAAAAAGTTTTGTAAACTGTACCGCGTGATATACCAAATAAAAGGGCTTACTATGAGGGTCTCAAATATATTTTTTTTATAATTGTAAAATATATTGTTTTAAAGTTATTTAAGAAAATTGACGAAAATTGACCATTCCCCCCCCCTTATCTCCGAAACTACTGAGCCTAAAATTTTGAAAAAAATATAGAAAATAGTTGTATACCTGTAGATTACAGGAAAACCTATAAGAAGTCTGTGGTTTTAAAATAACATGGTAAATCTATATATATAAAAAAATCAAAGTCCTGACTGAGTCCCTGACTAATATATCAACGCACAGCCCAAACCAATGGACCTAGAGACTTGAAATTTTGCACATAGATACCTTATACAGGGTGATTTTTTAATGACCAGCCAAATTTTCACAGACTGTTCTACCCATGAATATGAACAACTTTCACTATGGGACCAACTTTGAAATCGCAAAAAAAATATCAGCTGTTTCATACATTTTGATCGAGTAGGTATTGAACTTTTGTAGGAAACCGCTGGTTTTTTTTCGTGATTTCAAAGTTGGTCCCATAGTGAAAGTTGTTCATATTCATGGGTAGAACACCCTGTGAAAATTTGGCTGGTCATTAAAAAATCACCCTGTATAGTGTAAACATCCACTAAGGAAGGATTTTTGGAAATTCCATCCCTAAAGGGGTAAAATAGGGGATGAAAGTTTGTATGAAAAATCCTATCCCTTGAGTTAATAGACTTGAAACTTAGCACGAATATTCATCTAAGTAAATTATAAAGTTTATCATTTTTAGTTTTCCTAAACTACCCCCTAAGGAGGGATTGGGGGTGTCAAAGTTTGTATGGAAGAACTTTAACACGCGGTCCGATTAACTCAAAACTCAGTTTTTATACTTGAGACCAAAAATTAAGACTAACGTGTATCAGGGTTTTCCAAAAATCTACCCCTAAGGGGTGAAAAGTTAATTTTATAGCGGAGGATTTTATTGGGGGCTTGATTAACTCTAAAATTGGTGTAAATAATGTTTGAGTCAAGTTATGGAAACATATCAGATGATTTTTGAAATTCTTTATTTGTGTTCGTGAAAACAGAGATACAGTTTATATGAAAAATCTTATTCATTTGGTTAATGAACTTGAAACTTAGCACAAATACTTGCATAAGTAATTAGTAATGTTTGTCATTATTAGTTTTTCAAAACTACGCCTCAAATGAGGTTAGGGATGTTAAAGTTTGTATAGAAGAATTTTAAAGCGCAGTCCGATTAAAAAAATGGTACTTTGAGTCAAGTTAGGAAACTTGCCAAACGAATTTTCACCGATTTTGACGACATATAGCTGATGTTTTAAGGAGTAACTTAGGCTATTTTTATTTTAGAAAAATAATTAGGGTTCCGCGCAAGAAAATTAAAATCCATGAAATCAGACAACCACGTACAGTCCAGTACAAACTTACTAAGCCTCCGCTGTCTATTACGGCTATAACAACAAATAATAAAAATAAAGCAAAGTTAAAAATGTAAGGGGTCGATCCCCATACAATAAACTTTTCATTTTGGAAAAAAAAAAAAAATTTAATCTACATGTGGGGTGTCATCGTCTAGAACTCGTTGAGTAGAGTACAAACATATTTTTATTAAATCTTTTAAAATTAAGAAATAGGGGGCCGCAAAAGTTGTAAATTTTAGACCATTTTTGTACGAGTTCTAGCGCAACAATTCAACAAATTAGGAACCGTAAGGGCGGGTTACTTTGATGCTAGGGCATACTTTGGCCCAAACTGAGAAAACTGTTTAAACTGCCCGAAGTATCGCGACCACACAACCGAACATCGTATATCCTTCGGTAAATAATTGATGGCGATATAAACGAGTACTTGCGGAACTTTGTGTGGATTTAATGACACTAAACATCTGTCTCGATTTGGGCTAAAGTTATGCCCTAGAGTCAAAGTAACCCGCCCTTACGGAATTTGAAACTTCTTTATACCATGTAGGTACCATGAATACTGTATTTAATCAACAATACTGAAAACGGCGATTCATAAGGTATTTTGTTTAAACATGGGTGATTTTCTGCAACTGCAAAAATAACCTTGTAATTCACAGTATCATTATAAAATAAGTAAAAAGTTATCTTTGCGATTGTTAAACATATAATATGGTACGGAACCCTTCGTGCGCGAGTCCGACTCGCACTTGACCGGTTTTTTTTGTACAAATGTTACCAGAACTTTGGCCGTTCATAATGTACTCATAAATTGTAGGTAAAAGTAAAGAAAGTAAAGAAAACATTTTCATATAAACCTCGCACATGTAATGGAAATTCTACATTTATTTCACAAAAGCAACTCATAAGCAACGATATAGGATAGGTACCTACCTAGGTCGAGTATTACGAGTCTCCCGAGGCTCTTTTGGCGCAATGACATTGACATAGGGTTTTTGATAAACATTGTGAAGTTGTCAGTAATGCGGAAGAAAACCGTCAAATTAGTTCCGCGTAGATGGCGCTATTGTTACTTTAATTCAGCTTTTGTTGCTTTGGTTCGGCTGTCAATGAAGTTGCGTTCAGCTGTGAATGAGAGTCGGCCTACCGAGTAGCTGCAGTACAGTAACTCGCGCTGTGTGAACAGCCAAGACAAGGCGAGCTGCTGGCATGCGAGTACACAGTGCGAGCAGTTGTCTAGTCATCAGCTCGCGCTGTGTAAACAGCAAAGGCAAGCCGAGCTACTGACATGCGAGTACACAGTGCGAGCAAGTGTCACTAGACAGTAGGTATAGTCAGCAGCTCGAACTGTGTAAACCAGCCATAAGTGTTTTTTTTTCGCCTATTGGTAGCTTTGTCTTCTCAAGATGACTTTGACAAGAGACAAACACACGTTACAGGCAGCGCTCTCTTGCGGCGAAGCTTTCGGGAAACAACGCCAACATGATGGCGGCGGTTGTTCCAATTTTGGCCACGGTCCAAAAAACCTTGTAGTGTTGGTACGTAGGTACATACCTACCTAAACTGGGATTGATCGACTAGAATCTGAATTTTCACAAGTGCCTGTGAGAACGTTTTGCAAATAGTGAAATAAGGTCAAATTGTATGTAAGTAATTATATTTACAGGTGTTACTGTTGATCGGAGAGACCTTCGAACACTCGGACGAGATGACCGGAGTTGTCGTCAATGTTAGAGACAAGAACAAAATCTGTGAGTTATAACGAAGTATTTACATTGTTTGGATTTGATTTTGACATTACACTCGCACCATTGCACAATGGTAGTCACTGTAGTCGGCCTCGCTACGATCTTGATAATAAATATTTTAACCAAGGCTTATGAGCTATTCTTATATACTTCTTAGTTCATGGCAAGACAGGGGAAGATCAAAAACTAATAGAACTTGTCATCATACTACGTACGTATGTCTGTCTGTTACCTTTTCCCGCCATAATGACTCAACAAATTTCGATGTAATGCACTCAGGTAGACCATGACCTGAGTTAGGTCATAGTATACTGTTATACCGGTAATGGGTACATTGCCGGGGGATAATTTCCGACCACTACGCGGGTAAAGCCGCGGGGGAAATCTAGTGTTCTATAAACAAACAACTTTTTCAGCTATTTGGATGCGCAGTACCAAACGTAAAGCCATCATGGAGATCGGCAAGAAGTTGAGGATACGGTTACACATACCATGCAGGATTCACTTCTATAAACACAACACGTCTGCATCTTTGTACTCGTTTTAGGTTTCTATAGGTATAATATGTATGTAATAAGTTTAAAAAAGATAGTTGTATGGGTAGAAATCGTCAGCGACACCAGTCGATTAACTAGTTTGTTTTAAATCTTAGATGGGTAGTAATCATTAATTAAAATCGGAATAAAATTAAAATTAAAAGAATATTGTCTTTTAGCTATTGCATGAAATGCTGAAATACCTACTTACAATGTCATCACTGTCCTGCCGTTATCCCAATTGAAATATTTACTTATTCTTTAGATATCGAGTTAACTGACTATTGAAAAAATTGCCCTAATTCAATGTGGTAGGCGTAACACTCTGTTTCTTCCATACTTCAATGTATCGAATAATTTTGTGTTAATTAAGATGATGTGTAAAAGACTTTTGCCGCTGAGAGAACCTACCTACAACCTACTACTATAATATAGGTAGGTATTATTAAGAGTATTATGTTAACCCTGAAGCAGAGGCCTTAGTGCGAGTTTTATACTTACCTACTCGATCTCGATTATGTATTATTAGGGCGAGCGCGCACTGCGGTGCGTTCCGTTAGTTCTGCCGCACTGGGCGGGGCCTACAGTAACAAAACGCATGACCGCAGTGCGCGCACTTCAAAGACATTCCATACTTCACAGATTATGCGTTAGAAAAACGCACCGCAGTGCGCGCTCGCCCTTAACTTAGCAGTTACAGGGCCCTAGTTTCTCGAACGAAAATTATCGCTTTCGCCTTTGTCAAGCCCTTTGAAACTGCTGTTATTGGTTGAATGCCATTCGCAGCAGTTTGTCACATTACCTAATTTTGCGATAATTTTCGTTCGAGAAACTGGCCCACAGTATTTCTGTTATTTTCGAGAGTATGTTTTGTGCCATAAAGTACAAAGTTTATTTAGTAAAAACATTTATTTTATATTTAAAGTTGTTTTTCTTTTTTGTTACAATTCCAAATCAGAAAGTTTTTCCCAACCAATTGCCAGTTTTCCTCCTCCAGCTGCTAAGAATTTTTGATAGAAAAACCCGGCAACTCTGATCGGTTCCCACAATCCGAATTTTGTTCCGAACCGATCCCTAGTGACAACCGAAACCAGTACGAAATTGTGACTCATACATAACCCATACGTGCCCATACCAACGATCCATTCAAGATAATAAACAGAGTGAAATAATAGCAATAATAAAAACGTTTATTGTTAAGCTAAACATAGGAGAAGACAAAACATTTATAATATCGTGCACGTTCTGGAGCTGGTCTGGTTTCTGATCTCCGTTTCCACGGTCTCCTCCACCTTGTGGATACTGTCCTCCGCCGTGTCGATGCCTTTGTGGACGTTTTCTGGAAGGAAATAGTTTCACTGTTACAACTTCTCTCTAAATAAACTGAAAGTGTGTGAAGTGGAAAGGGTGGCACATAATTGAAATATACCTTGAAATGGCCTAAACCTAAAGAAACAAAATGGCCAATAACAAAATAGGTACTCTTTCAGTCATACAGCCTATCCATCAGCACTATTAACGTAGCAACATCACTACATGGTATAAGTAGTAGTGTAGTAGTAGTAGTAGCGATTTGGTGTAAACTGTAACTTATATTTAATGAATAAATGAATTAAATGAATAAAACAAAGTCACTTCCCGCTGTCTGCCCCTAAGTATGCATCTTTAAAACTAGGCAACGTATTTTGATGCGGTTTTTAGGGTTCCGTACCAAAATGGTAAAAAAGGAACCCTTATGGTGTGACTGTCTGTCTGTCTGTCACAGCTGGATAACTCAAGAACTACTAATGCTATCAACTTGAAATTTGGAACAGTCTTAGATGACGTTTACCCAACTATTTTGCAGATAAGAAAGAAGTAAAAATATTTATATTTTTTTTGTAACAGGGGCTGAAAGGGGGTCTTAAAAATTCAAAGTGAGGCTACTAAGGCATGTGGGGTATCATATGAAAGAGCGTTGCTTGCACATTCTTAAACTATTTTTTATTTTTTTTTAGGCCGCATAGTTTTCGGCTTTTGATGAAAAATGTAAAAAAAATACCGTTAGATAAAAATCTGAAATTATTCTATGTGATAGAAGTTTATGTAAAGATTACAGGAAAAATAAAACGATGTCTCTAAATAGCACACTTTTTCAGAAATCGGAACGGAACCCTCGGTGCGCGAGTCCGACTCGCTTTTGACAGGTTTTTTTTTATATAGATAGAGTGATTCAGGCGGAAGCTTCGATCAATATTGATCGAAGGGAGGAAGGTTTATATGCGTAACAAACGCGGGCGAAGCCGCGGGCAAGAAACCGATGAAATTATTTCATTTGTGGAACCGATGAAAGTATTTCTTTTATAATATGACTAGCTTTTGCCCGCGGCTTCGCCCGCGTGGATGTCGGAAAATATCCCACGGGAACGTGCTACTGGGAAATCCTTCCTTATTCCTTGTCTACATTATAAAGGTAACCCCTGTGCAAAATTTCAGCTTTCTAGGTTCAAGGGTTTGGGCTGGGCATTGATGAGTCAGTCAGTCAGGACTTCTCTTTTTTTTATATAGTCAATCAATGTGTTTCAATTTAATCCATTAATTTCCAGACACCCTGTATGTATCAATCTGCCTAGCCTTTTCCAACTATGTTGGGGTCGGCTTCCAGTCTAACTGGATGCAGCTGAATACAAGTATTTTACATGGAGCGACTGCCTATCTGACCTCCACAACCGTTACTGGGTAACACGGTACCCCTAGGTAAGACTGGTTGTCAGATTTTCGGGTTTCTGGCGACCTGTAACGACTGTCAAAGATCCAAGAATGACAGCCGGGACCAAGGACTTAACGTGCTTTCCGAGGCGCGGAGGGGTCTCGGTATGTAAAGATGGCCACCCATCTACGGACCGACCGCGGCAAGACCCGTGCGACTTTTATTTATGTTGTAGGCATTTATTTGATGAAGAACAAGTAGATAAGGTTTCTCATCTGTTGCGCTTTTTATACCATTTCACAAGGTGTTTTCCATCCGTGTCATTGATGCGATAAATTAAAATACTCGAGCTAATTTTTGTTATAAAATATTGCATGATTTTCATTTGCACCTAATTGTTCTACCTGATCATCATCAATTTAAGTTATTAAAGATACATTATACATAGATACCTACATATCTAAGCATTTGTGGGAATCAATAAAGTAATTTTTGAAGTGGTTAAGTTTTTTTTTGTTTTCTTTCTTTTTAATATTGTTTAATATGATGTAAGTAACACCAATACTTATGAATATCAGTGGAGTTGGTATAATATGTTATTATATGTATCACACTAACATTATAAAAACGAAAGTGTGTGTGTTTTTTTGTATGTTTGTTACTTCTTCACGCTCAAACGGCCCGACCGATTTGGATGAAATTTGGTATGTAAATAGCTTATACCCTGGATTAACACATAGGCTACTTTATATCCCGGTCTACGCGGGTGATACCGCGGGGCGCAGGTAGTATAATCTATATAAATAAAAATGAATGGCTAAATGTGTTGCTAGGCGCAAACCTCGAGAACGGCTGGACCAATTCGGCAATTTTTTTTTCAAATAATCGTTGAAGACCGAGGAAGATGAAGAGAAAAATTGGAAAAGTTGCCGGGAAAATTGGAAAAATCGGGAAAATAAAGTGCATTTTCTATGCGAATTTTGTGTTCATTATTGGAATTTAGACAGGACAACGTCTGTCGGGTCTGCTAGTTATTAAAATTAATAAACCTTAAAAGAAAAAATAAACCTTGAAAGAAATTTAATTAATTTTAAGTAGAAAAAGATAACCAAAATGTGTAGGTAAATCCTGAGTCTCTTGGAAAAATACATATGCTGTTATGAATATGCAGCGTAAACAAGTAAGTAAACAAACGAAAAGATAACACTTACCAACAACTTTTTCTTCGATGACTTTCCCTTTCCCCATACAAGAATGTTCTTTATCTCTGATAGTCTGAAACATTCGGGCGAAGCGTCCTTTCTCAGGAGTTTTGTGAACTACAACGTCACTTTCCTCGCTATGCTCTGTGTCTTCGGGAACATCAATGTGGTCTTCACTTCTGACAATAGGCATCACAGCTTGCGTCTTAGTTTTACCTGCCTGCGGACTGGACTTATCTGATCCACAGGGTATCGTCTCATTCTCAGATTGTCCTGCTTCACTTTTCTGACCATCGTCACTGTGTTTACTGAGAACCGGACTTATGTGACTTAAGTCGGGAATGTGTAGCAGCTCTGGTAATATCGGTGTTTTCGGTGGAGGTGAGTTCGCTATCTCTATCATTTTATTCGGTATGTCAAGAACTTTCTTCGCTTCATCATGAACTATAGGAGGAATCACAGCAGCTTTCTTCACGAACTCTTCAACAACTTCCACTTTCTCATTCACTTTGTCAGTAACAGTCGTAACGACTTCTTCCACTTTACTTTCAGCCTTATCGGCCATCGTGTCCATATTTTCAATGACCTCCAAAACTTTAGTTTCTCCATTAGAGGCAAGCGTATCAATCGCGTCTGTGTTTATATCGGGTGCGTCATGCGTGCTTCCGTTTTCGTTCTCAAGGTCGTTTATGTTTACTATGTGGGAGCCGCTGACGTTGGCCTCTAATGAATCTATCGATCCGGACTCTTCGTTCACATTTCCATTCACGTTATCGGTGTTGTGCACGTCAACGTTAGAGTTCGTGATGTCCTCGATTACATGCGAGTTTTCTTCAGATTTATTCATGGTTGGTACTTTCTGTAGCGGCGGGAGTTCGGTTAAGGAGATCTGTCTAGTTTGTTCGTCGACTACGTTGAAGTCGTTGTTGGTGAAGTCCGCGTTGGATCCCTTGGTGGCGGTGAGTAATGTGTGGCACCCTCCGCAGGCCACATTGTCTACGATGTGCCCATTCATAGCGGTGACCCGCTTAGGTGTGTATTGATTGGGGACTGCTTCGTTCGCGTTGTCAGCATCGTCGATTTCCTCCAAACAAAGTTTATTGTGCCGGGACTCGCCGCAGGCGTAAAGCAATCCGTTGTCTGTAACGTAAAACGAAGTTTTATACGACCAGCGACGACAAATGGTAATCGAATACTGATCATACCGCCCCGCCGAGGGTAATTTAGACACTATTTATGTTGACGTGACAATGAAAATGAGCCAATTACATTAGGTATCGAATGTGTGCCAGTAATAAATGTCCGCTTTGATGAGCTGGAATGAGGCTTTTAAATAAATGAAATGTGTGTCATTTCCTTAATATTCAGTGAATGCAGTGTCTAAATAAATATTAGTCACGTACGTACGTAGTTGTGTTTACGAAAAGGTCTCAGGTCAAACTGTAACTGTTGAACTTTTATTTGTTTACTGTTCACTCGCTGCCGCTGTCTAGAGTAGTTTTTCACAGCACACGGTAAAAAGTGAAAGTAATGCATTTTAAATTTCTATCACTGATTTACAAACACATAATGGGACGTTCTATCGTTCGTTCGTTCTACGTTTGAAATTTTGAATAGCACATAAGAAAGGCTTCTCACTCACAGCGTGTCTTACGTCAACTAAACAGACAGAGGCTTGCGAAAACTTTTCTACTCACAACAAAATCAATATTACCTGTCACAAACGCAGTGTGCATCGCTCCACATGCGACCAGTTTCAGCTGATAGCCATCGAACATCTTCTCCATGTCAATTTCTGTAGGTTCTGTCACATGTTCGACCTCCTTAGGAAGTCCGAGCTGTCCTTTCTCGTTGGATCCGAAGCTCAGGATCTTGGACTCGTCCATGGACAGGAGGAAGGTGTGGGCAGCGCCACAGCACGCGCTTTTTATAGGGATGCTTAGTGGTAAGACTGTTGGGACGTACACTGTGGTGGGCTTGTCTGGTATACCAAGTTTCTGGTTCTCATTGTCTCCGGTGACGAAGACTGCGCCTATTGCTGTTGGAGATACAGTTAAATACATTATGCTGAAGCTGCTTCTATGGCACGTACTCTAACTCTATGTCTCTAACTTCTAAATTTTATTGACTGCGCAAAATGTCTCATTCAAATTCCAGGAATTTGCAACAAAAAACCTATTTTGGGCACATAGTAAAAGTAATTACTATCAACAACAACAGTTTATGAAATTTGATTCTTGTTTAGAAATAGTACAGATTTTTTTTATGGCTAGTTTTTCTAGAGAATTATACCATTTTGGAATCTTGGATAGACGCGTCAAATTTTAAAAAAACTTGCCATAGTAGTGTCCATACATTTTTTTTACACCACGATGAGTGAAAGTGGACTGAATGGTAAAAATCTCCCAAAATTTTAGGGAAAAAATTATTTTGATTGTTTTTTGTGTAAAAATTACAAACATTCTAGAATTTATAATTATTATGGTGGATAGCAGTGCTATTTAGCTTGCCGATACAAAAAAAAAAATCAGAAATTTTTGAAGAATTGTGGTCATGGTAGTTAAAAATATCTTGAGAGATGTCAATTTCAGAAGGATTTTATTTTTTGTATGTAATTTTTTTTTAAATTGAGATATTTTTTTAAATTTAATTTTCCTCGAGTAGTCATGAGCAGGTCCACCCTCTGGTGCCCGCTTATCGTTGAATTTTGGGACACGTTGTATACATACCGGTCAAAATCATAACCCTCTTTTTGTTTTGCCGTGGTCGGGTAAAAACAGATGAAATTCAGCAATAACGCGAAACAGACGTGGCTGTTTCATTCATAAGTGAAGATTAATGACTATTTCATTACCTATGTGCTGACGACTCAACAAAAATAAAGTCATAGTAAACTAGTGTAACTGAACATGTTCAACAAGTGGATACATGTCATATACATAAGCTCACGCCTTCATCCCATGATGGGGGTAGGCAGAAACTACAGAACACCACCTAATACGGTCCTTGCATACTCCTTTTGCCTCGTTTACGTTCATACATTTGGTCACACAGCACGCTGGTTGCGAGTACCATGCGACTGACCTTTACGAAGAACATCGCCAATATGTCCTCATATTGCGTCCCCTTCCAGTCACATCTGCTTTGTGAATACCTTCTGTTAGTCCCCTTACATTCATCCTCTCAACATGACCAAACCATCTAATCATACTCTTTTCAATGTTTCTCACTACATCGTCCTTTAAACCGCACCGTTGCCTCATCACATCATTCCTCAGCCTATCATTCATAGTCACCTTATGGTGCATCCACGCCGAAGTTATTTTTTGTAGAGCAACATTTTGCAACCTGAAGGCCAATTCTCGTACCCAAAAACGTTCAAATTCAAGTCGCAATCTCATGCCAGCGACATTTTTGACTGACTGAGATGAGATTGCGGGCGTTGTTGTTAAAAATACGGGAATTGCCTCCCTGATAACATAAAGTAACTTTCTATAACTTTTGCGGCTTCTGTTATTTTTTGTTATCCGTCCACCGCCCACTTGAAAACGTTGCTCCACAAAAAGTAAAATTCAATTCATCAAATTAATGTGGTAGTAAAAATATTTAAAATAAGAACTTATGTAAAGTTCTTATTTTAAATATTAATATAAGAACTTAAAATATTTAATTAAATTAAATTAAATAAAATAAGAACTTAAGTAAAGTTCTTGTTTTAAATATTTTTAGTAACACACATTTGGCCAATATTTAGCATGCAATAGTTAGGTGTGGTGTTAGGTTAGGTGTGGTTTAGTCAGGTAGTTAGTTTTTTACACTTAACACCGGTGTGGATGCGCATAAAGAAACAGATAATTTGAAATGCCGACGACCACTCAC
Organism: Cosmia trapezina; assembly: GCA_905163495.3. Taxonomy (NCBI): domain Eukaryota; kingdom Metazoa; phylum Arthropoda; class Insecta; order Lepidoptera; family Noctuidae; genus Cosmia; species Cosmia trapezina. The sequence continues at coordinate 28,370,943 of LR991020.1, read as the reverse complement.
CGGTCGTGATTTGCGTAGCTATCACTATGCATAATGTAAATGCGCTCGTAGCAAAGTGCTACGGCGTAGACCGACCGTGCTACGACGTTAGGTATCACCGCGTCATTTATTTATTGTAAAGGGCTTAAAATACTTTTCGATCCTTTCTGTACAGATTTTTTTGGACGTTTGTATTATGACAGGTTTCAGTACTTTTACCTGAGTAAATAAGTTTTACAATAAATTTTATAAAATGATATTATTATGTATATTTTATAAATTGTATGAAAAAAAACACGTTTAACGTATTTTTAAAAAACTATTTATATGATGTCGGTGTTTCCTAGTTGACAGTTACTTTAAGTATTTATTTATTCTGTAATGTTTGGAACTTTGGGCACTAATTACATCAATCTACGGAGATAGAGTTTTACGTGGACAAAATTTTGTTATTTCTATTTATTTTCACGAAACAATTTTACAAATGTTAATGTTTTTCAAGCGTCAAATAGTATATTATGCAATTAGTGAATAAAGGACGGATTTAAAGGGAGGGCCATAGATGAATCACGAGCGTAGCGAGTGATTCAAGTGTTAGAATCCTGAGCGACGCGAGTGATTCATGGCCCTCGATATAAATCCGTTTTATTCAAGAGTTGCATATTATACTTTATACCATGACTTAAGTGAAAATAGACATATAATGAAGTAAAAGGAAAGTTAAATTGGCTTTGATGTAAACCAGCCGTGATTTTTTGAGTAGCAAGTTTTCCACTATATCGGCCGCCCTCTTTTTCATAAACTCAGGTGTTAACACATCTTCATCACTAGAATGCATTTTTAATCGATTAGAACAACACTAAACAAACACAAAATTAAAGATTAAAGTAACACTAAACTTTGTGTTCGTACAACTTACAGTATTCAAAATAGCGCCAATTTACTAAGGACAGCAAAGAAAACAGTTTTTATTCTAATGCTAAACTCCTTGTCAAAAATGTCGACCAATCAAATTGAATTTAGAACACATCAATATAGGTCAAATACAAAGATTACACTTACACTAGATACGGCAAGCCACGACCAAGCGTGCCCTGCATGTTCGACTGTTCGTACTAAAAAAAGTCTGTTAGCTCAGTGACGATTAGCGATTGAAACAATTCTGTTTACTTTGAGCACATCACTAAATGGCTGGGGTGAAGTTATCGTAGGTATAAAAAAGATGACACGTTCGGTTTTCATACTATCTAATAACATGCCGTATCTAGCCTAGGTACTCTAAATCTGTGGTCGAATACATTGGTGTGTTCCATTTTCAAACATCAAAACAGTGAGTAAAAGTGCTTTTTATTCACTGTTTTCAGTGAATAAAATAAGCTTTTTAGAGGGGGAATGGTATAATAGTATATTATGTAATTAGTGAATAAAGGACGGATTTAAAGCGAGGGCCATAGATGAATCACGAGCTAGTGAAGGATTTTAACGATTGAATCACGACCATAGGGAGTGATTCATGATGATTGAATCACGAGCATAGCGAGTGATTCAAGTGTTAGAATCCTGAGCGACGCGAGTGATTCATGGCCCTCGATATAAATCCGTTTTATTCAAGAGTTGCATACTATACTTTATACCATGACTACGAGAAAAAGAAAGATTTAAGTGAAAATAGACATATAATGAAGAAAAAGAAAAGTTAAATTGGCTTTGATGTAAACCAGCCGTGATCTTTTGGGTAGCAAGTTTTCCACTATATCGGCCGCCTTCTCTTTCATAAACTCAGGTGTTAACACATCTTCATCACTAGAATGCATTTTTAATCGATTAAAACAACACTAAAAAAACACAAAATTAAAGATTAAAGTAGGTAACACTAAACTTTGTGTTCGTACAACTTACAGTATTCAAAATAGCGCTAATTTACTAAGGACAGCAAAGAACACAAAACAGTTTTTTATTCTAATGCTAAACTCCTTGTCGAAAATGTCGACCAATCAAATTGAATTTAGAACACATCAATATAGGTCGAATACACAGATTACACTTACACTAGATACGCCAAGCCACGACCAAGCGTGCCCTGCACGTTCGACTGTTCGTACTAAAAAAAAGTCTGTTAGCTCAGTGACGCTTAGCGATTGAAAAAATTATGTTTACTTTGAGCACATCACTAAATGGCTGGGGTGAAGTTATAAAAAAGATGACACGTTCGGTTTTCATACTATCTAATAACATGGCGTATCTAGCCTAGGTACTCTAAATCTGTGGTCGAATACATTGGTGTGTTCCATTTTCAAACATCAAAACAGTGAGTAAAAGTGCTTTTTATTCACTGTTTTCAGTGAATAAAATAAGCTTTTTAGAGGGGGAATGGTATAATAGTATATTATGCAATTAGTGAATAAAGGACGGATTTAAAGCGAGGGCCATAGATGAATCACGAGCTAGTGAAGGATTCTAACGATTGAATCACGAGCGTAGGGAGTGATTCATGATGATTGAATCACGAGCGTAGCGAGTGATTCAAGTGTTAGAGTCCTGAGCGACGCGAGTGATTCATGGCCCTCGATATAAATCCGTTTTATTCAAGAGTTGCATACTATACTTTATACCATGACTACGAGAAAAAGAAAGATTTAAGTGGAAATAGACATATAATGAAGAAAAAGGAAAGTTAAATTGGCTTTGATGTAAACCAGCCGTGATTTTTTGGGTAGCAAGTTTTCCACTATATCGGCCGCCCTCTCTTTTATAAACTCAGGTGTTAACACATCTTCATCACTAGAATGCCTTTTTAATCGATTAGAACAACACTAAACAAACACAAAATTAAAGATTAAAGTAACACTAAACTTTGTGTTTGTACAACTTACAGTATTCAAAATAGCGCCAATTTACTAAGGACAGCAAAGAACACAAAACAGTTTTTATTCTAATGCTAAACTCCTTGTCAAAAACGTCGACCAATCAAATTGAATTTAGAACACATCAATTAGGTCGAATACACAGATTACACTTACACTAGATACGGCTAGGCAACCGACCAAGCGTGCCCTGCATGTTCGACTGTTCGTACTAAAAAAAGTATATTAGCTCAGTGACGCTTAGCGATTGAAACAATTCTGTTTACTTTGAGCACATCACTAAATGGCTGGGGTGAAGTTATCGTAGGTATAAAAAAGATGACACGTTGGGATTTCATACTATCTAGTAACATGCCCTATCTAGCCTAGGTACTCTAAATCTGTGGTCGAATACATTAGTGTGTTCCATTTTCAAACATCAAAACAGTGAGTAAAAGTGCTTTTTATTCACTGTTTTCAGTGAATAAAATAAGCTTTTTAGAGGGGGAATGGTATAAAGATCCTTGTAGCACTATATTAGTTACTGTTGGAGATTGATTATATAGGCAATATTCAACCTTATTTCTTTGCACTACTAACCAGTAATAAACACAGTATGGTAGTATCCACACTCGACGAAGGCGATCTTTTCCATAAACTTGAGCTCGGTGAACTTGACACATGAACGGGTGTCCTCGCCCAGTCCCAGCTGACCTTCAGTGTTGGAGCCGGACACGAAGACCCGCCCGTCATCTGATGGAGAAGAAGAAGACGGTAACTCAAGCAAATAAATTGTGTAGACAAGAATACCGGGTCGGCGCTAAAAAAATGTTCGTGGTACGCTTTAGTGCGCGCGGAACTAGTTGGCCGCGCCTTAGCTAATGAGAATGAATATAACAAAGATGATGATAAGTAGGTTTAATGGTGGTGCACACATACATGGTGGTGCATGCATGTGTTTAATGTTTTTTTCATTAATTATTAATTATAATTATCATTATTATCACCCCTGTCGCCACCTGAGGAGCGGCCAACTAGTTCCGCGCGCACTATAGTAATAATATTTCTATGGTTCGTGGGTTTTTTTTTGTCAAGGAATTTTTAATAGCAGCCCGGACTTAGGCCAAGATTTACAGATCGCACTTTGAGTTCACTTTGCAAAACAAAGTAAGCGTTTCATACGACCTTGCCTTAGCCTTGGCCTTTTTAGCCTTTTGTTATTATGCACATAATATTCATAATAAGAAACGAATCTGAACAAGCGTTTCGTATGAATATCAACATTAAACAGGTACCAATAAAGTTCACATTTGTACCAAAAACGGCAGTTTTTGGCGGTAACTGCTAAGGCTTCGAAATTTCAAAATGTTCCATATCTCCCGACTTATTATTTTTTTCTCAATGGTGGTTCTAGTTGGCAGCACTACTCGCCTTAAGCCTCCTGTGCCTGATCTTTGTCCGTTCGTGTCTGGTTGTCGTCCCGTTGGACTGTGAGACTTAGCCGACGTTCGCACGGACGTAAAAATATCGCGGCGATTTTAGCGCCGGGAGTTGAAAATCCAACAGTGTGTTTTTCGTCGCGCTGGGATGCACTCTGTTTTTATTAGGTTGGATTCTCGAAGCTCGGCTCAACACCGTGAGTTGAAAATCCAGTGCGCGATAAAATCCCGCCGCGGTTTTTTACATCCGTGCAAACGTCGGCTTACTCTCATAGTCCGGAACAGAGAATGGTCCTGTGTTTGCGCACACACTTTTGCACTGTAATATTTGCCACGTAGTTTCTCCGCTGAGATTGGCAGTCAGGATGTTATTTATAATGTATACAAGGTGTAAAGCGCAGGCCACACTGGGAACGAAGGTAAGTTCGGTTAGCTTCGCTCATGTAACTACCGCGTCTTTTCATACTGAGCCGAAGTGTGCAAATGCTAAAAGAACTTAGCTTGCTGGTAAACATTGAGCAAAAATTATTGCTGGGAAACGACTTTTATTTTTCGTGTGAAAAATCGCTGATTCCGGCAGCAAAACACGCAAAACAAAGTATTAAGGGTGCATTCAACGGTTTTTTTTTTTTTTTTTTTTTTTTTTTTTTTTTTTTTTTTTTGAGGGTGGGAAATCATCAAATAACTTCTCCCGCTCTGGGTGGAGCGGGAGGGCGTGTCAGACTTTTACTGACTAAAACCCACCCGTGTTCCTTCAGTTGCCTATGCCAGGGCCACGGTAACCCTTTCAGACAACCCGCGACCCCAGCGGCGTCGGCCCTATTGGGCCCCGTCACTTGCTGACATCTCTTTGAGGGGCGCGTGGAACACGACGCGCCGTCGACTCGGGCCTGGTCCTTACCGGACGGCGAGCTACCCGCTGCTCACCGTCCGCAGGCCCGCGCCTACGGTGGCCGGAAATCGCCCCGCGATTCCCGCCGCCCAGGGCGTCTCCTGCGGCGACTGAGGGCGTGAGGCTGCCTCTCCCTCACGCGTTCCGCCTCCTCCTTCGCGAGCATCACTGCTTCGCAGAAGGAGGTGACGGCCTCCCATGCACTCTCGCTCCGAACCATGGCCTGGACCAGGCTCGGACGCGAGAGATCGCCGCCGCCGATCGCCTCCGTGAGAACACGGCGGTGCTCTGCCCAAGCCGGGCAGACCTCCACTGTATGCTCCACCGTGTCCTCCGGGCGATCCACACAATGGAAACACCCGGGCGTTTCCTCCCGCCTTATGCGAAACAGGAACCTCCCGAAACAACCGTGTCCGGTGAGGACCTGCGTCAGGCGGAAGGTGAGGACGCCGTGGCGCCTCTCTAACCACTCCTCAAAGAGGGGACTTATCGCCGCTATTGTGGCGTGCCCAGCGCTGGGTTGCGACAGTCGCGCCCTCCATGCCGCCATGAGATCCCGCCGGAGCTCTGTCCGCTGTACCGTGATTTCTCGCGGCAGCGGAGTTACGCCCCGGCGCTTCGCCTCCTCGCGCCACTCCCACACGTGCGCGAGGACCTTTGCCTCCAGATCCCACGGCGGCAATCCGGCAAGGAGGCTCGCCGCCTCCCGGGAGACCGTGCGGTATCCCCGGACTAGCCGGATGGCCATGACCCTCTGGGACGCGTTCAACCTGCCGGCTGGTCCCAGCCTTAGGGAACGCGCCCACACCGGTGCTCCGTAAAGGGCCATGGACCGCACGACCCCCGCGTAGAGCCTCCGGCGGCGGGTAGGAGGCGTTTGGACCCCCCAGATTGGGCAGGAGCCGCCTCAAGGCAGCCCCAGCCCGTGCCAGTCTGGGAGCCAAACGTCGGAAATGCTCCACGAAGTTCCACCGGCTGTCGAGGACGAGTCCCAGGTACCCCTCCCACCGTTATATCGGAACCCGACGGTGGCGCATTCCGAGGACCATGAAAACACATGGCCTCGGACTTGTGCAGGGCCACCTCGAGTCCCAACTGCCGGATCCTCTCCACGACTATCGCAACCCCGCGTGTCGCTAAGTCAGCCGCCTCCTGGTGCGACCTCCCCTGCGCCTGGACCAGCGTGTCGTCAGCGTAACATACTACGCTGACGCCGCTAGGGAGGTCGGCGCGCAGCACCCAGTCGTAACCGATGTCCCACAGATGCGGCCCCAGGACCGATCCCTGTGGGACACCGCACGACATCTCTCGCCGGTTCCACTCTCCCTGATGACCGGGGTATATGACGGCCCTGTCCGTCAGATAGGCCTCGACCACTCGACGGAGGTAGGTCGGCATCCGGTGATACCGGAATGCCTCCCTGATGCAACTCCAGGGCAGGGTATTAAAGGCGTTGCGATGTCTAAGGACACCGCCAAGACGACCCCACCCCGGGCCACTGCATCCCCCGTCGTGAGGGCTCGCACGCGCATGATGGCGTCCACCGTAGAGCGCCCCTTGCGGAAACCAAACTGGCTCTCCGCCAAATCCGGCCCCTCCTGCACCAGCCACCCGACGAGGCGGTCTGCAATGACTCTTTCAAAGAGCTTGCCCACCTCGTCGAGCAGCACGATGGGCCGGTAAGCGGACGGAGAGCCCCTCCGCAGGGCGCCCCATATTCCAAAAAAAAAAAAAAAAAAAAAAAAAAAAAAAAAAAAAAAAAAAAAAAAAAAAAAAAAAAAAAAAAAAAAAGGGTGCATTCAACGGTACGGGAGTTGTGGGTGTCTTAAGTGTCTAAACACACTATGCCGAAGTTACGCGACCGAAGTTCGGCATGGTTACGCCTGCAATGCTATTTGAATTACTGACGACACACTATGCCGAAATTACGTTGCGTTCTAGCGTACAGCCGAACTTCGGTCGGGCGTCAGTTCAGTGGCAATTCGGCGGCAACGTATTATTGGCAAGTTCGGTTCGATTACCGAAAAGATCAGGGGCGGAGAGCAGCGGGAGGCAGGCATGCCAGGGCCCCGCGTGTCGGCCCCACGGTGCTATAGCTTAAGAGGAAATGTGGGTGCTCTTTTCTCCATACAAACAGATACAAACGCTCTCGCCTGTTTTCTTTCTGGTTAATGACCATAAAGCAATGATTTTTTACAGAAATATAAATATCAGCTACTTGTATGCCCCTATGTTTTCCTTTTTGATGATATATTATTTTTATAAGAACTAGAACCCTCAAACAATGCTCAAAATTGCCTATTCAGACCGCTGTCAACAGACGCCTAGTGTACTAATTTGACAACTATTAACGAAAAAAGAAAAACATAGGGGCATAGTATATACGGTTAAAGATATTTATTTCTCAAAAGAATTAACAAATTCACTTAGAGAGAAAAACATAAATGATTATAAACAAAATGTGCCATCAAGCGTAGCTTAAAATAAAATATTGCTACACACAGTTCGTAATTATCTTAAAAGTAACATTATAATACCACTTTCACACTTAACAAAACAAATCGCAAGTAGGTAGGTAGTTCTACGCAGAGAACAGCAGAATTTTAAGAGATGTGGGTAGGGTGCATTTTAACAGTTGAAGCGTGTTTACTAAGGCCTACACCACAGTGCAAGTGAAACGATAAAAAATAAAATAATACCTAGTTTGTTTAATTTCCTTCTTTTTTTTTTTTTTTTTTTTGAAAGTAACGTTGAAGCATAGGTTTTTGTAGATATTGGTATAATTATAAGGATTTGTATATTTTATTATTTATCATGTTTATTTTACTGTACTATGATTTTCATTTTTATCGCTAATTTGTTCTATACTAATCTCAAGGAAAGTTGAACTATATATTATGATATATATATATTATATAAATATATATTTTATTTTTTATTTTTTTTTAAATATATGTATACCTATTCATTGTTCTATAGGCCAGGAAAGATCTTTTAGTATATGGTTTCTTAAAGTTTTCTTGTAAATGTTAAACGATTTATATATATCCTTCTTATTCAGTTTATGAAATATCTTTTAAATTGGTCCAATGGAGGAGGAAATAGGCGAGAGCCAAACCTCGAAATGTGACTTTTTACATAGGCTAGTCATAGTCGGATCTGCAGTTGTCCTTATCGCACGAATTCGAGGGCGGAGCGCTCGGAGAGCGACAGCAATACCTTCTTAAAATACCTAATTTTCAAAAGGCTGGCTGCCCGCATTTCCTCTTAAGCTGGGCACTAACGGTCAGTTCATTTGGATTAAACAAATGGATGAACCACCAAAATACTAAAATACTTGCATAGGAAATTGATTCGTGTTGCCTTGTATAAGGAGCATAATCGTATCAGCCAATAAATCCTTGGAAGTTCAAAGTATTTATTTGCAAATACGAAAGATCTTCGTATTTATGTAAAGACTTGGCTCTATTTCCTATGCAAGTATTTATGCACGCCACGCGGCGTGATGCCAAATAGATGTGGGTTTTCGCACTCACGGTGAAATCGCGCGACGCCAAACGGCGAGATGCTGGATTTCGGTGCGCACGGTAATCCGTGAACACTTACGGTCAAAAGACTGCAGTGCAATTCTGTACAAGTCTCACCGTGAAAATCTAGGTGAAGTGAGTTGTCATTCTACCTGATGCTAGGGATTGACACTATTGCCAGCTCACTTCACCCAAGTTTTCACAGTGAGATTTGTACAGAATAGCTGGAATGCCCAGCTTTAAAGAACAAAAGTAAGGGAAAACAAAAGTCAGAACTACAAAATAAAATTGAAGGAAAAACCGACTTCTTATATAAACAAAATGATAAAAAAATTCATGAAATAGAAGAAATAAATAAAAAAATAGAAAAGCTAAGCAAAGAAAATGAAACCCTGAAAAATTAAATAAAAAATATGAAGCATCTATCACCAACTCCAGACATTAAAAATACTGAAAACTACTTCAAGAAAATAGTAATCTATGGCTTCTCCGAATATTACAATGAGTCAGACTATGAACTACACAGCAGACTGATTGAAATGTTTTATGAAATTCTGCAAGTAGACCTAAGCGGATACATAGAAGAAACAAATCGTTTAGGAAGATTTACCACAACAAATAGACCCCTAGTTATTGAGCTTCTAAGCAAGAAAATGGCTAGGTACATTGTTGAGAATAGTCACTATTTCCAAGGCATACATGTGTCCGAATTTCTAAATGAAAATGCAAGAAAAGAAAGAAAATTAATGCGCGAGGAAATGCTAAGAGCACGAAAAAATGGACAGTATGCAGTAATACGAAATAACAATTTATTTATAGATGGGAAACGGATATTAAATAAAGAAGAAGCGACCGGAGAGACGACATACCGCAAAAGCGTCAAAAGTAACGAACAAATAAACAACGATGAAAAAACCCTCTCTACACAACATTCCAAACCTAATAATAACGACTATACTAAAAATAATACTTTTCGTAACCACAGAACAACATTTTAAAATTTTATATCAAAACATACAAAGCATATATAACAAACAACATCTCTTGAAGCCTTCGTCCATGAAAAAACAATGTATAACGCTATATGCCTATGCGAGACTTGGCTATCACCAGAAAAATTGAATAGCTTACAGTTTAGCGGCTACAACATTGCAGCATCTTACTGTCGCCGTACTCGAGGAGGCGTCTGTAATACAGACGCCGCCGCCTCCTCGAGTGGTTTTGCAACAAGATACAGACTCTGTATCTTGTTGCAAAACCATTTCGAATACAAAGAAGTTTGTGATATTGGTAATATGTCTATTGAGTATTGTATAGAATTATGTGCAATAGAACTACCTAATGAGAATTTACTTATAGTTACAATTTATTGGAATAGAAGAGAGGAGGAAGTATTTACTCGCCAATTAAAAGACATGATGTATTATATTAATAATAAATATTCAAGATATAACGTAATAATAGGAGGAGATTTAAATATAAATATCTTAGACGCCTGTTTAAAAACTAACTTGTTCTTAGATCTAATGTTAGAACATAAGTTCATACAACACATCAAAGTCCCCACGCGTATCTCACAAACTACCTCAACATGCTTAGATTTAATTTTTACAAATTTTAATTATACACATACTTACACCACCGTAGAAGAATTAAGTTTCTCAGACCACTGTGCAACCATCTTCCACATGAAATTACTTAGCGACAGCAATAAAAAAATAAACTGGTTCGCGAAAAAAAGATTATAATAATACCAAAAATGTAGAAAACTTTAAATCTGAATTAAAAAATCAAAATTGGAATGAAATAATACAACCAAATAAAAATATAGATGTAAACTACAATGCGTTTATTAATATATTAAATAAAATTTTAAATGAGTGTATTCCTCTGCAGCAAATAAAAATAAAAACGATATTAAGAAGTACTGGCTAAAAAAGGGTATTAAATTATCTTGCAAAAACAAAAGACTACTTAAAATACTTACCATCAAAACAAACAATTCCACATTATCAAAATATTATAAAAAATACGAAATAACCCTAAAGAAAACTGTAACGACTGCAAAAAAACTACAATTTATAAATAAAATAAAAAAGTCAACAAATAAAGTAAAAACTATGTGGAATATAATAAACGAAAGAACAAATAAATCAATTAGAAAAGAAAAACATAATATAAAATTAAATAAAAATGATAACTTGATAACTGATCCTAGGCAAATAGCTAATATTTTTAATGACATCTTTGCTTCTATTGGGGAAAAAACCTCTCCAGCAAAAGGAGCCCCTGTGATGTGCCCCACAGAAAACACCATGTTTCTCAGCCCTGTCGATCCATATGAAGTAAATAAAATAATAAACAAATAAAAAAAATAAAAAGAGCTATGGAGTGGACGAACTCCCCTCATTTCTTCGTGCAGACGAATTAACCCTACCTTTTTATAAACTAATTAACCAATCGTTTGAAGAGGGAACCTTTCCCAATCAACTTAAAACTGCAATAATAAAACCCATACATAAGAAAAATTCAAAAACAGACCCTAACAACTATCGCCCTATCGCTCTATTACCAACTGCGTCTAAAATCTTTGAAAAGGCTATGTGTGACCGCGTATACTCTTTTTGTGAAAAATATAAAATACTTGACGACTGCCAAAACGGTTTCCGCAGAAACAGGTCTACAACGTTAGCATCTATAAATACGTACAAGAGGCTCTAACTATGATTAATAATAAAAACTACGCCATAGGTATGCTGCTTAATATGAGCAAAGCCTATGATAAGGTTCAATTTAAAATACTATTAGATAAGTTACATGGGGTAGGAATACGCGGAAAAGCTCATGAATGGTTTGCATCATGTAACCTAAGGGATAGGGTACAAATAGTATAAATTGAATATTTTGATAACAACACAAATGAAATAATTAAAATGAGATCCGACAGCAAAGCAGTTAACGCGTCCATTCCCCAAGGAAGTGTGGTAGGCTGCTTGATGTTTCTTATCTATATCAATGACCTTCCTAAAATTATAAATGGACCATGTGTTCTATTTGCGGACGATATCTCTCTGCTCACCTCATGCCGGAACGATGATAACATAAACGCCAAATTAAATTCCCTTCTTTCTACAGCTGTAAACTGGATGGATAACCATAATTTAGAAATTAACTTTACATAAACAAAATTAATTACTTTTCATCCCCATCAAAAGTCCCCATTAGAACTAAATTTCATTTATAATAATGCAAAATTGGAACAAGTAAATGAATTTACTCTCCTAGGTTTGTCTATAGATACCCACATAAATTGGAAATCCCACATACAGAAAGTACGAGCAAAACTATCAAAATTCTGTTATGCCCTACGCGAAATAAAGAAAACTACCAACCTGCCACTTACTACGCGTATGCCCAGGCATGGCTCAGCTATGGGGTCATGCTGTGGGGTAACAGTACAGATTCACAAACCATATTTATTTTACAAAAGAAATTAATTCGAATAATAACCAATAAAGAACCAAACCAAACCACACTTCCGAAAACACAAAATACTCACACTTCCATGTCTATATATTTTAGAATTGTGTAAATTTGTCAGAAAACACCCAGAATTGTACACCACTTGCGAAGAAACACAAACAAGATACACTTTTCGACACAACAAAAACAAAATAAACATACCTCAATCCCGACTCAAAATGCACTCACCCAGCCCTTTAGTTATGTCCATAAAAGTTTATAACAAATTGCCAAATGATATTAGAGAAGTAAACAAAACAAATGTATTTATTAATAAATTGAAACAATTTCTGGAATCAGAGTCATACTACTCAAGTAAAGGAGTTTTTAGATAGCAAATCAATTCCAAAATAAAATTATTCTTTGTTATAAACACAAATATGTATCATGAAATATAGATAATAATATAATATAATATGAAATATAGAAAATACTTATAGAAAATCAAATATAAATATGAAAATATGAAATATAAATAATAACATAATTTAATAATAATGGAATTAAGTACTTACTTCTAAGATATTCATAATAATTACCTACACTATTCATATGCAATACATTAAATTAAAATAACTAATATACATACTATACTTATATACATAAACGTAATAGATACTTATAAATTATACACCCAATTAAATACTTTTTATAATTTATAATAATATAGAATTAATTAAATTGCAACTATTAAGTACTTGCCTCTTCCTCTCTCCTAATTTTTGCTGTGCCCGACAGGGTCCATATTGATCTTTTACTGTATTACACCATCTTTTTATTTTACATATGGAATGCAATAAATAATTGAGTATTGAGTATTGAATCATAACCGGCCGTAAAGTTCCGCAAGTGAATTTCCGCCGCGTAAGTTCAGCACTTATGGTGTGTCATATCAGCCGAATACGTCGGAACGTAACATTAAACGTAACATTGAACGGAACTTCGGTTGCGTAACTTCGGCATAGTGTGTTTAGACACTTAAAGTTAAGTTATAACATTTAAAGTGACTCTCGGCTTCGTGAAGGGTATTTTTACAACCCTTTATATATCGCTAGTGGTTTACCGGTAAGTATAGCGGTGTGGTTGCTGCCAGCTGACAGCTGTCTGATAGGCCCGATGTCTCCCTCCAACTCTATGAACTGTGGCACAGTGTGGTTCTCCAGGTCGCCGGTACCTAGCTGACCCTCGTCGTTGCAGCCCACAGTGTAGATCGCGTTCGAGTCTGGCGAGAAAAAGTTTATTTTACCATTGCATGTCTATTGACTATTCAACGTACAAGATTGTGGTCCGCAAATCTTGGGGTCCCTAAGCGCACAACCTACGCCATCTAAAGATTAATTGTGTTTAGTATGTAGGTAGGTATTTCGTGAAACCTCTGTAACTTATCTCTTTTATCATTTTGTTATTTCTGTTTATATAGTTTGTTACCACTTAATTTTTATACTTTTCGTTTTAACCTGTTATCATTGTATTTGAGAATGTTGGTTCACCTGTTATTGGCAACTGTATAAGGCTATTACTTTTTAGCTACTATTATTTGATGTGTTGTATACAGAAGCTGTTGGTGTACCTTTTTAAATAATAATAAAAAAAAAAAAAAAAAAAAAATATGATTGTTAAAAGTGAAATATCAATTTCTATGCGCTCGGTTGTTGGACGTATGGTTAGATACCGGCCATCCTATTCTTTTAGTTTCTTACCTCTGATTTTGAATCAAAGTAATCGTTATTCTCGTAGCTTTAAGGTTGCGGTCAGAGGTATATGGAGAGATGGCTGTAGTACGTTTTTCAACGTCGACAACGTCATCTCTAAGGACGCATGACGGCAGCGGAGAACAAACGCAGTTTCACAAAAATCAACACTTAAGGTGCTCCTAGCCAGCGCGGCGGCTCGTACTCGTTGGTGGCGTGGCTAATATGCATGCTATTTAGTTACTTTATTTATTTGTTTTGGTTTATTTATTTTGTATGTATTTATTTATTTAGTTTTTATGTATTTAGTGAAATAGACGATGATTTATAACGAAAACGAGCGCAAAAAATTTCATGAACCGACCTTTGGGCGTTTAGATATTATGAAAAACTACAGGATGTATTCATTTAAAGTAAAGTTATTTGAATTCTTTAATAAATTATCTACGCCTGTACGGTAACAATTTTGCCATTTTCATACTCGGAGAGCTATTTATTTACGCCCAAAGATGCGTTAAAATTAGTGTTAAAATGTGGAAGTTTCGACGCTCATAACTTCCAAACCAATATTTTTTTCCGATTCTGCTTCCATACAGGCCTAGATAATGACAAGAAAAATTGAAGTAATTTTTAGTTTTGAACGTACACCGTCAAACAGACGAGTAATCACCAAACTACGTTTGTATGGAAGAATGAGCGACTAGCGTGCCCTTAAGTAAAGTATTCTTATTGCATTAAACAGGCAACTACATTGTTACCTGTGACGAACACGGTGTGTGCTCTCCCGCAGGCCACGAAGAGTGCTCTGTGCGGCTTCAGCCACTTGACACAGCTCGGCCGGGTGACTTCATCCTTGTGGCCTAGGCCTAGCTGGCCCCAGGCGTTGCCCCCAAATACGAAAACACGGCCATTCTCTAGAAAAAAACATTTTATAATTACTTAGAAATTAAAATAAAAGGTTCTATTAACCATCACTGCCTTGCGAATTGAGTATTTTTCGGTTTAAAGACAGTTTTATCTTGAACTAGCGACCCGGCCCTGCATCGCACGGTTTTTGTGTAGGTATATATTCTTTATTATATACAGGGTGTATCAGAAAGGTGTGGTTAAACTTAAGGGTGTGGTATACAGACCATCAAACTGAACTACTTTCTCTATGGGACCAACATCGTAATCGAGAAAAAATGATCAGCCGTCCCATACATTTGGGTCGAGGGTACCTATTGAAGTTTTATTTTGTGTTTGAAGACAAGTGACATCTACCGACCCGCACTGGGCCCGCGTGGTGGATCGCACTCCCTCTCAAAGAGAGGAAGCCTGCGTCCCAGCAGTGGGAACATTATAGGCTGATTATGCTCTAAAAGTTTAATATTTATCTATATAAATAATGAAGTCGGTAAAAAGAGAAGTCCTGACTGACTGACTCATCAACGACCAGCCCAAACTCTTGGACCTAGAAAGCTGAAATTTTTCACAGAGGTTTCCTTTACAATGTAGACAAGGAACAAGGAAGGAATTCACGGGAACGTACTACCGGGATATTATATCCGGATATTATCCGACATCCACCTGGGCGAAGCCGCGCGGGGAGTGCTGATATTATACACATGAACCTTCCGGTATAAATTTTCTAAATGATGGTGAAAACCGCATCAAAGTTCGTGGTGTAGTTTATACAAAAACAACGCTGTCACACAGACAGACACGAGAAGCGACTAATTTATAATATGTATATATATAGAAGATAGAGTAAGACATGGAGAATTTTCTGAACAAATAATTTATATAAAAACTAGCTTTTGCCAGCGGCTTCGCCCGCGTGGATGTCGGAAATTATGTCACGGGAACCGTACATTTTCTGGAATAAAAAGTAGCTTATGTACAGTAACAGCCAGAAGTCGACTAGCAATCTCACAAAACCGTGGCATAGCAATATTAGTTGTACTATGACCTTCTTCTATAAGAACGTTTGACAACACTACACATTGGTAACTTGTTGCCCGCTTATGATTGTTATTACAAATTTCAATAAGTGTCGTAAGCGTTACGGTGGCCAAAGTGGTTAGCACTGTGCCTCGCATGGCGAACGTTCGGGTTCGAGTCTCACATCAAACATGAAAAATATTTTTTAAGTATTACATGTGAAATAAGAATGCAGAGTTGCTAACAAATATGTTAAATATTCCACAACTATACGAAGATTCTTTCATTTTACAATTATTTTCAATCTTAGCGTCGTTATTAAAATATGAGGGTAGATTTGAAACAAAGTGATAATTTCACATTGTAAATCCACCTTCATATTTTAACTACTTTACTAGTTCACATAAATTATTCCACTATTAGCTGTTGTTGGTTGGTGAGCGTTATTACGAGCATTTGTGTTATCTTGCTGTTGCTATTTTTGTATTCTTCTGAATTCAGTATGCAGGCTAATATTAGTATTGAAGCCAATGCAAATCTGGTGGCCCTATATTCGAATGGCCTTAATATATCTCAAATATCGAATGAAACCGGCTAATGCGTAAGTTTATTTTTTCAATTTTATGTGATTACTATTATTACGCTTGTTGCAAGTGTGTAATATAGTTTTTTTTTTTAGGGAGAGACTGTTAGTGGGTGAAGAGATTTGAGGAAGAAGGTAGCCTGAAAAGTCGTGAGAGAAGCGGAAGACCACCTCTTATTAGCCAGCCTCAGTGACGTTATATGGTAGCTGAATATGAGACGAATGGTTTCATCCCAACAAGGCGTTTTGCCGATGAGTTCGGCACATCAGTACGCACCGTTCGCCGCATACTCCATGCCGAAGGTCTTCATCACCGAACGCCAACGCTAAGAAACCGTTTTTAATGCAACGGCATAAAGAGGAGAGGTTAAGTTTTGCCCGGGAATATTTGGACTTTGGGAGACGACGATATTCACCGACGAAAAATCTTTTAAATCGTGCCAAAAAGGAAGGCTGCATTTGTGGCGTAACATAACACGCGTTGGTCTGAAGGCAATGTCAGACCAAATACGGAGTCAGGCAGAAGCAGTGTGAATATGTGGGGGTGGTTAGGTGCTCATGGGCCCGGTGAATTAAGTTTTATATCGACGCGAGCCAACAGTGTCAACTATGTGGAAGTGTTGAATGATATAATGTTGCCTACGGTGCGTAATATGTTAAGTTTTGTGCAAGACAGTAAAATTGTCCTATTCACCGAAATCCTAAACAGGTAGGGTAATTTTGTGTCATAGTGGCCGTAACTTTAACAAATTAGTATTTACATTATTGTAATATTGAGGTTAAGTTTCAATCCTCTTTTCATTGAGAAAATGAATAATTAAGCTATAACCTCTTAAATTACATCACAGAATATCTATATGTAACCTAAAATGTGTTTTTTAACATTCAATACTATAATAATAACCTAAGTAAGTGTAAAGGATTTCTTTTATATAAAAAATATTACAATGTTACCATATCAAAATTTGTTTCATTTATAATAATAAATTACCTATGTAACATATATTTGTTCAAAGTAATTTACCAAAATAAATTACTAAAACAACAATTATATAAAACATATAAAAAACTGGCCCAACTCGGATTCGAACTCACATCTATCCCGATCACATTAGCGAGAGCAGCCTCGTTACCGATCTAGCTAATGTTACCTTATATTTACTTGTTGAAATTTTGCATTACTAGGAAAAAAATAATCAGACGACGATAGAAAAACAAGTTACTGATATTGTCATCCTTGTCTAGCATTGACCACATCTATAACTACTCGTAGCAATGCTACACGACATGTTAATCTGTTAGCGTTGGAACATCGCTCACACGGATAAATATGCGTATGTGTGTATAAGCACCGCAGCCCGTATAGCGCAGGCGATAATGGTCATTGCGGTGTAAGTGGACTTCTGGCCGTTGACTGTACAACCACAACCCAGACTACAATTTATCTCTGTGCCAAATTTCAACTAGATCCGTTCAGCCGTTCTGTCGTGAGTGGGTAATGAACATCCATTGATCCATCCAAACTTTTGCATTTATAATATGAATATAGAGTAAGAAGATAGTGAAGCAGTGGCTTAGCAACTCTGTTGGCACATAACTTGCGTTTCAATCAACATTTTATATTATTAAAGCATACCTATATTGGAGGTTTTCTAGATGTGTTTCGAATAGCGTATTCGTTTCTGTGCTACATACATTTTCATTTCTTCAAGTACTACGGGTTGTTTCTAAATACCTAGTATCTTTAACACAACAATGACAACAGCCGTAGACCTATGATTCCTTCGGCGCGGCGTCATAAGTCTGACATTGGCATGCTAGCCGGACTGACGACCTGATAATTGATACCGATAAGTACTTTTATTCAAAACATTCGGGATTAAGATCGAGGACATCAGCTGTGTTTAGACCTACAATAGGACCAGAACACGCAATGTTACAAGTAACCCAGCCAACGTAATGGCAGACGCAGGGCAGGTCAAGGTGACCATAATTGGTGCGCACATTTTACTTCGCATGACATTTCACTTTTCATTTAATATTGAGTTGTTATAAGAAGAGTATGGTATCTGTTTAATGTAGCGGTCCATCGAGGCTCGTTGCGGCCTGGCGCACGGCCATGCCTGTCGAGGCCTGTCGCACCCCGTCGTCAGATTGACGGTTCCCACGCCCTGTCGGCCTGGCCTGGCGCGATCTGGCCTGTGAGAAAGCGGGCCGTGGGACCGCGGTTTAATAAAGTATTCAGGCTTAGTTTAAACTTACTTTAAACTTTACCTTATTATTAGTCAATGGTCTGTGTTGTAGTAGCTTTCCTAGCACCGACAGAAATCTAAATTATCACTTATATTTCTAACCGAGTAAAGTAACGAGTAACGAGTGAGAGTGTGAGTGGAGTGAGTTATGTAATATACCGGATGACTTTTTTTACCGTCTCGAAAAAAATTGGGCGTATTAGGTGAACGGAGTAAAGCCTATGGCATACCTAGTTTTTTTTTTAAATTATTAGCTTAGACAGAAAAAAATATCAAAGTACCAATAAATACTACAAATTCGATGTAAACTTTTCATTTTTGTATCATAAAAACAGAAATTTTGAAAAAAAATAATAAATCGTTTAAAAATATCGAAATTCAAATCATATGCAGCCTGCATATGATTAGAATTTTTGTTTTTTTTTTTTGAAGAAAAAAAAAAAGTTAGGTATGCCATAGGCTTCTACTCCGTTCACCTAATATACCCAATTTTTTTCGAAACCGTAAAAAAAGTCATCCGGTATATCAGCCTTTGTGCTGCTGTGAAATATGTTTAGTTATAGGTAATGTTTAGAGGTAAATGTATCCTTGTCATAGATGGAAATGTACTACAAGATAAAATATAAAATTGTGTATGGGAGCTACATCTGCCAACAAATTGTGTAGTTTGGTAGAAGTAAAACTTTCTATGATAGGATGTCACCACAAATAAACGCTTTTTTTTACAAACTGCCTTTAGCTAGCTGGACCATGGATGTCAATATAGATAAAACCAGGTAAAGGAGTTTAAGG
Source organism: Cosmia trapezina (assembly GCA_905163495.3). Taxonomy (NCBI): domain Eukaryota; kingdom Metazoa; phylum Arthropoda; class Insecta; order Lepidoptera; family Noctuidae; genus Cosmia; species Cosmia trapezina. The sequence goes on along the minus strand of LR991020.1, from coordinate 28,351,500 downwards.
ACAACCGGAAATGGCGCGAAAACTTGCAGCCCATCTTAGAACGTTTGTTGAGGGGGTAGTAATGCAGGGCTCATTACGAGTCTAACAGCATGGATATGGCAATGCAAAAAAATATTCTGGTTGTATTCGATCACTCAAGCGAATTTAGAAACAATTTGTACAATTATAAATAATCAATAATAATATAAGAATAAGAATCTGTGCTGTATCTTAGCTTAGCTGAATCTTATTTCCAGGGTCGTAATAATTTTTTCGCGACTAACATTTGCAATTTTGCATTAAAATTTTACAAATTATTTCTAAATTCGCTTGAGTGATAATACAGAATATTTGTTCTGTCAGCCTGCATGTTATAAGGTTCCCTTTTTCAGACAGCCTTGCTAGAGTGATTTATACTACCAGATCTCTATTAACAAAATGTTATATAGAAGTTAATTTGAATTTGAAAGAAATGATTTAACTTACGGCAAATGACAGCGCTGTGTTCGTCGCCGCAGGAGATGGCGACAATAGGGTCGTTCTTGATAAAGAAGTGGCTCGGCTCATTCTCGGCGAAGTGGGACTTCCCGAATGTGAACACCGCACCCGTTTCTGTGTAACAAATGTTTTAACTTTAAAAAGGGCCGATTTTTCAATCTTTAGATAGCTATATTATCTGAGAAATAAAATTGCGGTTAGACAGCTATTGTATAGAAAATATATCAAATTGCCATAATTAATATTCAGATAAAAGTTATCTGACGATTGAATTGCTCGTGTTAGGGGCCGGATCGAACTCATGATCTCTCTCTCTCTCGCCAGAAAATCAACATACGCGAATGCGAATGCGAATACGGTACCTACGGCCCTTGGTCATTTTATTCCTATTTGGTTTATTCGTAGACCGCTACGCGCGTAGCGATCTGCTACGAGCTACAATTTTAATAATCCTACGACAATGTCGTAGCCCGATATTCTAAGTACATGGTGCTGTTTATATGGTAATACAATACAAATATTGTGTAAATACAACTACATACACACATACATAAACTCACGCTTTCTTCCCACGGCAGTAGGCAGGAACTACAGAACGCCACCGGCTACAATCCTTATACACTACACTCCTTTTCCCGCGTAGACGTATCATGCGCGCACTTTAACACAGATTTGTGAACGTCTTTAAGTACTGTTTTTACTGAGAGAGATTTCTGTAGAAAATGGTAGATAATTAAGGCAACATATGCAGTAGGTACCTACATAACTACATATACATATTACAGTTAGGCTTAATAAAAAATGTATGTACTACATACTTAAACTCACGTCTTCTTCCCATGGGGATAGGCAGTAACTACAGAATGCCACTTGCTACAATCCTTACATAAATACCTACATACTACTTTTGCCTTGATTACGTTCATACATCTGTTAGTGGCGGAGCTAGACCAAACGTGGACGTGGGCGACATCAGCTTTGCGAGGCCTCTTTAATTTCCCCGTCGAAAGAAAAACGTTAAATTGATTGAGCTGAATTATACAACGTGTAACGCTAAATGCGCAAAACCTCATAATGGGTCATTGTACTCATCATTATGAACAACTTTTACTATGGGCCCAAACCTGAAATCGCGAAAAAAAAATCAGCTGTTCAGTACATTTATGTTCGCATAATTCGTCAAAATGTACTGAACTGCTGTTTTTTTTTTCTCGATTTCATTTTTGGTCCCATAGTAAAAGTTGTTTATAATGATGAGTACAATGACCCCTTAAGAGGTTTTGCGCATTTAACGTTACACGTTGTATACAAATGTATCATGAGTTTTATTGCTAATCAAATGATGACAAAAATGACATAATAAACAAAACTTTTCGGCTTTTAGCCTCACAGAATTTTTTCAAGATTGTGTCTTATCTAACACCAGCAGCTATTTCTAATGCAGAAAAGTTTGTGAAGTAGGATGCAAGACCGAGTGAAGCGAGCTCGAAAACCCACATTCATCATTTGCATGTTCATTTACTTTAATTCAGAGTTTGTGAGAGTATTATATAAAAAACGTTGAGTTGGGAATTAAAAGTTAAAAAGATTTATATTTACTCAAATGCAGTATATAAGTCATCATGCAGTTACTAAACGCAACCAACCTACTCGTTAGAAGACGTCAAAAAGAAGTCAAAATATGAGGCTTGGCCGTTTCGTTACTACAAGAACTATTGTATAACAAAAAAGTAATGAACAGTGAATACATTTTTCACCTTGCGCCCATGAGGTGGTAGCGAAACGGCCAAGCCACATATTTTGACTAAGGTGTAGAGTTTGTGAAGTTAGGGCTTGGAGAGTTAGGGCGTGTAGAGTTAGAAGCTTGGCTCTACATGAGATCTGATAGCTTTTTGTCAGTGCGAGCTAAACTGCTTTGCAAAAAAAACGGGCACCTTACAGTTATTGGCTTTTCTATGGATAATATTAATATTTTTAGTATGTCGTTAGCATAAATGACTAGAAATTTCTTATTATCATTGAGAATATAGTTTTTAACCCTTAAATCCTGGAATCGGTGTTTTAGTCAATGTAAACAGAAAGTCGTGTTAAAATGGAAATTTTTAGGGTATAATTAAATTAAGACTACGAGTATTTTTATGGTATTTTAATAAAAAAAGACATTAAAAAATAAAAATTAATAACGAGTATGACCTCTCCTTGCAGCGATTACGGCATGTAATCGTCTTGGCATGCTTTCCACCAGGTTTTTGATGGTGTCCTGTGGAATGTGTTCCCACTCAGCCGAAATCACACCTGATGTTTTGTGGAAGGTCGTTGGACAGGTCGTACTCGCCGTTTTAGGAGGTCCCAGACGTGCTCAATGGGGTTAAGGTCGGGGCTCCGCGCTAGCCAATCCAGACGACGAATACCGACCTCTTGCATATAAGCATCTACGTCGCCAGAACGGTGGTCCCGAGCATTATCGTCCATGAAATGGCATCTTCACCAATTACAGTCAGTGCGGGCTGTGCATGTTGACAAATTATTCCTGTTATGTACCTTTGCGCATTTAGTGAGCCATTTGCAATGAACACTATCTCGGTACGATAGCTGGAAGTTACGCCCGACCAAAACATAACGGACCTTCCACCATAAGGGGTGATTTCTTCAAAACACACGTCGGCATAGCGTTCCCCTGGTCTTCGTAACACTCGCCGACGTCGGTCCTCACCATTCAAGCAAATTCGAGCCTCATCGGAGAAGAGTACGCTACTCCAGTTACCTAGTGTCCAAGATAGACAATTTCTAGTGAACCTCGGTCGAGCAATCCGGTACTCACGGAGTAAATTGGGGGCCCGCGCTGGTCGTCGACTGCGTATATCAACCGCTAAAAGCCTCCTCCTCACTGTCCATAGGCTAACTTGTGCTCCTCGTACCTCTTCAAGGTTTCTTTTGAGGTCTATGTAACTGCATTTGCGATTACTCAATACCTGAGTCACTAAAAAGCGGTCGTCTCGTGGTTGTGTGCAACGTTTTCTCCCACAATATTGCCTTCTTTAAACGGAACCTGTCTCTTGGTATGGAGTCCATGTTCTTTGGACGGTGGAACCACTCACGTTTAACGGCTTTGAACCGTAACATTGGCTACACCCCACTTCCAGCAGCACTATAATTTTACTAGCTCTTGTTGCTTTTTCTGCCATTATAATCGACACAAAGATATCTGTTTTAAGTCACAATGAGGCAGGATTATGCGACAAACATAAATTATTCTAATAAAAATAACGAGAAGTTAGTTTTAGTTGCCTGATAACCATTTAACCGCAAACCCGCGAATAGTAAGTAAAAAGTCATAAACTGAAAAAGGGATTATTATTATTAAAAACAACAGTTCTGAATTTGAAATTAACTTTTTTTCATACCCAGACTCTTTATTATGTGCCAGGAACATAGTTTGCCTATTAAAACCTCATGAGAACTAAATGATTACCAATAATGTAGAAAAATCCAAACTGCCCGTTTTTTTTGCAAAGGAGTGTATATGTGGTCTCGTCTTGGCAACATTTTACATGAAAATGTTTTTGGTGGGATTTCATTTCTTTTTGTAAGTTACTTATGATATGTATAGGTTGATAGGTAGGAGATTAATAAACACTTATCGAAGTATATACAAGTGTATTAATATTATTCGTAAGTATAAGTACTTATTATTTGCGGAATTCTCATACAAATTTCCATCCCCTGGTTTAAGGGGTTGGGGGGTAAATTTTCCAAGTTTTAGAATTTTTTTGTTGTTTGTGTACTAATACTAGCTTACATACCAAGTTTCAGCTTTCCAGGACTTCAGGAAGTACCCTAAGTCAGTGACGAAATCGGGGTATTTTAGATATCAATAAAATCTAAAGTATAAGAGCTATGCAATTGAAACTTTATAGGTTTAATAAGTCAACCACTGACATCATATCCCGAAAATTTTGTTTATCTGGTATAATCCAAACCCAAGTTAAGAAGGTTCAAAAATACGACGGAGTGCTTCGAGAAAAGGTAGGTAGTGCCCTTGCGATTCGCTTGGCTCGTCTTGGCGGGGGCACTCCCGTGCCCCCAGATAAAGCCATGATCAATATACTGGCACTTCACCAATTATCGCCACTTGAGTCACTGTTATGATAATCGCATACGTGCAGTCTTTACCTTAGCCTAAGTATCTAGAACACACGATATAATTAAGTGTACGATATGAGTGCTTACCTGTTTACTGTTTTCGTATAGCAATCATTTCGTATGTGATGCAACAGCTGTGATTCAGACGTTATAACCATGGAAACGACGTACTTAATTGAAACAAAAAAACTTGTAAGAAAAAGCATTTGGAAACTTTCTAAATGCTTTTTGTACACCTAAAATATTAAGTGTAATAATCATCAACATTTTAGTTCACTAGAGAGCGATATTTAATTATTTAATGTAGTAATATTGACAAAGGTGCCATTGAATGTAGCTTGCTTAATGTTATTGGTGCTAAGCACGGGGTCCTGATACCACCTAAGACTCCCAGGTCGGGAAGTGATAATGAGTTAATTATCTGAAATTAACCCAATGATATTGTATTTTAGACATAATTTATCAGATTGTACAATGGTAACGTAGCATGAGGTCTTGGTCGAGCCCCAGGTGCCATATCGACTGTTTCCGCTACAAAGGGCGTAAAGACCATTTTGGCCCAAATTCATTTATTTTTTCAGTATTACTTAGTTATCTCATATAGAAGACATCAAAAAGTGAATTTGGCCCAAAATGGTCTTTACGCCCTTTGTAGCTGAAAGAGTCGATATTATGACGTTCTAATACCATCATGATTCCAGTGCGCGAGAGAGACATCGTTAGTTAAATTGTATAATGTGGATTTATACTTGGAAAACAAAAGATTTAAAAGGCGTGAAAACTCACGCACCACCAAAAAAAAATCGCTGGACTGGTGATGGAGGTTAATCATTGACAGTGTTTTATGATTCGAGTAAAACCTCAGTATATATAATAGAAGTAGTCTATGAGTAAAACCTTAGATAATAGACATCTAGATCGAGCCACCCCGTGGCCGGTCATGAGACAGCAACATAATACTTTTTCTAGGTTATATGGTATGAGAAATGAAGTTTAACATAAGAAATCTTCCATATTTTGGACTGAAACCCATATCAATACATACGCAAAATGCAAAAACTGTCCAAAAACTTAAATTAATCGACGCAACATAAATTTTGTAACAGTGAAAGCACTTTGTATGGCCAACATTCAAAAGTTCGCTAAGCAAAAATACGGCACTCCGTAAGAGACAGAAGATACGATGCTTTGTCTCAATTTTCCTACCAATTTCATATACCGTATGTCTCGAAAAAATTTGGGCGTATTAGGTGAACAGAGTAGAAGCCTATGGCATACCTAGTTTTTTTTTTAATAGCTTAGACAGAAAAAAATATCAAAGTACCAATAAATACTACAAATTACATCGAATTTGTAGTATTTATTGGTACTTTGATATTTTTTCATTTTTGAAACTTTTCATTTTTGTACCATAAAACCAGAAATTTTGAAAAAAAATAATAAATCGTTTAAAAATATCGAAATTCAAATCATATGCAGCCTGCATAATTATGATTAGAATTTCTGGTTTTTTTTTTTTTTGAAAAAAAAAAAAAAGTTGGGTATGCCATAGGCTTCTACTCCGTTCACCTAATATACTTACCCAATTTTTTTCGAGACGGTACTTCACACGGTACTTACACTTCACACTGTAATCATGGCAACGTGTAGAGGTTAAATGTCATTGAGTGAAACTGTTTAGAATCTGTCACTCACTACACGTTCCTTTGTTGGTAGTTGGAAATAGTTCCTATGCCGTAATGTTGGCTCCATGTTAACACATGGACCTATCCATGCTTTAACAACGGTAACGTATCGTGTTCGTCCTACAAAAGTGGAGCCAACATTATTACGGCATGAACATGAACTATTTGATGAAACGCACTCTTTTGGAATTAAATCACGTAATATTTTGTAGCCATTGAGTATAGAATAGATGTTTGTAGCTTTTCCGACTGTTACTAGAGGTAGTACCCAACCATAAATATGTACAAGCTTTTCAAAAGTGAATTTATACACGCTTTATTGCAATAATCACCATACCTAGTACTTAAAGTAATATTATACAATAAAAATCGCCTCGCTATTTTTAGAAAGTGCCGTGTACATTAATCATGAGGAATGACGTCATCGCATAGCCAAATGATGTAGTACCTCGGTAAGTTACTGGTATCGAAAGTAACACCGCCTAAGTGCGGGTTGAACCACGCATAGTGGAGGGTTCCGTAGCAAGAACTTAGTCAGTAGGTAATTAAGTAACAAAATTCTTACAAAACTAAGTTGGGAAGCATTTCATCATGTTAATTACTGTAAAGTTCATTACGGTAAAGGCGGGTTACTTTGACTCTAGGGCATAACTTTGGCCCAAATAGAGAAAACTGTTTAAGCTGCCCGAAGTGTCGCGACCACGCAACCGAACGTCGCATGTCCTGTGGTAACTATTAGATGGCGGTATAGACGAGTACTTGTGGAACTTTGTGTGGATCTAATGACACTAAACATCTGTCTCGATTTGGGCCAAAGTTATGCCCTAGAGTCAAAGTAACCCGCCTTTATTGTTTTTGCGACAGCTGGAAATAGAGGGCTGTCGAATTTTGTCACCTCTCTCGCTCACATGGGACCAAATTTTTAAGACTATTAAATGAACATTATTTACTAGTTCGCTAATTGTTACATTTTTCAAAAAAGCATCTTTTCATGTAATACCTAATCTTAAAAATTTGGTAGCTTGTGAGCGAGTGAGGTGACAAAATGTGACAGCCCTCTTAGTAAAATTTTAGTAACGTAAATCATGTTCAAAACTTTTCCTTGAATTTGTCCATTTATGATGCTACAAGCTTGGTTTTGGCAATTTGATGATACATACGTTTGAAATGTTAAGATGGAGGCGGACACAGTTCCTTAGGTTCGACTACGGAATCCTGAAATGTAAAAGTGCCATTAGCACTGGGCACGTAACTTCCGACGTATGCCCTTGGGTCAGTTCTTAGATTTGATTGGAGGAGATTAGTTCCATTGTACCACAATGACGCAGGTTATGAAAAGGAGTTTGGTATCGATGTTTGAATTTGGAACATGAAAAAAAAACTTAATCACCTCTAAAACCCAACTACGAGTGCTTTATGGATCTTTTGCTCAGAACAATAACAAAGCATAGAAGGAAGGATAAAAACAGAATTCTGTAACTACCTTTATTCCCGTTCTATTATTAGGTACGATAAAGGTACGATAAAGGATGTGGGAAAGAGATGAATGTTTTACTCTTTGTTTTACTTTCTTGGCATGGTCACAAGATCAATTGTCATTTGGTTAAAAAAGTTATAGTATGACGCGGCCAAATTTGATAGTACTTTGTTTCAATGTCTGACAGTTCGTTCATTGAACTACCTGACTTATTCGCGTGTTCATTGTTTACGTGTTTGTCGTAATCTTCCATGGTTTTGCGATGTTTTAATAATATTTCTACTGTTAGATTGCATGAATTCTTTGTTTAACTACAAACAGTGAGTGTGTGGACGCTGTGGAGCAATTTCTTGTGTGGTTGGGGGCTGCCAGTCCCATTCATAGCGAAAATAAAATGAACAATAAATATTGACCTTCCATCGGTAAGTTTTTGCTCAATTTCTTGTTGCATATGATCTGATAAACGAATATAAATACATAACAAATATTGCTGTGTCATTATATAGCTGAAACCAGTCGTAATATTTATTCCAATAGAAGTTATTAGCGAATATTCGGAAATTGTTTTGGGGTTATCTTGATCAGCCATAGTGACGTAAATAATGTTGTCGATACTTTTCTTTTACAGATTTCCTAGACGATGTGAAAAAAAATGGATAAATTGTATTGGTAGACGAAATTGGACAAAATACACATAATATGCTCCAAGCATTTTACTTTGTATTCATTTGGTAATGAACCTATGAAATGTATGTAGCATGTTCTTTAAGTCGTCACTTAGAGAACATGATGTTCCTACATTATTTGTTATGGATAGAACAGATGAAATAGTCTGATATATATATACAGGATGATTTTTTTATCATGCACCAAATTGAAATGGGAGATTTTATTCATCATTATGAACAACTTTTACAGTGGGACCAAACCTGAAATCGCGAAAAAAATCAGCTGTTCAGTACATTTTGACGAGTTTGATGTAGATAAATGTACTGAACAGCTGATTTTTTTTTCGCGATTTCAGGTTTGTTCCCATAGTAAAAGTTGTTCATAATGATGAGTACAATCTCCCATTTCGATTTGGTGCATGATAAAAAAATCATCCAGTATTATGATATAATTAAGGTATTTTATTGGCAATAAATAGTATCCCGTTCAAATTAAAACTTGATTTATTACATTACAGGAAATACTTATGGAAGTCTGCGAAGAAGGACATAGCGCAGTACTGCAAATTAAAAGAACCGCTCACCATCAACAGCAATCTAACATGAAGACAGGTATAACATTTCAGAAATATGTTCACTTGATATATGCGATACAATGATATTATATTAAAAATATCATTGATGCGATATTATTCTTCTAATTATCCCAGTCGGAAATATAATCGTGTGCAAATTTATTTTTAATAAAAAATACGTAATTGTAGGATCCCGTAGCAATGGAAGTTGAAACAGGACCTAGTACATCGGTACAGATTAATGAATCGCCACTGATATTGAAATCTCGTGAAATCATCTCACATCAGTCAGGTAAGACATACAAATAAAACTATTTACCTAAATAAAAATGATGATAAAAAATCTTACATAAATTTTATTGAGAACTGTTCGTTTTAGGAATCCTTGACACAGATGACAAAAACAAATTCAGAAATAATTGGATTCCATCCCGATTCAAGAAGACTGCGCTTTTGGCGAGTTCCTGGTCGCCAGAGCCGACTCCAGAATCCTCAGGAAGTTCATCCGTATTATGGTGTGGGCTGGAATTCGCGTAACAGATTATTAAAGTTGCTAGGCATTTTATTTTTTTATTTAAAATATTATCTGGTCGTTATTTATTTTTTTATGTACGAAAAGTTTTTGTCGCTTTGGTACCATTTTGAATTTTCATAATAAATTTTATTTTTTCACTAACAACCATTTTATTTAATCAAATAATTCAAATCTCTATTAAATTACGCTTCTACTGATTTAAAATAATGTGTTACATAAAAAGTATTAAAATAAAAATTATTAGTTACTTTGAATACCCTTGTTCCCTAGACTTTGTTGAGTAGACTATGATGTAATCTAAAATTCAAATAAATATGAGAAAGTAAGTTGCTAAAAACATTTGCAAAACCGAATGTCTCCCACTTCTTTTCAATAAACTCATCAGTTATTATGGCAATTAAATACATTCGGGTTTAGCCGGGTCAGATTTAATACATGAAGAGCTGTCGGGAACCAAGGAAGACTTTGGTGATGACGATGACGAACTATTTAGTTCATACTTAAAGTATTGTTTCATTTTGAACGAATATATTAAGTATTGGGATCATAAGTATGCTTAGTTACTTCAAAATTTTTGGTACACACGGCTACAGATCAAGCTATACATTTCCAGTATAAGCTGATCTCGCATTGTATAGTATTTCCTTACAATGAGCGGTCAGTGTAAACTGGAAATGTATAGCTTGATGTGTAGCCGTGCGTACCGGTTATTATTCTTGGCAGTATAAGAAAGAATGTTATTGTAAATTCTATCGACGTTGAAATTTAGTGGGTACATCACTAGTCGAAATAAAATGAATGACAACCTACAAAATTTCGAAACGTCTTCTGTATACGTGTCCTTCTTTAACATCATAGCGGCTCCATAAGTCAAAATGAAACAAATATATTGAGTTCAGTTGCTATTTTAGCTCTACTTCTATGCTTTGTTATTGTTCTGAGATCTTTTGGCGCCTGAATGACATTGACAGAGGGGCGTTGTTGGTAAACATTTGACATAGATTTACAATACAAGTTGGCGGCGTTAGTTCCGTTTTTGGCCACGTGCAAAACGATCCTTGTACCGTTGTATTTAACACGTTCACTGCGTTTACATTTTTGCCTGTCTTTCAATTACAGCTGCATCGGGTTCTTATGATGCTATGCTTGACTTTTTTGAAGTGCGTTATCAGGTCTAAAAGATCCGTTCGACTTACTGTTGTAAAAATCTCACTAATATGTAAACAAAACATTACTTACTTAAATTTTATTTTTTATGTGCATTTTCAACGAAGTAATGAGTGTACAGCTGACTTCTTAAGTAGCTCTAATGATTAAATCTAGTGTAATTAATAGTTTTCAACGTCGGATCTTTTCGACCCGGTAAACGCACTGATCGGTAATATTTATCGATAATAAGTGGGGATGTATCTGGCTACAAATAAAACATCGATATCAAAGAAACAAAGTCATAGTTTTTATCCGGGCTAATTAGGTAGTATTTGAAGAATCTTTTTCGTTATAACATTCACGACATAATGTTTTCTTACACTTTCGCTCCATTGGTAGACTTCTCTGTGGCTACGAGGACTCGTTCCTGTTAATTTTTCCTTGGAATCTTCTTTTTGACGACACGGTTGGCGCAGTGGTTGAGCGATTGACTGCTGCGCAGCAAGTCGCGGGTTCGATTCCCGCACGGAACAAATATTTGTACGACCTACAAGTATTTGTTTCGAGTCTGGGTGTTTTTCTATCTATAATATGTGTGTATTTACAAAAAAAAAATGTATATAAGTAGTTTATCAGCCATGTCGTTACCATAACACAAGCATTAGGTTGCTTAGCTTGGGACTAGATGGCGTTGTGTGAAATGTCCAAGGATATTTTTTTTTTTTTCACCTAATTTTCACCCAACGAAAGCATACGTCTTGATCGCTTCATTTTATAGTATGACAAAATATCGATAGGCAGAAGTTGTATTGTACTGTACGAGAGCACCGTAATTGAGCACTGCACTAGGTCAACTAGTCAGTAATCTAGTGCGTTTATCGGGCTATCGGGTCTCGTATCTCTTGGACCCGATGAACGCACTAGATGAAATTTTTTTATTTACAGTCGGTATCGGGTTAAAAAGACCCGATGGCTCTTTTTATTGCTTAAGTAATATATTCAACGAGACAATTTGAATAATCTCTGTCTGTCTGTCTGTCTCTCTCCTAAGTCCTACTCATTGTGAAACCTACTCAAATAATTCCAGCACGAGCGGAAAGGTGATCATTTTTGTATCCGCACGGTAGGCTAGATGTGCATCGGATATTTTCAACCCGATGCCGCAGTGAACGTGTTAATGATGTCATAGAAGTGTTGACCAATCGCTCTCCTGACGGTGAATAGTCGATGGAAGACAGAAGACGGTGCACACTTGTCTAATTTTATTCACTCAATTATCGTATTTGCGACTGGCAAGGCGTTGGCTAATGGAAAATTACGGGGTCGACCACCGAAATTAAGTGAAAACTGGAATAACTTATTTTATTTTATTTTATTATATTCGGGAAACTTACAGCTAAAGTAGACAATATCCTTATACAATATGAATCTGAAGGCCATTTACAAGTTTCCACTGATAAAAATTTAAAATTTAAATTGAAATAAAAGAACAAAAGACATCGGTACAAAATACTTACTTGTAACATAAATTAGGAAACAAATAGTACACGATAACAAACACAAACTTAAAAACATTTATACACAAACAATTACTCTGTCGTAAAGAAGCTCTTCACCAACAAATGAGGATTATTAAGGAGGATGCGCTAAGGTAGCCCGCGAAATTCAAATTTTCCTACGTTTTTTGCAATTTGCAGGTCAGTGTCAGGTTGTATGTTGATTACAATATGATTTGCGGCCGTAACTCATATGGCTTTACAGAATTATAATTTAATTAAGGTGCTTTATACATACCTAGTAATTCAGAATGATCATACCACAGTATAAGAAAGTAAGCAGTATTACATCTTCATAGAAAACGGCCGAAACGAGGCGCTTCGATATCTCAGTATGTACGCAACAGTTCGAGCGCGCGGCAGTAACGCACGGACGGACACGTATTTATCTACCGAGCGGCCGTAGGTAATTAATTCTAGGTCACTGTCCAAATAAACGACTGTACCTAGTTTTATTATTCTGTGGTCATACCAGCGTTTGGACAGCGAAGCGTGACTGCCTCAATCAGTTTACTTCGCACCGAGACACTTTCGACCTTCGAATAAAACACTTAGCTGACAGCCCAGGCTAAGTAATTACTCTTATCAGATCTAGAATTTCGTGAGCCTTGGAAATAACCTGAAGTCTATTTACCACCCACAGAGAGCTAAAATGACTAACGCTTTGCAAATTGTGTATTATGTTCACGAAAAATTTGTACGTAATCACATTGAATTTTATTACCTAAATGATAAATTAACTCCGGTTTCTAAAAGTCTGATTAAGCCTCTGTTCTGAAAATGTGCTGTTGAATTTTACTGAACAAAATAATAACAATCACTGAAATGGCCTTGATATAATTAAGATTTAACAACAGATTACCTACATTGTATATTTAAAGACGCTTTTAGAAATTCGGGGTGAATGTTCTATTAGGGTCCAAAATTAGTTGTCTAATTGCATCTCATGCAATAGGTACTAGGTATACTATAGTCACTTAGTCGTGGGGTCGTCTACTGCTCCGGGTTTGTTTTCCATTTCAATGATTACTATTTACCTACTTACAATACTTAGCATCTTATTTTGGTTCTTCTTGTCATGCATGCCTCTTAAAATGAAACATTTATTTTGTTCACCCATGTCTTTTTCTCGCGAAAAAGCTTTATTTTATTAGTAGTAAGCTTACCATTTTAGACTTGCCGTCAGTCAGTAGCAAAACCTTGTTAAGGCCCTACATCGAAGCGTGGTTTAGCTCGGTGTGTAAGTGAAATGGCGTTATGGCTGTCTACGTCTAGTTTGACGCGCGAGATAGAAGACCTCACGCCCACCGGATTTTAAACGCATTTCGGTTAAATGTAGATTTATGACAAAATGAATTAAATCAGTTTTTAGCTTAGTAAGTTCACAAAAAATTTTAGGTACCTACCTTCGATTTAAAGTAAATTTTACTGCACAATAAGGAACTGTTTACGTATAATCGTATATAACAGAAAATAGACTACTTTGGATTTTTTTTCTATCGAAAAAATTTCAAGTAGGTACTTAATTATATTTCAGTTTTAGTACAGCACACACAGTAGACAATATAGTCAAGTCACACACATATGGAAAGTTCAAATGATTTAACCATCATTTGGTTTTATAGGAATTTTAAAAACCCAAAATTATCGACGTACCTACTTATCCCCTTAGTCACTAGACGTTTGTAACCCGCATAGACAGCAAAAAATGCCGTTGTAGCACTCAGCACAGTGACATGCAAATACATTACTAAATTATTATCTAGGAAATACTTACTTATACAAACAGATAGCTACATAATTATGTACTGAGGTACCGGAGTGCAGTGCACCAGCTATGCCTACCTGCACATGCAAGGCTGGCCTAGCGTGACGTCACTGTATTTTTATTATTTTATGGTAATTACACAGAATGCACGCCGCGTCAACGTTGCTGCATTACTTTACATGGCAGCGTAAAAATTGTTCAGTTTTTTATATATTATGGTGTTTTTAGTGATGTATTCTGTGCTGGTTATAACAAAGTTTATTTAGATTTAGAAGGTTAAAAAAACTTTTTTACAAAAACAAAAACCGACTTCCAAAAAAAAAACACTACAAAGTGAAAAATAACTTTAATTTCGGAAGTCGGTGTCTTTGGATCTGTATTTTAGTTTTTTGCCACCGACTTCCGAAATTAAAGTTATTTTTCACTTTGTAGTGTTTTTTTTTGGAAGTCGGTTTTTGTTTTTGTAAAAAAGTTTTTATTTTTCACTTTTTAGTGGTTCAGTTTGTAATTTATCTAAGTTACAATAACCCAATGTCAACTGCTCATCACGTTTTACAAAATGTTGCTTTTCCCGATGCAGGGCCGTTAATTGTTGAGGAGTTCTCCTAGTAAGAACCAGGAGAAATGGAACTCATGGTGAAGTCACCATTACCATTATTTTGACGAGCATAAACCATATTAAAGTAATCGAATCGCAACCTGTTATATACTTAGATATAATTGAGTATTTCCGATGGCCCTCTGTGGTCTTCATCATCAGTTCCAGCTCACCGAATGGTACTTAGCGAGAGCAAATGCACGAGTTACTATAAAAAATACCGAAATCGATGCGATCGCACACCTATGCCCATAAAATTTGAGGGTTTCCCTCGATTTCCATGGGATCCCATCATCAGATCCTGACTTGAACCCTTTCGAACAAAAAAAGAAAAATCCAAATCGGTCTAGCCATTTTCGAGTAATCGGGGAACATACGAATTGAGAACCTCCTCCTTTTGGAAGTCGGTTAAAAATACAAGAGCACCCGTAACGAAGGAGATGTTAGACCATGTGGATATCTACGAGAAAAAATATGATGATGAAGGATGATGGACTAGAAGTGACGACATCTTAAATTGGTTAGGATAACAATGCATTGTAAACAGTCAGGCAGAAATGGTTTGAAGTGTGAGTGACGGTGAAAACAGCCGTTTCTGACGTGACTTAAGGTGAAAAAGCAAAATGGGTGAGAATAAGAAAGTGACAGAGTCAATTACTTACCACATGCGAAAAAAAGAGAGCGCAACAATGCACTGGAACCAAAATAAAAGTGCCAAACCAAATAAAAATTGTTTAAAAATAAATTAAGCTGTCTATAAAACTTATTTTCAGCCAGAGTTTTTAATTACCTAATGCGCACATTTTGAATGCATTTTTGCAATGAAATTACGGGGGATTTTAAAATTACAGAAAAAAAAAAAAAATTCTATCGAGGAAATTTAATCCAATTTCGTTCAATCAATATTAATCGAATAGTGAATAAACATAAATATCCAAAAATAAAATCCATACATTCTGTAATAGTGAAATAAATGGTTACGCAATTTATTTTGTTATCGCCTTAAGACAAGAGGTTGGAATGCAGTTATCAGTTGTCATTAGCAGAAATACCTACCACTAAAATCAGTCATCTGGCAGTTCCAACACTTACAAAAACCAAAACTATTTACATACAAGTACTTAGGTAATTAAAACTCGACTTACACCCACCACAGTTAAACCTTTTATGACCCAGAAAAACTTTTAAATCGATATAATTATTAATGCCCCACCTACACATGTAGTTCAATAAAACACGTTGGACCAATGAGAAGTATTCCGTAATTATATGCCAAGGCACGTCAACCTGGTGCTCAAATATGCTACAATTTCAAAATTGGGGTGAACCTTGAACCTACTACTGAATTCTTAGACGACGATTTAATAGAGGCTTGGGTTGTAGAAGTAGGTAAAAGAAAAGAAAGGGAAATAAGCGCGGGTTAGGTTAGCGGTAACTTTAGTAGGCAAAATAAAAGTTAGAGTCCTTTAGAAGCTACTGTCACTGTGATGGCGGCGCTCGTCGAAACACCACGAGACAGGCCGAGTACGAGTGTGTTACGTTCTCGTATGATGGCGCCCTCGTCGCGTCTCGCGGCCCGCTCCGCTTTCGGAAGCGTGTCGACTCGAGAGGCACGCGACGAGAGCCGCGAGACGAGACGAGCGTGTATGTACAGCCGCCCTGAATAGCAAACATTTATTGTCAAGTCGATGAGGCATAGGAAAAGTGACATTATGTGATAACATAATTTCACTTTTCCTATACCATCGACTATTTTCCTATGCCTCACGTTTTTTAGTGGTTTCCTTAACACCTTTGCCAAACCTTTCAAGGAACAGGTTTTATGTTATGTGAATTCTGGCAGTTGAACCATTAGGATTTAATTTTGGAAGGACTCGCTTACCAGGAGTTACTGTTGATCCATGAGATTCTATGGATACTATACGAATGGTAAAGGTATGCTGGTATGGTGGTGGCGGTGGTGGTATGGTATGGTGTAATGAGTTTAATTTTTGAGGTATAGTCCAAGAGCAAGAGTAGGTACTCTTATTAGCTGGGGAGATGCGCCTCAGATCGGCCACCTATAAACCCTTATAATTTTGAACCAGTGACCAACTAATTCTGATATATGGCGACCAATTTCGACAATTTTTTTGTGTTGTCAAAATAAAAATCCCTGATGGTGGCCATGCCAGTGTCAGTCACACTACTTGGGGAACAGTAATGACCATTGTAAACTGCACTTTTGGAAACATGTAATCAAGTACCTAAAACTAAAATAAAAAAAATATATATTAATACGTGTGGACTTGATAATCTCCTCCTTTTTTTCATCGGTAAAAAAATAAAGTCTGCTTCAACGCTGATGCTTGCACCCATTTTGGAAAAAATGGTACGGTTTTATGATTGGCTCTTTCGAACCTTGCTCAGAGCTGTTATCACTGCTTTTGATAATCTGGTTCAAAAACAGTTTTTCACAATAACAGATTAAGGGCCTGTTTCACCACCTACGATTAAGTTCCTATTAACTTACTCGGCAGAAAATTTCATACAAATTCTGTTCCATTTCTGAATTTATTCGGTGAGTAGTGACTATTCGGACATCGTGAAATAGGCCCTCAGTACACTTTTGGAGCTTCCTCAGCAGGTTGATATGTATGTGAATTGATTGACAATAGATGTACTTCAATATGAAAAGGCTTCCTGACCATCAATCCTCGCTGTTCGATTCAGTACAGAATACAATGAAAAGTGTACATTTAGGTGTTCCAGCGTTATTTGCTGTGCTGATTGAGAATCAGCACTCTAATCACAAAATATGTGTGTTGAAGATAAGCCAGCATTCATGACTTTCGAAACCCATAAGATAAAAAAATACAAACAGGAAAAAAAAATACAATAATAAAATAAAGATACAATAATAGAATAAAGATACAATCAGGTTTTTGGGAGAGGAAAGAGCCAAATCTTTTTGGCATGTAAACATGTTTTCGGTAAACACGACATTCTATACCAGAAGAAGCAATTAGGTGACCTTAACATAGACTAAACAGTGCACTGCAATAGCTGGAATTAAATTAAAGACTTGCAGTTTAACACGGCAGTGTGATTTCGAGACCTTAGGACGCGTATAAGAAAGAGCAACATTGGAGAATGGAGACTTATTATCTACATAATAAGTGACAAAACCAAATACAGGTAAACACTATTCCCCCTAATCCCTGAACAAAACCAATACATAAAAATCACAATAAATCCATAGATTTCCACATACTAGCGAGTTCCCACCATCCAAACAATGATGGCGTCGTTGGATTTTCAAAATAAGAACACAGTCACCTGGAATGTCGTCCGTCATGTTGGTAGCGGTCAGTGGTGTCCCATGGCGTGCACAGGTCGGCCGCGGGGCGAATACTGACCGCTGGCCACGTGCCACCCTCGGTAACCACCGCGGTTGAACGAGGAGCGTGGAAAACTGGAAAAGACTTGCCGGGTGCGGAAATTATGATCTAACCATTATGTTAGACTATAATCAGACGAGGTTATAATTACTGATTGATAAAGACAGTTTTATGGACTAACTTAAGTTTTTATTTTTTTTATCTACACCCATGCCATAAATCCTCTATAAAAGTCTCTGAAACAGTTAGCTTATTGCCAACATTAAAACAGCCAGTGTCATAGTAACCATAGTAACCATAATAGCATCCAAACGGGTGCTTTAATGTTGTACTGAATTTCATAATGCAACTCGTTTTCAAAAAAAGAACATTGTAATGCACGCGCGTTTCACTACAACAGCGCCGTAATTTAAAAAAAGAACATATTCGAATTCACGTCGTATACTATGACGCCGGCCGCCATGTTCGATACGAGTATTAGTATTGCAAAAAAACCGGCCAAGTGCGAGTCGGAGTCGCACACGAAGGGTTCCGTACCATATTATATGTTTAACAATCGCAAAGATAACTTTGTATTTCAATGATACTGTGAATTATTACAAGGTTATTTTTTGCAGTTGCAGAAAATCACATTTAAACAAAATACCTTATGAATCGCCGTTTTTAGTATTTGTTGATTAAATACAGTAATATGGTATATGATATACAGAAGTTTCAAATTCCTAATTTGTTGAATTGTTGCGCTAGAGCTACTACAAAAATGGTCTACAATTGACAACTTTTACGGCCCCCTATTTCTTCATTTTAGAAGATAAAAAAAAAATGTTTGTACTCCACTCGATGAGTTCTAGATAATGACATTACATGCTAGGTATTTTTTTTTTTTAATGTAAAGTTTATTGTATCGGGAATTAATTTTTATCTTTGCTTTATTTTTATTGTTTGTTGAAGCCGTAATAGAAATACAAAATCTGTGAAAATTTCAACTATCTACCTATTACGGTTCATGAGATAGTGACAGACGAACGGACGGACGGACGGACAGCGGAGGCTTAAGTTCATACGCACAATATTGAGAGACTAGCTAGACTGCCTGCGGCTTCGCCCGCGTGGATGTCTGGTTTCATGGGTTTTAATTTTCTTGCGCGGAACCATAATTATTTTTCCTAAAATAAAAATAGCCTAAGTAACAAGTAAGTAAGTGCCTTATAACATCAGCTATCTGCCGTCAAAATCGGTGAAAATTCGTTTGAGAAGTTTCCATAACTTGACTCAAAGATTACGTAGGTATACCATTTTTTGAATTCAAGCCACGCAGTAAAATCCTCCTTTTAAACATTTAAGTATTAGTAATATTTACAGGATAAACTTATATAAGTAATGTTGCTCCATATGATATTTTAAATGATGTCTTTCTTTTGTTTTGAATTTTTATTATAACTATTATATTATATTATTTTATTTATTATTTATTTTATTTTTTTATTTTATTATAACTGTGTATTTGCATGCCTTATGGTAGGTTATGGTTAATGAACTGTATTGCTTGTTTAAGACCTTTTCTTGTGTACCCATTTCCGCAAATTAATAAATGATTTGATTTGATTTGAAGTATCCCTTTTTGGTCCTTCAGGAAACGACTGTCGGAAACCCAAAAACTTAGTATTGTTTATTTTATATCAAAAGTATAAATACTGAGTTTCAAGTTAATCAGACTGCGCTTTAAAATTCTTCCATACAAACTTTAACATCCCTAAACCCACTTTCAGAGGTAGTTTTGAAAAACTAATAATGACAAACTGTATAAGTATTTGTGCTAAGTTTCAGATTCATTAAACAAATCAATTAGATTTTTCATAAAAACTGTATCCCTGTTTTCACACCCACAGGGGTAGAATTTCAAAAATCCAAACATTATTTACAGCAATTTTCGAGTAAATCAAGCCCACAAATAAAATCCTCTGCTGTAAAATTTACTACCCCTTTTCATGCCTTAGGGGTAGATTTTTGGAAAACTCTGATACACGTTAGTCTTCATTTTTGGTCTCATGTATAAAACGCGTGTTAAAATTCCTCCATACAAACTTTGACACCCCCAATCCCTCCTTAGGGGGTAGTTTAGGAAAACTAAACTTTATAATTCACTTGGATGAATATTCGTGGTAAGTTTCAAGTCTATTAACTCAAGGGATAAGATTTTTCATACAAACTTTCATCCCCTATTTTACACCCTTCGAAATGGAATTTCCAGAAATCCTTCCTTAGTGGATGTTTACACTGTATAAGGTATCTATGTGCAAAATTTATTTTTCCAGGTCCAGCGGTTTGGGCTGTGCGTTGATATATGTCAGTGACTCGGTTAGGACTTTGTTTTTTTTATAAATATAGATTTACCATGTTATTTTATTACCATAGACTTCTTCTAGGTTTTCCTGTAATCTATAGGTAAAGACCTATTTTCTGTATTTTTTTCAAAATTTTAGGCTCAGTAGTTTCGGAGCTAAGGGGGGGGGGGAATGGTCAATTTTCGTCTATTTTCTTAAATAACTTCAAAACAATTTATTTTAAAATGATAAAAAAAATATATTTGAGACCCTCACAGTAAGACCTTTCATTTGATATATCACACGGTACAGTTTGCAAAACTTTTTTTTTAATTGTACTTATTTTCCCCCCAAAAGGGACCCCCATATTCAAAATTCATTTATTTACGTTACATGTAAGTGTTTTGGTTACCAAAATACATATGTGTACCAAGTTTTAACTTAATCGGTTCATTAGATTCGGAGCAAATTGGCTGTGACAGACTGACAGACAGACAGACAGACACACGAGTGATCCTATAAGGGTCCCATTTTTTCCTTTTGAGGTACGGAACCCTAAAAACTGTTTCAGAACCTTTTATAGAGGATTTAACATGGATGTAGATAAAGTCTTGTATGTAACTGTACATAATTAGGTATTAAAACACTCATGTGATACTATTATCACACTCGGCTTCGCCTCGTGTGATAAACCCACATTCATGTTTTAATACCCCTTATTATACGTCAGTTGCATAAATAAATATTACGTATACGACAACTAGGCCAAATTCTGAATTCAAATTTCATAATGGTCACTCATGCGTCTTAATTTTTTTCCGTCTGTAAAGCTCCATTTACACGGCGCCATTTTATTGCCTGTGGCATACCATAAAATTGAAAGGCAAATATCTGGCAACGTCTAAACTACACGTACAATATTGTTGGACGATACGGGCAACTTTGAAAACTGGTATAAGCATGTACAAGAAAATCGCACAGTACATACAATAATTGCTCGTACAATAAAATCGCATTTAATTCTGGCATGATCTGACATTTGTGCTGTCATTGAAATATGAGTGCGGTAAGTGAGGGTGTGGTAATCGTTGTTGCTATTTTGAGACAAGAAATCAAATCAAGAACACGGCTGCTCTTCCCCCGGACCTCTGTAAAGAGTAGACGTGCCTGTGAAGCTTATTACGCTTTTATCAATTTATATTAATTTGAAATATCCGCCAAAAATCTAACGTAAAAAATAGGAGTGCATAAAATAACAGGAGTGAAACACTGTTCACTGGAGCGAAGAGCGCCTCATCATATTCGGTATCATGGAAAGCCAAATGAATAAATCAATGTCAGAATCGGACTTAAAGCAACTGAGACAAGAAAAAACACCACCAAACTTTGCTCACTCTCGCTTTAAAAGGCCACGGGATGACGACACCGATATTAAGAGTTTTATATCTTCTCTTATGGCTGAGCAACGGAAGGAAATTGAAGGAGAATTGAGTAAGATTAGCCTTGCTTTGTCAAACATACAGAGTACGAACACAAACATTGAGAGCTCGGTTGCCTTTCTCGCAGCATAAAACAAGGATATGCTTAATAAAATTGACCAATTGGAAAAACAGGCCGTCAAGGACAGAGATTATATTACGGTTTTAGAAAACAAAATCGAAGATATGCAGATGTCAAATCGAAAATCAAATTTTCAGTTAAAAAACGTGCCGAAGACGAGTGGAGAAACGAAAGAAGACTTGATTGGATTGGTACTCTGTCTGTCTAAAAACGTTGATTGCAAAATTGAGAAAAGTGACATCAAAGACGTGTACAGAGTGAGTAGCAAGAAGGATGAACAAAATAGCCCCATCATTGTAGAAACCTCCTCAACACTTTTGAAGACTGAACTGCTCAAGATGTGTAAGTCTTTTAATATTAGAAACCAAAGCAAGCTGGCCGCAAAACATCTTGGATGCCGCTCAAATACGGATTCTCCCATCTTTGTATCGGAACAGCTTACTGCGAAAGGCTCTCGGCTGCACTTTCTTGCCCGTGATCTAGTCAAGGCTAAGAAATTTAAATTCTGCTGGACAGCCTACGGCAAAGTATATTTAAAGAGAGATGAAACGTCGCAAAGAATAACGGTCAGGTCTGAAGCTCAGATCCACCAGCTTACGCAAGAAATCTGACTAGACCGTAAACCTGCAACCCACGTATATGTATACCCTGGCATTTTGTTAATTCTACACGGTTCTTTACATTTTTTATTTTATTTTGTTTTCTTAGAAATTATGTTTCTTTTAACTTTTTTTGTTATAAATAATTGTACTACTACACATACATTCACATTAACGCATACTTTCCTTCATACAACAATCGAATTCTACTCACAAACATACACTCTCCCACACTTAGAAATCTCACAACAAGCATATACTCCGCGGTTATCAAAATTATGTAAATATTTTGCACTTAAATATGTTTCGAAGTTCATCCTCAGACCTTTTAATCTTTTTAATGGATAGTTCGCTCCACACACTCAATGAAATAGACAATTCAAATATCGCTCAGGCTATTCACTGTGATATTGAAGACTTGTCTAAGCACATACAAGTACAAAAGAATGATTGCAAAATATTCTGCCAAAATATACGAAGCGTTTATAGTAACTTAGATGATCTCCAACTGACTCTGTCTTGTCTAAAATTTGGGCCGGATATCCTGATTCTAACTGAAAGTCAACTTAATCCTATTAAACTTATACCCACTATTACGAACTTCTCATCCTTCCAAACAACAAATCATATAAATAAAAACGACGGAGTAGTTGTGTACGTCACCAATAATATTGCAGCAAATGTCAGAGAAATTAAATTGACTCATGCCTCAGCTTTAGAAATTAAAACTAATGATAACAATATTATACTGGCGGTATATCGATCCCCTTCAAATGCCAACGCGGACATGTTTATTAACTCTCTCGACACATATTTGAACTCCATAAAATCCTGTAACTGCATTACCTTGACTGGGGATTTAAATATAAATCTTACGCCAACTCTAGGTGAGCAAGCCCAGGAGCGTAACAATAGACAAAACTATTCTGCAATGTTAACTATGCATGGACTTTTGGCTGGACACACCTTTCCTACTAGACTACACAATTGCCTCGACCATTTTATGTTAAAGCTTAGTAAGGAAAAATTATCTGCTCACATTGCTGTCTTAAATACATCTGTTACTGATCATTCTCTATTATTCTTAAATCTATCTAAAATCAAGCTAAAAAATAAAATTCAAAAGACAAAAACTTGTACTGATTTTGATATGGCACTGAAATCTTTAGTAGACAAAAATCTTGGCGAACTCATTTTTTCTGATGATCCTGACCTTGTAGTGAAACTTTTGATTGAAAAAATTTCGGAATCTTTACAGGAAAATACTATTACGACTGTTATACCCAAAACTAAGCGAACCATAAAACCCTGGATAACGCCCGGAATTTTAAAATGTATCAGAAATAGAAATAAAATGCAAAAGAAATTAAAAAATGACATGCACAATGATATACTAAAAATTAGTTATAAAAGATATCGAAATTATTGCAATCAATTAATTAAAAAACTGAAGCGCCGGTATGAGAGGGAACAATTAGCTAACTCTACCAAAAATAGTAAAAAACTTTGGTCAAATATTAAAAACATAACGCATATGAAGCAAACCAATGCAGACAACACTAAACTATTGGAAGGAAAGCTGTCGCCAATTGAAGCAGTCAATCATGTTAATGATTATTTCGTAGGAATAGGTGAACAACTTGCAGAAAAAATCTTGCCGAATACTAGATTGGATGCTAGGACTGACTTAAGAGCAGATAATACTCAATTAACATCACTTGTTCTATTGGATACTGATATAGATGAAGTACATTATTTACTTATGAATTTAAGATCAAATAGTGCTCCTGGCTGGGACAACATCCCAACAATTTTCCTCAAATTAGCAAAGCAAGAGGTACTCCCAATTATTGTTCATCTAGCGAACTTGTGCTTTAGTAAAGGTATCTTCCCTAAGCTCTTAAAAAAATCTACAATTACGCCTGTGTACAAGAATGGGCCCAAAGATGATGTCAGTAACTATAGGCCTATATCAGTATTGCCTGCTTTATCAAAAATATTAGAGAAACTTTTAAACAAACGATTACTAGACTTCCTTAATAAATTTCGAATATTATCTAATGCACAGTTTGGATTTAGACAGGGCAAATCGACTGAAGATGCAGTAACAGCTATTACGTCTCTCATTACTGAAAACCTTGATAAAGGAAAAAAATGCCTCACAGTTTTCCTTGACTTAAAAAAGGCTTTCGATACAGTCTCTGTTCCCATTCTTGTACGCAAGCTAGAATACATAGGAATAAGGGGCACACCTCTTGAATTATTCAAAAGTTACCTTACAACTAGAACACAAAAGGTTAGAATTGGTCAGTATACAAGCAGCGACTCTAATATAACATTTGGTGTGCCACAGGGGAGCGTCCTCGGGCCCACCTTGTTTCTAATTTACATCAATGACCTATGTGATTTGGAGGCAGGTGGTGCTCGGGTCTTCTCTTATGCCGATGACACAGCGCTGGTCTTTATCGGCGATAATTGGGATTCTGTGCGGAAGGATACGGAAGTGGGACTATCTAGAGTTGCTTCCTGGTTACGAACTAATCTACTTACGCTGAATAGCCAGAAGACTACCTACATGTGTTTCTCCTTAAGTAACAGAACCCAGCCTGGAACTAACTTCAGTGTAAAGATACACCATTGTTACAATATTCAGGATACTAATTGCGCATGTCCGACTATCGAAAAGGTGGAAAAGACGAAATATCTGGGTATTGTACTTGACCAGCGACTCTCCTGGCACTATCACGTAGCATTGGTTAGTGACCGTATCAGAAAATTGATTTGGATCTTCAAATTACTAAGGCATGTTGCTTCAGCAAATCTTATTAAACAAATATACTCTGCTCTAGCCCAATCCGTTCTAACCTATTGCATTCCTATCTGGGGGGGTGCCTCCAAGACCAAATTCCTAGATGTAGAAAGATCACAGCGTGCCCTTCTTAAAACTATATATTTTAAACCGTATCGTTTTCCTACACATGAGCTTTACAAACTATGTGATCTTTTAACTGTAAGAAAGTTATATATTCTCATGTCTACCTTAAAAATGCATAAAACGACGGTATTTGATGCTAGTGTTCTCAGGAAAAGAAGAAGGTATGGTCGTATAGCGGGGGTCCGGGCTCGTACTGCATTCGCAAAGCGACAATATGGTGCCCAAACTACTCTTCTTTATAATGCCATTAGTAAAAAACTTCCTATTTACCAAAAAACACATTACGAATGCAAGAAAACCTTGAATGGATGGCTAAAAAACCTCACTTATGAAGAAACTGAAGCACTTCTTAATCCAGTAGTATAATAATATAAAAAGCTTACTTATAAGGAATAAATGAAAACGCGGATAATTTAATTAATAAATACATATGCAAGTGTATACCTCATCCTACACACTAATAATATGCTTTTGGTTTCCCTTTCTCTCTTCCTCACTCACTCACACACACACACACCCCCTCACACACACACACACACACCCCACCTCACATCCTCACATACACACACCTTCACACACCCTCTCACACACACACCCCCACACTCACACACTCCCACTCTACACATCACCATACTTGAAATCGGAGTCTGAGATAATTATCAAATATGGAACGACAAACTCAATGTCACACGACATGATCAACAAAAATATTGGATTTTTTACTTTACTTTATTTTATTTTATTTTTATTTTTAATTTTTTTCTCTCAGTATCTTTTGTAAATTATCTGAGATTACGAATTCAAGTACCAAAATATTTAATTATTTTAAAATTCTTTAATTTTAGTTTTTCATGTACCTACCCACTTATTTTGTTATTGATTAACAGGCTTTGTTTGTGTACATGTAGTTTAGGAAGAGGGAGGTCTTCTGTTACAGGTATTTCTACATACTTAAAAGAAGGCCTCTAAAATGTATCTGTTATACCTGTTGATTACGAAATAAATAAACTTATAAACTTAAACTTAAGAACAACTTGAAAAATATCTTGAAAAGCGTTCAATAAAATTTAATGAAATATCATGTCTAGGCAAAACTTGCATGCAATAATCGCCTGTCAATTTTATTGCCTGGTGTAAGTCGCATGCGATTTTATTGAATGGCAAAACTTGCATTCAATTTATTGTACATGCCATTTTATGGAATCGCACGCGTGTAAACACTTCATGCAGTTCTTGAATGTCAAAAAACTTGAACGTGCTTTATGGCATGCAATTATTGCTCTTGAACGTTCCAGAAACTTGCCCCGTGTAAACGGCGCTTTAGTTATTCATTGAAAATAAAAACTAACTAATACTGAAATATTATCATGAAAACAATAATAAATTGTATTCCATAAAAACTAAATCCTCGACCAATGTTATTGTCGTGCAGACCACTGGTAACAAAAACAACTTACCCCCTCTGCCCCGCGCTAACCCTTTAAACTTCCCATGTTTTGAGGTCAGCGGTAATTTTCCGCGGGTCTTGTTAGACTGGCCATCAATTTACTGAAATAGTTTTTTCCTATCGCAATAAATATCGCCTATTGCTTTTGTTTACCAAGTAATTGTTTACCGTGTGCATCGAACTGTTGGTTATATGAATTATGTTCGATAAAGGCTTTGTGAAGCTAGTGGCAAATGGGTGGTTTCCTTTCAACTTCCTACAGTGATAAATTGTTAGGACATGTCATGTAGCAGGGGCAGCTAAAATATCGATAATTTTTAAAATAACAGCCCCTTCGTTCTGTGTTCTTCGTGTATTCTACATAAAGTACAGAATACGCTGTTTTTAATGTTTAAATGAAGGTTTCTCGTATTCGATTGGTATTTCGTGTTGTAAACAGAGAAAAACTTATTTAGGTAAGTTCCTATGTACACCGTACATACAGATAAATATGAATACATTAGGATACTTACACATGTTTTTCATTTCTGGGTCGTGTGTGCAAAAAAATAAAATAAAAAAAAACAAAAAAAAATAAAAAAAAGGTTCCTATCTCAGCATAAAGCTGCGATATTTAAAAATTTATACCGCAACGCTGGTATTCCGACAGGACCTGTGTGATGCCACGGACACAGATATCTATAAATCTCAAGGGGAATAAAATAAAATACAAATACTATAATACTTAGTGTAGAATAGAAAAGAAAAAACAAAAACCGTAATTTATGAGTGCAGTCGCCTGTCGCCCGACGCTCCAACCTCACTTGTCTATGCTATAAACTATTGTTTGACGCCACGGTTGGCGCAGTGGTTGAGCGATTGACTGCTGCGCAGCATGTCGCGGGTTCGATTCCCGCACGGAACAAATATTTGTACAACCTACAAGTATTTGTTCCGAGTCTGGGTATTTTTCTATCTATAATATGTATGTATTTACAAAAAAAAAATGTATGTAAGTAGTTTATCAGCCATCTCGTTACCATAACACAAGCATTAGGTTGCTTAGCTTGGGACTAGCTGGTGTTGTGTGAAATGTCCAAGGATATTTATTTATTTATTTATTATTTATTTATTGTCTATACCTATATAGTCTATGACAAATTGACAAGCGATGAGACGCGGGCGCAGGCGACTGGCTGTCAACAATGCATTAATGTAAAAAGAAATTAAAGTATTGATACAAATAAAACAATGAGTGATACTTGCAGAGCCATAACTTAGGTACCTACCCTACTAGTTCACATATTTCTATTTATACTTTAATTGATTATGCTCGTCGATAAAACGCGCAGTCATTATCAATAATGCCACGATCAATCAACGATACCCCTGTAGTCATCGTATTATTCGCGATCGTAATTCTTATGAAGAACAACCTTGACCCTCTCGTAATGTCGCGGTCCCACGGCCCGCTTTCTCACAGGCCAGAATAGTCGGCCTGCGCTGACCTGCCGTCGCCCGTAGAATGTAAGGGATGATCCGTGGAATGCTCGGCAAGAGCCGCCCGCTACAGGCCTCGACGGGCCGTGGGAACGCGGCATAAACTACCTTTGAATCGATTTAGTCATAAAATCTGTGTGAATTAATCAATTAAAGTACACGCCGAGTGACTGTCCCGTTGGACAGTATTCGAAGACGTATGCTGAGCGTGACCTTCCCCAGCTAGATTGACCGACGACCTGAAGAAAGTGGCTGGGACAGACTGGATGCGGAAGGCGGAGGACAGGGTGTTGTGGCGCAGACTGGGAGAGGCCTATGTCCAGCAGTAGACTGCGACATGCTGAGTTGATTTTGAACGCTACTCCGCGGCTTCACACACAAAAAAACTTCATAAAATCACCCGCTGGGCTAATCTGAAGATTGCCTGAAAATTTAATCAAAATCTCTCCAGCCGTTTTG
Organism: Cosmia trapezina; assembly: GCA_905163495.3. Lineage (NCBI taxonomy): Eukaryota > Metazoa > Arthropoda > Insecta > Lepidoptera > Noctuidae > Cosmia > Cosmia trapezina. The sequence goes on along the minus strand of LR991020.1, from coordinate 28,322,686 downwards.
GAGTCCATAGGGAACATACATACATAGATAGATAGATTTCTCAGTAGTAGCCCGGGGTTTCGAACTGTGCCCGGTAAAAGGCAAGACTCGCCCCTCAGTCGCCTATTATATCTTCCCTTTAGTACTTTAACATAACTGGCGAAATATGGGTGAATTCAATTCGGAAGTTCAATATTCGGATAATATATGACAATATTCAGATACCTAGTTTATGAATATTCCACAAATACAAATAAATATGGGATAGACAAAGTTTTTTTCAGGATCACCTCGATCCTGCCAATAAAGTTTGTTACTCTGTGGTAATCTTATTAACTTCCGGATAGATTTTGGCTGGAGTTAAGTTGTTTGTTTCCGTTTAAAGTGTTGTTTTGACGAGTTCTTGATGTATTTGCTGAATGGAGACATTGATTTGTTATCCTTGAGCTCATTGTTTCTTTCTTACCATAAATAAATATGATGTCATGTCTAACGATGTCATTTTTAGAACACCAGCTGTAGGTATACTGGGCCCACTGGAAATTCGAGATATTTGTCAAAAAAACCGTCTAAGTGCGTGTGCATGAAGGGTTCCGTCGTTGAAAAGAATCTATCCCAAAAACAAACTTAACATTTTTTTATTTTTTTTTTTCATTGGATCCCAAAAAAATTTTTTTCATGTCAAAAAGTTACACATTCACAATTTTCGGACTTTTTCCTTTACTTGTGCTGGGAGACCTTGCTTCTTTCCAAATTTCAATATTCTAGGTCAGTGGGAAGTACCCTATAGGTTTTGATTTTCTTCGACAGTTGCGAGTATCAAAATGTGTCGCAAAATGGCCGTATTTTTTTATTGCGTTGACTTAAAAGCTTGAGTTTTTTAGGACTTTAAGAGACCATAGACCTACGTATTTGATATTAATTTCAACTTCAACAAGTGATCCTATAAGCGTTCCGTTTTTTCCTTTTGAGGTACGGAACCCTAAAAAAAAGTCATTTTCACGACCGGTGCTGTTTATTAAAGCAGAAAACGTAATAATCTTGTAAAACTATTGGATTGTCGCCTGTCGGTTTTATTCATGGAATTAGTATGTACAGTCGGCTGCATCAATTGGATACCCCTCAAAAGACATGTGGGTTCAAACCCGCGATAGTCCGAAGTTGGTTTTTGTATTTTGCAAAAACATTTTATTATAATTAATGTATTGTTTTTGTGAATAAATAAGTTTATGTTAGTATTTATTTTTACTTAAGTCTGTTTTTATTATTGTCTTTTTCAATAAAACTTTAATACTTCTAATATTGCGTATAACAACAAGCAATAATAGGGTTGACATTTACGAAAAGTTATTCAACGTCTAAATAGACCAGAGGTTTCAAGACCGCTTGCCGTGCATAAGGTTGGAGGTTCAAATCTTAAGCACGAATTGTTTTTGTCATGCATTATATATTTTTTTTAATATAAAGTATTTTTCTATTTTAAGTTTTTTTTTTTGTATTTTTAATTGTATTTTTTTATTTTGTTTTTTTTTTTATTTATTTTTATTTTATTTTAGTAATATTTTTAAAGAATTTGAAAATCAAGAAAAATAAATTAATTCAATAATCATTTAATAATAATATTATTGATATCATGTAACAAAACTACAAAGATTTATATTTTACAATAATTTGATTTGATAATTTACTGTTACCTTATTAGACATATATTTTGCCAACTGAGACAAATGGGTTCCTAGACAAATGCGAAAGGTGAAGCTAAACTAGACTCATCAGACGGTAACTTCATTATAGATTTGTAAAATGTATGCATAACTACCCTCTAATAACAAACTATTCATTCACTGCGATTTCATAGACAGAGACAGAGTTATAACGCCAAGTAGATTGACAATTCGTTGAAATATTAACTACCTAACTGGCTTAGTTGGTAAGAGCTAGCGGTAATCATTGTATAACCAATGAGTCGATGAGTCGATGGTTCCAATCGACGTCCAGGCATTAGAAACACTTTTTGTATTATTCTTAAGGATGTATTGTGTGAATTGCAAAGTTGTGTAGCCAAAGTCAAAGTCAAAGTTTTATTTGTAAAACATAGGTGATGTAAAAAACAGGTGTTGTTAATAAAACATAATGTTCACTATGTTTTGCCGATGACGGCGTACAAATATGAATAAGTAGTGAATGTAGCCAAAAAATAATAAATTAAAAATGTCATCAATAAAAAAATTAAATTAACAAAAATGTATGTCAAAATAAATGCTTTGGTCAGATAATTGCAAAATTATGTCATGATGTCCAATTAGAATTACATAATCAAATTTTTAAATAAATTCAAAATGTAATGTAATGTATGTAATCAAAAAGTTAAATAATACATAATGTCAAAATTTGTCTGTTAAGAAATCTGAGACACAGTAATAGCATTTTTGACATAACATAGTTTTCAATCTTTGTTTAAATAAATTATTATGTAATTTTTTTAGCTCTTTTGGCAATTTATTATAAATGACTGGGGCCATATGAAATATACTCTTATACATTAAGGCAGTATTCGTTTTGGGAACATAGAGACAACTTTCGTCCCTTTGAGTACGATTATAAGCTTCAGATGCTAACATAAAGAGTTGAGGATTTAGTTTCACAAAGACAGCTACTTCAAATATGTACAACGAAGGCAATGGTAGGATACTGTACTTCTTGAAGAAAGGTACACAACTCTCGGTGGATTTTAAACCAAACATGGCCCTAACACACCGTTTCTGTGCCTTAAAAACAAGATCTTTGTTGGTGGAATTCCCCCAAAAAATTATACCATATCTGATTATAGACGCTACAAGCCCATGATATGCAGTCAAGAGTGTACTAAGGTTCACTTTATATGCAAGTTCATGTAAGGCATAAGCTGAACGACTCACTCGCTTGCATAATTGTTCAATATGTGGTTTCCAAGTCATTTTATTATCAATATACAAGCCAAGAAATTTTGTTGTGTCTATTTCCTCAATAGGCTGGTTATTAAAATTTACATTTAGGGTGCTTTGTGTTGGTATGCGCTGTCTAAAGTTCAGTAGTTTTGTTTTTCCTAAGTTGGCTTTTAAGTTATTTGAATTCAACCAATTCATAATAGAGCTTAAGGTGCTATTTAAGTCATCTTCATAAGTATTTTTGTCTCTAAATTTGACGGTAACAGTGCTATCATCCGCAAACAGAGCTATAGGATTGTCTGTGGCATTGGGTAGATCATTAATGTATATGATGAATAGCGGTGGACCCAGAACGCTACCTTGTGGTACACCGTAGTTTATTTTTCGTTTATGTGACATAAAGGTTTCTTCTTGTTTAGTAAGAACATTCACTTTAGTCACTTCAGTGTACTGGTAACGGCCTTTGAGGTATGATTCAATTAGTTTGAGAACATTACCTCTTATTCCATAGGCATTGAGTTTGTTAACTAATATATCATGGTCAACGTAATCAAAAGCCATATCCATAAAGATAGAGCAGACGGGTATTCTTTTGTCAATATTAACCATAACAAAGTCCAAAAAGTCATATATGGCCATGTTTATGGTTTTATTAGGTCTAAAGCCTTTTTGTTCCTTTACCAAGATATTGTTTTTTTCTAAATAATAATTAAGTTCTTTGTGAATATGTTTCTCAAATATTTTAGAAATCACTGGAACTAAGGCAATCGGTCGATAGTTTTCCAGACATTCTCTATCATCTTTTTTATAGATCGGCTTAATGATCGAAGTTTTCAATTTATCAGGGTAGACTCCCGCGCAAATGCATAAATTTAAGATATAACTAAGATGAGTAGAGATATTGGTAGCTATATATTTAATAACTTTAGTTGATATCCCATCATAACCCACACTATTTGTGCTTTTTAGACTTTTAATGATCTGCAATATATCATGTGGCAAGCATGGTTTCAAAAACATTGACTTTTGTTTAGTAGACATATATGATTTATACTGAATTTTGTTTGCATCGTCATTAGGTACAATTTTATCGACGAAATAATTATTAAAAACATTGGAAATTTCACAGGGGTCAATTATAGTTCTATCATTCATTTTAATACTAGTTATAGTATCCTTTGGTACGTTTTCTTTTGCTTGGTTTATAATTTTCCATGCCGTTCTACTTTTATTGTCTGACGTATTAATTGAATGATTATTTTGTGCGCGCTGAGTTAATCTTATTATTTTCTTAAATCTTTTTGAATATTGTGTCAGTTTAGTTTTATTTACATCACTTGGTTTTTTTCTGTATTGCCATAAAAGTTCACGTTTTTTTATACTACAGGTCTTGAGACCTCGCGTTACCCAACGAGCTTTTCGATTAGTATTAATAGTAATATATTTAAATGGAAAGCAAAGATCGTAAAATAACTTGAACAAATCAATGAAAATATTATAGGCTACATTTGGATCACAAGTTGTGTACATTTCCGAAAAAGACAATTTTTCTATATAAGTTTTAAACTTCTTAAGATTTTCCTCACTATAATCTCTACGTTTAATTTTCCAATTCTTAATCAGACATACTTTTTTAACAAGACACCTCAATATCTGAGCGGTGTGGTCAGATAATGAAAAATCTATCACTTCTGCCTTGCATTTATTGTGATAGTTGTGAGCAAAGTTGTCTATACAGGTGTTGCTAATTTTTCTGGTAGGCTCTGTTATCTTAAGCCTTAGGTTATAGTTGAGTAATAAACATTCAAATTCAGATGTGGTGTTATTTTGTTTTAAAATATCAATATTGAAGTCACCAGCAATTACAATATTATGCTTGTTATAGGTTTTATTGACATATTTGAGCATCTGATCTAATCTTGCAAAGAAATTGTTTAGGTTACTAGTTAAAGGAACCCTATATATACAAATAATAATCATTTTAGCAAAGTTACTTTTAATACAACTGTGGTAGCCAATTGATGCAGCCCACTGTACCTACTATTAGTACAACAATATTATGGCCCAGGTGTTCTAAAAATGACATCTTTTGATTTGCCTAGACGGAGGTCATTTATCGGATCCTAACTAATATTGTGCCAAAAAGTAGTTTGTTTTTAGGGTTCCGTACCTCAAAAGGAAAAAACGGAACCCTTATAGGATCACTTCGTTGTCCGTCTGTCTGTCTGTCTGTCTGTCAGTCTGTCAAGACCCTTTTTCTCAGGAGCGCGTGGAGGTATCAAGATGAAATTAATATCAAATACGTAGATCTATTAATGGTCCCTTAGAGTCCTGAAAAAATCAACCTTCTAAGTCAACGCAATAAAAAAATATGGTAATTTATGTGACATATTTTGAAACTCACAAGAAAATCAAAACCTATAGGGTACTTCCCGTGGGTTGGTATCAGAATGACTGGATCGCAAATTGACCACGTCGCTCTTAGTCCAAATCTCAAAATGTCTAAATCTCAAAATACCTAATTCACAAAATGACTACATCGCAAAAAGTCCGAACAGTTGTGTAGGCACCTACACAGGGTTGATATCAGAATGACTGGATACATCATCATTCATCATCGTCATCTGCCTAGCCTTTTCCCAGCTATGTTGGTGTCGGATGCAGCTGAATACCAGTATTATATTACCCAAAATAGGTGATTTTAACATTTTCGTCTGTTTGTAGGTTTGTCTGTTCAAGCATCAAAATGGACCGATTTGGTTCAAGTTTGGTGTAAAGAGTGAATTTTGGGGAAGCACATTATAGTCTAGGGAAAGTTAGAAAAAAGTCACCTTAAGAACCAAAGAGATTAATGTAGGTATAGGTGCCTACACAACTGTTCGGACTTTTTGCGATGTAGTCATTTTGCAAGTTAGGTATTTTGAGATTTAGACATTTTGAGATTTGGACTAAGAGCGACGTGGTCAATTTGCGATCCAGTCATTTTGATACCAACCCCTTCCCGTTGTTCTAGAAACATGAAATTTGGCAAGAAGCAAGGTCTCATAGCACAAGAAAAGGCTCTTACAGACAGAGGCGATATCGCGTCGCGACGCGATATTTTTCTACGGATATAATATCGAAATATCGCGTCGCGACCGCGATATCGCCTCTGTCTGTAAGAGCCTTAAAGGAAAAAGTCCGAAAATTAATAATTTGTCATTTTATCACGTAAAAAGTTTTATTTTTGGGATTACAATGTTAATGTTTGTTTTTGTGATAAATTCATTTCAACTACGGAACCCTTCATTATGCGTGGTCCGACACGCACTTGGCCGGTTTTTTTTGTTTGTTACTCTTTCACTCTAAAACGGCTGAACGAATTTGAATGAAATTTGGTACACGGGTAGACCATGACCTGGAATAGGGTAACAGGATCCAGGTAGTACGTTCCCGTGGGATAATTTCCGAAAAGCACGCGAGCGAAGCCGCCGGCGAACGCTAGTGAATACATAACTAAGCCTGTGTTGTCCTACTGCTTGGCAAAGGCCTCCCTTTCCTTTCTCCACTCATCACGATCCTGCGCCGATCTGGACACATCCTGCCTATAGGGGTCAAGCTCGTCCCGCCGCGTCTACGCCTGGGTCTGCCGCGAACACGTGTATGTCTTACAAAACAGAAAGATCACGACGGTAATCCCGAAAGAATAAGTTTGAGGTGTACTGATTGGAAGTACACCAAATTTCGCCAGTTATATTTAAATGTAATTAACTCATTTTAATACTGATTTTACTGATTCTTTTGTTCCCAAGAATTAAAATCAAGCCCCGTCCCGAAAGTTTTTTTAAGTAAAAACTGAATCACAAATAGCTAACTTAAGTATACATTAACATATCCACTTTCAGTGCTAAGTACAAGTTTAAGTTAAGTAAGACTAATTATACAGCTTGGAACAGCCACAAAGACCTTCATCATATCGCGGCGTTTATCTAAGTTCAGGCACCTTCAATATCACAAGTTCATTACCACGAGGTTAACCAGCGGTGCTCAAGCTTTGACTTAAGAAGAAATTATGAGAGCCTACCTTCCTTTATAAATCTTCAAACGTTACCTACGTTTGAAGATTTATAAAGGAAGGTAGGCTCTCATAATTTCTTCTAAAGTAACCTACTATCAATAAGTAAATAGTCCAAAATGTTTAAAAAATCCTAACGGCTTGTGGTTAAGTAATAACAGTCGCACGGGTTGATCGATCAGGTTAAGCTACGCTTGCCGCGGTCGGTCCGTGGATGGGTGACCATCTTTACATACCAGAACCCCTCTCCGTTGGTCCCGGCTGTCTTTCGTGGATCTTTGACAGTCGTTACGGGTCGTCAGAAGCCCGAAACTCTGACAACCAGTCTTACCAAAGGGCGGGGGGAGGGGGGTGAGGGGGGTTGTGGAGATCAGATAGGCATTCGCACCATGTAAAATATTGGTACTCAGCTGCATCTGGTTAGACTGGAAGCCGACCCCAATCTTTGGGAAAAGGTTACCTACAAGAATCTACACGACGACGAAAATTCATGTTTTTTACACGCATACTAAAAATCTGCAAAGTGGTCACTGGTTAAATTCCAGTCAAACCGTCAGACGGAGTATCCTTGTTGAAGGTTGCCATTTAACATCAACACCGAATACGACACAATAGAAATTAAATAGGTAAAGGTATGACGACTGATTGTAATAAAATTATATCAATATAAAAAGTTTCCATGTGTTGAAGTTTGAGGAACTTTACCGATTTCGACTAGAGTGCTTTCTTCGATCGGTGATTGCCACTCCAATACATATAGGTAGGTAGATACCTACTAGTATGTAACACAAAAGGTTTGAGTATCATTGACCTGTTCGTTTTCTTGAAAGCGTTCGTGGCGACGTTCACGATAGCTCAGAACAGCCCCTATGCATACTTAATCAGTTGCGTGGGACATTCTACTTAATGCCATTGAACTGAATTTGCGTCAGTTCTGTGGAAAATTGGTCTGTTTGGGTTTTCTTGTATTTCCTTTTGTTAGATTTATGTAAGTACATGGTAGTTATGTGGCTGGATTCGTGTCCGTTGAACTAATACCTACTTAGGCGGTTTGCACGATAGGCTTTGCTGGTTTATGTTCGTTTTCCGGATCAATCAACTCAGCCTATCGCAGTCCACTGCTGGACACAGGCCTCTCCCAGGCTGCGCCACAACACCCTGTCCTCCGCCTTCCGCATCCAGTCTGTCCCAGCCACTTTCTTTAGGTCGTCGGTCCATCTAGCGGGGGGCGTCCCACACTACGCTTATCGATACGCGGTGTCCACTCCAGCTTTGCTTTGCTTTGCTTATTCTGTAAGCTATGTCGGTTACTCCGGTTTTTTTCCGGATAACTTCATTCCTGATTTTATCCTTCAAAGAAACTCCGAGCATAGCCCGCTCCATAGCGCGCTGAGCGACCTTGAATTTGTGGACTAGCCCGACTGTTAGTGTCAACGTTCCGGATTCCGGATCAAAGAAACATTATTTAAATATTTAACCGACGAAAAAAAAAGAGGAGGTTCTCAAGTTGACACGTATATTTGTTTTTTTTTTATTATTTATGACCACGCTTAAGTAACTTTTTACAGAGTAGTCCGATTTGATTTTTTTTTCATTTATTTGAGCTTGACAGATGACAACGCCGAAGAAGCGACAGTAGATTTACTATGGCGCCATCATCTGTTTTCTCGTTGACATCCCGTTCTCGGTGCGGTGGACAAACAGTGTTACAACAGCAAAATAGCTAGTATTCAGAGAGTCCAAAACCAACACGCCTAAAGAAATGATGGTGTAAAAAGCTTCCACTAACGAACCCAGAAGCCATGAATCATAACCTCATAGGCCAGCGATAAAAGCATCAGATATGGTAGACCCTATAGGCTTTCATTAAGGCTCCTGCTCCCTAAAATTCATGTCCGTTTGCCCCGCACGGCCCCCCAGAATTTGCGTTTTGGGTGTGCACCAATGCAATGTACTTGCCTCTAGGAGTTTATGTACCGGTTTCTTTTTCAATGTACCTCTGTACTTTTGAAGAAATATGCAAAAAAGGGGGTCGTGCCAGCCAAACGTTTTCAGCTCGGCCCCCGTGTAACTTGAAAAATATATAGCGTATTAAAAAGTTTCTTAAACTCAAGGAATGTACTCTATTAACACGTTAAATGTGCCGCAACAGACATTGTGAATTCGTAACAATAAATAATTTATAGATGTGGATAGGGGGTCGTGCTGGAAAAAACAAGTATAAGAAAATATCTAAAAAAGACAAAACACCCTTATCCAAAGACTATTAGAAAATAATTGATGTGCGGCAAGTAACATATGTACCGCTTTGGTTTCTCATACAACTTGCTAAATTTGAAAAAAAAAAACAATTTTAGTTTATTCAGCACGGCCCTCTATAGTTGCCTATATCTTTTTAAATATGACATGTTTGTTTACAAAATTCGATTTCCTGAATTACGTATAGGAGTACATTCATTCCAAATAATTTGCAATTCTGCTGTATTAGTACTTTAAACGATAAATTGAATTTAAAATATCATACATTACAACTTATGGGGTGACCATGATACAGGATTTTGACGTCAGTGTGATACGTAGTTTGCATGTTGCGATGTAGATGGCGCCACATAACTTATAACTTAAAACTTACCTGTTTATTTTAACAATCCATTTCCTTGCTTGAAATAGACTTCACTGCACAACCACACGTAGAAAATGCGTGAATACTGAAATTATTGGAGTCAGTGAACTAATAGGGACCGCACACGAGTCTTAACGGTTATAATTCCTTTATAAGATGTCATCGCTAATATTAAACGAAGAAGAAAAAAACAAATTATAAAAAGTAATGTTTATTTCAATGTAGTCACATAATTTAAGAATTAATATAGGTAAGTATAGAATATTATGTACAGTAGGCTGCATCAATTGGGTACCCCAGTTGTATTAAAATTAACTTTGCTACAACTTGCTTTGCTTTGTTATTCAAACAATACATCCTTAAGAATAATACAAAAAGTGTTTCTTACGACCGGACGAGATTCGAACCATCGAATCATCGAATCATTGGTTATATATATAACGATAACCGCGAGCTCTTACAAACTAAGCCAGTTAGGTAGTTAATAACTCAATGAATTATCAATCTACTTGGCGTTATAACTCTGTCTCTGTCTATGAAATCGTAGTGAATGAATAGTTTGTTATTAGAGGGTTGCATGCATTATATTTTACTAACCTATAATGAAGTTACCGTCTGACGAGTCTAGTTTTGATTCACCTTTCGCATTTGTCTAGGAACCCGTTTGTCTCAGTTGGCAAAATATGTCTAAGGTAACTGTAAATTATCAAATCAAATTATTGTAAAATATAAATCTTTGTAGTTTTGTTACATAATATCAATATTAAATATTATTAAATGATTGTTAACCCGTCGCACGCCAATTAGCAGACGCAATAGATTTTTTATTGTTATCTGCACACCTGGGTGTCAATCGACGTTTAAAGAGTTACAGTGTTTTATTTTTCTTGTTTTATAATTAAATTTAAAAAAAAAAACAAATGGGTACTTAAAATACAAAAGACTTTATAGTAAAAAAAATACATAATGTATGATAAAAAACACAATTCGTGCCTAAGATTTGAACCTCCAATCTTATGCACGGCGAGCGGTCTTGAAACCTCTGATCTATTTAGACGTTGAATAACTCTTCGTAAATGTCAACCCTGTCGTAAATGTCAAATATTAGAAGTATTAACGTTTTATTGAATAAGACAATAATAAAAACAGATTTAGTTAAAAGTAAATACTAGCATAAACTTATTTATTCACAAAAACAATACATTAATTTATAATAAAATGTTTTTGAAAATACAAAAACCAACTTCGGCCTATCACGGATTTGAACCCACATGTCTTTTGAGGGGTACCCAATTGATGCAACCCACTCTACCTAATATATGGAATCATGGTCACCCCATCAGTTATAATGTATGATATTTTAGATTCAATTTATCTTTTAAAGTACTAATACAGCAGAATCGCAATTCATTTGGAATGAATGTACTCCTATACGTAATTCAGGAAGTCGAATTTTGTAAACAAATATGTTATATTTAAAAATATATAGGCAACTATAGAGGGCCGTGCTGAATAAACTAAAATTGGTTTATTTTTCAAATTTAGCAAGTTGTATGAGAAACCAAAGCGGTACATATGTTACTTGCCGCACATCAATTATTTTCTAATAGTCTTTGGATAAGGGTGTTTTGTCTTTTTTAGATATTTTCTTATAATTGTTTTTTCCAGCACGACCCCCTATCCACATCTATAAATTATTTATTATTACGAATTCACAATGTCTGTTGCGGCACATTTAACGTGTTAATAGAGTACATTCCTTGAGTTTAAGAAACTTTTTAATACGCCATATATTTTTCAAGTTAAGGCTCTTACAGACAGAGGCGATATCGCGGTCGCGACGCGATATTTCGATATTATATCCGTAGAAAAATATCGCGTCGCGAAGCGATATCGCCTCTGTCTGTAAGAGCCTTTACACGGGGGCCGAGCTGAAAACGTTTGGCTGGCACGACCCCCTTTTTTTGCATATTTCTTCAAAAGTACAGAGGTACATTGAAAAAGAAACCGCTACCTACATATACTCCTAGAGGCGAGTACATTGCATTGGTGCACACCCAAAACGCAAATTCTGGGGGGCCGTGCGGGGCAAACGGACATTAAAATTCGGCGAAACTAGGTAACTTTGTATCCATCTTTTACAGTAACTCTAGCATCTTTTTGATAGAAAAAAATACTTTAGTTTGTAGAACTAAGCGAAAAAAAATCTAAATCCAAGTCTATTTCTGTCTATTTTTTCTAGTTTTTACCATATTACTTCTACAATTTTCATTAAAAGTGTTCATAAATGTATACAGTTCTCTACAAAATAAGGAAATAATAAATAATAAGGAATAAATAATAAGGAATAATAAATAATAAGGGAATAATAAGGAATGATTTCATGTCATTACTTTTTTAGTCCAATCAATAGATTTTTTGTAAATCTATAATTACTTCATATTTTGCAAGCGTTGTGTTTTCGCGCTTCTCTTTCTTTTCTATGCAGTCCGACAGTGACCGCGCTTTTTACGGCGGACAAGCCTTCAACAATGACATAATATCAGATTAACATTAAGTACCAGTTCCCAGAACAGAGGGCCAATTCTCGTGAACTCTCCTGAGGTGTGATGTCTGACAAAACAGCAAACATCTATTCGTTTGCCAAACGCGATATTCATGCAAAACATGCTACATAATACTACGGGTTTGACAAGTTTGTGTGAATCACAACACATCTCTTGTTGAGCGTGCTCAAGGTCCTGTTTCCGAACGTCCTATCTAACAGATGAAACAGACTGTACATTTGCATTAAATTATATGCCAGATAATTCAATGGAAATTGGAAACTCATTCCAGAATGAAACAGGATATTAATAGTACATTATGATATGAGTGCGGTAAGTTGAAAATTACAGCCGAGGCGATATTGCTAGCCCGAGCCGTAGGCGAGGGCTACAAGAAAGCAGAGGCTGGAATTATCAAAGCGCACGTATGTCATACGACGTTTTATAACATATTTGCGAGGAAATAAATAAAACTCGGACTTTCTTAAACGAATAAATCTTTAAAAACACACTTTCTGAAAATGAATTTGCATTGTGGCGGCATCTACATCGCCACATATGAACTACGCATCAATGACATGACGTCACGCAAAACCTGCATCGCGCAATTAGAGTTTACCACGCGATTAGCATATATACAACGTCCCGACATCAACCGTCGGGCAGTAGCCCACCAGACACAACACCCGTCTGGTCGGAGGATCCTCCCTTTTCAATAGAGGATGAGTGAACTTTACACCCTGTTCCTCATGCCTCTAAATTGGTGACCCCGAGCATGAACGTCAGCGCAGCCTTCGTGCAACTACATCAGCGTGACGTCATCAGCATCACTTCCTCAAGCTTTCGAGCGGCGAGTCACACAACCAGCCAGCATCCACGGCTTCAACAGGTATCCTGACCACCAGCATGCAGCGGACGCGCATTCCTGGTCATCACCTTCAGCCTCAACCCAGCGCTGTACACTCCGACTCACTGGAGCATAACGCAGCGCCACCCCGACTCACTGGGGTATCACCGCAGACAGTTCCGACTCACCGTGAACTATGCGGCACCCGGTTCCGACTCACTGGAACCACAACTGGCACTGGCAAGCATCGCAAGATACACGACTCAGCCCACTATCGACCTCCGGTCTCCGGAGGGGAGTGATGTGGCGGCATCTACATCGCCACATATGAACTACGCATCAATGACATGACGTCACGCAAAACCTGCATCGCGCAATTAGAGTTTACCACGCGATTAGCATATATACAACGTCCCGACATCAACCGTCGGGCAGTAGCCCACCAGACACAACACCCGTCTGGTCGGAGGATCCTCCCTTTTCAATAGAGGATGAGTGAACTTTACGCCCTGTTCCTCATGCCTCTAAAGCATCTTTGCTTTTTTTCCATACGATGAAATTTTGATCCGCTTGTAAGTATCTATCGGTCGATTTTTCGGGCAAGAGGCTTAGAGTAGCCTTTTTCGCTGCCTCTGAGACTTCTGGCGGTGTCGAATGAATAAATTCATCATTACTTGACGACATTTTCAAATAAAAACAATACAGCGAAAAGGAAAAGCGCGCGGAATAATTTTTACTTGTTCACAAATTAGCGATGCGCATGCTTCAGCGCTTTTTTTTTAAGGCAAAGGCACAAAAACAGCCAGTATTATTAAAGTAAATTAATATTTTTTTGTTTTTGTTACAGATAAATGGTTGTAATTTATTGCCAAAATTAATTTTATTTTATCCCAAAGTTAATTTTATTCATAAAATGTTGACCACTTTTCTGACATAAAGACTCTTTGCTTTGCTTTCTTAGCTTTTTTTTTTCTTAAGATTTAAAAAAGTAGGTACCGTTGGTTTTAAACGGAGCATGATAAACCGTACGTGTTACCTTATTAGAAAGAAACTCGTGCGTTTTACTTTACGATTACGCACAAGTACGTAATGACATACATTACGATATTGAAATTGGTGAAATAAGAGGCCCTTTACGAGCAAATGTGTTATAAAATATAAAATAAAACAGCGTAGTTATCTTTTATTCAGTAAAGGATTAAAGTTTGTGTGTGGGATTTCTTTGTGCGCAGTGAACACAGCGGCAGTAAAGGGTATATAAGATAGGTAGGTATATTCGTTTATATGGGATAATGATATGGTCCTAGGACTACACTACCCTGTAGGTCTATCACGCGAGATTCGTATCGGTCACGAAGCGATAATAGAATAAAATGCTACCGTTCTTCTTTGTGCAAATATTCTGAATCGTTCTGTGGTGCTGTTAGTAGTTCATTACTAGTGATTTAGATGTAGGACGTCTTGAAGCACCCTGTACTTAGGACATTCCAAAAGCGAAACTACAACGTCTAAAAACAATTTTAAATTGAAATTATCATGAAACGTCTGAAAATAAGGCATTGGCTTCCAAAGCTTGTGAGTTTCTTATAGGAATGGAGTATAATTATTTTCAATGATTTTCACACAATAAAAGGTAAAAGTTTCACAGAGCTACTCATTCCATGCATAAATCAGATTTAAATCACTGTTCTACATACAACACAGTTTTCACATGCGTATTTGGGTCAGAGCTGCCTCTAGTAGTAATGTAAAAGGCTGGTGTTTAGTGCGAAGTAACCTACATATCGCTTCGTTATAAGGTCATGTTTGTGGTGCAATTAGTGAGTAGGGTAGAGAGAAGAACGTCTTGCGTGTGAGGAAATTGACGTAAGAGGTACTATCGACAAAACGGACGCATCACCTTAGAGTTGCTTTTTGTTTACACTGCAGATTCATTGAAAAACCCTGCCCCTATGGTCCTTTGTTTTACTTTGTCATAAGTACAAATGTTACCTGTTTGGTAATAATAGATAGAGGTTGATCAAAGGGTGTGAGGTGAATGAATAGGAGATTGGGATTTAAATTAGATCATTTGGGGAAGAATTTGGGTTCTGCTTGAAAGTGAATAGAGTCTGTCACTAAGTTGACGTTTGCACGGACGTCAAAATATCGCGGCGATTTTGTTTCGCGCACTGGATTTTCAACGCTCTGCTTAGCGCGGACAGTTGAAAATCCAACAGTGTGTTTTGTCGACGCATTAGAATGCACTCTGTTGTTGTTAGGTTAGATTCTCAATGCTCGGTTCAACAACGAGAGTTGAAAATCCAGTGCGCGACGTCGGCTTACACTGATTTTATTCTTGTTTTTTGCACCCCCCTTAGAACGAATTCCCTTCTCACGAAAGCTTTGACACTTGAAACTTGAGACCTTGAAACTGACTTTTTTTTTCGAAGATTCTGTAGGTACCACGTATATTATATAAACCATAAATATCTCATAATTTTAATCTCAAGCATAAAAAACGAAGTTTCAAGATTTGTTTTTCTATATAGGTATGTATTTCTATTTACCTAATTTACCTACGTGACTAAACAAGGTGTTGAGTAAAAGCACAGTAATCGCAGTCGGCATGAGTTATGCGATGAATGACCAAGATAGCTTGTTCCTCGTACTAACTTGTGGTGGACGGCATTATGCAGAATGGACTGAAATAGTCTTGTCAACGTCGCGTCGAGGTTACAAGAGTGAAGTTCTGCTTTTGAATGGCATGGTAACAAGGATTTAATTGTTGGATTTTGTTGTTTGTTGTTGTTGTGTTGTTTTGTTCTGGTTTGTAGGTTTTGGTATGGAAGTTTGGCACCGCGTTTACACCCATATTAAAGTTGTGATAGGTAGGTACTTGTTCCTAATAAGTCTTGTAAAATACTTGTCACTATAGTAACTCTTTGAATGTACTGTGGTGACAACATAGACTTATAAAAAAAGATGGACTCCGCGCCACGCATATCGAAAGTGAAGCACCCTACAGATCTATGTGTGCGTGATTTGAGTACCTGCAAAGACGCCGTCGCTCGTGTCACGTAATGGCGGCCGGTCGGCATACTATGATGTAAATGTGTGCGCGAGGCGTGTTTGTACAAACGGTCCCGGCATACTTACTGTGCTTCACTTTCGATATGCGCAGCGCGGAGTCCATCTTTTTTTATAAGTCTATGGGTGACAATAGTCTTTTACATACTTTTTGAATGTTAACTGAACTTATTTATTAAGTAAACTTACGTTAAAGAAAAACGTACTTAATAAAACCTGAACTTAGGTGTAAGTACCTACAGATGTTTTAACTCAGGAAGGCGGGTTGGGCTTAAATTGTTTGTGTTAAAACTTAAGTAGGTACCTAGTATTGTGAGTTAATGTTGTAATTAAAGTTGCACGAAATCTAGCCTAGACAACCAAGACTAGATTGGTGTCTAACTTGTTGATGATTTTGATTCAGTGGTTTCAAGTTTCATCGCGAGGGTTAGAAATGGAATTATATGGGAATATAACGCAAAGAAAGACACTGGCAATCTCCTATATAAGTTTTCAAAAAACGATTCCCAATAAATATGAGAATTCTATTGTATATATTGCAATCACGAAATACCGATTTGGACTTTGATTAACAGGCCCCTGTTCAGCTGTAGACTATGAAAGGTCAAAGGAGTTAAATCTAAAAGTAGATTAGGTACCTACAGATTAAATATCTTTTATTATGATACTGAAACGACTAGCGTGGCTAGTTGATGCGATAATTTCACAGTAAAAACATTCAAATTGACCGTATCAGTTCCGATGTCCCATTCAAAGCGTTACCTACTCGTTAGAATTATATATTGATTATATCGTAGCCCTTATTACAATGACTGAAAATATGTTTTCGCGTGTTTTGATGCTTAACTAGATTCACATCTATACTGTGAAAAGAAAATGCTTCGTTCGAAATTCTTGTTCGAAATCCATTGCGTATTTTCATTGCTGATTTTGTGAAAATTGCTGAAGAAACACAGTCATGGATTCGGAACAATACTGATTATTGTTAAAAAAGTTTCTTTTGACGTTATGGGTATCATGGCGGCTATATTGTTTGTCCACGGTAACCATGGCAACGATATCGTAATATCTCGCCAACAACGGAGGTGGAAACTACGCTGATTCGGTCAATGGGTCGTTGATCCGTGCGGATTTATGTAGTTTTTTGGCTATTAGACTACTTTTTAGGCTATTTGGCTATTTTTTATGTAGACCCTATATAAATTATGGCCCGTATGATATGTTATCAGTAACGTTTATGTTTGAGAACCTCTTTCTGATGTTATAAAGCGCTGTTTTTTAAGTTAATCGAGTTAATTTACTATGAGTTAATTTACTTGAATTTTAAGGATAAATATTGATTATTATCTAAGTAGGTATAAACCTTCCGGAACCTTCTTAAGTTCTGCACAGATCTAAAAACGGTCGCTCCTTGCATCATTACCAACTTTTCACAACTCCTATAAACCCATAATCCCACAATATTTCAAAAGTTTACTTGCTTTGCACGGTTTTTACGACTTGACAAAATTCTTTAATATGTAGTTTAGTATTAATGTACCTACCTAATGTACCTACACATAAACCTTCTGAAATAAATTCTTTAGGTGATAGTGAAAACCGCAAAAAAATCCTTTGCGGAGTTTAGAAGAACAACGCGGCCACACAGACAGACACGAAAAGCGACTTTATAACACATTTGCTCGTAAAGCGTCTCTTATTTCACGAATTTCAATATCGTAATGTATATGTTGTTACTTATTTGTGCGTTATTGTAATGTAAAACGCAAGAGTTTCTTTTTAATAAGGTAAATCGAGATGCTCCGTCTAAAACGAAAGGTACTTTTTAAATCTTAGCAAAGAGTTTTTATGTCAGAAAAGTGGTCAACATTTTATGAATAAAATTAACTTTGGGTGATAAAATATTAAAATAAACATTAATTAAATTAAAGAATTAATTATTTAATTTAATTAAAGAATTAATTCTTTAATTTAATTAATTTTGACAATAAATTTCAAGAACAACAAACAAAAACAAAAAAATTATTAATTTACTTTATTAGTAATACTGGCTGTTTTTGTACCTTTGCTTTAAAAAAAAAACCCATCGCTAATTTGTGAACAATTAAAAATTATTCCGCGCGCTTTTTCTTTTCGCTGTATTGTTTTTATTTGAAAATGTCAACAAGTAATGATGAATTTATTAATTCGACACCGCCAGAAGTCTCAGAGGCAGCGAAAAAGGCTACTCTAAGCCTCTTGCCTGAAAATTGACCGATAGATACTTACAAGCGAGCGTATCAAAATTTCATCTTATGGAAAACAAGCAAAGATGCAAATTCATTTTCAGAAAGTGTGTTTTTAAAGATGTATTCGTTTAAGAAAGTCCGAGTTTTATTTATTTCCTCGCAAATATGTTATAAAACGTCGTATGACATACGTGCGCCGGAGCGCTTTGATAATTACAGCCTCTGCTTTCTTGTAGCCCTCGCGTATGGCTCGGGCTAGCAATATCGCCTCGGCTGTCATTTTCAACTTACCGCACTTATATCATAATGTTTGTTGACGACACGGTTGGCGCAGTGGTTGAGCGATTGACTGCTGCGCAGCATGTCGCGGGTTCGATTCCCGCACGGAACAAATATTTGTACGGCCTACAAGTATTTGTTCCGGGTCTGGGTGTTTTTCTATCTATAATATGTATGTATTTACAAAAAAAAAAAAATGTATATAAGTAGTTTATCAGTCATCTCGTTACCATAACACAAGCATTAGGTTGCTTAGCTTGGGACTAGATGGCGTTGTGTGAAATGTCCAAGGAAAGGAAGGAAGAAAGGAAGGAATGTACTATTATTTTATAATAAGTATAGATTTTTTTTATAGATAAATGTTTATTATCAGATCAAAATGTTTCCATATAGTAGGTCCATAAATGTATGTAATGTAAGTATGTATGAACGTGCTGCAAAGCTAAGGAAAAAATCATTTTAATATTGCTTTACTTACAATGGATAAAAACTCGAAAGTCACTCTATGTTTACGTGACTAGGTAAGTAGTACCAACTCAAAAAAATAAATACGCAAGACTGCTGCCTACCTCATTTCATACAGATTGTAAGTTGCAAGTAGCGCCATCTATAGCGTAAAGCTAAAACTACAAGCGCGTTTTTTTTCAGTCAACTTTTACGTTTCAACATTTTTTACCGTGGTACGCAACCACGCTAAAAAATGTTGTTGTGACGTTAGCTTGACCAGCAAGGTGTTCCTGTAGTTGAGGGATATAACGAGTTTTGTAAGGATTGGTAAATTACCAAAATAATTTTAGTTCTGCTACTCGACACTAGATGGCAGTGTATTAATCAAAGTTTCAGGATAAGGATTTTCAGAAAGCAATCGCAATTGAAATTTCATAGATTCCAGGAGCTTTCTGCTGAATATATTTGTTTTTGTGCAGAATAAGAGTAAAAGATTTTTCTTATTTTATTTATCAAAGTTAATAACAGATTATGAACTAAATAACTATTAAAAAACTAAAATATGGCGTCAAAAAGTTCCTCTGCATCACTGTCGATTGGTAATGTATCAAAGATGTCTACCGGCATTGCCATGTTGAATGGCAATGCTTAACCTCTGACCAAGGTAAAAGCCAGCCCTTGGGTCACGGGAAGAATCAGCCAGCTGTTTTGAGATTTTAGATTTTTCACGTTTAAGATTTTATAACAGCATTTGATATTAATTAAATAATACATGGGATCTAAAAGCATAGTATTATTTTTATTTTTCTAACTTCCAGGTATTTACTAACGTCGAATGTGTAATGTCCAGCGGTAACGATGACAAAAATAAAACCAGTAAATTACTGATGATTCTTTATTTCCTTATATGTAAACATTAATACTTAAGATACAGAAGTTATTTTGTTCCTATAAATAAGTTCTCCACTTGCTTATAAGAATTCACAGTACCTCGGTCGGTCTTGCCACTACTAAATTTATAATTAAGTAGTATTTACAGATCAAAATATAGAAATTGATATTTTTCGTAAGTACCTACTTACTACAAAAACATTAGATAAAGATGTTAAAGATTTTTTATAACTATTTTTATTTCAAGAAAACATGTTTTGAGGTATGAGATTAATACTATAATAAGCACGTCACTAGTAACTAGTAGACTAGTTTTTCGAAATCTAAGAACATAAGTTACTACAGCTATGCACGATCCAACACGCACATAATATGTTGGGTGCACAATGTCATGTCGATTTAATGTATGTTGGTAAATCTAAAATGTGACTAACATATTCAAAATTTGATCCTACAAAATTTTGATATCACCGGCTTAGTTCAAAATTTCTTTTAAAGGTATTTTGAGAACTAAAAACCATATTTTTCAAATAATTCCAGTGTTTATTTAAATTTCTTGGCCATAATGGCAAATTACACTATCAAAGATTGTGTGAATTTGGAAAAATAAAGTTCGGATCTTATCTTTACGGTACCTACTGACAAAAGGAAATAATCTTCACTCCAATTTAGTAGGTACTCTAAATGAGAGTGAACATAAGTGCTGCACTAAGCCGACAATATTGCTTTTAAATTACAATCAAAGAGTGTTGAATATATCGATAAATAAGTTTTTTTACGACTGTTTAAAATATTTTACAAAACTTACACGAAATGTGATTTTTACTTCATAAATGCGAGGACTATAATAACTGGCAGTTTAGTAAAAAAACATTAATTTATTAGGTTTTAACTAAAATAACAAACATATTGGAACGTAAACTTACCTACTTAGCTAATTAAACACGAAATGCCAATTATGATGTACGACACTTTTCTTGTTATTTTCTTATTCTTTAATAAATATATAGGTACTTATAAAACAGTGAGAAAATGTTAATAATTAATTTAGTATTTAATTCAATTTTAAGAAAAGTTCCAACAACTTATGTTGGTAGTGCCTACATCGAAAATATTTTTGTAAGTATTATTGATATTTTCAATATTTTCGAAACTATGGATAAGATTAAAAATTTAGTTGTCTAGAATTATATTTTCTCATAAAACTTACTGACTAGTACATTATAAATACAAAAATTAAAACAGATTACCACGACGCACTTAATTTAAAAGCGCAGCATTAGAAACCGTAATATTAAAAACGTGTGGAATATAAACAAACGAAATAATAATAAAATAAAAATAGATGTTCTGACATCTAAAAACTGTAAGATAATAATCGTTTAACTTACTCCCCTGACTTACATAGTTAGATCTATCAACATTTAACTCTTACCTAAGATCGCAGTAACATGTTTTATCTTGTCTCGTGTATTAGGGTCCTAATACTTCGTATCCAATAAAGAGTCAGACTAAAATTGTAATAAGCAGTGTTGCATTGGTCACCTTGTCAACAGATTTCAATTAAATCTGGAGAAAAATAGAAACGTCTGTTGCACTTATTGTTTAATAAAATATTAAAAATGAAGTATTTAATAATGACTACAAGTTAACAGATGCAATAGAGGGGTAACTACAACTACATTGACAAGACTCACACTGGTACGCAGTTATTTAAAGTATGGATAAAAAGCTTAATTTGTTAAAGTCGAGTAGACAAGGTCGTAAGTTCTGGCTACTCTAGAAAGAAGAGAAGAAGAACAATGATATGACACTTTGCGATGTAGGTTTTCCACAGGGTTGAAATTACGAAAAGATTAGCAGACAATTATGTAACTGAAGCTGCTTACGCTATGAGTTTCTACTGTGCATCCGAACATCGTATAGGTAATGTTGATTCATCTATCAATAGGTGCCGAATCCCCACTCAATTGATATTAATAGTCAATTAGCTAATGAGTAACACGCTAATGATAGGAGTCAGAACAATCGCAAAGTGTCAGCAATAAATATAAGCGAAGTCGGAAATACATCGGAAAAATCGCGAGGAACTTAAATTAACATCGAGGAATAATCGATTCTTGAACGATCGAAACAAACGATCATTGGAATCGAATCGATTAGTTGCGGTTCGATTTGGGTGGACCGGCGGGGTGATGGTCGAATGCCATCATGTTGAATTCTTCGACGATGGTTTTGGGATGAAGTGCGCTGATGTTGTTGTCGACAGTGTATGTCCTGGCGTGTGTTTGAGCGAGGGCTTGTCTCGGTTCGTTCTCCAGCCAGTCGTCGTCGCGCAGTCGCTTGCGTCGAGCGACTTGTTTGTCGCGCAGATGTCGCAGCCGCGCGAGGTGGGCGTTGATCTGTTGCGGAGTGAGCCCGGTGTGGCCGGAGCGGAGAAGCTCAGCGTTGCGCTGGTATGATCCTTCGGGGTCGCGGCGGTTCCATGTGTAACTGGAATGATAAAACCATTCATTAGCTTCTATTTGATCACTTTTGTATCATCCTAAGGTCCTAAGTTGTTTCCCTGTGGCACTCCTAAGATAATGTTTATATTTTCGTCTTTCAACTAAGTGGTAACTGTTGGACATTAGGTATGGCTTTGTTAACGCGGGTGAACGTCTAAACAGGCGAGACTAGTACACCTGTTGAAAACCGATTAGCAACGCATCTGTACAATGTACTGCGAGTGCCAAGCTTTCAACGATCGACATACTTGGCAGTACAATACTATCGACAAGAAAAAAGCTCTGTTTACCATCTCTCTCACCAATATTGGTATAGCAAGCCAATAGCCAAATATTCGTATATTCCAAACATTGGTAGATAAGGGAAAAACGATTGCAGTTAATTTGATCTATGTTTGCCATTTGCCACATTTAATGTGTTTTTGTTCGAAAGTACGTGCTCTGAGAAATTGATTACCGTTGGTCTGGTAATGGAGAAAGTTGGCCAAACATTAAGTATTATTAATGAATCATGTATTTATTTTACGTGATAACTTTTTACTTTTTTGGTACATGTGCGATATAGGCCGTTAAACTCTTTATGTAATTGGGTGAATATTTAACTTTATGTACCTATTAAGGAAATAGTTGATTGTACTGAAGTCGAAAACTTTTATAAAAGAGCTTTTTAAAAGTTTTCGTTCGTTACGGTAAGTTTTGCTTTAAATCAAATTGCTGGGATCTACATCCCAGCAATTTGAGATTTTTATGATAAACTTACCCTGGGAACGGTCTCTTCAGCCGCCTATGTATTAAAGGCCTCGATCTCTTCTTCAACTCGTTCGGTCTCAGATCATACTTCGAATTTGGAATCGCGTTCGACCTCGGGCCATGTCTTTTTTGACTTATTCGGACATGCTGCGGGTTCGGGTGCAGATCGTATGACTTCGGGTTAGGTACGGGGTTAACAGTGACGTCATTAATCATCATGGGGTCGTTGATCTCCCTGCTGACGCTTGGTGCCGTGATTTCGTTTATCTTGCCCATTCGTTGCCAGCGACGACGCAGGTCCTTCACTTTGGCCTTTGGCACCTTTTGAAGTTTGGTTTGACAGATGTAGTGACGAGCTTCGATGCAGTTGCGCGGTGACCACCTGAAGTAATTAGCATTGATATTGATTAAATGAATCGATCAGTAGATCAGTAATAGAGTCAGTAGAGAAGTAGTAGTAAGTAGTAGTAGAGTAGTGCAGGAGTAGAGTCAGGAATGTTTGGATTGTCAAAATGTGAAGGGTCATGGAAGAAACTGTAATATTGATATTTATATGCTACGACTGGCTGGAGCAAGTACTGATATTGATTCAACTCTACTTGACTGAATACAATGGGAATAAAAAAGGGTTACACCAGCTTACTGGAAAACACTAACAATAATTTAAGCAAGAAGTAGCTACAACCGTGATTTTAAATCATAACAAACACATTACGATTATAGAACAGTACCTACCTAATTGTCCCATTTACATTCATCATGATTCTGACCTACATACTTTAATAAACAGCTACTTTTGTTCCCATGTGAAACCAATGATCACTCCATAAGGCGCCAACACCATGGCCTTCGACATTTAAAACGACCATAAAACTGACTGCTAAAAATAGTAGGTATATTGTGTGATGACCTCACAGACCAGGGACAAAAGACCAATACAAGCCACGGAATTGTAAAACTTATTGCTTTTCTCAGTAAACGCTCCATGGTTAGTCGGTTTCGGTGTCTTGTGGTACAAGGCGTAAGAGAGTGCAAAAATGGAAAATGTAGCTGTCAACTAACTCTAATAGATTGGCTAAATGAGGTTGAAGTATGATTTATTGAAACAATTTAGGTCTATGTTTAGTGACATTAATGTACGTCAATGTATTATTGATGTCGACAGATTGGCAATAAGTGTTAATATTAACAAGATTTCTCTCATGTTTCTAAAGGAAGGGTCCATGGCCTCTACGTTTACTAGTTCTTAAACTTTCCATTGCAATTGGTATGTCTGTATCAAGTACAAAATATATACGACTGAGGAAGCTATGACATTTATGAGCATTTTATTTTCAAGAAAAGGAAATTAAAGAATTTTCCAAAATTCTATTCATATTTTTTGTTTTTTCAAGTTTACTTTGTATAATTCCTCTTGCCAAAAACGGAACTTATGGAATTGCTAAATAAAAAGTATGATTACGATCGAGTATGATTTATTATGTTTAGTTTGATTGGTACTACGAGTATAAATCGCTCACAGAACATAACATAAATATTTCCAAACGGCTCTTGTGATTTAAGTTGAATTCCAGAGCTTTAGGCTCTAACCGAAATCCGCCGGGATTTCGCGGTATCCTTGAGTGGCCACACTCTTAATGATTCAATATTGCTTCTCGAAACCTAATAAATATTATATTAGTTTTCTATTGCTTATTGTACTTGGCAGTTTTTTGTTACATATGAATATAGTATTGCCAGTAAGAGGACTTGCCAAAAACTTTATGCATGATCAAGAATATCACGTCTTCTAAAATATCAACATGACTTATTATTGTATTCTTTATTTGTTTTATTATGATATAGACGTGTTTTACATAGCTTTTTTAAAATTTTTTACTGTAGGCTTTTTGGATTTAATATGTATTTAAAAATTTACCTGTACAGCAGCTCTGGCATCATAGCGATGCAGTGCCACTTCAGGTCCTCCGCGCTCATCTTCTTCATCTTGGAGAATGACTGATAGTGCATCTTGCGCAGGTCTCCTCCCCACCGCCAGGACTTGGCGCCGTAGTCGAAGATGCCTCCGATCCATCGGCTAGCTTTGACTGCAGGCAGAATTAGTAAGAAGGTTTGAAAATGAATTCTCATGCTAATTAAGGGAGCGACGTTAGAAGCAGTTAATATGGTCTAATCTATTCAATTCCTGAAAAGATACACGTTAGAAAGGCATCTGCGTCTTCAGTAAAAGCAGCTCCTTAGTCGGTAGTGTGACAACAAGCTTTTGAAATTATAAAAACAGCGGCGATTGTAGGCAGTAAATCCTCCATAATTTCATATTGTGTGTTGTGTATTGTGTGTGTTTGTGTAAGCAAAAGTTTATATAACTTGACTTTCATAGAGAACTAGCGACAGTTTAAGTTTGTCATCGAGGGGATCAAGAACTTTATTATTGCCAAACTTTATCCTCTTACCATTCTTTTGTGTAAGTGGAGATGTAGTGGATACTCTGACATAAATGAAATATGATTGGCTTTAATAGGTATGTATGTAGGTAGGTAGTACATTCGTTATTGGTACGTACCGACGTCAGGTTTGTTGAGGTATTTGCGAAGATTCCTATCCTCCCATCGCGCTGGTACTGTCAGGTTGCTATCTCGATCCTGAAACAAAAGATTATCTATTAGTACTTTATTATTTGGGAGGATGCTCTTATTGTGAACAAAATACGCAGGAACAGTCATACATTGTCACGATTCACACAGTGGAAGGCAGTTTTTCATACCACTATTTATTATCACTAAATCTCTGTGAACCCGCTTGTGAAATCCATGTAAGTTAACTGGGTATGGGTGTGTGTACGTAATCTTGACAGTCTTGATCACTATCTGGTTTAACAATTTAAACTCTGATTGTATAATTTCGTATATCAACACCTACATCATTGTTAAAGCTTTAATTAACTCTAGAAGTTTTCGCAAGGTGTGGCAGGAAATAATCTGATCGCACCTCCACCAGCCAAGTTGCCGTACTGACACGTCACCTAATCATGAAATTTTGTATATATGCATATTAGCTAAAACTTTGATTGTTATTCAGACAAAGCATTGTACAAGTCATGTATTAAGCATATTAATCGAGAGTGTAGATCCAGGAACTATTTTTATGACATAGTACCTAGTACCGTTGGGATTTCCTAAATTTGTCATTTGTATTTGTATTCATTAACAGGGCTGTGCGAAATTGCTTGTAAGGTTGTGGGCAAGAATTAATTAAATTAGGGACACTTCTGTGAAATAACAATGAGGTGTGACGATTGGTGACTGTTATTTGGCGACGTACCAAGTACTTAGCGATAGTTTAGAGAGACGGTATACGGACGGACGGTGACGGTACCTTTCGAGGGAGTTTGAGGTTTGGCAGTTTCTGTAGAGCTTTCTAATCTGATGTTGAATTTTATGGTCGCACCTTAACAAATGATAGTAGGTATTCATTTAATTGCAAGTGGCATGAAGGGATTGTGCTGTTATTTCATATCCACTCGTCCAATTTTATTTTTGGACAGCGCATTCTATTTGAATTTATTGATTTTTTTAATACAGCTTCAGCTGTCGTTCTTGTATTGACTTCAAACATTCAGATTTTTCCTTAAAATATAATTAAATTCACCAAATGAATTTTATGTTTCTTCATTCTGTTGTTAACGTCTATATAAAACTACAAATAAATTTTAATTTCATTATAACTGTTTGCAGAATTTTCAGAAATCGCTTGAAGAGCCTTGCAACGTCAAGCATGTTTGACCAAACGTGACTGATGGATTTCGACCTAAATCTCAACAATTTTTGGTCTTAAAATAATTTTGTTTTCAAACAGCATTGTTTATTGTTGTTTTAGTAATTCTTGAGAATTTGCCAACTGAACATGAAATGGAGCAATTAACGATGAACCTAAAATTGTAACTAGAACGAATGCACTTCTTCTAGGAAAGTAGAGCAGTGTATTATGATAATATAAATAAATAAATAAGCCTGCGATGGTCCCACTATAGAATAAAGGCCACTTCTTAGATAGAAAAGGAAGGAGAACTGAGTTCTCATTGAAGAAGGTAATGAACATAAAGACGAAAACAACCGACTTTCAAAAAAAAAAAAACTACAAAGTGAAAAATAACTTGAAGCCGGTGTCTTTGGATCTGTATTTTAGTTTTTTGCCACGGACTTCCGAAATTAACGTTATTTTTCACTTTTTAGTTATGGTATCTATCAACTCGTATATTGCTCTCCATTTGCTGTGTAGACAACAGTGACAGGAAGTATTATAACATCATCAAGATACACAGTGAATTAA
This sequence comes from Cosmia trapezina, assembly GCA_905163495.3. Classification (NCBI taxonomy): domain Eukaryota; kingdom Metazoa; phylum Arthropoda; class Insecta; order Lepidoptera; family Noctuidae; genus Cosmia; species Cosmia trapezina. The sequence continues at coordinate 28,295,210 of LR991020.1, read as the reverse complement.
ATACGTTCTATCGAAGCCAGAGTTGGGCAAATTGTAATCAGATTAATGATTAAGGATTACGATTACATTTTGTAATCATCAATCAAGATTACAGATTACGGAAATTAATCAAGAAAGTAATCATATCGGTGATTAATGATTATTAGTTTGTAATCGTAATTTTGATTACTTTTTTGATTGATGCATACTAACTACATTTAGGAATTCGAAAAATAAAATCATTAACATTGTAAATCATCTTTATTTTTTGATCAGTCTCATGAATTAATTTTTTTTAATAATTATTATACTTAAGAAAACAATCAAGAATTATTTTTATGTGTGCCATGTGTGGCTTAAATTAGATTTTAAAAGCACCCTCTTTTCAAACATCTCATCCGAAAGTCTGTGTGATTTAGGTAAATTGGTCATGGCCGACATAATGTACAAATTGCCACTTTCTTTTTGCTCGTAGACTCCGATTCTGAATACGTAAAAAATTTTCCATCAAGAATGCATGGTAATGTCTCAAGTTGTTCATGGTGCACGGTTTCAGATTCTGAATTAGTAGATAAAGACGAAAAAGAACTTGACGCCATTTTACAATAAATACTGATTTTACAATAATAATGTTTAAACACCAAAACACATAGGCCAATACGTCACGGTTTAGACTAGTGAATCAATAAAATTTACGTTTATATCCTTGCGCACTATTATACAGACTGACTGCTTGCGCTATGGCAAGAAGCGGGGCGCAGGCGGCGGACGATTGGCTTACCGGCCGTACCCCGTACCCCACCCAACTCCCGCACCCCGCGTGCCGTATCTTCGAAATGCAATTGAGCACGCAGAAATTATTTTTCGAATTCACTTAAGAATTTAAATAACGAAAGAGTACAAAACGTCCATGACATCCAAATTGGATCAGAAGTTTTTAGAAAAACGCAGAGATACAAGATACATACTGATTGAATATAGAACCGCATTTATTAAAAATATACTTAAAAAAATAATCAAATCTACCCATGTAATCATGATTACTGACTATTGTAATCAAAACTAATGATTACAAATGTAGTCATGATTGAAAGTAATCAAGATTAAAAGTAATCATGATTGATGTATTCATGATTACTTTCAATCAGATTATTAATCCGATTACAAAAGTAGTTGATTACGCGAAGCTAACTAAAAACTACCGAAGCAAAGTTAATAAAATGTATATATGGGCCCACCGAGCAAGCTTCCTCTACCAAATTATAAAATATTTTTTTAAATCGGTCCACAATTGACGTAAATATCGATGAACATAAATAAATAACAAAAAACCTACACATACATGGTACATAGTACCTACATACAGACGAATCCCTCGTCTTTTTTGAAGTCGGTTAAAAAGAGAGCAGAGGGCCTATTTCCATATTTTTTATCGTTCACATTTTAATCTGAGTCTCAATCTGTCAAAAATGTTAAGCGTTTACGAAAGATGGAAAAATTTAACACAAGTTTGTGGCGAGATACCTAATAGCACGACCGGTATCCAAAACAATGGCTCGTATCTTTAAATAAACAAAAATCCAACCTAGCTCACTGTTGTTACTTATCCTAGCAACAGCCTAATATTTTGTAAACTGATCCTATATGTTTAGTTAAAACAACAGTTGTTATTGTATCATCAGCTTTACATTTTACAACTGTTACTCACGTTACTACTTCTAGTATTACACGAGAGGAAACAATATAAATCATGTCGGACACTAGGAATATTGTTGTAGAGATTTTGGCAAAGCTTTTAAAAAGCGTCCAATTGCTTAGTTTGTTTTGACTGTCAGGGCGATCTCAATTTCTTGTAAAATGATTAGAATGGTTTACAGCTGTCTATATGTGCAAAGTTTATTATTATTTTTATTTACTGTTGTTGATAAGCTTGCATTTTTTTTAGACTTAGTGCATTCATTTTGATTTTTAGTTTTTATTTCTTTAACAAAATCGCAGATTCTATAGATTGATCTTCTATGTTACCTATACAGGGTTATTGGAAACATGTCACGATCCCTTTAAGGGGTTATAGTAGAGGTCATTAGGTATCAAATCACTCATGGGTGGTTCAAAAATGCACCACCTACGAGATATTTTATTTGTTCAAAAAAACAGTGGATATGAAATTTGATTGATTTTTCTTTGCCAATAAATCAGGTTTATTCAGTCATTTTGCAACGTATCGAAAAAGTTTAAACCTTATTGGATAGCTAATAAAGCGTAGATGTTTATAAAATAGTACGCCGATAAAGCTCCATAGTAATTGTATGTAAGTAGCAAACTTGCAATTTGTTACGAAAGACAAAAAATACGAAAATTGTTACGATTTTGGGGTCATTATTTAAGTATGGTACAAGATTTCTTTTATTTTATGAATTATTGTTATTGACATAAATTAGTCCTTGTTCATAGAAAAGTAAAAAAAAAACATTAGTCACAATAGTTTTTTTTATCAATTTTCAAATAACGTCGCTAATCTAAGTGACGTAACTGATTTGAAGAAAATTTTACAAGGCAAGCTAGTTTTCTTTTTTTTTTGTGAACTGTAGATATATCGGTCTCGATTTTTGCATTATCATGGGGACCGTAAAGCATAGGTACAGATAGGCCGATTAGACAGATCGATTCGACTTGGAAAATGTATCAAATTACTATAGTTAGGTCGGCTATCGGCTTAGTCCAAAATGTCAGATACGTCAGTTAGTTAAATTAACGACGATATGCATTTCCACTGTTTTTTGAAATAAAATATCTCGATGGTGGTTTATTTTTTACCCGTGTACCAATGAGTGGTTTGAACTTAATGACCTCTACTAACACACCTTGAAGGGATCGTGACATGTTTCCAGTAACCCTGTTTATATGTAGAAGAGAAGTGTAAAGTTTGATTAGTATTAGTGTCTTATATTATTCATATTTACTGTGAGCTAAAATACCGTGGATGAATACCTATGCCTTGTTTAACTACTTTGCTTCACAGAAGCGGTTGCCATTTTTTGATAGCAGGTCTTTGAAGTCAAATTTTTGAATCACAGTGCAAATAATACTAATGACTTTGGGCCATTTATCAATCTATTGTAAAGACCGTTTAATGATCCATTCCGATGATTGTTTCATCATCTGACATTCCCAAAATTATAGAATTGACCTATTCTATATCAGGGTTGTCACTCTTAATGTATTGTATTAATGTCATTAGTGAATTTTCCGAACGCAATTACCACACGTCAAGCTGTTGACAATGAAGTCATCAGCCCAGTGGTTTATTGTCAATTGTGCCAGTTCATAAATAGTGTACATATCTAAGGAGCCGCTCTTACCAACTGTGTCTGCTTACTATTCTGAGAACAAGATAGTTTGCACGTTTATACGCGGTATACCGTTGGGTCATGGGGTGATCTTTGACGGGCGACTGCGGTTTATTAACACCAGAATCATTTTGATGCCTATTCATAGCATAACATGACACAGGCGGCCAGTATCCCAGCAGTGGGAACATTATAGTCTGATCACAGGCCTCATTTCGGTGAGAGGGAGTGCCATAATCCACCACGCGGGCCCAGTGCGGGTTGGTAAATACCACATGTCTTCTAATTTTTAGATCGAGGACTTCCCAGTTTCCTCACAATGTTTTCTTTCACCGTTTTGAGAGCAGTGGGTATGAAAATAATTTACACAAAGTAAAGCGCCTGCTGGGTTCGAACCTACGTACGACGTACATTTCGTAAGTTGCGGCCGTTACCACTAGGCCACCACTGCTCTAAGTTATTTTGAAGAACATAAAATTATTAGTGTTAGTCAAATTATTGTCAATATCAATGTTTACTGTGGCCTTACAACTCCAAAACGTGAGGGAGTTTATATTTACATAGTTCAAATGATAATATGTACTTTGATTGTAACAATCCGCTCAAGTGTCATTCAGAATACAGACATCTATTGTTTTCCATCCTTTAAATTAATTCTGCTAATAAAATCATTTGAAAAGGACACGCATCACACGAACTCAATAAATTATTAATGCAGCAACATCATAGAGATGCTGCGAGTCATCATAAATACTATGACGTAAGATTAGCTCATAATTGATCTCTAATAGTTATAATTCAAGTTATTACCCAGCCCTATTTATTGCCTACATTCCGTGCTAAATTAACACGTTCACGCGGGAAAGAGCACAAGGATTGCAGTAAGAAGGTTGTAATAATAAGTTGTTAGCGCCTCGGAGCTTTTTATCACGATAATATGAAGGTCTAGATTTTTTTCTTTATGGTAGTTTATAAGAAATGCTTTGAAATTGCGGTGTATTAGTAGGTTAATTATTTATTATGTACTAGCGACGGGCCCTGCTTCGCATGGTTTGTACGACTTGATAAAACATGAAGGTTTCTACGTTATAAATAATTTGTAATATTAATGTATTAAACATTATAAACCTTTCGGAATAAATTCGCTAAATGATAGTGAAAACCGCATCAAAATCCATTGTGTAGTTTAGAAGAACAACGCGGCCACACAGACAGACACGAAAGGCGACTTTATTTTGTAATAAGTATAGATATCTAAATAAAAAGATATGTAAAAGTAAAATCTTTAATTTTATAAGTAAACATACGTATGAAGAAACAGAAAACTTATTAAAGATAGTTAGATAGTAAATGTCTTTTATACTCACCCTCTCACACTCTTTCACTCACTTTCACACACTACACACCGAGAGGTTAACACTCCACACACCATTTTTGTTTATTTTGTTTTAAACTTTTTTCTGTGCTATGATATACCTCCTATTAATATTATGTCTAATTAAGTTAGTAATGTAATGGTCATCATAAGGAAGAGCGCTGATGTCCGAGATACAGATATTTTTATCTAGTTCAGACACAGATGCCTTCAGTATAAAATTAAGAAAATTTGATTGTGTCCTGTATATCTGATCAAATGTAACATATGTTGTGTCAAATAAATATATTATTATTATTATTTCGTTTATTTATATTTTTTCCATATAAAATACATTTTTAAATATTTCTTAAAAAATAAATAAAAAACATTTAAAAATATAAAAAATAGTGGTCCGCCGGTGTCGGGAGCAGGGTCCAAGCTACCGGTGGTTAGGGCTGCAGAGATAGGAACCTCCTCACAATACGAGCCGTATCGAGGAGTACTGCCTTCTGAATCTGGCCCTTGATCCAACCGCCTAACGAGAGCCTCGAAAGATGTTGGTCGAGGCTATCGGCTATCAGGCCGTTGGCCGTTACTACTATCGGCACAATGACAGCCGAGTCCACATTCCACATGTCAACAACCTCGCGAGCTAAGTCGAGATATTTTATTTCTTTCTCTTTCTCAGCTTTCACGAGGTTCCCGTCATGTGGAATGGTAACATCAACAATCATTGCGCGGCGCGCTAATCGATCTATCACCACTATATCAGGCTTATTGGCTACAATAGTCCTGTCAGTAATGATAGATCGATCCCAGTACAACGTGACATGGTCATTTTCGAGAACTGGGTCGGGCACATACTTGTAATACGGTACCTCAGAGTCCACAAGCTTATATTTCAAAGCAAGTTGCTGGTGAATAATCCTGGCCACTTGGTTATGTCTGTGCAAGTACTCGCCGTTAGCCAGACGAGAACAACCCGATATAATATGTCTGATGGACTCACCCGGACGGTGGCATGCCCGACATACGTCAACCGTCCCGTCCTTCATAATATATCTCCGGTAGTTATTCGTCAAGATAACTTCGTCCATAATTGCACAAACGAAACCTTCAGTTTCCCCAAAAAGGTCACTGAAACGTAGCCAGGATACGGACGCTAAGAAATCTACACCGGGCTCATGAAGAGCCCGATAGAAGCGTCCGTGAAGCTCCTTGCTTTGCCATACCTTCCTGCGGTCATCGGTAGTAAGTAGTACAGGTTTGCGCCAGTTCTCTTTAGCCATGGAGAGCGGGGTGAGTCCCTTGTCCACTGCGACCACATCACGGTGCATACCCACATCGGCTTTTAAAAAATATTCTCTGAGGCTGCACACCTCGCGGTTGTGGAGGGTCTTCGCATTTAAAAAGCCTCGACCCCCGCACTTCCGCGGGATGTACAGTCTCATCACCGATGATCGTGGGTGATGCATCCGGTTTGCGGTCAGCAGTGTACGGACCCTCCTATCCAGGGCATCAAGTTCAGTCTGAGTCCATTTGAGTATGCCGAAAGAGTACATCAAGACCGGCATGACCCAACCGTTGAAGGCGCGCACCTTGTTCCCGCCTGAAAGAAGACTGATTAATACCTTCTTCAGGCGGCCAAAGAAGCGCTCCTTCAACGATTGCTTCACGCCAGCAACGTTGATACCTAACGCTTCCGACATACCCAAATATTTGTAGGTTTCGGATGAGGAGAGGGATCTAAGGTATATGGAATCCGTGAGTTGAATTCCCTCGGATTCCATAATCTCCCCTCGCTTTACATGCATGACTGCACATTTGTCCACACCAAATTCCATCCTGATGGCGCCACTGAAAGTTTCAGTTACCTTCAGTAGCTCCATCAGTCGCAATTCGTTGGGGGCAAAGAGTTTCAAATCATCCATGTAGAGGAGGTGAGATATGACCTGTCCACCTCTCCTCAGCCGATAGCCTAGACCTGAATCCTCCAGCAGTGTGCTTAGCGGATTCAGGGCTAAGCAGAACCAGAGTGGACTCAAACTGTCGCCCTGAAATATTCCCCGTTTAATCCATACAGGTTCATCATTCCCCCGAATCTGTCGACACCCTGGATAGCGAAGGACCGTCCTCCATTGCCCCATACACGACTCAAGGAAGGTGCGTAGAGTTGCATCAATCTTGTACAACTCCAACACCTTTAAGAGCCATGTGTGTGGCACCGAGTCGTAGGCCTTCTTATAATCTATCCAGCATGTCGACAGATCCTTGCGGGATCGACGAACCTGTTGGCTAATGGCCATGTCGATGAGGAGTAGCTCCTTAGTACCGCGGGACCCGGTCCTACATCCATTTTGAGAGGCAGAGATAATTGAGTTACTCGCAATGTGCGTATTAATTTTCGCTCTCAAAATGGATGTAAGAAGTTTATAGACCGTCGATAAACATGTGATCGGTCTGTAATTTTTGGGTTCCACGGGACTACCTGACTTATGGAGCAGGTGGGTAACGCCTGTTGTTAGAAACTGCGGTAGCGACCCGGACTCTAAGGATGACTGAAACTGAGATGCCAGGCAAGTGTGTGAACTGATTAGCCATTTCAACCAAAAGTTGTGCAGTCCGTCCGGTCCCGGCGATTTCCAATTCGGGAACGGTCGGACCGCTCTGGCAACGTCTAATGGCGTAATTAAGACTGTTTCCATTTCTGGTATAGTTTCACACACTCGCTCGACATCCTGCATCCAGCCAGCCTCAGCGTGACAGACGGGCACCGACCATATGCTGCGCCAGAATGCACTCGTGGCAGCATCATCCGGGCGGCACACGTCCGTCACATTTTGTTCAGGTCGCTCCCAAGCTCTATATACCCACCTCTCGTCGCTCTGGAACATGCGATTCTGCGTGTACCGATCAACTCGCCGCTTATACCGCCGAATACGGCTCGCCCATGCACAAACTTTCTGCTTCAGGAAGTCGATGCGCTCTGTGACACGGGACATGTATTCTGGAGGACTGATTCCAGTCCCCGAGAATGCCCTCCTCACAAAGCGCATCACTCTTGGTCGTGTATTGCCCTCCCTGAAGCAGTATAGTTTGCCGATGAGTACCCTGGCCCCATCGATACGACGCTCGATCCTGCACTGCCAGGCTGGTACGGCTGGTTTTGATCGATTAGCTCCGTCACAGTTTGGAAACTTGACGTTAGCTAAACGACATGCCGCAACAGCCGCGCAATACAGGATCGAGTGTGTATCTACGAGATCCTCGCTACTCTCGAAAAAATCCTTAAGATGCGAGTCCAAGGCACACACCAGCGCCCTATTTTTTTTGTGCATGGGAAGGCGTGGTAGTCGGGGTCTAAGTTCGGTTGGAGTGGACCTATACTCGCGAAACGCATCCTCCAGTGCGCTCCTCAATCGATCGTTGGACTGGCTACTTACTGTGGCGACCCTATCATCCTCCTCTTCGACAACATGATTGGACCGCGGCGGGAGCGCATCAATAATTGAATCTTGTACCGCGGTTTGTGCCTGAGTTGAGACGATACGGTCGCTCAGTATCTCTGAGCGCAGCCTATCAAGCGCGGCATCGTCCAACCTATGATTGCGTTGGATGACGCGCACCTGATCCGACAGTCGTTGGGCCGAGACGTTAACGGTTGGTTCCAGTTCCTGAAACAGAGACAGCATCCTAACACGGTACGCAGTGAAGTTAGTTCCCCCCTCTGTAGACCCGTAATATGCGCGCATGACGTTCTCGTTCATAGACTGAGTCCATCTCATGCGCTGCACACAACCACCGGCAGCGGGGACCCGGCTCGGGGCCGGTTGGCCCCCAAGTCCCAAGCTCTTCGGTGGCCGGCCTCTCCCCTGCCGACGTACAGGTATTGGCGACGTCGGCGGGGAAAAATACTCGTCGCTGGAGCTCGACGCAACTACCGCGGCCGGTGTCGTCACAGCGCTCACGGTGGGGCTGGATACCGGCGGTGGCGAGGCGGAGCTGAGCGACGAGTCCGGAGGTGGTGGGCGTGCTCGTGCAGCTGATCTCGTCAACATCACTTTATTTTCATTTTTATTCTTTCCGTTTTATTCAATGGTTTCATTGGTTTTATAAGAGGTGACATGACAGATGTCACCTACGATTCGGCATTTTTTTTATTACATAGGTTTTAATATGTTGATTTCTGTATTTTATGTTGTAATTTGATTTATAGACTCTTATATTTACTTTGGGGTTTCTGATGAAATGAAAAACTGCGTCTAAAATAAATAAAACTAAGAAAATTATGAAAACAAATTTTGTTATTATTATTATTATTATATCTAAACTAAAAAATAATTTTAATTTATTTCTTGAAAATTAGGATGTGACTGACCTCTGTAGTAATTTGGAAACTATGTTTGGAAAATTCTTTTTCTACCAGCTTTTGCTTTACTGCCAAAAGACAGTAATAATTTTTAGTTTATTTTAGTTGGTGACGAAAAAATTGGGGCTTAGGAAAGTTATAGTGACAGCACTATTAGGAATTATTAAAAGTTATTATAGTAGACTGAAAATTATAGCCATATTGGGTAGATAAAACAGCTAAACGATTCATGACTATGAAACACTAATGTTATGAATTTGACCGCGTTTTATAATCAAAGTGGTGGCCATTTTATTGGCAATCAAATTAGGTGCTTTGAATATTATATAGAATAGGAGTATTAGAGAAGAGTTCAATGCCCTCTTATTGGTTTATAGTTTGTATTTGGAATGCTGTTCGCACATTGCCAATAACGATTTATGTGTTATTGAAAATCGATTTGAAATTACTTTACGTGCGCCTGCTATTGAAATCAATATGTTGGTACCTGTTTTGTCCGTCCATAAACGTTTAGGTACTTACTGCCTAATAGCTAAAATTAACTGTCAAAGTGATATTATCCATAACTGTTTGTATGGGTGTGGAGAACTGTGCCACCGGTCACCCAGGTCTTCAGGTCACCACCAGGTCACCTAATCTGCTTCTAGAGGGAGGGAGGGGCTGGTTGGAATGACCAACGATGGCTGCCATGGCCCACGTACAATGCTCCACTTGAAGGACTAAGTGCGGAAACCAATACAGATAACTTAACATAGAGGCACACATGTCATGATCCTGTATTTTCATTTTATGTTAGTTTATAGATAATTTGTTCAAATGTGTTCCTAGCTTACGGTACTGTGCCATATAAACGTTTTTCTTTCTTTCTTTAAGGATGCTTGATCCAAACGATAAATCCATGTGTATCTAATCATTGATTTGATCATCAGACAATACATATAAACACCACGCACAAGAACATGATCATAAATTGCAATGTTATTGCGATAAAGACTGAATGGAAAACAAATCAATACGTAACATAACATCGCGCTCATAATAAATAAATAAATAAACATAACATCATGCTTATGGTTCCAGAAGGGTTAGGCAGAGGTGCACCTTAGTACCCTTACATTACTAAGTAGTGAGTATTTTAATTCACGTTTATTTTACTATGAGGCTGAGCCAAGGAAGACGAAGGGCGTTGAAGTCGGCAAAAGGTATTGCATTATTTTTACAATCAATCTGCCTAGCCTTTTCCCAACTATGTTGGGGTCAGCTTCCAGTCTAACCGGATGCAGCTGAATACCAGTATTTTACATGGAGCAACTGCCTATCTGACTTCCACAAGCCAGTTACTTACTGGGTAACTCGTTAAGACTGGTTGTCAGACTTTTGGGCTTCTGAATACCGGTAACTACGAATGACAGCCGGGACCAACGGTTTAACGTGCTTTCCAAGGCACGGAGGAGTCTCGGTATGTAAAGATGGTCACCCATCTACGGACCGACCATGGCAAGCGTAGCTTAACCTGATCGATCGACCTGTGTGGCTTTTATTACTTAGCCACGAGCTCCTCCAATTTATTTATTTTTACAATATCGATAATAATTTAAGTTACAGTATCGTTTTGTAAATGCCTGTCCGTCATGTTCTTGTTTGAATTCGTCATCGACAATAAGGAGGCTATCTTGATCGCGAGGGCAATACCATAAATGTTACTTATTTTATTTTGTCTGTGCTTCATTGCCAGTGTCATGAGTAAAACAGGCGTTCGGTATGTGAAATATTTGCAGTAAAAAGTAAGATACAAAGAAGGTCTAAATTATTGGAGACAAAAGAATGTAGGTACATTTGTTTTAACCTGTTTAAAATAAGATTATATTCATTTGTCGGCCATTCACGGTTGATTATAATTTACTGGAAATATTATAGTTGTTACAACAGGGGGGCTAAAACGGCCACTTTGGTAGAATCATAATAGGATAATATTATGAATAATATTTGAAATCGTAAAACGGTCACAAACTGACAATATATTATGAATTGTCAGTTTGTGACCGTTTTACGATTTCAAATATTATTCATAATATTATCCTATTATGATTCTGCAAAAGTGGCCGTTTTAGCCCCACTGTTCTCCTATTACTATATGAGAACAGTAACTATACCAATATACCGTGGACCATTAATGGTACCATTCCTTTGCAATAACTCTCATATTCACAAGATGCCGTTAAAACCGTTATTTCAAATATACTTAGTCATAACTCATAATGTGACAAAATATGGTAAAATACCGTGATGACGTTTGAGACGCAAACTAGAATGTTTGACGATACATAATATCACCACAAACATAAAAAAAAGAAAACCATCGTCTAAACCACCAATCTAAAGAAACTGCTCTTAATCATCATTGGAACGCATCCAAAAAGGTCAAGGATTAGCTCGCTACTCTAATTCTTTCCTTTGTGTTCTAAAGCGCATTCAAAATAAGAATACCATATGGTTAGGTTTAAATTTTTGCTGTTTCTTCTTTTATTGGCCACTACTCGAGCTTGTTGCCAGGCGATGCATCGGTATAAAGGCTCGTTTGCACGTTTCACTTCGGGAGAATTCGAGGTTTTGGCCACAAAAATAGAGGTTGCAAAGTTTGAATTGTCAAGTCTTCTTCCGGTTCTTGATCAAAAGCCTAAGTTTTTGATCAAAAACCTGATTTTGTCATAAACCTGCGACATATCCATGTACACTTGCTTTTCCAACTCACTTTAGATCTACATTTGTAGAATGGTCGACATCGGCTTTGCTTGCCATTTAAAGAAATAGAATAGAAAAAAAGTTAATAACCTAACAAAGGTTTATTCTACATAAATCATACAAGTATCGAAACTATAGACCCGCGCTCTACATCACCAGACTGGACACATCTAAAGGAACCTTAATGATTCTAAGCAATTTAAAACGTCTACACCCGTTTGCGGTTCGCCCAACCTTGGCTTTGAAGATATTTGTGTTACAAAAACAATGTAAGTGCGTTAACGTTTTTGGAGGTTAGTACAATGTTTTATTACGCTTTTCCTAGTAGTATTGCATGTGGAAACTGTTCGAAAAGTGAAATACGGAGTGTATTTCACTTTTCGAAAAAAAAACGGGCGGTTTGGATTTTTCTACATTATTGGTAATCATTTAGTTCTAAAGTGGTTTTAATAGCCAAACTATGTTACTGGCACTTAATAAAGAGTCTGGGTATGAAAAAAAGTTAATTTCAAATTCAGAACTGTTGTTTTTAAAAATAATAATCCATTTTTCAGTTTATGACTTTTTACTTACTATTCGCAGGTTTGCGGTTAAAAGGCAATCAGGCAACTAAAACTAACTTCTCGTTATTTTTATTAGAATCATTTATGTTTATCGCATAATCCTGCCTTATTGTGACTTAAAACAGATATCTTTGTGTCGATTATAATGGCAGAAAAAGCAATAAGAGCTAGTAAAATTATAGCGCTGCTGGAAGTGGGTTGTAGCCAATGTTACGGCTCACAGCGGTTAAACGTGAGTCGTTCCACCGTCCAAAGAACCTGGACTCGATACCAAGAGACAGGTTCCGTTCAAAGAAGGCAAGGTTGTGGGAGAAAACGTTGCACACAACCACGAGACTACCGCTTTTAGTGACTCGGGCACTGAGGAACCGCAAATTCAGTTACATAGACCTCAAAAGAAACCTTGAAGAGGTACGAGGAGCACAAGTTAGCCTATGGACAGTGAGGAGGAGGCTTTTAGCGGTTGATATACGCAATCAACGACCGCCAAGGCCTCCCAAGTTACTCCGTGAGCACCGGATTGCTCGACTGAGGTTCACTAGATATTGTCTATCTTGGACACTAGGTAACTGGAACGCGTACTTTGCTCCGATGAGGCTCGAATTTGCCTGAATGGTGAGGACCAACGTCGGCGAGAGTTACGAAGACCAGGGGAATGCTATGCCGACGTGTGTTTTGAAGAAATCACCCCTTATGGTGGAAGGTCCGTTATGTTTTGGGCGGGCGTAACTTCCAGCTATCGTACCGAGATAGTGTTCATTGAAAATGACTCACTAAATGCGCAAAGGTACATAAGAAGAATAATTTGTCAACATGCACAGCCCGCACTGACTGTAATTGGTGAAGATGCCATTTCATGGACGATAATGCTCGGGACCACCGTTCTGGCGACGTAGATGCTTATATGCAAGAGGTCGGTATTCGTCGTCTGCATTGGCTAGCGAGGAGCCCCGACCTTAACCCCATTGAGCACGTCTGGGAGCTTCTAAAAAGGCGAGTACGATCTGTCCAACCACTTCCACAAAACATCAGGGAGCTTAAACGTGTGATTTCGGCTGAGTGGGAACACATTCCACAGGACACCATCAAAAGCCTGGTGGAAAGCATGCCAAGACTGTTACATGTCGTAATCGCTGCAAGGGGAGGTCATAGTCGTTATTAATTTTAATTTTTTAATGTCTTTTTTTTTATTAAAATACCATAAAAATACTCGTAGTCTTAATTTAATTGTACCCTAAAAATTTCCATTTTAACACGACTCTCTGTTTGCATTGACTAAAACACCGATTCTAGGATTTAAGGGTTAAAAACTATATTCTCAATGATAATAAGAATTTTCTAGTCATTTATGCTAACGACAAACTAAAAATATTAATATTTTCCATATAAAAGCCCATGACTGTAAGGTGCCCGTTTTTTTTGCAAAGGAGTTTAATAACAAATGAAGTGCAGTCCGTGGAAGATGTTACATATCTTTAGATAAGTGTTTATTGCTTGATGCTTGGCGTTTGAATTTAGAATGTTTTATTTTCCATGAAGATTTATAGTTTTATTTATTGGTTCGATGTAAGTAGGTTTGATATAAGTCCTTAATGATTACCTTTATGAAATGTAATTAATGTTTACGAATAGGAATTTAAAGCTTTACCACATCATGAGACTGTCTAGCTTTTATGACTATTCGTTGGCTATTGAGGTAGTTAATCACCTTAAAGATAAGTCTTGTGCACGTTTTATTTCATGTTCAGTCCTTTTATTAGCTTAGCCAGGTCAGGCGGACTCCGCATTTTAGGTACCTACCTATAAAGCTACAAGTACGCGGCGGGAAAGAGACACTATTTATTTAAATGATTTTGCGGAGTGAATCTTCTGTACTTGTTATGTGGTTTAGCCTAGTATTAGGTATATTATCTGTAGCTAAGTGAATAAAAGCTAAAATGATAAGGTTGGTGGGTGCCAAAAAGCCTAGGTAAACAGCCTACTCGTATCTATTCTGTAAAAATTTCAACGTGAAAACATAGGTTTTTAAGTGATCTTGAAGCGAGCTGTCATTCCACCTGACGATAGCGAATGACACTATTGAAAGCTCACTTCAAGCTCACTTCATAGACCAGCTGTAGAGTTTTTCGTGGGAAAACGTATGATTTTCATATTAACAAAGTCGAAAATGCCTATAACCAGCATAATTATTAAGGAGAAATACAACTTAGCTAGGTAACAGCAGGTATCTAATGCAATGCCTACCTACTTATAAATTCTACGGCCATCAATGTCTGAACGCACCTCATCTTAAACTGGTTAGAAGCAGGATTAGTTATAAACTTATATCTAATATAATAACCGCGCGTATATAATATGTATTGTATATATTAATAATGCGTGTGTACCTAATAATAATTTATTGAAGCTAGTTCATTCGTTATGGTTATGACGCCATTGATGTGGTCTGACCTAAATATATCTAGCTGTGTTTCTTGTGCCTAAGTATGAAGACATTTTTGAGATGTAGGAAACAGTAGTGCATCAGGTGGAATGAAGTTCGCATCACCTAAGTTTTCACAGTGACATTTTACAGAATAGGTGGCCAGGTACAGATTCCCTATGTAACTGAAAATACGACCTGGCGAAACCGGAAGTTGAATGAATGAGTGAATTAAATGCAATGACCCCAGCGTGGTTTAAGGGTGATGCGCTAAGGTAGCCCGCGAAATTCAAATTTTCTTACGTTTTTTGCAATTTGCAGGTCAGTGTCAGGTTGTATGTTGATTAAAATTGTATGATTAGCGCCCGTAACTAATATGGCTTTACAAAAGTATAATCATTAGAATCAGCAATACAACTCCATAAGTTAGAATTGGCAATAAATCAATCAATCAATTCAGTCAATAAAAACGTAAGAAAATTTGAATTTCGCGGGCTACCTTAGCGTATCCTTAACCAGACTCGATTACTCGAATGAACCCAAAGATTCACACTAGCCCCTGTTGCCTCATTTCACATGGTGCAACAGAGACCATTGTATATTAAGGACTACACCGGGGGCGCGGTAATGGTAGGATACAAAAGCTAAATACAATATTGGGTAAACCTCCAGACAGCAACGTGTGGAGGTTTTCATTTTGCGCGGAGATAAAACTAAATTCAGCAGGCTATTTGCCTAATTTTCTAGTTACGACATATAATAAATTATAACGACAATCTTACTACGACATCTGGCAACACTTTAAAACCCCACTTTCGCGTTGCCAGCGCTAAAATTGAGTGAATCACATCTTGCATCCTTTCAGACGGATAACAAAAGTCCGGGACAGTCCGTATATTTCACCCGGAGAGACTAATGTTCAGTAGTCATCTGTGTCGTCTCTCTGCTGAGTTTCAACAAGGATTGGGGGATAAAAAAGGGGATAAAAAGTAGGAGGATTGCTAGTATTAACTTGCAGTCAAACGGTATTTTAACCGGGTATTTTTAACTGTATTTCTTGAGGTAGGTACCTACTGATTACAATCACTTGCTCGCCGACATTTTAGCGTGCGCACACATCGGTTGTCTTAATGATTTAACTCCAAACCAAGTTGTTTTTTTAAGCAGTCAAAACCATCAGCAGAACACTTGGAGAACAACAGAATACTCAACGAAAGCTACGGAAACTTAAAAAATTGAAACAAACCAATACAAGGCAATAAATATATAAAATTAGCAGTGCCTGAAATCTTATTTTCAATACAACTCATAATCCTACAGAGTTAAGTACTTAGTTATACACGAAATACTTCTAAGAATGTTGAAATATTAACGACGAAGAGATCCATCCTAATAATTCCGCAACATCTTCATTATATTTTTCCTCTCGTAATTTATCTTGAAATTATAAGAAATGTTCACAGTTCACCAAATAATAACAAAGCCCACAATAATGATGTCAACAATCGCCCACAGACCACAATATGTCTTACGTTAGCCAACAGTCATGTGTTTTTTAACACAGCACTAAAATATAATCGAGCCAAGCCTTGTAAATCGATCGAATGCGATTATTGTTGGTTTAATATTTATTGAAGTCTATATTTTATTAAATCGAATCGATAATAGGCTGGTGTAATACTGAGAAGAACAAGAATTTTATGAAGAAGAAGGAATATTTTCAGTCAAGGGGAAGGGGTCTGGGTTTGATTTTCAGCATCCTGGAGGACTCATATTTTTACTCTTCTGCTCTCACTAAGTAAACCTATATTAACTCACTAATTTGGCACTAATTTGGTTTTGGAAGGATTTTGACGTGGCCTATAAGTCCAAAACTTGAAATCAGTAGATTAATGATGATTTCACAGGTTTTTACTCGCCTAACTAGTTTGGAGCCTCTCTTTTCCCTACTTATTCAAGTCAATAAAACTCATTGCTATTTCATCCTTGTATGGCACAAACATGTGGTCCAGTTATTTGTATCACCTACGAGTTTAATACTTGATTGAACGACTTATATGAAGGTGTTTAGCGGTCGTGACTACTTTTTGCTGCTATTACATTATTGCTATTTTTCAATTCAATGTATTGGCACGTGCGTCGCAATAAATATTTTTCTTATTGACATGACGTTGAGTTAAAATTGTACTCCTTATCTCAACAGCCATTTAAAGCTGCAAGTACTGAATAAAGCACAGAAAAATAGTTGAATCTACGACGTAGGTAGTAGGTACCTATGTTGCGAATGTGCGATGTGTAATCAACTAGATAAAAAAAACAATTATTATAGACCGAGAGGTGACAGGATTTTTCATAACGATCATGGATACGGTTAGATTTACTTCGATGGGTTGTAGAGTAGTCTCCTAATGTGAATGACGTCAGTCTGCCTGCTCTGAGTGGTTGCAACTTCGTGTTATAGCGCTTACAAGAGGCGTCATGGTTGCGAAAAAAAAAACGATCAGAGAAATGGTCAGTTTTACACATTCAAAGTATGGCGTCTCCGCAGATGAAATAAGTTGGTCTGCCGGCTCTCAGTGTTTGCATTTCAGAGCTATGATGCGCGCAACATTGTCGCGAAAATAAAACGATAAGAGAAATGGTCACTTTTAGAAATAAGTTGGTCTAACTTATTTCTTCAGTGAAGACGCCATACTTTGAATGTGTACCAAAACTGACCATTTTCTCTAATCGTTTTTTTTTTCGCAACCATGACGCCTCTTATAAGCGCTATAACTCGAAGTTGCAACTACTCAGAGCAGGCAGACCGACGTCATTCACATTAGGGGACTACTCTACAACCCGTCGAAGTAAATCTAACCGTATCCATGATCGTTATGAAAAATCCTGTTACCTCTTAGTCTATTACAAAAAAATATAAAAAGTTAATTTTGGAGTAAAAAAAACAAAAGCAAGTTCATCCTAGTTCTTAATTTAAAATCGAATCTGACCTACATTTAAGAAACAATAAATAAAATCCCACGCGTGCAGTTTTCGGCAATTTTCTCAAGGATACTCTGATATTCAGACATTGAGCAGACCATTCATTTTTCACTGCAGAAGTTTTACATGCACTAAGTGCTTCTAGGCATTAGGTATGAAAGAAATCTATTGAAAATAATGGCGATGTAACCGAAGTAAAGCAGACTGAATTATTACAATGACTCATGTGAAAATGGTAGATAAGTCAAAATTGATTTGGTGTGTAGGTATGTAATAAAATTGGAAATTATAGACGTATAAATGGTGCAGCGATAATACTTCAGTACGTCATGTTCTACGTTTGGTTTTATTATTTTGGGGCTCTTGATCAATTTATGTAGAAAAGTTTTGTAACCATTCCTGGTGGATTTCTTATTACAATTTTGACTATATTAACTTCAGGGCTACGAGTAGGTACTTCAAGTTCTATGTAACCTGTATAATTGTGTTAAATTGTAACGTTACCGTTTACTGCTGTGTCAAACTCAAGCTCCATTTGTAAAATTCTTACCTGAAAATAAAAGAACGAGACATTAGAGTAAAGGTAATATATCATTGGTTTTAAGTCGATATAATTTCGATATCAGTATCAACACACATTCACGAAACGTTAAATATTTTCCACATTTCAATATTTATTTTCGACATCTGTCCTCAAAAGACGCACAGAGCTATTAAAAATGAATATATTTATTTTATTAAACGCGCGAATACCATTAGTAAGATAAAGTGCGCATAAACGTCGGAAACAGCGTTTAGGGAAGTTTACCGATTTCATTCGTGTGCGTTCGGAATTATTGATATACGGCTATATGCGTCGCGTCGCGTCGTCGGTGAGAAATCGAGAATGTCCATCAATTCAGACATTTCCTTGTTTTGACAGTTTAATTCCTGTGCCGCACGCATACCAATATATTCAGGCTTTAGATAGATGGAGCTTGGAAAGCTCAGTGTTCGTATGAAGTTTTCAAACACAATTTCCGATTTCTTATACGTTACGTTACGTTCTGCTTCTATTTATTTTATTTTTAAAGTCGTTTGAATGAACAAGCTTTTTTTTTAAATTGTCCAAAAGTGAAATAGAAAATTCAAAGAAAAGAAAATGGAAATATCTTAGACGTAATATGAAAATGTTAAATTTTATTTTGTGTCAATCAGACACAAAATATTACATGGGGCATGCATAGGCGGTACTAACTTTTTAATCACCATTGAGTAGGTGTATCTTTTAGAGTGTAAAAGCATTTGAACACAAGTCTGAGGTTATTCCGAGGGATTGTTTAGTCGTCTAGACAGTCTGACGTGGGTCTGGGTTGATGTGTTGCAGTCGGAGTGGGTTGTATTTAGCCCGAAGGTTATTGAGCATGGTGTGTGTTCACCATAAAGTGGGAGAGATGATTTTGAAAGAATCATCTTTGGTTTGTCTGTTAGGCGTGCTGCACATTTGTTCGGCTTGGCATGATTTGGCACGATTCGGCACAATTGGGCCGTAAAATATATATTCGATTTAGCTGACTCGGACAAGTGTGTAGCACCTCTTAGTTTTGTTTGTCATGCGTTACTTGGGAATAGGATACACTGCGTTATAGGTAGGGTCTATAGAGTACTTTTGATTTAGATTTAATTTTAGCTACATTATATGCTAACTGCTAACATTGACTAAACTAGACAGACTGATGCTTGTCACAAGGGTGCCGTTGTGATAAGCATCAGTGAGTAGTTGCGTAACACACTTTCAAGCACAGTCTGAATGATTTTTGAAGGATATTGCTAATCCATTGCTTCATAATTATGTTGGAAAAATTTGTCTGCGCAACAACGTAAATAACGCAATGAATGTTGTTGTACTGTCAAAATGAAAGCCATTCCTACTGTAAGTGTGTTACGCAATTCCCTTGCTGGTCACCATTACTACCTATATAGACATGTAGAAATATGAGTTACCTATTAATAATTCTAAAGAAGCCCTATTTTGCGTTTGTTGGCTAAATAAGAAAGATACTTAATTCAAATCATCTGTAAAGGCCATTTACGGATGATTTGAATTATCTTCCTATTTCGAAAAGTAAACATTGCAGAAACCGCACTCCTAACACTAGGTTCTTGTTATAGGCTAGTAGAGTATATGTTCAGGAATTATTAGAATGGAATAAAAGATCGTATTATTATAGTGTCACTGAGAAGTCGTTGTGTGGCGCAATAAATGAACCTCTGGGGTGGTCTAATTTCTAGAAAGATACTCAAGAAAAATTGAATCATACAAAAAACATGAATGAACACAACATGAAAATAGAAAAACAATATATACTTATTGTTAGCGATTTTCTGAATTCAACTAGAAAACCTGACGATTCCGAATAGTTGATAATAAATATTGTAGCCTTTGAAGATAAAACGTCTTTTCCGCCGCAAATAGCAGGGATTCCGATCCAAAGATTCAAAGAGTAACTAATACCTACAACCATGTTTGTCTTAGATAAGACCCCATTTCTATTTTAATGTATGATTACATGTAAATACATTGCAGACATATCTCAGGATGATTCAATCTACGTTCTACGACCAAGAAAGTGACTCATGAATGTTGTTTTAATTTCGTCACAAACCGTAATATTTATTTTGAATGTAAATGGTTTCACTGGAATACTTTCACAAATTTTGAAATAGACATTCTTAGACATTATCTTTAAAAATACAAAAGACCGGAGAAACGGAAAACAAAGTCGGAAAGTAGACCTTGATAAAAATGTTGCGATAACATTAAATAAAATAAATTCAAAGACAAACCGCCAGTATCCCTGTGCTCTGAAATGTAATCTGAGAGGTCTTCAAATTGTATAAAAACATTCCTTTAGAAAATATTTCAATGATGAGGAACTAAATGGCTGCAACATAAGACAGTGAAGCAATTCATAAGTCAATGTCATATTGCTAAAATATGAACACGTATGAAACAGAAATGCTTACTATAGATGACTGACGACATTCCTCAATTACAATTTCAGAGATCATAAATTCGCATATCACATATAATTTAATCCTGTTAAGCCCTTCAACACGATCCTGCTTTCCACTGCCAAAGTACAAAAAGAGAGCAGTTTCTCATACAGCATACAGATCTGTCGCTGTCTTACGTCTGCTTAATTCCTCACATAGTACCGCTGAGACAGCTACTTATCTCTTTGATGTACCGTGATTCTGATACCACTCCTTTGAAGTCCACCTACTTATATGGACCATAAAATATATTCAGTGATGCCCTGTTTCCCATTCACGATAATATATCGATGTCTCGCGCTTAGGATCATTATCATCGATTCCGTTGATAAAATTATTCGTTTTTATAGGTATTGGATATTGTAAATAAATCGATTTCGTTTTACATATATTTGCATCGGCGGTTTATATTAGATTTTAAAAAGTGTTATGTAATGTTTGACAACCTTGGAACTATATTACCTAAATTGCATTTCCGTTTATGCTGACGTTTCCTTCATTTTATAGTCTCCATAACTGGTTTTTGATTTTATTCAAAGCGAATGCCGCCTGTAGTTCTTCACCCCTGACATTTTCATACTCTTTGGTATTATCAATATTGAGTCCACCTTCCAAATCTTGCGACACCCATGTGAAGATTATTACACGGCCTATTAAAATCAAGGACCACACATCTCAACCAATTCACTGAACATATAAATTATCCAGTTGAGTTTCATACATGATCAATCTTATTCCGACCCTTCATAAACTGCTAAATCAAGTCTTAATAGAGGCTCCTCCTAACGCCGATTACAATTAAGAGGATCGCAGATGGCATCTTTTAATTTGTTCAATTGGCTGTGAATTTCCATAGCTTACCTTAGTGTTGTTCACTAGTTGAATGGTGATGTGACCTATATATCATGATTATCGCTGTTTGCATATGATGGCGTCAACTTTGGCGCCTCTCGTGGGTGTCGGAGGGTTATGTAGTATGTATGTAGGTTAGTGCGTGGTGTAAGATTAATTAGTTTTTGGCGCAATAATGACTTGAACGTTTCTTTTGTTTGATTTATTGGGTGCTGGATATTATTTGTGTCATTTACATAATTCTTATTGATGACAAACTATTAACGATAACACCATCATACAGTTTGTTTGAATTTTAAAGTTGTCACTAGACTAGAAGTACCTATTCTTTTGTTGTTTTTTAAATCCATTATAACATTTGGCTTATGACTCAAAGCTTACTGCTATTTTATTAATTTTAAGGTAAGTATCTAATAATTAAAACGGTAAATTAACAAACAATTTCTGACAATCCCGCTACTCGCACCTATGTTTATCGAAATTGAAAGCCATTATATGTATATATGGCATATAATGGTCTCTTGGAGCTTTAAAAAATCAAGCTTCTAAGTCAACGTCTAGTTGGCTTCATTTTTAAATGGATATTTCTCGCAATCCCGCTCCTCACTCATAATCCACACCATACAATCTTGACATTGCGTCCAGTTTTCATTGAGCTTGCCCTATTACACAGACAATTTGCGAGCTCATCCTGTCCATTGACTGCTATAACCTCATTTTCCTATTGATTTCGAGACACAACAGCGATATGCTAATCAAATGATAATTACGTCTTGGCTATGATTAGATCAAGGTGGATTAGTGGTATTTGATTATGTATTGAGACACAGGGTTGGGTTTGTCGCATTTTCCATGTTGTTAAGAATACCTAGTTAAAATCCCTTTGGATTCAATTTGGTATTCTGTTTTACATAAAATATAAAATGTTTTCGGCAGTAACGTCATCTCCGGCAGCTTTTTTGCTATTATTATATTTAATTATTTTTGCTATAATTTATTTCTGTATCACTTTATGATCTAGTTATACCAAAGATTCCAGAGCTTCGGGAGTTATTTCGGTAAACTTCAGTAGTTCCTCCTATAAACTTAGTAGAACTAAATTAGTATGCGCCGCTACAATGCTCCCTGAAGTAAGTGTTTACATTAAAACAGCCGGCTCTTGCTAGTAATAGTACCACGTTAAGTGTGCGATTACAATGTTATGGCTGCATTAGCAAAGTAGGCCGCTTGAATCTTAACTCCTAGATCCTTTAGACCTGTCTTTCAAACAAACCACTATTTTATTAGAGACAGCTGACGTCAGAGCAAATCTAGAACTTATGTTTAATTCAATAGTCTATATTAAAATTCCATCTAGTTTTTTACCAGTAAACTAAATATAATAAGTCTTAAAATTCAGCGTGTAAAGTCGTAGTTTGCATTTAGTTTGCTTTGCAGATGAATATCTATGTTTGCAAATAGGTTATTATCATCTACTTGACATTAACCGATTTTGAGGTCGTGTAAGACTTTATTTAATGATATGTAAGTAATATAGTGATAGATCTTGCTTTGTGAGAATGGAATCTTAATTTCTATTTCTTATATCACAGTAACTACTGTGTAGGAACTAGGAACTATATTTATATTTTTGTCGACCACCCACTATTAACATTAGTCAAGCCTTCATTCACAAAAGTCTAGTTTCTATTTATGGGTCACATAAAATGGAATAGGTTTCATATCTCTCTGCTCAGCTCAGAC
Organism: Cosmia trapezina; assembly: GCA_905163495.3. Lineage (NCBI taxonomy): Eukaryota > Metazoa > Arthropoda > Insecta > Lepidoptera > Noctuidae > Cosmia > Cosmia trapezina. The sequence continues at coordinate 28,271,815 of LR991020.1, read as the reverse complement.
ACATCATAGACGTTGCAGTATCAATCTAGGGCATCTTGACAACGACTTAGGCAAATTTTGTGATTGCTTGCCAACAATATTGCCACCAATTGTTCACTACAAATCATTGACCACAATCAGGACACGCATTGCGTTTTATTAACTATTTGATTTACTTGCGGTTTTCCTCGTGTTAGATTGGAAATTGTTTCAATTGGACATAATAGAAAGACATTAAGCCCGGACCAAAACGCGTTTTGGTCCGGGCTTAATGTCTTTCTATTAATTAATTTCATTAATTACTCATCATCATTTCTTTATCTTTGGAGTCAGTTATATCATTATATTCGGAATATAGAGTTTTTCGTCATAGCAAGTGAATGCTCACATTCCGAATTGTTATGCGATCCTATTCAATACCTCCCCGTAGCCCGCATACCTACCTACCTATTTCAAATTTGGTTATCTTCAAATTTCCTCAATAAAAAAAACCGACACTTCACTCAATGCCTGTTCGTCGAATTACACCTTAATATGCATTTTTACCAACTTATTTATCCATCATCATCCTAACCATCGCCTTCATCGTTCGCATCATAAGGTTCAAATTCAGGTGTTTTTCGTTTCCGTAGATGAATAGGTGTTGGTAAGTTTCAGCCGCTTGTAATCTCGGATTACACGAACACAACGTCTAAAGTGACATACGTTGGAGTATTATCATGCGCAGAGTCTATTGTGATAGCAGAGTGATAGACAGCCACGGTTGTCATGTAAATAGGAACAGTTTTGGTATTAGATCGTTATGAATATTTATAAGCTGAAGAAGTTGTGGTGCAATCAAAATGTATAGCTTTGATTGAGGAAAATTGATGGTGGCGCAAGACATTCTTTCTATTCATATATCATTTGAGCTGATAGTACCTTGTGATTTGTGAATGATGGGAAGTAACTGTTTGTTTGATTATGCTATCATTATTTTGATGCGGTGTACGTTTAGTAAAGTTCTGAATTATAGTAGTTACCTTCAGGAATGGGAACCCCATTGAATGACAGACCGTTATTGGTTCTAGCTATTTTTCTCGCATCTGTGGGTGTATAGTATACTAAAAGCTATGTTGCAGATTTTGATTACAATTACGCCTTAGTCTACAAATGGGCTGATATAGAAACGTTTTAGAAATCCTCAACCGATATCTTCTACAATATTTACGTATAATAAATACATACATACGCACTTACGCACCCCATTTCCGCTTAAAATTCTATCAGCATCGTCTCATATGTCAGTACGGTGAATTTAAGTAGTGAATTTTGCATGATAATACGGTACAGACAATACATCATACATACGGTTGTGAATGGCAATGCGAAATGAGATGAGGCAAGATCACGGTCAGCCAGCATCTTCACTTTCATACATATGGATTAGTTTTATAAATGGATGTTGATGTCGATGAGAAGGAGTGGGTTTTTTACGCTTGGTTACTGTAGTGGTCAAGCAAAGCACAGAGGTAGTTCAATTGAGGCATAATTTGTGCGGATGCTTTGCTTATGACTTTTTCGTAACGGAGGACCAGAATTCAGTCAAACTATGTACCTACATATATGATTTTGGCGAGAAAGTTCTTCGATTCCTAATTAGAATATTATATTGTCAATCTATCAGCAGATTTCTTCTAAAGGCACTGAACGACTAAATGTTTCTGTTATAAAACGATAAATGTAATGAAATCGAAAGCAAAATCTAGAAATTCCTTCATAGCATGCGCGGTCTGATCTTCTTACAATAAAAATACCACACATACCAGAAAGAATCGATTCACCACACATCGGACAACATTTCAAAACATTGATAAACCATCATCGAATAATGACACACCGAACAAAGGTCCGATAAACAAGCAATAAGAATCGATTGACCGAATCGGACATGTGATCGTCATTGACAGTGTAATCGAATCGAACGAGATCAAGATCACGGCCGAATCCATCAGCTGTAATTGCATAACGATTGTTGGTGCATGTTGCAGAGAGCGCGTGGGCGGAAAACTATTTTAGGAGTTTTTTTCCTTAGGAGATATTTTTGTCCTTACCTTTTAGGGAGTACAATGAAAATGTAGTGTTAGTTGATATTACTCTTGATGAGCAATACCTGGTTATTGTAAGCGTCCATGTTCGCTTTTACGATATAGTTTCCCTCTCTTATCGGTGTGATCCATTTCAAAATGGTATCCTACAAGCGAATACTTTTCTTTTGTAGATACGCATGCCCATTGTCTTTTTCTTTTGAAAATCAATTTGTTTTCTTCCTCACTATCTTACTTGTGTTTTGTTGCCTAATCGCTGTTCTCATATGCCTTAAGCACAATATCACTGGCTTGGAAACAAGATCAATTTCTCAGCGATCATTGTGTTGGTTTTTATTACTTCTGTATTTATGCTCTTAGCAACTCCGATACTATTTATTTTTATCAATGAGTGTTCTCTTATTTGCCTTTAGTATCGGATTGGTTCTATACAGTAATTTATGTTGGTTATTGTGATTATCATAAACATTTTCTTTACGTTTGTAACTATGGAACGAAGGTTTTTCGTTACAATAACCTAAATGATATAGTCAAATGGAAGACGATATAGGAAACTCATTACTTCATGAGTGATGCTTTTAATAGCCTTGATTTTAATGAAGAGATCAAATTCGAACTTCCACCTTGAAATTTTAACAAAACATTATTTGATTATGTTATATTCTTTATTTACCTATCCTACAATTACTCCTAACAACATTTAATAACTTTCTTTCTTTTATAAACTGTCAAATCAAACAAATAATTACTTCAATATGATTTCAAATCTTAATTTGTACATCATTATAATGCTTTATAGTAGAAAATACTCGTTAATTGACGCGTTAATGTTTATTTGATTTAGTGCAGCAGAGTGAAGTATCACTTCACTTGACTGAAGGTAAACGAATCATTGTGTATTTTAATTGTCACTGATAGCAACGCAATGGACAATGCAACGCAATAAGAGATGAAATGACTATTTTCAAGAGAGACGAAGATACATTAAAATATAAGAAATAGATTCATGATAAGATCTTTTGAATTGGTTAACATGCCAAAGAAATTAAAATACAAGTATAGTCGAGGCACGGCGCGACGCTGCCCAAAAGCAGGGCAGCGTCGCTGCACAGATAAGGGAGGATTTTTTTTAAATTTATACCTGAACAATTTGGTGTACAGACATGAAACGGAAATTAGCTAAGTTGCTGATGATGATGATAAAGAACTCCAGAACAAAAGTTACCATCCAGAAGATGTCCAAAACATAACAAAAGTAAATTTTCTCCAGTATAACGACATCCCACCTTAGAAAGAAATTTACGATCAACTACCAGCTCTATCTAAAGAAGCAACTATAAAATAACGTACAAATAAAGACATAGGTGAATGTACCCAAGTTAAAATAAATCAATGGCTAACTAAACGCTATATTTAGTCGCAATTAATAACAACATGGTTTAGAGGCTTCCGTGTGATACGTTTATGATTTATTGTTGTATACTCGTCTATGATTATTAAATCTATATTTATTTCTTTATGTTTTGTCGGTACAAATTACTTGTGGGTGTTTATTAATTGAGGATGATACAAGTTATGTTGGGCTATTTATCATTGAAATTTAACTTGCAGGATACGATCGAGGTTTTTAAAACTTTATCGGGATTTTGTAAGTACTGGATCTCTGGTATTGTTAGAGGAAACGGTTCCGACTATGCATTAATAGACGCTCTCTTATTTTTACATATTTTCCTCTCTATAGTTGCTTGTGCCTGTAATTTTTAGGATAATGTAACTAACTAATCACCAGTCACACTTCAGATTATATGTTTCAATGAAAATACCACAGAGCGCATTGGCAGTTTTTTTTTGTACGTATATTTTTGTTTAGTTTTTGCATATGTCTTAATTTTTTTGCGTAACCAGATATCATATAATTTTATCACTGCATAGAAACACTTGCAGAATACATGTTTTAGTTCTAACCGATGCGTCACTTTCTTAGAAGCACGTGCTATACTAAGCAATAGATGCATGAGCCACTTTGAAAGCCACTTTGAAATCAACATCTGAATTAATATCCTCATCCTTTACTCCGGAACACCTGACATGATTGTATCTGGGTGGCCACGAATAACCACAGAGCACTCATTATCAGTGTAACTATTCAGACATTTAAGCTGGCGTGCCAATGCCATCGGTCATTGTGTACTGCCGAACGCAAGTCAGTTCTTGGAATGAGTGTAAATCAAAAGATTTGTGGCGACGCGCATGAGATGTGTATTGAGATGAGCAGTTCATGAGATACTTTATGCAAATGACGAGTTATGATCGTCACGCAAAATTATTGTTGGGTTGTTTTAAAAGTAAGATGTGCTTATGACATTCTCTATGATGCGTTATAAATTTTAATAAAATAGCTGACGTTGTTTTTGCTTCTAATAGAGCAAATTACTAACAGATTTTTAGTTTTAAGTACAACACTTTTCAAAAAAAGTTTCTGCTTTTGTTTATTTTTTACTTGCTGCGCCCCGCGGTTTCACACGCGTAGACCCGGATAAAAAGTAGCCTATGTGTTAATCCAGGGTATAAGATATCTACATACCAAATTTCATCCAAATCGGTCCAGCCCTTTGAGCGTGAAGAAGTAACAAATAAACAAACAAACACACACTCACAAACTTTCGCCTTTACAATATTAGTGTGATACACAGTTAAATTATGTGTCATGATTATTATTGATAGGCTTGCGCTTGATCACTATCGTATTTCTAAAACTCTAAATTCATTCTCTTATAACTTGCACCAAACACTGTCTAGTCGGTTTGTCTGTTTCTCATTTGTAACTAGTATTTGCATCTTGTAGCCGTAGGCGCATTGAGCAACGTACGATATATATTTTAGTTTAATAGCCCAATAAACTTTAGAAAATATGTTATCAAGGTTCACAGAATTTTATTTAGATTACCACATTATGATCTAGATTTTAGTACTTAGCTCTAATAAAAATGTGTATAGAAAATTAATAGTAACCTTTTAATACGTTATTCTATAAGTATATGATGGAAAGTCGTTTTGTTATGGTGAGTCGATTAGCCTTTAACGATCGTCTGAGAGCTAAGTAAGTGATCTTCGTAGGCGTTTGTTGATCAAGCAATATAAGGATAAAATCGTGCAGATAAATTAGCCTATTACAAATTAGATGCGGCAAAATGTTATACAGCTCCAATAAATGTATTTTTGAACTACATACAAGGTTTAACTTTAATAACGCACAACCTCTGACAGGGTCATTATACTCATCATTATGAACAACTTTTACTATGGGACCAAACCGGAAAACCTGAAATTTTGACGAGTTATGCGAAAATAATGTAGTGAACAGCAGTTTTTTTTGGTCCCATAGCAAAAGTTGTTCATAATGGTGAGTACAGTGACCACTTAAGAGGTTTTGCCGTTGTGCAATATTTAAAGTACACCATGTTTAATAAGCTTTTTTCTGTCTAGCTGCTACACGCATGGTCGTAATGTTGTTATGACCAAATCCAATACGTCATCTTCAGTTCATACGTCAGTTGTGAAACATTTTTCTCATTATAGAACATTCTGATGCAAGCATTCCTCTCAGCATTGCGAATGCAGTCTATTGTTAGAACTTGGAACACACGTCATCCGATTGAGATGTAAGGAAACCTGTTAACGAGTCCTCAGCCAATACATTCACTGTCGCTGACTAGCGCGGTCACAAACAGAGAATTAATATAGAAAGAGTCAGTAGAAAGATAAACACTGCAATACCTCCATGCATCTTTATCTTCCTTACGAATCTACGAATATAACAGTAACTGATACTTTTCTCCTATTGCTTTTTTCAATCGTAGACACGCTAGTTACAGTACCTACTGTGAGCTGGTGATCAACGGGTACATCACCTTAGTATACTGTCTCTATGCTAGTTTTTACTCTGTGCGCGTTTTACTGGATCTATATAACTTTTGTTTATATATCTCCTCTAAGTTGGTCTTCAATTAGAAGTCGTAGTTTTAGTAAGAAGCGCGCTCAGTTCACTGGGCGTTGCAAAAAGAGTAGTAACTGAACTGTGAAGTGATTTAGAATAAGGTTTCCAAAAGTACGAGTTAGTCACTATCGGGACTATTTCAGTGTTTTCTCGATTAAGATAGGATTTGGTTTCTTTGCTGTTGAATTGATAGCTTCATTTTATCTTGAGTTGTTACCAGGGACCTTTTGATAGACTAGATCTACTAGATCTTATGAAATATTTTATCACTTTGCCAAAGTAATTCAAATCCAGTTGAGTTTTATTTTGTTTCAATTCAACTAAGTTATTGTATTCAATCAATGTACGAAACTCAATTTAGCATCACTTTGTGGTCATCACAACATATTCTATCTACCACAGGGCCGTGGTAAATTGCGTGCTCCATTTCATCGGCTTCATAAGGTTCATAACTCATTTGTTGGTCTTGGTATAACTTTTTATAACAAGCTACCTTCTTCTTTGCTAGATTTGCCTTTTAATGCGTTTAAAATTAAAGTAAAATCCAATCTTTGTTCAAAGGCATACTATTCTATCAAAGATTACTTAAACGATAAGAATAGTTGGTCGCTGTGATTAACTCAAGACAATGTTTATGTTATGTTATTTCTCCAGAATCAGCTTACATAATGACAGGTTATATGAGTTAAGTACTAAAATTGTTTATTTTATTTGACAAAAATATAATTTAATGTATTGTGTTGCGTAAATTATTTTGCATAGGTCCTATTGTATAGAATCTAGTTCTTCTAACTGAACAGACAGCTGTGCTGCTGGGGAGTTTGTTCCGCTACTTCTTCTTCCCAGCTAAAGCACTAGGAAGTGGTGAAGGGCGGTCGTTTTGTGGGGACTGTCTTACTGTAATTTCGACGTTCAAAAAGTGCTGATTCTCAGCCTAATTTGAATAAATTACTTTTGTTTTTTTTTTATTTTGCGGACATTATTAACGCTGGACAGAAGAACAAGATTTATGGGCCCTTCATGAACTTATAAATTAAAGTCAAATGGTATTCCATATTTCAAGCCCATGAGTCAGATCCTGCGACCTTGGCACTTCATCAGCAAACCTTGGATGAATAAAATTAGATATCGGGTGCAATTGACTTAACCGTAAGCTGGCCCAGATATTATTTTTATTTAGTTTAAGCTTTGTGACGACGAGGTCGTATTAATTCCAGACGTCTGAACAAGCAATAAAATGTCAATATTCGTTTAGCCAATTTATATTATTTATTACTGCCATTTGTTATAGTTAATCATTTTAGTAGACTAAGCTGAATATACTGCGTGGGTAGAGTAGCTAGATCCAACTTTTTAAATGTGAGAAATGACATAACGTCGATCACGCGCCTGCAGGCTCTTGTGATATTTTCTGTTCCTCTGTGAGTTCTTTAAGGTGTGTTTCGTTAATTGATTTTTCATATTTTTGTTTTTAATTACCATTAGGTATAATCAGTAATTTTGTTGACGAAGATTGATTAAATAATTTAGTGACTTCTAGTGAGTTTTTGAATTCATTTTTTCACCCAATCTAGTGACATTTTAGTAAAAGTTTGGCGAGTTTATTTATCAAAACGGTTCCTTGGTTAGATATCCTTCGCACCTGTAAAATACTAAAACTAAAGGCCATGTAAAAGTTCTATTATAAAAAAGAAAGATGATAATATCTTTTCTAATGTACAGCACGAGCCCAGAGATGACCACCACCGAGTCAATGAAACAATAGCTTCCGGATAAAAAACATACAGTAGATATGAAAGTGGTTCGACCTGGAAAAACCGATTCATAAAAGCAACGAAAATAGATCAAGACATTGAAGCAAAAAACAAGAGAAACAAACACTGGCAGACAATAAATGCCTTTTAAATTAACATCATCTGAAAATAATGACCGATTAATTTTATGAACCACTTAGCGACTACGAATTGGCGAGAGCCAATATTGAAATTAAATGCCACATTCATTCTAGGAGCAAAAGAGAAAAATATACTTTTTTGTTCGATGAAGAAGGAGAAAGAAAACAATAAGGAGTGTTGTGATATAATTTGATATCTTTTTTTAGAACTGAACAGTCTAATAAATGACTTAATAGTGATCATAAATATATTAAGGATAAGGTTTATGACCGCTTACGGCACGTTTTATGAGTAGGATAAAGTGATCAAAAATATTATTGAAACAAAAGGTAATTTCAGGGATGTTATTTTAGTTCTGAAGTCCACTGAATGTGAATTTTAACAGCATCGTGATAATTATTAAAATGAACTGAAAATCTAAATATCAGCAACACACAGTGAGCTAAGTAGCGTACAACCTACATTGCATTGTACCTTATGATCACTATTCGATCATTCTCCATAAAAGAAGAGGCTTTTGCCTGCACAAAAAGTTAGAGGCAGGTAACAAGCATGGGGGTATTGGGAAACACTTAATCTGAAGAAAACAATAAAACACCTTTAAATATGTAAACTGTATCACGACAAAAATGAAATAAAGCATGACCTCTGCGTTATATCAACAAAAGTTTGATACAATGCCAGGTAGTGTATACAATCGTCCATCGGATAGGTCCAATGTCGCGAATGTGGGTCGGTGCGGTGCACATCTGTGCAATCAGTGAGGTGGGCGCTGACGTCATCGGACACGGAGGAATGTGCGAGATTAGTAAGATAACTTGTATTTTAAAGTTATTAAATTACAAAGTTATTGGATTATTATGGTTATGATTTATGTTTAAAATACTAGCAGGAATAAAATGAAAAGTATTTGAGTATAAGCGAGAAACGAGATTATTCGGCCATATTAAATGTACTGTCGCTACTTCGGCGCCGTCATCTGTTTTCTCGGTGACATCCCATTCCCGTTGCGGTGGATAAACAGTTTACGGCTTATTCGGCCATTTTTCACGTGTATTTGAGTTGGATTGCAGTCTTACCGCACGCAACTGAACTTTACCATTGACGTTACCACATGATCCCAATTCAATTGATTCAAAGTCGACTGAATTTGTCAGGATCTTGCCTACATACTACTTGTATCTTTATTTGAAATTGTAGGGGAAAGCCTGCCATCTATACGTTACGATATTGCAAGCACTTGTACTGCGTGATGTCGAAAACAGGCGCCGCACTATGGGAAAATCGCGTATGTTTCGTCTCAAAATTCCGTATCTCAGTTGTTTCAAAACTAAATGAGCTGTAATTTTGCACACATATACTTGGATATATCAAGTTTAATGGAAATAATTTCGATTTTAAAAATTTTGTTTAATAATTAATTTAAAAAATAAAACTAAAAAAAATACATGCAATTCTATATGAAAAAACCGGTCAAGTGCGAGTCGGACTCGCGCACGAAGGGTTCCGTACCATATTATATGTTTAACAATCGCAAAGATAACTTTTTACTTATTTTATAATGATACTGTGAATTACAAAGTTATTTTTTGCAGTTGCAGAAAATCACCCATGTTTAAACAAAATACCTTATGAATCGCCGTTTTCAGTATTGTTGATTAAATACAGTATTCATGGTACTTACATGGTATAAAAAAGTTTCAAATTCCTAATTTGTTGAATTGTTGCGCTAGAGCTCGTACAAAAATGGTCTAAAATTTACAACTTTTACGGCACCCTATTTCTTAATTTTAAAAGATAAAAAAAATATGTTTGTACTCTACTCAATGAGTTCTAGATGATGACGGGTGTCATACGATGATGATGACGTGTGCTGCAGAATCTGCTGGTAAATCTGCTGCAGAATCTGCTGGTGAATCTGCTGCAGAATCTGCTGGTGAATCTGCTGCAGAATCTGCTGGTGAATCTGCTGCAGAATCTGCTGGTGAATCTGCTGCAGAATCTGCTGGTGAATCTGCTGCAGAATCTGCTGGTGAATCTGCTGCAGAATCTGCTGGTGAATCTGCTGCAGAATCTGCTGGTGAATCTGCTGCAGAATCTGCTGGTGAATCTGCTGCAGAATCTGCTGGTAAATCTGCTGCAGAATCCGCTGATGAATCTGCTGGTGAATCTGCTGCAGAATCTGCTGCAGAATCTGCTGCAGAATCTGCTGCAGAATCTGCTGGTGAATCTGCTAGTAAATCTGCTGCACAATCTGCTGGTAAATCTGCTGCACAATCTGCAGGTAGATCTGCTGCACAATCTGCTTGCACAATCATCTTGTTAATATGCTGGTAAATCTGCTGGTTAATTTTTTATTTTATTTTTTTACTACATTGGGACACAAATCAATTACATGTTATAATATTACTATAAAAGTTACAAAAAAAAGCTAAAGTGGGCTAGGGTAAACATGTAATCCACACTAATGTCCGCGGAATAAATATACTAGGGTAAGTTTGGAAAAGAACGCACGTCAGGCCACAAGCAGCATTTTGAGAAATTGAAATTATTGAAGCAATTCGACGGCCATTTTTTTAAATTTTGTAAGGGATAAAGAGAATAAATCAAGACCAATAAAGTGTGTGTTATATGTTTGTAAGAGACGGCGAAGAGGTGCCCGCTCACCAGCTGCTGTGCTGCACAATCTGCTGGTAAGTCTGCTGCAGAATCTGCTGGTAAATCTTCTGGTAAATCTGCTGCAGAATCTGCTACTAAATCTGCTGCAGAATCTGCTGGTTTATCCGCTGCAGAATCTACTGGTTAATCTGCTGCAGAATCTGCTGGTGAATCTGCTGCAGAATCTGCTGCAGAATCTGCTGCAGAATTTGCTGCAGAATCTGCTGGTGAATCTGCTGCAGAATATATATACATAACACATAATCAGCCTATAATGTTCCCACTGCTGGGACACTCGGCCTCCTCGCGGTGAGAGGGAGTGGGCCGTAATCCACCACGCGGCCCCAGTGCGGGTTGGTAGATGTCACATGTCTTCGAATTTTTGGTTCTAGGACATGCCGGTTTCCTCGCGATGTTTTCCTTCACCGTTTTGAGAGCAGCGGTGATGAAATAATGACATGACACCCCACATGCTAGATTAAATTTTTTTTTTTTTTTTTCAAAATGAAAAGTTTATTATTACTTTGCTTTATTTTTATTATTTGTTGTTATAGCCGTAATAGACAGCGGAGGCTTAGTAAGTTTGTACTGGGCTGTACGTAGTTGTCTGATTTCATGGATTTTAATTTTCTTGCGCGGAACCCTAATTATTTTTCTAAAATAAAAATATCCTAAGTTACTCCTTAAAACATCAGCTATAAGAAAATTCGTTTGGCACGTTTCCTAACTTGACTCAAAGTACCATTTTTTTATCGGACTGCGCTTTAAAATTCTTCTATACAAACTTTAACATCCCTAAACCTCATTTGAGGCGTAGTTTTGAAAAACTAATAATGACAAACATACTTATAACTAACTTAAACATAATTATGCAGGTATTTGTGCTAAGTTTCAAGTTCATTAACCAAATTAACAAGATTTTTCATATAAACTGTATCTCTGTTTTCACGAACACAGATACTTACCTAAAAAATTTCAAAAATCGTCTGGCATGTTTCCATAACTTGACTCAAACATTATTTACACCAATTTTAGAGTTAATCAAGACCCCAATAAAATCCTCCGCTATAAAATTAACTTTTCACCCCTTAGGGGTAGATTTTTGGAAAACCCTAATACACGTTAGTCTTAATTTTTGGTCTCAAGTATAAAAACTGAGTTTTGAGTTAATCGGACCGCGTGTTAAAGTTCCTCCATACAAACTTTGACACCCCCAATCCCTCCTTAGGGGGTAGTTTAGGAAAACTAAAAATGATAAACTTTATAATTTACTTAGATGAATATTCGTGCTAAGTTTCAAGTCTATTAACTCAAGGGATAGGATTTTTCATACAAACTTTCATCCCCTGTTTTACACCCTTAGTTATGGAATTTCCAAAAATCCTTCCTTAGTAGATGTTTACACTATATAAGGTATCTATGTGCAAAATTTCAAGTCTCTAGGTCCATTGGTTTGGGCTGTGCGTTGGTATATTAGTCAGTGACTCAGTCAGGACTTTATTTTTTTATATATATGGATTTACCATGTTATTTTAAGACTTCTTATAGGTTTTCCTGTAATCTACAGGTAAAGAACTATTTTCTATATTTTTTTCAAAATTTTAGGCTCAGTAGTTTCGGAGATAAGGGGGGGGGAATGGTCAGTTTTCGTCTATTTTCTTAAATAACTTTAAAACAATAAATTTTAAAATTATAAAAAAAATATATTTGAGACCCACATAGTAAGCCCTTTCATTTCATATGTCACTCGGTACAGTTTACAAAACTTTTTTTTTTTAATTTTCTTATTTTCCCCCTAAAAGTGACTCTCATATTCAAAATTCATATATTTACTTTAGCTGTACGTGTTTGGGTCACAGAAATCCATATGTGTACCAAATTTTAACTTAATCGGTCCATTAGATTCGGAGCGAATTGGCTGTGACAGACGGACAGACGGACAGATAGACAGACACACGAGTGATCCTATAAGGGTTCCGTTTTTTCCTTTTGAGGTACGGAACCCTAAAAATAACAAAATTTGCCTTTTTTTGTAATTTACATAAAATGGAATATAAATAAGTAGTACCAAACAACAAAAATATGCACAAAATTCAGCAAGGTCCTACAGATTTTCGTTGACAGCAAGAAGGGCCTTGGCTTCATCGAAAAGTTCTTTTGATATTGTTTCTGAGGTATTTCTCAAACTTGATAAAATTGTATATGGATCAGAATTGTACTAAGGTATGGAACACGTCTTCATTAGTAGCCGCTCTTGAACACTTTCTAGAATGATGAAGTCTAAACTTTTTGTAATCCTTATTTCGGGATTATTGCGCGTCTTCGGACAATTGTCTGATAGGTAAAATAGCATAGTACTAAATGATTTTTTCTCCGTGAGTAAGTATTTCATGTACGGAGGAAGGCATATAATACGAATTATAAATATTTACGTACAGTTGGGGTGTATGCGTATTCAACTAACTTTTTTGAATCAATAGCCATTCCAGAAAACATAGTTTGTAGTAGGTACTAAGTACATTCGTTTTATAAGTTCTACGTCTACACAGCTACACCTGTAATGTCTGCAGAGCAAGAGCAATTCTGAAAAAATCTCCGAGCTGTGTTTCCGTCATTACTATTTCCAGTGCCTTGTCGAGGTTTATCGACATGCAAATATGCAATCCCATTTCCTCCCTAAACCGCTTTTGTACCAATTTTTTCTTCTTGTCTTTGTTTTTCTTATTTTCAGGTGTAGTAGCTGACCACTTTTAAAACGACAAGTTATAGGAAATGTGTAAGATTATCTCCATACTCCTAATCCAAGCATGTAGTGTTGATAGTCCGGATTGAAATGAACTGACCATATTTTATCAAGTAAGGTGGTCAAAACTGTATCAAAACCACAAAGAATATTAATGATACTCATCATTACAATGAACTTTTTATCAATTTGAGCTTAATAGATAACAAATGATTTTATGATAAATAAAAAGAAATTGAAAAAAAAAATATATATCTCGCAATATGTTTTGGGACCGTGTCAGAAAACGCGCAAGTATGCGCAAGTTTTTTTTTTCTCCTTGCGTAATGTAATGTATTAAGATGTTAATACAATAAATATCTCGACAGCGGCAAGCAGCGGTAAAGGGTAAACGTCTCGTTAAAAAAAAACCTTAAAAATATCCCATCTTAAACTATATTGGTTAATTTCATTTTTTTGAACTAATATATATAATATTAATTATGAAACGGTATAAGGAGATTATAGGCATTTCAAAAATGTATAATACTTGTACATTTACATAAAAAACTTTCGAGTAATGTGGCGTTTAATTGTAGTGACGTATTGCGTCAACATTACGTTATTGAACATAAGTTAGCTTTGATGCCTTTTTAAATACATTATGATTAACAAAAAAAAAAAAAAAAAAAAATAGCGGAATGAAAGCTTATATATTAGACTATATTAATTTATTATTTCTATTCCATAACAACGACTTTGACTTGAAATGGTTTTGAGACGGCTTTGTATGGGGCTTGCCCATAGAGCGCCGTTGTCAATATACATATTTTTATTAACAATCGGTTGACTTCCATCGCGTAATCTTTATGATTTTTTATCAATTCATTAAACTGCGGTATCTTAATAAAATGCACTGCAGCATATTTGAACCAGAACCAGTACCTTCATTCATTAACTATTCTCCAATGTCTTGAATATGTACTGAATAAACTTAAAAGTCCAAATATACTAGTAATTATGTCAGTTGTTGGTTAACCTAATGAACATTGAGTTCATCACAAGTTCTATTACCTGTGCAGCCAACTCCGGCCCCCGAGAGCCACAGAACATATTTTCTGCTGAAGACGTTTTAATTTAATGCTTATATATTGTGTACTTGGTAAATATAGTTAATGTCAGTATTATAAAATTAGTTCAAATTATTTATACAGTTGCAGTCTACACGACCTGAATGGCTCAAAATGTTGAAACACTCGATAACACGAATGACTGAAAACTAAATAATGGTGATTCTGTGTCTGAATATTGGTATATAATAATTGAATATGTTGAAAAGTTAGAATATTAGGTGAATGTCAAACTTTAAAGGTTGAAACCCTTATGGTAATGATACAAAGTGAAGAGCGAAATGCTATAGCTGATCTTTAATTCCAATGCATCACGCTCATGAACGATGTACACATAAAATATATCTATCCCATTATTAACAGAATTAAAATTCCGAAGAACTTAAAGTTATTAAGATCCTCAAATTCGGAGTTAAGGCCAACGAAGTTACCAGTCCTATAAAAATCGAATTACCTACTGCAAAGGCAAATACTTTAAAGTACATTACGTATGGGTATGGCCTCACAGTGGCAATTGGAAAAGCAATGTCCGCACTAATAGGTGTTGAGCAAGCACCGGCAGATGATGTCAGCATTGAATTGATCTCAATGGGACAAGTCAAGAATGTGACACGTTCGTGGCACAAGTGTGAGATGAACGAGTTGTGGCTGGGAAATGAATTGCTGATGACAGCCATTGATGGAATAGTTTCATTGATAGACTTGATGAAGTTGCTCGTGATAAATAATTGACTGTCTACTTGCATTTGTTGTCTGAATGTGAAGTCATAGATGAAGGAAACAGTATCTTTAGATTTCTCTATCATGAAATTCATGAAACATCCAAATTAATTTTTACGTACCTATTAATTTCGTACTGAAAAATGCTGTGTTTTTTATTTCTTTTTAAAGTACCTTTCAATGTGAATAACCTACCCCTAACGCCTTAAATGGATGTGTGAAAGACTAAGCAAAAATGCGAGAAAAGTTTGCATCTACTCGTCCTGAGTGCTGATTTCCAATAAATTTCGTTTTCGAAGTTTCCAGTCTTGGACTTCAATTGCAATTTAACCTATAAGATTCGAATAATTTGGCAGAGGATGCAGTTATCGTTGTCACTGATTTTTCAACAGAATAACGCATTATATGTATGTCCTTTATTCATTTGATTGTTAACAGGTAGCTAATGCCAATCATTATACAATCAATCAATTCAGCCTATCGCAGTCCACTGCTGGACATAGGCCTCTCCCAAACTGCATCACAATAGACTGTCCTCCGCCTTCCGCATCCAGTCTGCCAACTTTCTAAGGTCGTCGGTCCATCTAGCTGGGAGGCGTCTCACACTACCTTTGCCGATACGCGGTCTCCACTCCAGGACTCGTCTGCTCCACCGGCCATCATAATTATACACTAGTAAATTATTATACAACTATCTATTTATATTAGGTACTAGGTAAGTTCTTTATTTCCAAAGACCTCTTTGGATTATTATCTGTGGCCTATGGTGAGTTTATAGTACGACAGTTAATTTGGCTAAGGTTTTATCTAGATAGCGAATGGCGATACACTGTGACAAATATTTGCTATGATGGGCTGATTGCCATCATTATTGTTGTCTTACTTTTCTATTATTATGGAGCCAAACACGTTTAATTAGTATTGTTTTTTCTGAAAATTATGAATAGAATGACCATAGTTGATGTTTTTTTAATCGACTATTTAAAAATACAAATAATATATAGAAACTCAGACAGTTCTGAGACGAAGAATTATGAATGGTTATAATTAAATTTTTACTTTACCATGCCGCAGCGTTGAGCTAATAGAGATGCTTACCTGAAAATAACATAAAATAATCAATAAGTAACATAATATTTAAAAATATTATCATATGCAGGTAAAATCAAGCCATCAATCTTGCTTCCCGTGTCATTATGATATTGCTAAGTAGATAAAATTATTAAGATGACATAAACTGCAGTTTAAAATCATAATCATAATCTTTGTTGCATAAATATCATTCAACCATAAAGAGTAACGTAAGAGTAACTTAATAATAAACAAGATAGATAGAAATCGTTTAAAGCTATTTTGACAGTAAAATTTAGGCTGGTCAACAGTTGAAAATTGTGAAGTTGTATATGGTTTGGTTGTCTTTAGACTGATAAAACATCGATGAGATATAAAAACTGACAGACAGA
This sequence comes from Cosmia trapezina, assembly GCA_905163495.3. Lineage (NCBI taxonomy): Eukaryota > Metazoa > Arthropoda > Insecta > Lepidoptera > Noctuidae > Cosmia > Cosmia trapezina. Next base: position 28,255,164 of record LR991020.1, on the reverse strand, counting down.
CTGAGTCGCACCATTATGTTCCTTTTTACCATTTTGGTACGGAACCCTAACTAGGCCATTTCTACCGCTATATCTCACGTCTTGCACCAAGTCACTCCACGCTGTACATAATTTTATGTGTTTCAATTAGATAACGAAGGCCACCACTGACTAATGCCCGTGAAAATAGTATAAGTGACGCGCTTTTTGCGTGGGTGACTGCGGTTTTCAAAGAAAATATCAGTTTTGCATTTATATATCGTTTAGACGTTTATCTGCGTGACGTGTATCGGATGGGAGATGTTATAATATGAGATGTGTCATATGTGGGAGATTCTTGAGAAATCGAGGCGCCATTTTTTTGTGGCGTCATTGAGGAAAGTGCTTTTTGAAAGCTTGCTGAAATATGCGTGAAAAAATCGGAACTAACAAACCCAATAGGATAGGTTAGTTTGTGATTGCATACTGGCACTTGGTGCAAGTCAGCTTTGGGTGTCGTTAAGTTCACCATGTCAACTGTATTGAGAACTCATAGCTCTCACGGTTTGTATAGGTAAGTTAGAAAACCGACTGTTGATCGGCCTAGGAGGAGTGGTTACCTTTGCATATGACCATCTAACATCAAGAGAATTGGCATCGCATGCCTTAATGAAATTGGAGTCAAAATTGGTAAATTCATGTGCCTGTAATTTCGCCAGCAGACATAGTAATTCTTCGAAATAACTCAAGGAGCTTTACCACGAAGTAGGAGGTTTAAGCAAATTACTCGAAGCTAATATCACAAGTGGATCCAATAAAAATTGTCACTAGGTCAATATAATTGACTCTGAGCTAGTAAACGTCGCAACACATTATTGAGTTTATTGTTAATTCGCGTGCACCGATTACCATTGAGCGTTAAATAACATAAACATTACGTAATTCTGAGTTGTCGTGAGGAAAATGTCAGTTTATTTGTATTCGTCATTTTCAATAGTGATGGTCATGAGTTCATGACCAACTCGTTGGTAAACCGCTTTGATCTAGTGCTCAAGAGTGCAACTACTGAGGGTGAGGTCCTGGGAACGTTCTCCGAGTCAGAAAAAGTATTACTGGGTGATTTTAGTCGTAGTTCGGAACCAGGATTTGAACACATTTGTACACAGATCTGTGACCAGCATTTTGAAAGGCTTAATAATTGATGAAATATCATTACGAGTAGTAAGGACAGCAGTATAGTTAAATAATAATAGGTATCTGAAACATCTGCATGCCAAGCGAGGTGAAATAAGACGATATTTAATTATCATTATGACTGTTTGAAATAGCTATCACTTAGAGGATAACACCAATGTATTCCATTTTTATGGGTTTAATTAATGACGGCAAAAAGAATAGTATTTTTTATCTCTATACAATAAATCAACGTACTGATTTATTGTGACTATGAGGCTAAGTGCTATAAGACTCGGAAAAAGAACTGTAAAATCCTAAATTGATGAACATACGTAAGCAAAACTCGCTCAAAAAGCTAGTATACTTCAACATAACAGAATCGTGCGTAAGCTATAAACTATTGTAAATATTGTCTAACGTTGACATTTGCCGTTCACAGTAACAATATACGTAATAAAAAACATATTACCAGAAGCTGTTTATAAAGAACTAATCGCTGCCTTATCGCAATCTGTTCATCAATTTAATGTAAAAATAATCACTAAAACAGTGACATGCGTTATGCATGTACAACTGTTTGTAAAAACGCGTTTGTTATTTTGACCTCCAATGTTTTGTATGGCCGTTGTAAAATGTACAGGTGAATGATTTTCTTGTATTTTTTTTATCTTGCAGTTTTGTTTTGCTTTCCGAGTAGTTTAGGACTAAACGGTTCGACATCCTGTAATTTTATGATGAAAATTACAGTTCATGCATTTTGCTGAACATTGTAGGTACCTACCTATTTTCCGTCCATTTTGCACATTGTGTTTTGAATTACATGCTTTGTTGACATGGCAATCTTTTATCCTATCAGCTCATAAACGTTCATAGTATTGAACTTGGAACTTCTTTTTTACTGTTAATTGGGAATACACGGCAACTATTTTTTCTCTTTTTACGTAATCAAAAGATCACGGCAATACATTGAGTTAAAATGTGGCATGATCTCAGTCCTTGCTAGATTTTATATGTAGTTTCTTATAGTTGTGACATCGCGGGCCCCACTCCCTAGCTTTAATGCGATCTTAGTGTTTTTAGGGTTCCGTACCTCAAAAGGAAAAAACGGAACCCTTATAGGATCACTTTGTTGTCCGTCTGTCTGTCTGTCTGTCAGTCTGTCAAAACCCTTTTTCTCAGGAACGCGTGGAGGTATCAAGTTGAAATTAATATGAAATACGAAAGTCTGTGGTCCCTTTGAGTCCTAAAAAACTCAAGCTTCTAAGTCAACGCAATAAAAAGATACGGCCATATTATGCGACATATTTTGATACTCGCAAGTAAATCAAAACCTATAGGGGACTTCCCGATGTCCTAGAATCGTGAAATTTGGGAAGAAGCAAAATCTTACAGCACAAATGAAGGAAAAAGTCCGAAAATTGTTAATTTGTCATTCTATCACCTACAAAAATATTGTCAAGTCTATCAGTCTGTCAAGACCCATTTTCTCAGGAACGCGTGTAGGTATCAAGTTGAAATTAATGTCGAATACGTAAGTCTATAGTTTCTTGGAGATCTAATAAAATCAATCTTCTATGTCAATGCAATAAAAAAATAGGGCCATTTAAGCGACATAGTTAGATACTCGCAAGTAAATCAAAACCTATAGGGTACTTCCCGTTGACCTAGAATCATGAAATTTGGTAAGAAGCAAGGTCTTACAGCACAAGTAATGGAAAAAGTTCGAAAATTGTTAATTTATATTTCATATTTTCAAGTATGTCATCTGTCAAGGCCCTTTTTCTCAGGAACGCGTGGAGGTAAATTAATACCAAATACGTAAGTCTATGGTCTCTTAGAGCTCTAAAAACAAAAGCTTATAAATCAACGCAATAAAAAATACGGCCATTTATGCGACATACATATTTTGATACTCGCCAGTAAATCAAAACCTATAGGGTACCTACTTCCCGTTGACCTAGAATCATGAAATTTGGTAAGAAGCAAGGTCTCACAGCACAAGTAAAGGAAAAGTCCGAAAATTGATTATTTGTAGTTTTATCACATAAAAAAAATTGTTTTTAGTTTTTTTTTTCTGGCAAAATGTGGGTGTATATGTAAACCTCTGCTCAACCCTTCGGGGAAACAAGGCGTGATGTTATGTTTAAGAATAGTTAGGAGAACTGGGGAGAATATATGTTTTTCAACTCAATGTTTGTCTTTGGAATAAATTCTTTTCAACTGCGGAACCCTCACGCACTTAGCCGGTTTTTTTATTAATACGATAAAGCAATAAATACGTGTCTGATATTTTTTTATTATCTGACTGACGATGGCGGACTAAATAAATTTTCTTTTTTTTTACCCAGGTATCATTCCTATAGTGAAAGTTCGGGGAGAATATTGACAATGTGAAAGCTAGGCAAACAAATTGGCGAAGGGTATGCTCTCATCCGCCGTGGGATCTGGAGGCAAAGGTCCTCGCGCACGTGTGGGAGTGGCGCGAGGAGGCGAAGCGCCGGGGCGTAACTCCGCTGCCGCGAGAAATCACGGTACAGCGGACAGAGCTCCGGCGGGATCTCATGGCGGCATGGAGAGCGCGACTGTCGCAACCCAGCGCTGGGCACGCCACAATAGCGGCGATAAGTCCCCTCTTTGAGGAGTGGTTAGAGAGGCGCCACGGCGTCCTCACCTTCCGCCTGACGCAGGTCCTCACCGGACACGGTTGTTTCGGGAGGTTCCTGTTTCGCATAAGGCGGGAGGAAACGCCCGGGTGTTTCCATTGTGTGGATCGCCCGGAGGACACGGTGGAGCATACAGTGGAGGTCTGCCCGGCTTGGGCAGAGCACCGCCGTGTTCTCACGGAGGCGATCGGCGGCGGCGATCTCTCGCGTCCGAGCCTGGTCCAGGCCATGGTGCGGAGCGAGAGTGCATGGGAGGCCGTCACCTCCTTCTGCGAAGCAGTGATGCTCGCGAAGGAGGAGGCGGAACGCGTGAGGGAGAGGCAGCCTCACGCCCTCAGTCGCCGCAGGAGACGCCCTGGGCGGCGGGAATCGCGGGGCGATTTCCGGCCACCGTAGGCGCGGGCCTGCGGACGGTGAGCAGCGGGTAGCTCGCCGTCCGGTAAGGACCAGGCCCGAGTCGACGGCGCGTCGTGTTCCACGCGCGCCTCAAAGAGATGTCAGCAAGTGACGGGGCCCAATAGGGCCGACGCCGCTGGGGTCGCGGGTTGTCTGAAAGGGTTACCGCGGCCCTGGCATAGGCAACTGAAGGAACACGGGTGGGTTTTAGTCAGTAAAAGTCTGACACGCCCTCCCGCTCCACCCAGAGCGGGAGAAGTTATTTGATGATTTCCCACCCTCAAAAAAAAAAAAAAAAAAAAAACAAAAAAAAAAAAAAAAAAAAAAAAAAAAAAAGGGTATGCTCTCATTTGCTAGGAATGCTGTTGCCCACTCCTTCACTTAGCTATTGCTTACTGTTCTCAAACGGTTGAATAACATTGGTGCCAATCTAGGATTCAAAATCCACATTTCCTCTATGGTACCAGGAAACCATGACGACAAGTAACTAGATCCACCTTAAACCTAAACACTCCTACCACGGCTCGTTTAAGGAAGCTGACGCCACCATGACTTGGCTCGCTCCCATATTGGTACCTGGAACCACCATGCTTTTGGCACGTACCACATATCGATAAAACTTTACGACTCTTCCTGTTGTTTGTGGGGCAGAGCTAACCAGATCATACGGTTCCCACTAATTGGGGCGGCGGTTTTGAAATGAAAGTTATGCTTAGAATTTCTATGATGGTTTGTCCATTGTTCGTTTTGGTTTCATCAAAAGGATCCTCCCTGAGTGACGATACATTATTATTATGTATGTCTGCGGAATCCTGGGCGGGCGACCTCACTCCCAACTGCTGTCTGTACTAACTCTAATCACTTTGCAAGTAACGTGACACATCACTACAAAGTGAAAAATAACTTTAATTTCGGAAGTCGGTGTCTTTGGTTTTGTATTTTTCACTTTGTAGTGTTTTGTGTTGGAAGTTGGTTGTTTTTTTTTTTGTAAAAAAGTTTTTATTTTTAATTTTTTAGTTGTGGTACTACCCCCACACAAATTCGAATACCTGCAAAAGAAATGAGAATATCATCGACATAAAAATGGAAAAAAATACGTATTATTGATTGCTAACTCAAAAACTACCCAAGCAAAGTTAATAAATTTTATATGGGAACAACTTCGAGGTATATGCTCCCGAATAAAATAAGAATCTTTCAAATCCGATTTGAAAGATTCTTATTTTTGAATTATGCATGGTCATACATAAAAAAATATATATATACTAGTCGACTTGAGAACCTCCTCCTTTTTTTGCGTCGGTTAAAAAGTAGTGTTTATGAGCTCTTCTTGTGACAATGGTTCACTCTGTACTATTTTTAAGAAAAAGTACATATATTACGTGATATTTAACTGTTCTTTAACAGCTGTTTTGGCAGTTACTCATTATAATTCTTCGTGGTCTATGCTACATTACTGATTTGACGAGGGTTTAAATGTCTGGGCATTCGGGCGTTTATATAGGCGTTCACATTGGATTAGGTTAGGTTTGTCAGAGTGTAAGAGGTTGATGGCGAAATTAAACTAAACTATACTCCATTAAATTACAATAAGATTAGACATTTAGACAAACCTTTTTTACAGTCCGTTCAACCGATTTTGACTTCTATTGCATTGGTAACATGACAAATGGCAGCTGCAGTAAACCTTTGGTTTTGTTACCACTTTTTTGCCTTTAATGCCATCCTTAAACCTACGGAATAGAATTCTAAATCCGTTGAACGGACTGTAAAAAAGGTTTGTTTAAATGTCTAATCTTACTGTAAATGGAGTATAATAATTTATTTTTTCTGAATTTTTATGCACATTCTAAAATTGCACAACACAGTGTTTGAGTACCCTACGAGTCACTACGAGTCAAAGACACGAGAATTGAAAGAATACAGAGCATTAGCACAGAATAAATAATCTAGTAGGTACTTGGCATTAGCTTGTCGAGGTGACGTCAAGATACAGGCTGTGCCTAGTTGAGGACCCAGGGCTACTTTGCAGCTGTTCTCTGCATGTTTTCATACCACCAAATGCCTATTTATTTAGTATACGGAACATAATTTTGGAACAGGTCAATTGTACTTGCGTGCAACTAAATCGACTCAACTTCTAATCATGCATTTCGACTCAAATAGGAATTATTCGAAAAGAACTAAAGCGATTTTAATACTTATGTGGTACCATCTTAAAGCTGAAACGTCAGGCTTTGAAAAAAAAAAACTTTTTCATAAATGGGATAAGAACTTTATGAAAAAAAAAAAAAACTACTTTGTATTCACGGGTTGTATGGGGTTGAGTCGATTTGGTTGTTCGCGAGTGTAGTTCAAATCTTGCGTTCACGCTCAAATTCAAGGACAGTACAGGCAATTTAAATAAACCTGTATTACTTATTAATAGAATTTCTTGAAAAGAGCAGGAAATAAATAATTCATTAATTTTATTCTACAACCTGACCCTAATCTTCGCACCTACTCTTTCATAAGTCCGTCCTTGATTTCGTTAAAAACAATTCTTAGTTACAGCATGTTTGCATCAGCATACCGTATAATAAGACAGAAATAAATTATGGAATTCAGCGATGACGTAGTACATTGAACGTTGGTACTGTGCGTATACGCACCCCGCCTACACAGTGATGTTTGAATTTTTATTTTAGCCAGGCCTGGCCTAGTAACATAATGCTGAATGTTCATTTTAGGCCTTGGAATGGCTCTCTATTGGATATTTTCTTCAAAAAAAAAGAAACGAAAAAAATATCAGACAGTAAGAAGAGATTCTTATACCTACCTACCTATTTCTAATTCATGATGATTCGTAGGTACTAGTTACCATTTTTTTTTTCGCAATGAGTACACCCTGTAGGTAACCCCTTAATTACGCCAGCACTATCAATCCTTTAATAATATTAAGAAAATTTTAAAAAGTAAATTAATTCCAGTAGTTTTTATACAAGGATATTATGGGCTAAAGTCCTAAACCAATATAACTTTGGTAAAGTACCCTTTAAGTTTAAGTGGAAACTCGAGCGATACATTATTGCGAGCATTAGATAAGTTACCAAATACCTGAACTCATTAAACTTTAGCTTTCAGTATAATATGGGTATACGTTACTTAGGGACATTGATCGATTGTCGCATGATTTTGACCCAGAAGGAATAAATTGAATTGTGAGGTATAGGTACAAAAATTCAAAGTGGGGCTACTAGAGAGCATGTGGGCGGGTATCATATGAAAAAACTGTTTGAAACAACACAACAGTAACATTCGCAAACATTTTTTAATTTTTTTTAGGCCGCCTAGTTTTCGAGTTTTGATGAAAAATGTAAAAAAAAAATACCATCTCCCCCCTTATCTCCGAAGTTTGCAAAGAAAAAAATCTGAAATTATTTCATGTGATCTATTTTATGTAAAGATCACAGGAAAAATAAAACCATTGCTCTCAAAATAGCACACTTTTTCAGAAATCGGAACGGAACGCTCGGTGCGCAAGTCTGACTCGCTCTTGACCGGTTTTTAATATAGATACCTAGACAAACTCGTCTGTGATAGCACAGATAAGTTTGTCTGTGTTAGTACTATCACAGACTGCTATCACAGACTGCTATCTTAGACAAAGATTTATGCAAAAATAAAATGTTCTGTATATTTTTAGAACAGTTAATTCTAGGTGTGGCAATACTTAATATAAACAAGCCCACTTTATAGTGTATACTACAAGACCTAAACACTCAATGCACATAAATGCATCACATGTTAGTAAAGCCGCTGAAGCACGTGTATCACCCTGAAATAATTTACTTCGAGATAACGTAAACAAGATCGCTGCAGATCGGGGGTGCTCAACAGTTAAAGTCTAGGTGGATTTGAGTTTCAGCAAATTACATGACGTTAATTGGGCAATGGTTTCGCTTTAAAAACAGTAATACACATTCCGGAGCATGCAGGTACACTTGTTTTGAAAGGAGAATTTCGTTCAAAATAAATAATTTACAATCTTTGGTCAACTTTTCAAGCAATAATAGCTTCCGTTTCCAAATTATGTATTAAAATAAAAAAAATCTTTTGACGTTGAATATTTCAAAACATTTAAACTTCCGTAGGAGCTGAAAAAATGTGTAGGTACAGTTACCGCGTGTACAGGTTCTTTAGGTTGGCCATCCCTGGTGTAGACTGTACCTTGCCCACGCGCATTAGGGTGGTCTATAATCTAAAAGAAAACATTCAGTGATAAATAATCAGCTATTGCCACTGTAAATAAACCGATACGTGGAATCTCTTGTTTTTCGTTCCGTGATAGTATTTTTCTAGAAGCGATGAATGTCTGTTAATAAAATATTCTTGGCTCGCTTTTGACTTTTAAATGTTTTTTTAGTTATCTGAGGTGTTAATTGTTAGATAGGTAGGTAACCTATCTAACAATTAACACCTCAGATAGATTTTTTTTCGTAGCAAAACTACAAAAAAACGTAAAAAGTATAGTGAAAAAAATGAAATCAGAAAATATAATTATACTTTTTATTATAATAAATACGTAGTTGGGTTGTTCTTCTTTTTCATCGACAATGACATGTCAATCAATCTGCCTAGTCTTTTCCCAACTATGTTGGGGTCGGCTTCCAGTCTAACCGGATGCAGCTGAATACCAGTATTTTACATGGAGCGACTGCCTATCTGACCTCCACAACCCAGTAACTGGGTAATATGATACCCCTTGGTAAGACTGGTTGTCAGACTTTCGGGCTTCTGACAACCCGTAACGACTGTCAAAGATCCACGAATGACAGCCGGGACCAACGGCTTAACGTGCTTTCCGAGGCACGGAGGAGTCTCGGTATGTAAAGTTGGTCACCCATCCACTGACCACCCCGGGAAGCGTAGCTTAACCTGATGGATCGACCCGTGCCGCTGTTATTACTTAACCACGAGCTCCTTGACAATCGACAATGACATGTCCCCTCCGAAAACAAATTGATTTTCTTCCTAAACATTCAGTTTCACAATATTTTTATTACAAAAATTGTTTTGACAATACAACCAATTAAAGTAAACTTAAACACTTCCGTTTTTATTAATACTGCTTTTTACAAAATAATTGTGACACAATATTCAAAAATGTGACGGAGGTGTTGTCTGTAGAAAAGAAGAACGACCCAATTATTTCACACTCACCGCCAAGAATGCAACACATCAATCCAAAATAAAACAACCGAAGATCGTTCCCTTAGCAACAGAGAAATAAAAACAACTGAAGAGTCGAAGACCTTAGCAACAGCCCGAAATAAAACAAAAGTATAAAAAGGCCATAACACTCATAAGCATAACCCAGTCAACAGTAACTCATCCTGCTAATAGAAACATACGTTTATATAAAACTAACAAACAAACTTCGAAGTTACAGCTGTGTATATCGGTCAGATAAACTTGTTGAAAACACACATATCTTTGTTCCTAGCAGTTGAATCGATCATGGGATCTGACGGAAATATTGGGGGAATTTTAGAACAAGGAATTTAAATAAAGAATGACGGTATATTATTTTTGTTTTAGGCATATATTTTTGGTCTAATTGTTATCTGGGGGCACGGGAGTGCCTCCGCCAAGACGAGCCAAGCGAAGCGCAAGGGCACTACCTACCTTTTCTCGAAGCACTTCGTCATATTTTTGAACCTTCTTAACTTGGGTTTGGATTATACTAGATAAACAAAATTTTCGGGATATGATGTCAGTGGTTAACTTATTAAACATATAAAGTTTCAATTGCATAGCTCTTATACTTTAGATTTTATTGATATCTAAAATACACCGATTTCGTCACTGACTCACTGATGATCATAAAAATTCATAGGGTAGTTCCTGAAGTCCTAGAAAGCTGAAATTTGGTATCTAAGCTAGTATTAGTACACAAACAACAAAAAAATTCTATAACTTGGAACTTTTACCCCCCAACCCCTTAAACTAGGGGATGGAAATTTGTATGAGACTTCCGCAAATAGGTAATATAAGTAAGTAGTAATACTTAAGTACTTACACTTACGAATAATATTAATACACTTGTATATACTTCGATAAGTGTTTATTAATCTCCTACCTCTCAACCTATACATATCACAAGCAACTTACAAAAAGAAATGAAATCCCACCAAAAACATTTTCATGTAAAATGTTGCGCAGACGAGACCACATATAGCTCGTACTGACAAAAAGCTATCAGATCTCATGTAGAGCCAAGCTTCTAACTCTATACGCCCTAACTCTCCAAGCCCTAACTTCACAAACTCTACACCTTAGTCAAAATTTCGATGTGGTTTGGCCGTTTCGCTACCATCACATGGCGCAAGGTGAAAAATGTATTCACTGTTCATTACTTTTCTGTCATACAATAGTTCTTGTAGTAACGAAACGGCCAAGCCTCATATTTTGACTAAGGTGTAGAGTTTGTGAAGTTAGGGCTTGGAGAGTTAGGGCGTATAGAGTTAGAAGCTTGGCTCTACATGAGATCTGATAGCTTTTTGTCAGTGCGAGCTATATGTGGTCTCGTCTTGGCAACATTTTACATGAAAATGTTTTTGGTGGGATGTTACTTACTACCTATATTATGGGACGCTATAAAACGGCCAGTGTATATTTTGCCAAGATGCTGATGGAAAAGACAAAGGTTTTTATCAGGAGGGTAAGCCTAGGTCTCTGTAAGAATACATAATAACAATCAAGCCAATCCCGACAACTTCGCTATTTTGCTGTTAACAAGTTTCTTTTGTTGCCTTTTATAATTCTGATCGGTTTCAGGCTCTGGTTTGGCACGCCTTAGTTATCTACAAAGGCGTGCCAAACCAGTTCCTCTATAAGGTTCCTCGTCAAAATTAATTTTCAACTCCCAAAAAAATTCGACAATGAAATACTAAAATTGTAGAACCGGAATCTTTCGTTTGCATTTCATCAGTTCCCCCTTGGCCATATAAAGCAGGTCACTTTCCATGACCCAATGTGGACGTTTTTACTGAAGTATGCGGGCATTCTTCAAGCTACATTGTCGGAGCGAAAACAGTGTCATTGGTATGTATTATTTATTACCGCTTTTAATTAAATTAATTGCTGTTTGTTCAATGGTTATTTGATTGATTTTGTTTCCCTTAGCGCCATTTACAAGATAATTATATGTGGTTAGTTTCCAGTTGTATTATTCATGCATGGTATGCAATGCCGTGATTCTTGAGGAATGGAATCAATCATGAATCAGTCATTATTTATGTCGCCAACGCTCGTGGCATTTACTTCAGTGTCTATATCTACTTGGGATGGTTCACTACTCCAAGGATGATGCAAATGTTGTACCATTTGGCGAGATTTGACAGCATCTGATGATGCTCTGATGCTTATTGCCTAAAGTAACATGGACATACAATTATCGACCAGCTCTTTTATCCTTTTAAAGATATGACAAGCGTGACAGTAGTTCCATAAGTTCAAATACCGTAACAAAATATCAAGCAATACAGCAGACTATTCTAATTTAAAAACACTTGAACCTGACGTCATTCAAGAGTAGGCAGGCTCACCTAATGGAGTGTGTATTGCCCTAACTGATAAGTAGGCAGTACTGATCGTGACCGGGGCTCGTGCTGGTTATTTGTAGCACAAAGGTGAACGAGGCAGGTAAGATAATACTTACATATTTGCATCGTATGCTTTAGAGGTTACCATAAAATTGGTCGTAAAAGCGTTTGAGTTTCTTGGTTAGAAAATAGTGATAGTGCTAGTAATCCAAGGTGTGTGATGTTGAATTATTATGAAAAAACTGCTGAAAGTTTTTAGAAAAACAATAGTTTTTACATATACGCCACCAATTTCTAATGTACATAGAGAATGATTATTCGATAATATAATTAATTCTAATAAATATTAATTTACTTTTGAATTGGTACGTCAAGTTTCGTCTGCTGATCGAATTTACACAAGCCACTCATCAACCGAATCTTAAACAACCAATTGCGAGACAACCCTAAAAAAAACATATTTATTTACTTTTGAATTGGTACGTCAAGTTTCGTCTGCTGATCGAAATTACACAAGCCATTCATCAACCGAATCTTAAACAACCAATTGCGAGACAACCCTAAAAAGACATATTTATTTACTTTTGAATCGGTACGTCAAGTTTCGTCTGCTGATCGAAATTACACAAGCCATTCATCAACCGAATCTTAAACAACCAATTGCGAGACAACCCTAAAAAAACATATTTATTTACTTTTGAATCGGTACGTCAAGTTTCGTCTGCTGATCGAAATTACACAAGCCACTCATCAACCGAATCTTAAACAACCAATTGCGAGACAACCCTACAAAAAACTGCAGCAAAGATTAAGTTTTGCAGCTTTCTGCGAATGTTGGCGAAAGTTGTCGCGAAAGCCTCCGCCATTAGTCTGTTGTGTTTTGAATTTACAATATACACTCATTATTCTTGAATGATTAATTGTGTATGGAATGAATGGAATAGAAAGGAAAATAATTTAACTTCTGAGTTTCAAAATACTTAACATTCTGCTACAGAACAATAGGAATTGTGGAGAACATTAAGATGTGGTGGAATTTATTGCGTACTCATCGTTATCTTCATGCGACGAAATACCTAATAATTAGTAATTAAAATCTCGAATTTTTACACTATTACTTGCGGAAAAAAATTACGTGATATTTGCCCGAGATACACCCCCACGTGAAATTTGGTGAGATTCGGCTCGACCCCCCCCCCCTTTCGTCCTAAAAACGCCTCATTTTGCAATTTTGTAATAACTTGCTGTTGCTGTTGTTGTTGCGAGTGCTACGCACCTGACCGGCGTTACCACTCACATCTGCCTTCTGTTACGTTACCTATCTGTCAAATTTCATCCAAATCCTTTCAGCCGTCTTTGCGTGAAAGCGTAACAAAGAAATAAACTCACTTTCGCATTTATAATATTAGTTAGCATATACCACGGCTGAAGTCCAACATTGATGGAATCATGGGATTCAGATTATTATCACTGATTTCTTTAGATAAGCTAAATCGTGTAATCAGTGCAATGGTGCAGTACCTGTACAGTCAACCGCACGTCTGTGGTAACACTTTCGGCCTTGAGCTAGCCTAACGTCGTATAATAAACAAGGTGTAATTCAAATAACGCACAACCTCTTAAGGGGTAATTTTACTCATCATTATGAACAACTTTTACTACGGCACCAAATCTGAAATCGCGAAAAAATAAAACTGCTGTTCCCTACATTTATGTTCGCATAACTCGTCAAAATGTAGGGAACAACAGATTTTTTTTGCGATTTCAGGTAAAAGTTACTCATAATGATGAGTACAATGACCTCTTAAGAGGTTGTGCGTTATTTAAGTTACACCTTTAGTTTCAACAGAATAAGGGCCTGTTTCACCAACTACGATTAAGTTCCTATTATCTTACTAGGCAGATAATTTCTTATAAATTCTGTTCCATTTTTGAATTTATTCGGTGAGTAGTGGCTATTCGGACATCATGAAATAGGCCCTGACGGCCTTATTACAAAACGAGGTTCATCTTCAAACACAGGTTTAAATCATGACTTGAATTTCGAACTTTATTCCGACACTAAGATGTCAGTTTTACAAAATTGATAACTTAGTAGGTACCGGACTAAGTTATCAGTTTTGTATATAGAACTGTATTTCTATCACAGCTAGGTTCTTATTACAAAAACTGCCTCGATGGTTTAAACCATCACAGAAGAAAAACCTCGTTTTGTAATAAAGGCCATTAGAGGCTAGCTTATACTGGTTTTGTCACCAATGACGTTTAACCATCCGATCCTCTTGATTTAATTTTGAATATTTTCCAATGAAACAAAAGAAAACGTCGTAGGCATGTGTGTCATAGACATGACATATTTAAAACTGGCTGATTTACACAGGGCAGTAGCTGACTCCTAACTCGAACCACAGTCAGCACTGACCCGTTACTCGGCTGTGCAATTTCAAAACCTAGCAACTGACATTTCTCAAAAAAATGGTGTTTTTGCATATTGACTTGATAAGATATTTTCCGATATATTCTGCTTGTCAAAACATCCCAAACTAAGTTGTACATAATCAAAAACCTAGCAACTACACTAACATTTTGAAACAAGTTTAAAAAACTAATCTAAAACCATAGACTTATAAAAAAAGATGGACTCCGCGCTGCGCATATCGAAAGTGAAGCACAGTAAGTATGCCGGGTCCGTTTGTACAAACACGCCTCGCGCACACATTTACATCATAGTATGCCGACCGGCCGCCATTACGTGACACGAGCGACGGCGTCTTTGCAGGTACTCAAATCACACACACATAGATCGGTAGGGTGCTTCACTTTCGATATGCGTGGCGCGGAGTCCATCTTTTTTTTTAAGTCTATGTCTAAAACCTAGCATCTTACACCAACCAATTGGTAACCTAGCAAGTGACTGTAGTTACTAGGTTAAGAAATTGTCCGTGTAGTTTGCTAGGTTTTTAAAATGGTAACATTCACTTTAAAAATCTCGCGGATTCCCGCGTCACCGTAGTATGAGTCGAGCGATCACCGTGCGCGCAGACTGTCTTCATATGTAAATTGACTTGAACGACTACTGGCGTGCTAACTGACTGCATGTAATCAGTGAGAGTCAGTTCTCGGCGCCAGCTCTGACTTCATTTGGAGTCAGCTACGGACCCTGTGTAAATCGGCCATTAGCTGCAGAAGCCTGCTTCCGGCACAGTAGAATGAAAGTCATCAAACAAAAACCTTCCTCTAAAAACAATACAACAGTAGAATCTTCAACTACAATAAGTTTGTTTGACATTCCGTTTATTCCCACTATATTGTTGTGATTGGTTCCAAGAGGCGTGAAATGAAACGAATTTGCATCATATTGGCAGTTGACGACCGCCGTCGCGTCGTCAACTGCCAATATGATGCAAATTCGTTCCGTAGCTGACTCCAAATGTAGTCAGAGCTGCCGCCGAGAACTGACTCTCACTGATTACATGCAGTCAGTAGCACGTCAGTAGTCGTTCAAGTCAATTTACATATGAAGACAGTAACGGGTCAGTGCTGACTTTGGTTCGAGTTAGGAGTCAGCTACTGCCCTGTGTAAATCAGCCAGTTTTAAATATGTCATGTCTATGACACACATGCCTACGACCTTTTCTTTTGTTTCATTGGAAAATATTCAAAATCGGCACCTGAGGTGGTCGCTCCGTTTCTAACACATTCGTATGGAAATATCAACTGTTCCGAACTAAGTTGAGAAGTGGGCTTATACTTGGAAACGTATGGACTCTATGGAATAACTGTCAATAATTCACTATGGCATGTGTTTTGCTTGTACCTACTAAAAATATTTGTGTCACAGCTGTGTGTCAGTGTGGATAATTTCGAAAACTAGTGTCGGTAGTGTATTTCAACATTTATATCTGTAATTTTTATGGTGTGCAGAATAAAGAGTATTCTATCTATCTATCTATCTATGGTCAGCAACAGAAGTCAGTTAACACTGCTACTTTTTGACATCATCTAAATTAATAAAAAATGATAATGATAACCTGCTTTTTAGCATTTCATTTATTAGATAAAAGTTAATTTTCTTTAAAATTTACATATAAGTATAAGTATTTTTCTCAATAATTTAGATTTAAACTCAACTGTTAACCGACTTCTGTTGCTGACTGACGACGGGTGTTTGTGAAAACGCTGTTCTTTAAAGAGCTTTTTCAAAAAGTTTAAGGTGTATCTGCTAAGCTATTTGCCACCTCGAGTCACCTTACACCTCTCTCGACTATACCTACGGACGAAAACAGGGATGCGAATTGACACTCGTATAGAAATCTCGTGCTTAAGGTTGCGCGAATGAGCACGAGATTTCTATACGAGTTCAAAAGCTTATACTTCAATATTATAACAATGAACATAATAATGCTCTCTGTTTTCCTTACGACTGACGTAAAGACAATAATGGAGATCGCCACAATATTGCTCAAGATAGTGCGACCGCTGTGCTATTGTGTGGAGCCGTCACGATAATGCATTATCCTTGCAGATTCTAAGGTTCTAAGGCTATGCACAATGGTTATACCTAGTCAAGCTTAAGCGCAGAATGATGAAGTGTTCAAGTCTTTTGTTTGATGTTTAAGGCTTGTCCGCCGTAAAAAGCGCGGTCACTGTCGGATTACATAGAAAAGAAAGAGAAACGCGATGACACAACGCTTGCAAAATATGAAGTAATTACCGATTTACAAAAAATCTAGGGATTGGACTAAAAAGTAATCACATGAAATCATTCCTTATTATTTTGTAAAGAACTGTATAAATTTATGTAAACTGTATTTTTTAAATTTACACTTTTAATGAAAACTGTAGGAGTAATATGCTAAAAACTCGAAAAAATAGACAGAAATAGACCTGGGTTTATCCTTTTTTAGGGTTCTGTACCTCAAAAGGAAAAAAACGGAACACTTATAGGATCACTTGTTTGTCCGTCTATCTGTCTGTCTGTCTGTCTGTCAAGACCCTTTTTCTCAGGAAGAACGCGTGGAGGTATCAAGTTGAAATTAATATCAAATACGTAAGTCCATGGTCCCCTGGAGTTCTAAAAAAATTAAGCTTATACGTCAACGCAATAAAAAAAAAGCCCGTCAAGAGCGAGTCGGACTCGCGCACCGAGTGTTCCGTTCCAATTTTTGAAAAAGTGTTCGAAGTTTGCAAAGAGAAAAATCTGAAATTATTGTATGTGATAGAAGTTTACCTATGTAAATATTACAGAAAAAATTAAACGATGTCTCTAAATAGCACACTTTTTCAAAAATCGGAACGGAACGTCAAAAAATCCGACTCGCTCGTGACCGGTTCATGAATACTATTGTTGGTCTTGCATTTCTCTGATTTGGTAAGTTTTATTTTGTATTAAGTATTATTAAATATTCTCTACGAGATTTCCTATTTCTTCATATCGTCCAAAACGTACCTACCTACCTAAAGCTTCAACTGGTCTGACAACCTTTTCTCTAGTAGGTACTATTCCATAACGAGCGTGATGTAATAGGCTCTAACAAGATGCCACCGTTTTGTTTGTTTAATAAGTCAATGATCAAATTAGTGAGTGTCGAATTGTCAATGCTTGCTAAACACTAGGCCTCAATTGCGTACATTCTATGCACGCAATTTTGTCACGTCGGACATTACTTTATACATTTTAAAGTAGCTTAAAAACACTTCCGTGCAAAACCGTACAATACCTCAAAAACCTGAATGTATATTTTATTTTTATTAGGTAGGGAGGCCTTCGCCCAAAGACCTCCCCTTTTTCCTTCCAAACCTCTCTCTTGTGCGATCGCTGGCCATATCTCTGACAATTAAAATATTAATTATTTTATATTTCTATTGTGTAAAGTTTATTTACAAATACACCATATCTACTTTGATAAAAGCAATATTCTTGACAAGATCGACTTGATTCTTCCGATGTCCTAATCACTAACTTTTGCTCGGAAAAAATACGTGACTTTTTTGTTTATTTCTGTTCGTTTAGTGATCACATAACTTGAGTTAATAACGGACTTCAAAAAAAAGGAGGTACTTTATTCAATGCCCATGTTTGTGAGTTCGCGATTTTCTCAAAAACGAATGAATCAGTTTTTTTTACTAGATTATTGTTAGTAAAACTTGTTAAATTATAATTTTTCAAATCGAAGAGCTCGGGGTGGGTCGACTTTTTTGCACACAAGTGTAATTCTATTACCACCAATATATGCGTATCGGAATTGAACCTATAATTGTTTCCTAAAGCTACGGTTTCCTAAAAGAGCGGCGGCCGCCACATGACGGCCGTAGTGACAGCTGTCATGATAATGATCGCTGCTGCTGGTTTGACTTTACAAAAAACGCTCTCTAGGAAAACACACCAACTTAAAAACGTTTCAGTGACGTCATTCACCGAAAAATTGCGGACGCTATGTGGCGGCCACCGCTCTGCTAGATACCTATAGAGTTACCTATCAGAAACGTATTGCTTAGGTACTAAGCTAATCAAACCGTACAATTGTAACGAGCTGATTAACTACATAAGATTTAAATTATGTAAAGCTTTTTCTAGCGGCTACGCCCGCGTGGATGCCGGAAAATATTCCACGGGAACATACTACCGGGAATTCCTTCCTTATTCCTTGTCTACATTATAAAGGGAACCTCTGTGCAAAAATTTCAGTTTTCTAGGTCCAAGGGACCGACCAAGCGATTGACTGACAGTCAATCAGTCAGCCAGGACTTCTCTTTTTATTTATATAAATTATAAGTAATGAGTTTTGTTCAAATATGAGGAATGTAAATATTTAAAACCATTATGTTTATTGATATATCTATTCAATCGGTTCTTTCAAATCATTGTTTACTAATTGACTTTACATTTAAAATTGTAAATTCTAATTGAACAATTGTATGCTTCATTAAATTAGGAATGTAAGCGTTAAAATATTCATAGCTTATAATCACGCCTTAGTGTACGGACTGAGTGAAAAAGCGTCCAGCGGACCGTTCAGCGTTGCGTGCAATTCCCATATATTCAATGTACTCTGTGACTCAGGACACTCACGTGTTAATGCATGTGTTTGACACCAACGCCGCACGCTCCGCCCTGCTGGACGCTCGTTAAGCGGGCACTCAGTCCGTACACTTACTCCCCGGCAAGTTACGCACAGTCCCGCAGCACAGTAACTACATCAACTGCGGGGCGAGCTTATTCCCAATTGTTGATTCAAATGATTTTTCTTTACTTGTTCGTTCAAAGTTAAATTTCAGTATAAGTATCGGTGAAAAAAATAATAAGTCTGGAGATATGGAACATTTTGAAATTTCCTATGATCACATTTTTAGTCAGATGAGGTAGAAGTTCTGCTATAACTTCGAATCTAGGAGGTTTAGTGTGATTTTTTGAAGTCCCCACAGAAAATAACGGTTAGTGATTATGCAAAAACAATAACAACAATGTATTTAACTCCCATGATAAACCGGTGTGTGGACAGTAGACACCCGCGTGAACACAAACGGGTTCAAATCCATCGACCTCGTAAGACCATTGCGGTTAACATAGATCTACTAACTTAAGTGCATTATAGGTTGCAGGTAACTTGAAAGTGTATGCGAGGAGTTATCTGTGCAGAATCTGCTGTTTCTATGTTCGAAGTCGTGAAGGAAATTTAATATGAATTAATCAAGTAGAATTTATTAAATACATTATTGTTATTTTAGATCACTTGAAAGGTCAAAAAACAAGGGGTACTTACAACAGAAACACTCAATACATTTTTTTTTTAATTTTGCTTAGCCTGAACATTTTGTTAAACCAATTCACCGCCGTAACTGATTTTAAGAAACAGGTTATTCCACCAGAGTCGCAATTATTGACCAAACACTCAACTCAAAAGAAAAGGACGCCACAATAAAGGTCGTCACACACAGCCAAGATAATAATATACCTAACAGCGCTTAAGACGCAGATAAATGCGAACGGCTTTAAGTGGTTATGGGCCGCATGTGGCATAGCTTGCGTGTTCTGTGCTGAGCTCACGCAACGCGTAGTATGTCCACCCAGTAATAGGACTCGCCCTTCAAGGAGCGCTGTCGCAAATTATCAAAAATCAAGTTCGTTGGGGTGACGTTCTATCTGAAGCGTACAGGTTGGAGTGCGGGGTGAGACACGGGGGGTTGACCTCACTTAAGCTCTTCAACCTGTATGTAAACGAGTTAATCGTTGAGCTCAGCAGCAGACCAGTTGGGTGCAAAATAGGTGGCGCTAGCGTCAATAATTTGAGCTACGCTGATGATATGGTGCTGCTGGGTCCAACGGCTGGCACAATCAGGGAGATGCTGAACGTCTGTGAAAGGTATGTGGCAACCCATGGCCTGCTATATAATGTCATTAAGAGTGAATACTTGATCTTTGCGGTTCCCGGGAAACGTCTAAATTACGAGCCCTCAATATCCCTCAATGCAGGAGCACTTAAAAGAGTTGCCCAATTTAAATACTTGGGACACTATGTCACCGAGGATCTCAAGGATCAGGTAGATGTGGATCGTGAGCGCAGGGCACTAGCAGCCAGATGCAACATGTTGGCTCACAGATTCGCTCGTTGTAGTATCGAAGTCAAAATAACTCTGTTTAAAGCTTATTGCCAAGGGTTCTACACGGGCAGTTTGTGGGTCAACTGTACGCGGAGGGCTCTAGATGCTCTGCGTGTGCAATATAATAATGGATTCAGGGTGCTGTTGCGGTTGCCCCGGTTCTGCAGCGCGTCTAGCATGTTTGCTGTAGCACGGACTGATGACTTTTATGCCGTTATGAGGAAGAAGACCGCATCCTTAATAAGCAGAATCATGGCTAGCAGCAACAGCATTTTAAAAACCCTAGCTGAACAGCACGATGCACCGCTACTCAGACACTCTGTCCGATTGCTCGTGCGGCAGGGGTGAGCAATAATGTGCCTACACTTTGTCAAAAATTTACTAACCCTTAGTTGATAAGTTTGTTTTATTTTTATTTTTTGTACTAACCAGTGGACCAGTTGTTGTCAAATTAAATAAATATACAGGGTGTCCCGTAAATAATGGATCAAACGTAACGGGTAGGTAGCTTACCTAATTTCCAACAACTAATTTGAATATTTAAAAAAAAACCGTTACTGTAACCAGGATATTAATTTTTTTTCGAATTTTACGATTTTGTCTTCCAGAATTAAGCTTTTTTAATGCTGTCGCTGCAAATGATGACATTTTTAGGTATGATTTTTATTTAACATTTCTGAATAGCTTACTAATGTTATAAGATACCATTTTTTTGAATACCGTTTTATTTGCCTTAGAAAAAAAATCTTGAGTTGAAAAGTTTTTTCTTTACGATGTTAGGACCAAAATTGAAAAAATTCTCCTGTAAAAAAAATGTATGACACCGAAGACCACCATTATTTTAAAAACTTGTACATTTAATAAGGTTTGCAAATTGGTATAAAACTTACGTCTAGTCCTTATCGTTACAAAGATATTGCTATGAATGTGATGAAGAAGACAGAAAATAAATTAAATTGGTACTATTCCATTTTTTCCTTTTCGTAATGGCTTATGCTTGAATGCTTGTAATCGAAGCAGGTAGTTAAGCGGATAGCATAATTCCGACCCGATGACGTCATCTGTCCGGAATTTGGGACCGCTACCTGTGGCGGAGTTGCACCTCAGTCAGTGTGAAAGGGATAGATAGCGCCGCTTTTTGGTAAATCGGTTAAATCGGTATGAAGTTGCGCAGGTTCTTTTGTTCTTTCCTGCGCCCTTCACTCGTACAGGCTTCATTGTTGCTTGATTTTATTAGTTTAGTTGTAACTAGTCTCTCTTCGAGTTGCTACGTCAGACAACTTTCGCTCCCGGTCAGTGGCTCGGTGTTTTCTTCTGTAAAATTTGACTTGTGCTGTGTTTTTGGACTTTGCTTTGCCTATCGATTTGGAACTCTTTGCGTATTGGACAAACGACTTGGCGATCCTACGGACTCCGAAAACATTCGTTTGTGTGTGCTTGTACGTGTGTGCAGTAGCGCTGAAACCTTATTCAGCCCAATGCCTCGTTATGAGTACACGCCACGGCAGTACGCCGAAATGCATTTTATCTACGGAGAAGCAAGAGGTAATGCCAGGGCGGCTGCAAGATTGTACCGTGAAAGATACCCGAACCTGGTTCGTTATCCCGATTATCGCGTCTTTATTAGAGTGCATAACGCGCTTCTTGAGGGAAGAATTCTTGGCACCGGAGTTGGTGGTACCCGTGAAGGACGACCGCGACAAGTTAATGACGAAGTCATTCTTCGAGAAATCGAGGAAGATCCGTCAGTCTCCGTTCGCGTCATAGCGCGACGCGTAGGAATTTCTAGATCGACGGTGCATCGAGTGCTACAACGGTGCCGATTGCACCCATATCACGTGCAACGTGTTCAAACGCTGACGTCGCGTGATTACCAGCCAAGAATAGAATTTTGCCAAAGGATGCTTAGAATGATTCGGGCGGACCCGCAGTTTTTTAACAAGATTTTATGGAGTGACGAGTCTTCATGCCGCCGAGATGGATATTTAAATTTGCATAATTTGCACAGTTGGCAGCTGATAAACCCACATTTGATACGAGAGGACAGGAGCCAACATCAATTTAAAATAAATTTATGGGCGGGAATAATCAATGGGCAAATAATAGGGCCCTTTGAACTACCAGCTACTCTAAACGCCGAATATTATCTCCATTTTTTAAGGAATGAGTTGCCAAGGTTATTAGAAAACGTTCCAGAAGACGTACGGCAAGCAATGTGGTTGCAAAATGATGGGTGCTCCGCTCACTATGCGACGGCAGTAAGGGCGCACCTTGATGAAAGTTATCCGGACAGATGGATCGGCCGATTAGGACCAATTTTGTGGCCTCCGCGATCTCCGGATTTAAATCCCCTAGATTTTTTTTACTGGGGATGTTTAAAAGACAGGGTCTACAAGAATCCAATAACGTCGGAAGAAGAATTACGACAGCGCATCCAATCTGCTGCATCAGAAATAAACCAAAGCCGTTTTGTCCGTCGGATAAGAGCTTCCTTTATTAGGAGATGCAGACTTTGCATTCTTGTAGAGGGAATGCAATTCGAACATTTATTGTAAAAACCAAATAAAACGATTTATTTGAACTAACTGTTTTTTTTAGTACGGCCTCCTAATTCTTTTCATACGCCTCAATAATTCAATGAACATTGCCTCTGAAATACTACAGTTACACATTTTAAAGAAAAAGTTTAAATGTACACACTTTTTTATTTTTTTTATTAACGTTGATTTGGAGCACCTCTCAGATTCATAGCAATTATCTTTGTAACGACAAGGACTAGAATGTACAACTTCATACCAATTTACCAAAAATACAAAAGCGGCGCTATCTATCCCCTTCACGCTGACTGAGGTGCAACTCCGCCACAGGTAGCGGTCCCAAATTCCGGACAGATGACGTCATCGGGTCGGAATATGCTAGCCGCTTAACTACCTGCTTCGATTACAAGCATTCAAGCATAAGCCATTACGAAAATGAAAAAATGGAATAGTACCAATTTAATTTATTTTCTGTCTTCATCACATTCATAGCAATATCTTTGTAACGATAAAGACTAGACGTAAGTTTTATACCAATTTGCAAACCTTATTAAATGTACAAGTTTTTAAAATAATGGTGGTTTTCGGTGTCATACATTTTTTTTACAGGAGAATTTTTTCAATTTTGGTCCTAACATCGTAAAGAAAAAACTTTTCAACTCAAGATTTTTTTTCTAAGGCAAATAAAACGGTATTCAAAAAAATGGTATCTTATAACATTAGTAAGCTATTCAGAAATGTTAAATAAAAATCATACCTAAAAATGTCATCATTTGCAGCGACAGCATTAAAAAAGCTTAATTCTGGAAGACAAAATCGTAAAATTCGAAAAAAAATTAATATCCTGGTTACTGTAACGGTTTTTTTTTTAATATTCAAATTAGTTGTTGGAAATTAGGTAAGCTACCTACCCGTTACGTTTGATCCATTATTTACGGGACACCCTGTATGATAATAATAATAAAAAAAAAAACCAATAGCCCAGATTAAAAAAAATGTACTACCTAATATCCCAACTTTTAATTTTTTAAATGACAGGTGGCCAACTTCGCTTTATCCCATTTGCCTTTGGACCACTACGTTTGAGACACCCTGTATTATATTCACTGTGTGTGGTGTTTCATTAAATTGTACGGTGAGCGATATATCGAAGATAATATACATATATTTTATATATTATTATTCGCTGTGTGTGACGCCCTTAACGCGCAAAAAATATTTTAATTAACTGACCTCGAGCCGAATTAAAGCTATCACATAATACCAACCGATAAAATGTAATGTCAAGGCCTCGGTCACATCTTAGCGAGCTAGCGCCGTCCAAATGCTAATCTAAAGATCGCAGTGCTAAGGGCACTTGGTTTTAGAGCTAGCCATAAATTCCAATCTAACACTTGACAGGTGGCCACTACAGCATTAGTATAATTGTTATTCCAAATTGATTGCTTTACTAGTTTATTTTGTCGCTCATAGAGGCGTCAATTATGATGATGAGCTAATATTTGGTTACACGAGTCATAGACGACATTAAATTTGTATAATGTTGGATAAAAAATTGACGAAGTAATGTATGAGGTTATTAAACTCGATATTGTGGTTTGTGTTTATCAAGTAGCAGATATAACGTAGCGCCATGTAGATGAAGAAAAAAATATGATAACAGGGAGTGGTTTAACATTAGCGAAATCTGTTGTCTTTTTCTCAATCATGTCTAAGGTCGATAGATCAATAGCCTTATACACGTGAATCTAATGGTAAAAAACAGTGATCACACATGCTAATCAATTGGTTATATTCTCGCCTATGTAGGTGATGTAATGAATGAACCGATCAAGGAAAACGGCTTAGACAATATCCCAGACAATGGACTAGCCGTCGTCTTTATTGTCCCACTATTATTAGCAAAGCTTCATGTTATTGCCGCTATGTGGTCGTCTGGCCATGGGAATATTCATGTTGGTACAGTGGTAGTAAGTAGTTTCTTATGTGGCATATTATGTTTGTCAAAGCACCTTAGGGTAATGGTAGCGTGGACCTTATGGGTTACTACCCATAAGCTTTACTAAGCTTTTAAAAGGTAATAACCCAATGGGTGGAAGACCGCCTCTTGCACTATTGAACCTACTCCAGTCATAAGCGTTAAGGCGGAGACTGACTTTCAACGTTTGTTTGTAATGTATCGAGTTTTTGTAATGTGTTACAGTAGAAGCGCAGGGAGCCACTCGATGCAAGCATTGCGACAACAAGTCAGTGCAGTGCAGTTTTTTATTTTTCTTCCAATAACAATAACTAAATAAAATTAATGAAGCAAACACAACCTCTACGTCCGCACGAAATAAAAACGCACGAATTAAAATGGAGCACGCTTGAGTCAAGTGCTCGAAGCGAGCGTTCGCCGTGTCTTGCGTATCGCCGTTTTGTAACCAAGCGAGCCTCAATTTACAAACAAACGTTACAAGTTAGTCTTCGCCTTTACATTAAGAGAAGTGGGAAGGCTTTATAGGAGTACAAACTATGGTTATGCACATATATGTCAATCATCAATCTGCTATATACCTTCTTTCCTATCTAATAGCTCCTCAAGGAAAAAATCAATCTGCCTAGCCTTTTCCCAACTATGTTAGGGTCGGCTTCCAGTCTAACCAGATGCAGCTGAATACCAGTATTTTACATTGCCTATCTGACCTCCACAACCCAGTAACTGCTCATACGATACCCCTCGGTAAGACTGGTTGTCAACTTGTCAGACTTTCGGCCTTCTGACGACCCGTAACGACTGTCAAAGATCCACGAATGACAGCCGGGACCAACGGCTTAACGTGCTTTCCGAGGCACGGAGGAGTCTCGGTATGTAAAGATGGTCACCCATCCACAGACCAACCCCGGCAAGCGTGGCTTAACCTGATGGATCGATCGAAAAGTTCCTCAAGGAAACAGAAATTCATATAGGATTTATAACTAATTACTTACGTCTCTATCGAATTCATATTAATATCCATACGCATACCAATACCTACTGCTACAGATATAGCCCATCAAAGGAGATCATCATTCAAATATAGCCACAGGAATGTAAAAAAAAATAATTGATATTGCATTCATCTGGTTTGTAACGGCCGTACCTATTCTGAAACTATTTAATGTTGATTCTAATGTGTCTTTAACTGTTGTGTACAATTAATGTTATAGAATAGAATAGAATAGAATAGAATAGAATATTTATTCATAAGTTCACATTAATTAATTAAATTACATAAAAGTTACAACATTACAAAGTACATAGTAATATCAGTATGAAAAAGTCATGTTAAAAATCTAGTGTATAATTTATATTTATCGGTTAAAGGTCTAATTATTACAATAGCGACCTGCCTGATGTAGGTTTATTAAAACCTGTGTTTCAGGCCATCACTTAACAACGCTGAGGGCTTTAGTGGACAATGTGTTACTGTAAATATTTAAAAAGCTAGCATTTATACATTTTAATTATATTTTAAATTAAAAATAATAAAAATTACTTAACATTATTAAACTTATTGCATTACATCTAGCAATTTTTCAGTGTCTGAGTAATTAAATGTCGCTAAGTATTCACGCAGCATTTCACTACATTTTTTACAATTTATACTATATATACTAAGAGACTTATTGATTTTATTATATAAAAACGGCCCTAAAAATACATAAAATCTATTTATAAAAGTATGTCTAGTTTGAGGCTTTATACAAACCAAGTCTTTTCTTCTCTTATCTATAGGTATTGGGATATAAGGAAGTTTGCTATGCTGGTGTAGTACTGTATTCAGTATAAATAGTTGACGCACAGTTAAAACTTTACACGCAGTGTAAAGCTCGTGTGTGGGAAACCTAAATGGGCGAAAGGTGGCTACCTTAAGAATAGCTCTCTGTGCACGTTCTAATGGCAATAGGATTGATTTAGCAGCCCCACCCCATGAAGTTATACAATAAGTCAGAATGGATTGACACAAAGCTAAATAAACCTGTTTAATTAATTTGTAGTCTGATAAATATCGTAAATTCTTAAAAATGTATATTAATTTACGCATTCTAGTGCATAACAAATCAATGTGTTTACGGAAATTCAGATTTGTGTCAATCGTAACACCAAGATATTTCATATGATCGGTTTTTGCTAAAGTAGGACAATTGCATGCATTGTCAGCATAAGTGCCGCACTTATGCGCATAAATGTTTATGTTAGTAGTTGGCAGGTTAGTATTTTTAATAGTAAATAAAATGTGTTTGGTTTTATCTGCATTTAGTGTAAGGAGATTATCATGTAGCCAATCAGACACTATATTAAACCCGTTTTGGGCTTGTTTATACACCTCATGTCGAGATTTGTCTGAAAACAATAGAACTGTGTCATCTGCATATGACAATATGACCCCATTTTGGAGTGTCAAGCTGCACAGGTCATTGATATATACTAGGAATAAAGTAGGACCCAAAATACTACCTTGTGGTATTCCGTAATTACTATTTCGGAGCTCAGAACTGACGTACTGACCAATTTTGACACATTGTTCGCGGTCACTAAGATAATCAGAAAGTAATGAAAGCGTTGTTCCTCTTATTCCGAGTGTTTCAAGCTTCTGCAATAATAAAGGACAGGAAATTGTGTCAAAGGCCTTGGCGAGGTCTAGGAAGATCCCAATGGAGTGCAGACCCTTATCTAAATTAGTTGCTATATAATCCGTCATTTGATGCACTGCTTGATTAGTTGATTTTTTGGGCCTAAAGCCAAATTGTCTATCTGAGAGTAATTTGTTATCTTCTAGGTATTTCATTAATCTAATATTAATGATTTTTTCTAGGATCTTGGAGAGCCCTGTTAAGACAGAAATGGGTCTGTAGTTATTAACACATTTTTTATCACCAGATTTATATACAGGAGTAACCACTGCCTTTTTAAGCGACTTAGGGAATATACCATTAGTTAAGCATAACTGAAAAATATGAGCTAGCGGCGGAGCAAGTAGGTATTTGAAATGTTTAAGTATGTTGTTTGATATATCGTCCCACTCAACAGCGCAAACGTCCTTTAATCCAGAAATAATTGTAAGTACTTCGTCGACATCCGTGTCTAGTAAGCCAAACGATTTGAGTGTGGGGAGTGCTTTAGGTTGGTTTTGACGGAAAAAACTTCTAGACATTAAGGTCTTTTCTGCTAAAGTTTTGCCTTTTAGAGGCATGAGGAACAGGGTGTAAAGTTCACTCATCCTCCATTGAAAAGGGAGGATCCTCCGACCAGACGGGTGTTGTGTCTGGTGGGCTACTGCCCGACGGTTGATGTCGGGACGTTGTATATATGCTAATCGCGTGGTAAGCTCTAATTGCGCGATGCAGGTTTTCGTGACGTCATGTCATTGATGCGTAGTTCATATGTGGCGATGTAGATGCCGCCACAGCCTACATTAGAAAAATATAAATTAATTTTATTTATTGAATCGATTGGGTTGTTCTCTATTGTCAATAAGTCAAGTGGAGGTTCAAGTTGTTTTGTTCTAAATGTATTTGTTTTTATAAATTTCCAAATAAGTTTACTATTTTTGCCTGCCTTTTGCATTTCACTTTTATCATATTCATTTTTTATTTTTTTCAGAAGGTTGTTGCAGAAGTTTCTATATCTTTTATACGTAATGGAAAGTATTTCATTTCCAGGCTCATGCTTGCATTTTATGTGCAGTTTGTCTCTGTGCCTAATACATCGAACAAGTCCGGGTGTAATCCAAGGTTTAATGGACTTATATTTCTTTGGCGTTATTTTAGTGACTGTGTTTTTTATTATTGCATGGTGAAGTGTATTTATAAAGTAATTAATTGAAATATTTACATCGGTAGAATTATAAACTGGGTCAAAATTAATATTACGTATGTCTTTTTCGAGGTGTGTAATGTTGACTTTAGTATAGCTACGTAAACAATTTTTCCTGGGTAAATAAACTTGTACTGTTAGTAAAACTGCTTGGTGATCAGTAAGCGAAGAGTTAGTAACAAATGTTTTGGTTGGGTTATTCGTTTTTATAATGAAATGATCCAAGCATGAACCGCTTTGATGCGTGGGGTGTAAAGGAGCTGGCAAAAGTCCGTGGAATGAGCAGATATTAAGATAGTTATGTGCATGTACATCCATTTTCCCGGAAGCAATGTTGATGTTGATGTCGCCCATTAATATTATGTTTTTAAATGTTGTAAGACTTTGTAACTGTACGTTTAGTGAATCTAAGAAATTGGCGACATTTTGAGAAGGAGGTCTGTATATAGCCATAACTACCGTATCTGAATTAATTTTAATGAGTAAGCAATTACTATTTTGTAGCACTGGTTCTTCTACAGTTATACTTAAATTATTGTTAACAAATACAACTATGCCATCGTTCTGGTTGATGTTTCTGTTGGTTTTGTGCGAAACATATCCGTCTAATGATGGTATAACAGCTGTTTGATTTGACAACCAACATTCTGTTAGGACGATAATGTCGCAACTTATACCCAGGTTCTGTAGCAAAATTTCAAAACCATTTATATTTCGATTTATGCTACGAATATTTTGTGTAAGTAGGGTCAGCGGTTTCTTTCCCAAGGGAAAGAGGTGTTTACACTCATCAATATTACAATTTATAGCTTCAGACACAGAAAATTGATCTAGGTCACTAAGTAATTGATCAGTCATGACAAATAAACAACTAACAAATATAAACAAACGAAGACGACTACTACTGTGCTTATTAGATGGATTAATAGGTAGCGCTCTTAGGCGCCTTCATAATCTATGGAATGAATATAGTTGTCCTCGGCATATTTTCGTGCTGGACACTTTACATCACCAGTTTTGTGATCAGCATTTTTCTTAAATCGTTTACACGTCGCACAGCAGGGTGGAGTGGATTTTGTGCTGCACTCCTTGAAAGAGTGGCCCGTCTCTCCGCAGTGATTGCGCGTCGGACTAGTTTCACGGCAGAACTTGGCCGCGTGGCCGAACTGCTGGCAGTTAAAGCACCGTGTAACTATCGTGAAATCACGTACTGGGCACGACGTCCAATTTATGAATATTCGTCCTTGATTCACAAGAATTTTCCTGATGCTAGCCGTCACTTCTAGTATGAAATTGCAAGTAGGGAGGTCTTTTTTACCAGATTTATGGCTCAATTTAATTTGTTCTTCAAACGACTCACGCGTAGTATTGGTCATCTTACCTGAGAGGTTTTGCTCGTAAATGTAGTCAAAAACCTGCTTATCAGACAGGGCTACCGGGACCCCAATAACTGTGATTCTTGGGCACCGTTTTGATGGTTCTTCAAGCTTAAGGCCCGAAGAAGCGAGTTTTTCCAAGCTTCTGAGCTTTTGAATGTCCTCTTTGGAGTCGGTACTAATAAGGACACCTCCATTTTTTACTTTCTTAAGGCCACGAACATGTAGTTTAAGTTCCCCGGGCGAAATAATTTTCTGTACGAGAGACTTGGTATCGTCACTAGATTTAGTCTTGTCGCTTGGATAAATAGCAACTGAGCTTAAATTTGCTGGGCGCACAAAATTATCCGACACTTTTTTGACCATATTAGCGTACGAAAAGGGTTCCGAAGGGTTTGAAATGCCTTCAACTACTTGTTTGAACTGTTGGAGAGAGCTTGTGATGTTCTGTTGCTGCTGTAAGTGCTGAATGGTACTATGGGCTTGGATGGTTTTTTGTTTTAGGGATTGATATAAAACAGCCATCTGAGATGCACCATTAGTGACACTACGGCAAAGATTGGCTACACGAACCTTTTGTTCCGCATTCATTTTTCCCTCGGCGACTAAACTGCATACTTCAGTTAGGATTTTATCTATGGACCCCATCCATTTCTGTATCTCCGGCGTAGAAATAACTTCAGTCGGTAGCTCAGTCTCCACGGGAGCTGGTGGATTTGGGTCTAAAGGCTGGAAATCTTGAGTTGGTGTTGGTGTTGGCGGAGGATTTCGTCGTAATAGGTGGCTACGGCCAAACGGGCTAGACCCTGTGTTAGGCATATCTAACCCAGAAACACTATTTTTGTTCAAAGATACTTTAGCTCATTGTTGCACAAAGTCTGTAACCTCGATATAATCACTCACGACACACTTATATCACTGACGACGCAAATAATTCTAATATTATTTGTAATTAATTAATAATGTCATATTAAGCTAAGCAAGATACGTCCGCGCAGTCAAGCGATTGATCGCGAAATGTCAATGTTATGGTTATCTTCAACGCTAGGTGCTATTATGATTGATCGTAAAACTCGCCAGGCCGTATTTTTGAGAGGACATTGCCAGGCACTAGCTTGAAACTAATGCTGTGTGTCAATTGAAATGCATAGTAACTGTATTTTTGACTAGTTTTTAAATATAAGCTCAATTTAATAATCAGTTGTCTTGCACCAGTGAACCTGAAACTATAAATACAACTTTACTTTGGAGCAAGCTTATTTTTTATGATTTTCTCTGAAGGATGGTTTATAAGTACTGTTTCTTTTACATGAAGCAAAGCTCACTCAATCAGGCTTTTAAACCTATTTTTATTAGCAATCTTGACGTTATCATGACGGGTTTCCTAACCTTTTATTTGGACGTTATCCTTAATGATTAAGTTAGGTAAATAGAAATATCTTATGGTTAGAGGTCACATCTAAATCCGATGTCTCGATCTCGACACCGATTCTAACTAGCTATCTTAATCAGCACAATCATATTTTATTGCTACTAGACATGTTTGACTGGGTTTTTTTTCTAATTCATATATTATGTATTCTCAACCTAGACGTCGAATAACCTCTTCTTAAACAAACTGGAGTTTTTTTCTATAGGAATTTTTCTAAAGGCCCATTTACTTCACAATCTAATAAAAAAGTTTTCGGTATTTTTAACCTAATTCACAATGTATGTCAATGATGTTTGAATGAACTAAATGAACTGGGTCCATTGAATGTAAAGCAGTCTCATTTGGAAAGTAATTAACATATTTATCAAGTTATTATGATTCAGGCACATTATAAAGTTTTGATGGCTGTAATAAAATTATTATGTGATCTACTTAACTTGGTACGTTTAAACGGTAATGGGTTTTGATATAAGTTATGACTTGAAGGTTTTGGGTTCACATTCCGTTTGTGGACTACCAAGTTGGAGTATTTTTTTGCATAACTGCGTTGAGATTTTAATGAGTTCTTGTGGTTAAATCGATAAAATATTTAGTCGTTGTTACAACGATTTAAAATTAAGATGTAAACTATTTTTGTTTAGTTGAGTAACGTTTGTTTTGATATTACCTATATTCGCTTTCATTTTCTCTTTGTAGTTTATATGGCTTTGCTCACGTGCGGTATGATTGACTAGTTTCTTTAAGTTCAACACAATAGTACGTTATTCCCAAACTATTATTCCGAACATATTATGGTCAATGGAACTTACAATCGTGCTAGGTTCCTACATTCTATTAAAAATGTAATCTTTCTCTATTTATACACTATTACTAGCTTTATGCTCAATACGGCTACATCCTAAAACTTACCGTGCATGCGAAGAGTGCGTTCTGCCACGTCGCCTTGTTCTCGCTGAAGAAGTAGCAGCTGTGACCCAGCCTGATGAACTGCGGCGGACACACATAGGACATCTTCGTGTTGTTCCTCTGACCCTCGACAATCCTGCCTGGAAGTTGATAAAAGAGACGTTAAAAGTTACAGGTAACTGCAGGATACATAAAGAAGTGGCAAAGAGGAGATGGAGATAAAAGGTTAACAATAGGAAGTGCCAGCCGCCGATTTGCAACACCAAGAGGTTTAAGTACCAACGCCTTATTTTCTTAGGGAAGTGTAATTTTGTCAGCGTTGTCTGTTTTTTGAATCTTGTCAGGAAGAACCAAGGTAGTTAATTGATAAAACGCAGTTTACTCTCAACATAACACATTCCAGTACTAATGCCCAATCCAATACCAAAATCGATTAACTGAACA
The DNA here is from genome assembly GCA_905163495.3 of Cosmia trapezina. Lineage (NCBI taxonomy): Eukaryota > Metazoa > Arthropoda > Insecta > Lepidoptera > Noctuidae > Cosmia > Cosmia trapezina. The sequence continues at coordinate 28,222,250 of LR991020.1, read as the reverse complement.
ACAATTTCCTCTTGAAATAGATACTCTACGGCTTTTACCATCATTAGTTTCCATCAATAACGATTTACCGTTCGAAACATCTACAAAGAAAGTTTGCTCTCCTTATTTCAAAACTATAATATTCTCTTCCAACATAAAATGTTTTTATAACTAAACAGTAACCATCTTCAATAATGCTCTAGAGTCTAGTTTTAAACATAACCGCTGCAGAAGTTATACGAGCTTGAAATAATAAGCTACTGCTACAGCCACTGCGATTTTTACAGCACTATAACATTAACAGTGCCATCAACTTTAGAACTACGGACTTCGTGTATAAACGAGAGACTATTTCATGCATGTATTATTTCTATTACCGAGATGAGATAACTTCTGTTTAAACTTTTTAACGTCCCTGGAGACTAAAATATTCAATTAGAAGATCAATGTTTGGAAGAGGCGAAAAATTTGTAAAAAAAAAATACCGGGTTTTTTATTTATTCATGACTTCCTGAATTTCCGTTGGGAATTCCATACTTCGTGAAAATAATTAATATTGAGCAAGTCTGCCTTATCATAGTCTACAGTATTATTGCAACTAGGCACTCGGAGTAGGTCTATCGATAAGAAATATTATTAAACTCCTATAATGTAGGCCAAGGAATTCCAATGTAATCCTACTTCCTGCAAACAGTAGGATAGACTTTTTTCCATGGATTTTATAGCGTATGTTATTAATTAGGTAATGTTCTAGCTCGCTTGAGTATTCACAAACTGTGTATTATGTACGATTGTAAAAGGAGGATCGCTATTGATTTTCGTTATTTTAGTTGTTGATACTACACTATATCATTCTCACCCTGTGTTGTCTGTATAGTTACAAAAAAATAATAAACACTCAAAATATTACTCTCGCCAAACATTACGTAACCTACAAACTTAAAAGTGGTTTGACCATTTTCGGCCCACGAACCATTGACAGCATTACGACAACTCTTGAAAGATATCCCATTGTTACTCTTATCTCCCATCAAAACGGTAGCTGGTACCCTCCATTAGTCTAAAGATAGTGGGCGGATTATATTCGCGATCAAGTTCTCGACCAAGGTCGAAAATCAGACGGACTGAGTTTTTAGGACGTCATAGGATGATGTGCTCTTGTTTTGTCGGAAGGATTTTGAGATAGCCTAAGAGCGGTTACGCACTACGCCCGATCAGAATCCGATTCGAACCCGTGAAAATACGGTCCGGAATAGTCGTAGAACTATTTATATGGTAGTTTACGCACTAGATCCGGCTTCCGTCATCCGATTTCTTTCCGACAACCGTGAAGCTCCGTTTCGGAGAAGATTATTGACGGACCGAAAAAGCCATTGTATTATTTGTATGACCGCTCGCGCACTGCGTCCGAACCGAATCCGGGCTGCGTCCGAGCAGAGAGGCATGGGTAGGCGGGCTATGTGGCCGGGGGCCGCGGCAGTCATCCAGTTGAGTTCACTAGTATCGGACTAGTGCGTAAGCAATATCCGAATTCGGTTCGAGATTTCTAGATCCGTATTTTCACGGGTTCGGATCGGATTCTGATCGGACGTAATGCGAAACCGCTCGTAGGGCGAAAATCACATGACTGTAGCTGGTACAAATCTATGCAAGTAGCTGGCATGCCATTGTGGCATGACATTGACAAATCAGATTTTTTTATGGCACACGGCATACCAGCTACTTGCATAGTTTTGTACCAGCTACAGGCTTTGTATTTTCGCCCTTATTTACACGGTGCATTTTAATTGCTAGTGGTGTGGCATACCATAACTTAAAGCAAATAAAAGTTGCATAGTCTAGACAGTGTTCTGACGATGCGAGTCATTTCTTGCTTCAATTTTACTGGGCATCAAAAGCTCTAAACTTCATAGTTGCATTACTAGAAAAAAAATCGTAATAATATCGAACAAGTTACTATACGAACGCAAACATATTATGGACAGCAGGAAAATTGGCCAAGCAATGTCAGGAAATAAATCTTTATTTTGCTATTAATCTTTTTGACCTCGAAGAGAAAGGAAGCGCACATGAAAGTCGCATCAATCTTAATGTGTATACTCGTATTTATTACAGCTATATTAGATTAAACGTCTCGTTGCACCTATTTGACGATGGTAGTCAAATGGGTGAAGTGAGACGTCATAAACTGTTTGGTATTCACATACCAGTAGCTGCAAGTCGCAAGTCAGTAATAAAATTATAACTAGTTTATTTATCCGTTTAAACTTAAAACACACGAAACTAAATACTTTACTTAAATAAATAATCTATAATTATATAAAGCTAAAGTTTGTTTGTTTGAACGCGCTAATCTCTGTACCAGTCGGATTTAAAAAAAATCATATTGCATTTGTTAGCCCAATTCTTGAGGAAAGCTATACATATAGGCTTTTTAATATCATGCTAGAACCCTTAGGAGCCTAGCAAAAAGAAAAAAACCGGCCAAGTGCGTGTCGGACCACGCACAGTGAAGGGTTCCGTAGTTGGGATGAATTTATTATTGTAGTTGAAATAAATGTTCTCCCATACATTCCAACTGTAAATCTATAAGTTTTTACTCACAATATTGAAATATTTACCATGTTATTTTCCTGTTATCTACAGGTAAAGAAATATTTTCTGTATTTTTTTCAAAATTTTATGCTTAGTAGTTTCGGAGATAAGGGTGGGGAATGGTCAATTTTCATCTATTTTCTTAAATAACTTTAACAATTTTATTTTAAAATTATAAAAAAATATATTTGAGACCCTCATAGTCCTTTCATTTGATATGTCACACGGTACAGTTTGCAAAACTTTTTTTTAAATTTCTTATTTGCCCCCTAATAAGTGACTCCCATATTTAAAATTAATTTATTTACTTTACCCGTACGTATTTGGGTTGGGTTACAGAAATCCATATGTGTACCAAATTTCAACCTAATCGGCCCATTAGATTCGGAGAAAACTGGCTGTGACAGACGGACAGACAGACACACAAGTGATCCTATAAGGGTTCCGCTTTGTCCTTTTGAGGTACGGAACCCTTAAAAATTAACAAAGAACGCTAAGCGAAAACGAAGTATTAGCGCGGGCAGGCAAAGCGATGCGACGAAGGAGAAGCGGAAGAAGTCGCGGGTAGAAGCTAGTTATATTAATAATCAAATAATTTGATTTTAAAATAGGATAAAAAGCATTTTGTTTCTGTATTTTTACAGTTATTTTGCTTTTAGTTGGTGTACCTACTTGTAACTATTGATTTTCTCTGAATAAATGAATTGAAAGTAGGCAATATTACCCGAAAATAATTGCCGGCTGGAAACAAAAATTGCCGAATATGGATATTTGGGACAAAAACCTAAAACAAAATTCTACATAATAATATATTTCTCTTATTATATAATGTCTTTTTTTCTTTGAATTTTCGTTGCGCATTACATCAGTTGAATTTGTTATGTGCGCTTTAAAAGTTTTCGTTTAATCATACTTTATACCTGCGGAGAGTTTCATCTATATGGATAGCTTGGTACTAGCGTTTATATTTCGAGTTTTCCCGAGTACTTTCGGTCTGCACCGGGGCTTTTATTCATGAATTCTTGAAGCGTGACTTTTACGAAAAGTGACTATCACTATATACATGACGCCCAATTTGGGTTTAAGCAACATTTATCAACAGAACCGGCTCTTTTCTTTCTCAAACATACTGCCCAATAATATGCAAGTAGGAAAACACCGGTGTATGCTTGTTTTCTAGACCTTTCTTAGGCCTTTGACTTAGTGTCCTACGACTGCCTATGCAGGAAACTATCGCATGATACCAACCTCCCAAGGGATCTGGTTGATATTCTGAAGTACTGGTATAACAATCAGTACAATTTGTGAAAAGGGCGGTTGTCTTGTCGGATCATACAGGTTGGAATGCGGGGTGAGGCAGGGGGGACTAAGCTCACCCAAGCTTTTCAACCTTTAAAATGATATGTGAGCTCAGAAACTCCAATATCGGATGCTCCATTCACGCACACACGGACAGTATTAATAATATCAGCTTCGCGGACGATATGGTATTCTGAGCCCATCGATCAGTGCCCTGAGGAGGCTTCTTCGTATCCGTGAGAATTATGCGGTGGCCCATGGTCTCAGGTACAATGCAACCAAGAGTGAGTTAACAAATGTTATGACACAGACCAACCAGTTACCTTGGGGGGCGTCCCACTTACCAGAGTGACAGGGTTCAAGTAAGTAGGGGACAGGGTGACCGACAGTTTGTCCAATGATACGGATTTGGAGAGGGAACGCAGAGCATTGGCAGTTAGATGTAACATGCTGGCCCGTAGGTTTGCACGATGTCTAGATACTCTATATTGCCAGTCTCTGTACACGTGTGCCCTATAATGGGTCATTTATACAAAAAAAAAAAACTCGTACAGTGTTCTGCGAGTCCAATATAACAATGCCTTCAGGGTGACGTTGGGACTATATCGCGCTTTTGCAGTGCGTCGGGGATATTCGCGGAAACCGGCGTGCCCGATTTTTACGAGCTCATGCGTTTGCATAATAGGGTCCCTGTTGCAGCGAGTGCGCGATAGTCCCAACAGTCTTTTGGCTACTTTGGCCAGCATGATGAACAGCCCCATAATGTGGCATTGGATGACGACTCACAGAGCGTCATTCCAGTGCCTTAAATAATTTATAACAATTTATATTTATTTTATTTAACGTGCATGTGTATTTTATTTGATGTGTATTGTGTTTTTTTAGTTTAGTTTCTAGTTTTATTTATTTTATTTTATATCCTGTTTTTTCGTAGAATTTATGAATGACGCTGTTTTCGTCTCGGTTATTGAAATACATACTCATGTTTAAAGTAATTTCTGCCGGTCTAAAGTTAAGTAGTGACTTTTTGTCTGTTCTACAATTTATAGCTACAAACATAACAGATAACATCACTCCTGTCCTGTATTTCTCCAAAGAGTTAGGTACAGGTGTATCTATACCTATAGTACACCCACAGTACGTCAGTTATGTTTTCAGTCCCATGTAATAGGGGGCGAGCCTATTGTCATCAACCGGGCACAAATCCAAACTCCGGACTGCTACTGAGAAATTTCTGATGGAGAAACCCAATAACACTTTGTCCGACCTGGAAATTGAACCCAGGACCTCATGCTCAGCAATCGTATTTGCGACCACTAGTACAAGCAACACGAAAATGATAACAACAATACAGTAGTATTAGTACATAAAACTGTACAAGACAAACAGGTCACAATTAATAGTAGAACAAGTTATAACCCCACCTCAAACTGGAACGGCGCTAAAGCTTGCCGTTTTGCTAAAATAGATATCTCGTTAAGCTTAACTGTCGTAAAGCTGGCCAAACGTTGGTTAGCATGGAAGCTGTTGAGTTATTGCGGAAGCATATGACCTAGCGTCGATTCTACTGTTATCTGGATTATAATTCTCATTTTATATGAAAAACGGAAGCGGGAATTATATTGCATGGCTGGGTTTTTAAATTATGATTGTTTGAGGCACCGCTTATTCTTCCTTAGCCTAAACAAGAGGTCAAGAGTATTTAGTATATTTTGATAAATGACTTTTTCAGTTTGAATTTAGTGCGTGATTGTAAACTCCAACGAATTTTTAGGTACCTAGCTGTCGGCGTGTTGAAAATAAAGGAAAGAAAAGAAGAAGGATAAAGGAAAGAAGAAGAACTAAGAAGATTTTTAGGAAGAGACTAAGTGGAAATCAAATAACCTAAAAAGGATACATCGTGAATGTCCAGCAGTGGACGTGTTTCGGCTGCAATGATGATGATGATGATACATTTTGAAAAGATGACGGTATAATAAATAAAATGGATAGGTATTACTCACATTGCGACCAAAACACGATGAAGACGAGCGCACCGATCGCCGCTACCTTTCCTCTCCGTTCCATGGCTTCCATTTTGTTTTCAAAGTCACTCTAGTTCACAAACACACACAGCCAACACTATTTACTGAATAGTTCTGCACGAATCCATATTCAAATCACAAAAAAAAAAAAACTATATTTGACGTTAGGACTTATGACATTTCGGAATTGAACACTTGAAAGACCTTGTTTCGATTTGAATGTAGAATATGTCACCTGAAACAAAAGAAAGGCAAATATTTAGAACAATATTCGTGTGTTGTTTTATGCAAATTCAGTGTTGATTTGAATAAAAATATGTGTGTCACGTAATCATTATTATCTATGTATTAGGATTCAGACGCAGGTATCTTAAATTCATGATTATCGTTCCGCGTATCATTCCGAGTCGTCGAAATGGTAGTGTATATTATGCACTAGCATTTCCCGCGCGGCTTCGCCCGCGTGGCTGTCGGAAAAGATCCACAGGAACAAAAATCCTTCCTTATTCCTTATCTACATTATAAAGGGAACCTGTGTACAAAATTTCAGCTTTCTGGGTCCAAGGGTTTGGGCTGGGCGTTGATGAGTCAGTCAATCAGTCAGGACTTCTCTTTTTATTTATATAGATTAAAATTTATGGATATTATTATCTAAAATGCACTAATACGATTAATTTGCCGCAAAAGGATAAATAGGTACATACTTCTAATATAAATAATTGCTGAAATAAGGAATTTGTTTCACAAGATAATTTTCATCAGCTAAACAGTTTGAAGAAACCGAGCCTCAAGAAAGGGTTTCCCTCGTATCAGTTTATTTACTACCCTTTTAGCTGATAACACTGCAATGTACATTAAGTGGAAGATCAAATTATAATCTTTACCACTGACACTACAAAACCCGATCACAATATCAGTGATTAACATAACACTTTCAATTATCTCATATTTAATTACAATTAACACTGTTTCAAGTTAAAATTTTATTTATGAATGCTCACTGTAGTAATTTGACTACTTTATGCAGGTACAGTCAGCGTCACGATGTGACCACCTGGACGACTAACTTTATGTGCTTAATAAGCGAATGTAGGCACTATTTTTATGCTCGTATTACGAGCAATGACCCTTGAAAGATACGTTTTATTATTGTATCAATGGTTGCAAAATAATGCATAGTATCCGGTTTCCGTATGAATGAGGATGAGCAACTTTTAGTGGGTTTCGAACCATGAGATAAATGCCTCGGGTATGTTAAGTCCGCCTTTTTATAGTATTTTTTTTACTTGTTGTTAATAAATAAATAAATGACATGGTTTTGTTTAATACATGGTCAAACTGAACTAGCTATTTCTAGTCTGTAAATAGTATCGAAATCTAAACACGGCAAAATAAAAACATAAAAAGATTTGATGATTTTTTTTTGGAGTCGACGACCACTGGTGATATACAGGGTGTAAGTGTAAACAGTGGCAATCTTTTAAGTGGTCATTGTACTCATTATTATGAACAACTTTTACTATGGGACCAAACCTGAAATCGCGAAAACAAAATCTGCTGTTCCCTACATTTTGACGAATTATGGTAGGTATTGAACAGCTGATTTTTTTCGTGATTTCAGATTTGGTCCCATAGTAAAAGTTGTTTAATGACCCCTTAAAAGATTGCCACTGTTTACACTTACAGCCCGTATAAAAGATTTTTCAAATTCTACCATGAAAGTCTTCTTACGTGGACTTCTTTTACTGTCCGATGTAAAATGCAGGTTCCTATTCATATTTATATTCCAAGAAAAAACACAGTACAAGACTAAATATTCAAACAAAACGAAAGAAAAACAAGATTTAATAAAATAAATATCCTTCGCTGTGAACGGTTCGTTTATCATTGTTAGATAAGACAAAGCATAGTCTAGACTATTTTGCGAGAAAAATCCTAGTTCAGAACAGCCCTCTGGAGAAATTCTTCATTTTAATAAAACCCAGGAGAGCAGGAGGATCAAATTGAAACTAGTCTAGAAAGAAAAACTGGTCAAGTGCGAGTCGGATTCGAGCGAGGGGGAGCGGGGGGTGGTAGGTACGCACTAACGCACCACGTTTCGTAGAAGAGATCGTCCGGAATTTACGGACGAATGACGTAGCTGAAAAGTTACTTTTATGAAAGTAAGTTGGTGTGTTTTCCTAGAGAGAGTTTTTGACACCGTAAAGGCAATCCCCGCGGCCTTCATTTTTATAAAAGCCGTCACTGCGGCCGTTATATGACGGCCACGGCCCTTCTAAGAAACCCTAGCTGTACCAGTACTTAATAAAAAAAACTTCAAAATATTTATTTCGAGGCATATTTGGTCTATTTTACCATAACAGCAGGCATAGTTTCACATATTTTGTGAAACATTTAACTGAATAGTTTACCTACGTATTAAGATTATACAGATGACGGCGTTTGGCATAAATATACTATACTTAACCACCCTTCCAAAGAACCTGGAACGCAGAGGGTAGGTCCACGTACAAAATTTCAAAAAATAAAAAAAATAAGACGTGGACTGCCCCGCCCCCACCTCTCCTCGACGCGGCACTTTTCGTCCATTGGGGCGTTTCAAGCTTTCTCCACCCGGCACGTTTGACACATTTTCTGTACAAAAGCTGTCAAACCGTATTTATTCCATAAATATAAGTTATCTAGGAGCTCGTGGCTAAGTAATAACAGCCGCACGGTTCAATCCATCAGGTTAAGCTACGCTTGCCGGGGTTGGTCCGTGGATGGGTGACCATCTTTACATACCGAGACTCCTCCGTGCCTCGGAAAGCACGTTAAGGCGCTACCAAAATAAATTTGATGAGTTTTCGTAACCATTTATTTCACTATTACAGCATGTATGGATTTTATTTTTGGATATAATACGAGTATGTTTACTGACTATTTGATTAATACTTTGACTGAAGGAAAACACAATTGGGTTAAATTACCTCGATAGAATTTAATTCCGAAAAGACCTCTACTTTTTAAAAGCTTTTATTTAACTTGCAATCTTTTTAGAGCATTTAAATAAAACCTTTTTAAAAAAACCGGTCAAGAGCGAGTCGGACTCGCGCACTGAGGGTTCTGTACCATCATTTTTGTTGATGATTTCTGAGAAACTGTGCTATCTAGAGACATCGTTGGTTAAAATCTAGAATCGTTTGGCAGGAGGAGGGGGGTGGGGCCGGTGTGGGGGGGTGGAGGGGGGTACCCTGAGCCCCCCCCACCACTCCCATGAAAAGGTAATGCACCGTTCTTGAGAAAAACTAATTATTGTAACTTAACCTCAAAACACTTTAAAGTTACTTTTAGTATCGTATGGCAGAAGTAGGGGTTGAGGGGGTTTGGGGGGTACCCTAACGCAACCTCCCCCATCACTCCCATGTAAAGATAAGCACCATTCTTGAAAAAAAAACTAATTATTGCAACCTAACCTCTAAACACTTAAGTTGCTTCTGCAACGTCTCCGGCGCTGCGGGAAGTGCAGCCCCTTCGCCCTTACGTAACAAAGGACAGGCACCCATGCTCACCTCCGCAGCTTCGGTTTGCTGGTCGCCTCCGGCGACCAACCTCAGCCGCTGCGCCTCGCATGGGTGCCTAACCTTTGTTACAGCGGGCGGGGGCTGCTCTCCCTCCGCGCCTCCGGGTTTTTATATACACTCTAGTATGCCAGCCAGAAGACTACGTAAAGTCGGGGTGCCCCGATTCGGTTTTGGGACAGATTCGACCTATTTTAACTATAAAGTGGGGTGCACACTAACTTCCTTCTGAGCAGAATTTGTAGGTTGAACTTAGAGCATTTTAGGTTAAATGCTCTAAGAGGTTGAATGATATAAAAGTACTCTGTGGTTGAATGACACTGACTTTTTTTTTTTGCGTTTCGTTTCAAGTATTTTACACGACATTTTACACCGCAGACAATATATTGATACAAATTTGGCTGTCAATCGCCCATTTTGACATTTCGTTTCACTGTTTATTTGATTTGAGGTTAGAAATAATTTTTATTAATTTCTCAAAAAATATGCATTACCTTGTAATGAGAGTGGTAGCGTTATAATCAGGGACCCAACCCCTACCAACTTTCACCCCATTCACCCCCCTCCTCCTGCCAAACGATTCTAGATCCAACCCCTTCGGAGATAAGGGAACGAAGAACTGTATTTTTTTTTACATTTTTCATCAAAAGTCGAAAAGTATGCGGGCTAAAAAAAAGAAAAAAAAATTTTGAGAATGTGCAAACAGCGCCCTTTCATATGATACCCCACATGCCCTAGTAGCCTCACTTTGAATTTTTAAGACCCCTTTCAGTTCCAGTTGCAAAAAAACTATAAATATTTTTATTTCTTTCTTATTTGTAAAATAGTTGGGTAAACGTCATCTAAAACTGTTCCAAATTTCAAGTTGATAGCATTAGTAGTTCTTGAGATATCCAGCTGTGACAGACAGACAGACAGACTGACTGAGTCACACCATAAGGGTTCCTTTTTTACCATTTTGGTACGGAACCCTAAAAAGGTTTTTTTGCTTTTAATTTTATGTTTTATTTTATAATTCTAAAATCCTAAGTAATTTCATTACAAAATTGCATTCAAAATGTGCGTATTACTTAATTGAAAACTTTGGCTGAACATATTTTTGATAGATAGCTTAATTTATTTTTAACCAATTTTTATTTGATTTGGCGCTTTTATTTTGGTTCCAGCGCATTGTTGCACTCTCTTTTTTTCGCATGTGGAAGTAATTGACTCTGTCACTTTCTTATTCCCGCCCAGTTCGCTTTCTGACAACCAGTCTTACCAAGGGATATCGTATTACCCAGTTACTGGGTTGTGGAGGTCAGATAGGCAGTCGCTCCATGTAAAATACTGGTATTCAGCTGCATCCGTTTAGACTGGAAGCCGACCCCAACATAGTTGGGAAAAGGCTAGGCAGATTGAAATATATGTTATCTAACGATTGCAAAATTAGCCCTAAGTTTATTATGAAAAAATGCTCAAATAATGGGTCTGTTAATTGACCCGTTTTAACAAAGGAAATAATATTTAGTTAACACTACATGCATTTCAGACGTTTATGACTCGGATCTAGGTTTCATTTCATGACTAGAAAGCAACGTTTCTGCTGACCTAATTACGAACACTGCGTTAATTTCCGAATATCGCTGTGAATTTAATTAAGTGAGGATATCTAATCTGTTCTAAAGAGAGCTTGATTTCTTAATTATTTTGATTCAGAGGTCAAGTGCGTGGTATTCGCAACCAGGGCATAAAAGTCTAGGCAATTTTGTTTGATATATGACTGTATAGTGCTAAACATAAGACCACCTTTTCTATTGTCTAAATTATTCCTTCCGCCACACTATTCCGCACTCGGACAGGGTTGCCATTTCTAAAATCTGGCAACCAGGACAAGAAGTGTGAAAACCCCGGATTTTGGAGCTTTAAAACCCGGACATATCAACAATGTTTATTTAAAGTAACTCAGTAAAATAAAAAATGTTTTTATTTATTTTCATACAATTTTAAACTAAATATAATCTTCTAAACTAAACATTTCTTAAAGTTTTAACAAACAACTAGCTTAGTTTAATTTCGACCGTATATACAGGGTGTCCCGTAAATAATGGATAATCTCTTAAGGGGTCATTGTACTCATCATTATGAACAACTTTTACTATGGGACCAAACCTGAAATCGCGAAAAAAAATCAGCTGACCAGTACATTTATCTACATCAAACTCGTCAAAATGTAGGGAGCAGCTGATTTTTTTTTCGCGATTCCAGGTTTGGTCCCATAGTAAAAGTTGTTCATAATGATGAGTACGATGACCCCTTAAGAGATTATCCATTATTTACGGGACACCCTGTATATTCAGTAGATGTGTTATCAACTCATTAGCCTAAAATCCGGACTACAAATAAAACCCAGCCCGGACGTCTCCGGACGCCCTCTAAACTAGGAAAAATCTGGGGAAACCGGGACGGATGGCAATCCTAGACCACACCACTTCCACCATTATGGGACATCTCTACTTAAACCTTCTGAGAAAATAGTCGTGTTGGTATGTTATTCTTTCCGTAAAATATTGTCTAGTAGACATGCTAATCATTCCTTTTGTTGTTTCGTGCGAAAAGAGGTTATGACTGCGTTTGCATGCAATTATTCGCTGTAATAAATCCTAGAAAAAGTTACAAAAAGCAGGAAGATTCAGTATTTCAGAACGGACATAACACTACCCACACGTTTCTGTCTTGGGCTTAGTTCACGTTTACGAAGCTAACTGACCCAGTGCGCTAATTTCATAACTGTTACGCGTTTAATGGCTAGAACTAGATAATTATAGACATCCTATATACATTCGTCCTTTGCGTAATACTATTGAAGCTAGTTCACAGACAATATATTTTACTAGCTTTTGCCCGCGGCTTGGCCCGCGTGTATGTCGGAAAAATCCCACGGGAACGTGCTACCGGGAAATCCTTCCTATTCCTTGTCTAAATTATAAAGAAAACCTTTGTACTTACAAAATTTCAGCTTTCTAGGTGCAAGGGTTTGGGCTGGGCGTTGAAGAGTCAGTAAGTCATGACTTCTCTTTTTATGTATATACATATAGATTCCTAGGATTTTGGTGACCCCAGGAGCATCTACCGACCCGACGACGTGACCTAAAGTGGCCTATATGGAAACCAATCAGTCGACTGCGGACCCAAATAGGCCGCTGCAAGCACAATATCTTTGATTTTATCTGTCAATATATCCTGACATCGTTGTCTTAGGTTAAATGTTACAATTGATTTCAATGAAAGTCCACATACGATCCATACATAACTATGCATTCACTACCAATTAATAACAGTACCTACATACATTTCATAGCTAAAATTATAACATTAAAGTTAATCACCACTCACGTACACACAAGTTATTATTTAGATTAGCCGAGTTTAGTCCCGAGGCTAAATTATCATAATGTTTAGCATGAAATAGCAATAAGTTAGCTTTGAAGTTACCGCCGTAAAGTTATGCTTTAGTTTAGTTCGCGTTCAATAACGCTAGGTCACAGTATCACGTCCTGGACGGGTGGACGTATTCCTTCCAGGATATGATAGTGTGACCCATTTGAACCCCATAAAGCCTAGGCGAAAATTTATGGGATTCGAGAAAACCCAATTTTGAAAATTTCACAGAATTTGCCACTAAATATCACATTATCTCTAAACACTCAAACTTAATGGCGTTTATTAATTCCATTGGATTCATAATACTTTATCAAACCTTTCGATGTACCTAACAAAATTTTCTCAAACATCATCCACTTAAAAGTTAAAGAAAAAGGTTTAATTACCATTTTCAAAAATAATGTACTTAAATGAACTTTGACTCATTCTCTTCCTTTGAGTTAACGCGTACAAATTCTAGAAAGACATCTTCATTTAACGAGATTTAAAGGTTACGAAAAAATTAAGAGAAAAGGTCTTTGCAAATTGTTGAAATATTCAAACATTGTGTTATAAATGTTAAAATCGAATTAATTAACTGGTCATGCTATCATGACGCTATTTCAGAAATTTTCTGAAACTAAGGATAATAAATAGATAGAGGATTTTTTTAAAACGCCTCAAATGCCGACGTCAATCAATCAATCTGCTTAGCTTTTTCCCAACTATGTTGGGGTCGGCTTCTAGTCTAACCGGATGCAGCTGAATACCAGTATTTTATATGGAGCGACTGCCTATCTGACCTCCACAACCCAGTTTTGTCCCTCAAATGCCGACGTATGTATTAGATATTCTAATAGTGTGACATACTCGTACGTCGACGTGTACTGTATGTTTAAATACACGCAAAAGCGACAATTTAAGTAAACCGTGACCAGCGAGTACACTGTAAGTCATGTAAAAACATAGCCGCTCCGTGACTTGTGACCTGGTCATGCCGACCTGGGTGCCTAACGTGTGATGGGTGGCTGGGAGGTTAGGATTTAAGACGTAGTGGGATGGCATAAACAAGTTAATTAATTCGATTAAGTTTAACATTTCAAACGCAATATTGTTGCAAATATTTAGAGATCAAAAAATCGCTGGCAAAGGTCGAATTTGCAAATTTTTGAAATAATTAATTTCAAAAAGCAAATTCGACCTTTGCTAGCGATTGTTTCATCTCTAAATATTTTTTTTACCTTTGTAAGTCGTTGGATAGCATAATAAATGAAGATGTCTTCCCCGTAATTTGTACGCTTAATACCATACAATTTTTTTGAGATAAGTAAATGGAGTCAAAGTTCATATACCTACGTAGATAATTTTAGGATTCCGTACTTAATGGTAAAAAAGGAACCCTTATGGTGTGACTCAGTCTGTCTGTCTGTCTGTCTGTCACAGCTGGATATCTCAAGAATTATTAATGCTATCAACTTGAAATTTGGAGCAATTTTAGATGACGTTTACCCAACTATTTTGCAAATAAGAAAGAAGTAAAAATATTTTTATTTTTTTTGTAACAGGGACTGAAAGGGGGTCTTAAAAATTCAAAGTGGGGCTACTAGGCTAGGGCATGTGGGGTATCATATGAAAGAGCGCTGCTTGCACATTCTCAAACATTTTTTTGTTTTCGACTTTTGATGAAAAATGTAAAAAAAATACCGTTCCCCCCCTTATCTCCGAAGTTTGCAAAGATAAAAATCTGAAATTAGTCTATGTGATAGAAGTTTATGTAAAGATTACAGGAAAATAAAACGATGTCTCTAAATAGCACACTTTTTCAGGAATCGGAACGGAACCCTCGGTGCGCGAGTACGACTCGCTCTTGACCGGTTTTTTGAAAATGGTTAAAACTTTTCCTTTAACTTTTTACTGATTGACGTTTGACAAACTTTGGTTACCTACATCGAAAGGTTTGATAAAATATTACGTACCCAATGGAATATCAATGAAGACATTAGAGATTACATTGGAGAGTTTAGAGAAAAGTGATATTTAGTGGCGAATTATGGGAAATTTAAAAAAATACATAATTATTGGGTTTTCTTGAATCCCATGAATTTTCGTCTAGGCTTTATGGGGTGCAAATGGGTCACACTATCACGTCCTGGAAGGAATAGGTACCTACGTCAAATTACAAGTCACCCTGTATAAAGCTAAGAATAATGATCTAGCACTGTTTATGTAACATAACATCACGCCTTGTTTCCCCGCAGGGTTAGGCAGAGGTGTATCTATAGTATACTCGCATATCGCCAGGCCAGGTATGTGTAAGTCTCATGTAATGGGGGACGAGCCTATTGCCATCAATCGGGCACTAATCACAGATTCCAGACTGCTACTGAGAAATTCCTGACGGAAAAACGCAAAAACACTTAGCACGACCTGGGAATCGAACCCAGGTCCTCTTGCTCAGAAGTAGCGCTTGCAACCACTAAACCAACGAAGCATTGTAGGAATAATAATCCATCTCTATATAAGGCTCCTAAAGACAGAGGCGATATTGCGTCGCTCCTGTGTGTATGGTCGAGCGCGATTCCATAGAAATTGTTCTACGGATATAATATCGCAAAATCGCGTCGCGACGCGATATCGCCTCTGTCTGTAAGAGTCTTACCGAGACCCCTCCGTGCCTCGGAAAACACGTTAAGCTGTTGGTCCCGGCTGCCATTCGTGGATCTTAGACAGTCGTTACGGCTACGGGTCGTCAGAAGCCCGAAAGTCTGACAATCAGTCTTACCAAAGGGTATCGTATTGGGAAAAGACTAGGCAGATGATGATGATGATTTATGTGTTAATGAGTTAAGACCTTCGCTGCTAATAGCGTGTTATTATTTAATTTGCTAGTCATTAATCTGTTGTTTAAACAAATGTTTGTTGACAAGTTGCCGTCGAGTCGCTATTAATTATTTTGTGTTTTTTCTATAGGTACCTACCTAATTAATTCTTGTCCATTTTGAATTGATACTAATGTTATCGTTTAACAGTTAAACGATATCCGATTTCTATCCGTTATCCGATTGCTTTTTCGAAAGAAAATAAAAAAATAAATACGATCGTACTGCAGTTTCATATTCGCGATAGTACGAGAGTTTCTATTGCTTACTGGTTGAACCAGCAGTAATATAGCTTGTACTTACAAAGCATGGAAGCATCTTAATATATTGACAGAAAAAGAAACAGCATAGATTTCGTTGCTTTATGAAAACTATATTGTCAATTAAAACCTATAAATCAACTTAGATACGCAAGTCCTAACAACTGAAGCCCTTTGTTCGATGGTTTCTATACTGAATATAATTTAGCCTGGAAAGCCTCTTAGAAAGCTAAGAGAAATGCTCTATTAAAGTCCCCTATAGGTTTGTGCACTCTTGCTTCGGGTAATGTATAGTCTCATTTTACTGTCATAGTGCGCTGTAAATCATTGGATAGGGTTGTAAGGTTGGTGTAATCAAATATAGACGTGAGTTTAATGAGATGACGTTTACTGCAGAACAAAGTTTTGTTAATTTACTAGAAGGGGTAATAGCTTTTTGTACGCATGGTGACCGAGAGGGTTTACGTTCAAAGTTCTTTTTCTCATATGCAGTGATGAAAAGATCCGACAGTCAGCTGTTAGGTTGTGCGGCTGTAGTGTCTGCCAAGCGAGCGGGTCAACTTATACTACAGATTAATACAGATGAGACACTCCGCAAAATCGTTTAAATAAAATGAAAGAAGAAAGAAGAAAGGAGAAGAGAAGTGTTTGTGGCCTTTATGAAATGTGATTAGTTTAATTTCGCTAAAAATGTTGTTCCCACGAGTAGATACCAGCAAGAAACCCCATTTGAGCAAGGTACAGATGCAATCAGTAGATCATGAGTAATGTGTTCATGGGAAAAGTTTTGTTGTCAAAGCAACGTCACTTTTGGATTTGACTGTTCACACCGTTCACACCGATAACGTGAGTACGTCAAGAATAACTTCTGCTGACCTCTGAAGAGATTTTATTCCTACAGGTCTTATACAGGATGTATCAGAAAGGTGTCAAATTTAAGGCTGTGGTACGTACAGACCATCAAAATTAACAACTTTCTCCATAAGGTACCAACATCTTAATCGCGGAAAAATTATCAACTGCCCTATACCTACTAAACTTCAACACTACTCGACCCAAATGTATGGGATGGCTGATTACTTTTCTGATACACCGTGTACAGACACAGTGTAATTGTTTTTTTTTAAATTGTATAATTATCATCATCATCATTTCAGCCGAAATACGTCCACTGACATATGCCTTCGCTATAGTGGCGATAAATTCAAGTATCGGAGGCAGGTAACCCTTAACCGTGTACTATTTCGCTAGATAGTTCGTGAGCACCGAACGTCGAGGAGCGTTGTGTGAAAGCGCGCATATCTTGCACATAGTTTAGACAGGATATAATATGTGGGTTATCATTTGTTTAGGGAAGTGAAATTGAGGAAAATAATTGTAGAATTTGATGGGATTATAATAGAATCTTAACTTTGAATGGAGCAAAATGGTCAGTGATTGGTCATATTTTTGAAGCGTCAAAAGGTATAATTTATGTTTACGTTTCGCTTATTACTGACGTCACAGAATGCATATTAGTACAACTGACGTGTAAAAGTGTTTGTACAATCCTATTTACAGAAACAATATCATTTAAATAGTTTCGCTTAGCACAATTTGATCTTTTGAAAATTATGAGACAAGACACAATATCAAAGTATCTAAATGTAGAGTAGGTAATAAACTACTAATCTAGACTAAAATAATATTTCTAATTATTAAAAACATCACAATCACACTAATATTATAAAGGCGAAAGTTTGTGGGTGTTTGAATGTTTGTTACTTCTTCACGCTCAAACGGCTTGACCGATTTGGATGAAATTTGGTATGTAGATAGCTTAACCCTGGATTAACACTTAGGCTACGTTTTATCCCAGTCCACGCGGGGGAAACCGTGGGGCGTAGCTAGATAAAATAAACTGGTATAGGTAGTATGTTATCCATCACAACATTTCACAGGTGGGTGACTAGCTGACGCAGGCATTTGAGTCCTTCATGTAACCATGTACCATTAAACGCAGAGAAAACCGCAGGAGTGGTGAGCTTGTAATGGCGAAAAGGCTCCCACATACAGGCGCGACGCGACGGTGTACGTAGAACAATTTCCATTAAGTTTTCATAGAAATTATTCTACTAGAGTCGCGTCGCGACTGTCTACGGCAGCTTTAAAGATAAATTATGTATTTTTAGAAAGAATTTTCTTACACTTGCATTGCTGTTTATTAAAAGATGAGGTCTTTAATATCACATTCTTTGACAGAAATATGCAGTACGAGTCAACCACAAGATTGTGGTGATCTTCAAGGATATTAAAATAAATCTTTTTATTGTCTTGGAAATATTTTTCTTAGTGTCACATTGCTGCATAGATGTGTCATAGTGCTCTTGGACTAGATGTGTCTTATGACGACGATGTGTTTTTGTGTTGATGAGCATATGTCAACCCCATTCTCTTTCTTTCATCGCTAATCGAATGTTACTTTGTCTAGGCTCTCAACTCCCTAATTGCGTAACACACGGTACATACATTGCTTCATACGTTCGAAAAATTTGTCTGCTCAACAACGTAAATAACGCAATTAATGTTGTTGAATTGTCAAAATGAAACGGATTCCGATTGACAGTGTGTTACGAAATTAGGATGCATGATGAAGCATTCTTCGCGTGGAATTTGGGAATACATATATTGTTAATTAATTATATAGTCAGTCAAGAATTTAAAGAACAAGCTATATCTTAGAACTGCAATGAATATTACAAAATGTTGCTCATAAAAAAGGAAAACTCAAAGCTAAGTACATTAACAATCAGACTTATTGCGCACTTGCTCATACCACATGTTTCGAGATGTAGCACTTGATAGCAATTCAATTCAAGCAAGCCTGGCATAAGCTTAAGAATGAGCTTAGTTAGAATTTATGCTGCGATTCACACTGATATTGGAAGTTATATGCAACAAGTATGCCTTTCATTGCCTTATTTGTCTGTCAGCAATCTTGGTGAGAATTTAGACGGGCTTGTGGCTCATATAAGTATAACAGCTTCTTCTCGGTCCGTGGATGGTTGGCCGAGACCCTTCCTAACCTCGGAAAGCACGGTAAGCCGTTGATCCCGCTGGCTGCCATTCGTGGATCTTTGACAGTCGTTACGGGTCGTCAGAGGCCCGAAAGTCTGACAACCAGTCTTACCAAGGCGTATCGTATTACCCAGTAGCTGGGTTGTGGAGGTCATATAGGCAGTCGATCCATGAAAAATACTGGTATTCAGCTGCATCCGGTTTGACTGCCGACCAACATAGTTGGGAAAAGGCTCGGCAAATGATGAATCTTGGTGAGAAAACAATTCTCACCAAGATTCCTGTCGTATGTCTTTTTCTGTTTGAAATATTAACAGAACTATTTGCTAGAAAGCCAGAGTATCGTATCGTTAAGTATTTATTTTGAAATATAATATTGTACTTAGGACGTATTTACTTTGTTAATGCATATTTCACACATGGTGTGAAAATGATTTCAAAAGTGATGTGCAAGCCTTTTTTATTATCACTCAGGAGTAGACCTATTATGGCTAGGTTTAGTCACTAAACGATAGATCCTAACATTGAATGACTGCGAAAATCGACTTTCGGGAAAATATAAACAATCTGCCTAGCCTTTTCCCAATTATGTTGGGGTCGGCTTCCAGTCTAACCCGATATAGCTGAATATCAGTATTTTACATGGAGCGACTGCCTATCTGACCTCCACAACCCAGTTACTGGTTAATACTATACCAGACTCAGACAGACTTTCGGTATTCTGACTAACGACTGTCAAAGGTCCACGAATGACAGCCGGGACTAACGGCTTAACGTGCTTTCCGAGGCATGGAGGGGTCTCGGTATGTAAAGATGGTCACCCATCCACTGACCAATCCCGGCAAGCGTAGCTTAACCTGGTGGATCAACCTGTGCGGCTGTTATTACTTAGCCACGAGCTCCTTCGGTAAAATCTAATGTAGGTAATTATGTCAGATTGACAAAGACACTTGAGCGCATTCATACTAGATGGGACCACAAGCAAGTGCAAAAAATGTCCTCAACAATTCCTTGAGGCATACAGTTACTGCTTTCCTGGAATATGTCCCTCGATCAAAAACACGCATCATAATTATCATAATTATGTTCAGATATGATAGTTGCCTAGCCCTTTGGGTATCATTAGCGTCACGCCTATGATCCGGTTATGTAAGCCTGCAAGTAATTTACTTCTAAGGATAGCCACAGAAGGATACAACTTTCAAGTTTTCGCAATTTCTATTCACGCATAATACCTAAGTATTAATATTGGATACACTTTGGTTATATTGTAGCACGAATGGTTTGTTGTTTAAAAGTTGTAATCGGAAAACAATATTGTAAATAATACGTTTTACGTGGAACCGTGAGATGTGGAAAAGGGCTTGCGTTTGTTTTTGAACTTCTTATTCTTATTCTTGGACTAGCTTCTGCCCGCGACTTCGTCCGCGTTAAATTTCTTGTAGCCCCCACCCAAAAACCCCGACGCATCGCATCGCAATGCCTGCCCGTGCTATTACTTCGCGCTCGGCTCCTGAGGGCCCTAGCGTGATGTTAAATAGACTATATCCTTCCGCATCGCCTGCATGCGCTATTACTTCGCGCTCGGCTCCTAAGGGCCCTAGCGTGATGTTAAATATACTATATCCTTCCCCATCGCTTGCCCGCGCTATTACTTCGCGCTCAGCTCCTAAGGGCCCTAGCGTGATGTTAAATATCCTATATCCTTCCGCATCGCCTGCCCGCGCTATTACTTCGCGCTCGGCTCCTAAGGGCCCTAGCGTGATGTTAAATAGCCTATAACCTTCCGCATCGCCTGCCCGCGCTATTACTTCGCGCTCGGCTCCTAAGGGCCCTAGCGTGATGTTAAATAGCATATGTCCTTCCGCATCGCCTGCCCACGCTATTACTTCGCGCTCGGCTCCTAAGGGCCCTAGCGTGATGTCAAATAGCTTATATCCTTCTCCATCGCCTGCCCGCGCTATTACTTCGCGCTCGGCTCCTAAGGGCCCTAGCGTGATGTTAAATAGCCTATATCCTTCCGCATCGCCTGCCCACGCTATTACTTCGCGCTCGGCTCCTAAGGGTCTTAGCGTGATGTTAAATAGCCTATATCCTTCCGCATCGCCTGCCCGCGTTATTACTTCGCGCTCGGCTCCTAAGGGCCCTAGCGTGATTTTAAATAGCCTATATCATTCCGCATCGCCTGCCCGCGCTATTACTTCGCGCTCGGCTCCTAAGGGCCCTAGCGTGATTTTAAATAGCCTATATCCTTCCGCATCGCCTGCCCGCGCTATTACTTCGCGCTCGGCTCCTAAGGGCCCTAGCGTGATGTTAAATAGCCTATAGCCCTCCTCAAGAACTGGGTTATAAAATGCAAAAAGATTTTTTCAAATCCGACTGGGGTAGTTCCAGAGATAGCGCGTTCAAACAAACTAACAAAAAAAACCGGTCAAGAGCGAGTCGGACTCGCGCACCGAGGGTTCCGTTCCGATTTCTGAAAAAGTGTGCTATTTAGAGACATCGTTTTTTTTTTCCTGTTATCTTTACATAAACTTGCATCACATAGAATAATTTCAGATTTTTCTCTTTGCAAACTTCGGAGATAAGGGGGGGGGAACGGTATTTTTTTTTACATTTTTCATGAAAAGTCGAACACTGTGCGGCCTAAAAAAAAATAAAAATATGTTTGAGAATGCGCAAACAGCGCTCTTTCATATGATACCCCACATGACCTAGTAGCCCAACTTTGAATTTTTAAGACCCCCTTTCAGCCCATGTTGCAAAAAAAATACATATCGTTTTATTTGTTTCTTATTTGCAAAATAGTTGAGTAAATATTATCTAAAACTGTTCCAAATTTCAAGTTGATAGCATTAGTAGTTCTTGAGATATCCAGCTGTGACAGACAGAGAGACAGACAGACAGACTGAGTCACACCATAAGGGTTCCTTTTTACCATTTTGGTACGGAACCCTAAAAACAAACTCTTCCGCTGTATTCCACCGACATTTTGGACAACGCCATCTATGGGTAAATTGATAAAACGTCCGCTCTAAACATGTTTGCTCAAGAGGAACCGGTATGAATTAAAGTTATTTTGCGTTTTAGTAATTTTATATTATCTCCGAAACTGTATGACCAATTGCCATACTGTAAAGGCCAAATCTTATCTCCATGATGTCCTTGTGATCATAAAATATCTTATTTTGATAAGGATTAATGTTTTGTTGTTTAAATAATCATCCAAACGTAAGTATGTCTAAAAAATACTTTTTTAAAACAATAAAAGATGTATAAAAGATAAAAAAGATAGAAATATGGTGTCGCGGACTTTTTTGTAGAATTATTTAAGACGGACCAAACTGCCATACATTGTTATCAATTATAAACAACCGTTTAGGCAGCGCATGCAAAAAAGTCTGTTTAAAGAGGTATTTCTTTCCGACTTGTTAGACAAAACTTGTGATAGCTCGGCTAATATGCATGATATAAATATAATTTATAGCCTATAGCACTCAGGAATAATGTAGCTTTCTACCAGTGAAAAAATTTTTAGAATTGGATCATTAGTTCCGGAGATTACCCCCTACATACAAACTTACATACAAATTTTACCTCTTTATAATATTAGTATAGATTTAGCTTTGAAGATTTACATTTGCACTTATGGACTTATATTTAATGCTTTATTTGGACTTATAATAAAAGTTAACTTAACTTAACTTAGCTTTAATTGATTGCGGCGCTTGTAAGCTCAAATACGAATTATTATGATTATCATTATTATGATTGTATGAAAAAATCCATATTTAAGCAAAATATGAGTTATACAATGAACTGCTTTTATTTTGTACTAACTGACCCGACAGACGTTGTCCTGTCCCAATTTCAATAATTCAAAATTCCCATAGAAAATCCACTTTAAGTTTTCCCGAATTTTCCAATTTTCCTTACCGATTAAACCTTTCCTGGACTACAAACACTTCAAAACCAAAATCAGCAAAATCGGCCCAGCAGTTCTCGAGTGTTAGCGAGACAAACTAACAGCAATTGATTTTTATGTATATAGATATACACATATAGATATAGATGATAAGTCGCCTAATATTAGGGAATCCATGGACAAAATTATCGAAATGGTTTATTGGTAAGATCGTAAAATAATTTACTTTTTCCAATTAGTTAGGCCTTTTTAGTGTATTGCAATGGTTGGTTTTTGTAGGTCAGTAAAAATGTGTGGGATTGGCACATCCGTAAGTAATTAATTATTTGTAAACATATTGATTGTTTAATTTAATCAAAAACTTATACACATGATTGTTTTTTATTGATGTTTTATTTGATTATGATGAATTGACCATGAGAATGTAAAGGAGTGGTCGTCTTTCGTACTATGGCATTGAATATGGCTAAATCATATTGTATATGACATAGGTAAGCTAAATGTGTTTATAATACACGATGCGAAACAGTACAAAATTGTAGATAGATGACAGTACAGGGTAAAATAAGAAAAATCAGCAATCCAACATTATCACTAAGAAGAGACAGCTTTTCGATAATTTGGAAAATAAGTTGAATTTAAGAAACTAAATGAAATAAAGAAGAAAAAAATAGTCACTTATACCAATTTATTTGGGGTTGGCGCAACATGTCTTTTCTTCCATAGGTACTTCTCTATAGTCGTCATCTCGGTAGTAACCGCCTTTCTAGCCATATTGTCGTTAACACAGTCTATCCATCAATTCTTTGGTCTTCCCCCACTGCAGAGAAAATCTGTGTTTGAATTCAATTGATCAATTGGAACTTCTGCATTTGTTTATTCTGTGATATCAATAACAATGAGTGCTAGAAGACGCCCACGTTGACAGATGAGCCGACTGTCATGTCAGTTTAATGCCTACGATTACTAAAGAGGCGTAACACATACAAAAACTGCCAGCAAAAAATAGTGCTAACTTTTTTAGTCTGTGGCAATGACCGACCTATATCACGAGTTATATTAATGAACACGATTTATGATTAAATGTCTATCTTTATTTTTAGTTTTATTAGAAAAAGGTAGAGAAGATAGTAACAGTTGTGTAACGGCTAAGATAACCTAACAGCTAAGTTGATAACGGCGATCGAGGGGTCATTAATATTTAACACTAGCTGACCCGACAAGCGTCAAAATTCGCTTAGAAAATGCACTTTCAGTTTTCTCGAATTTTACAATAGATTTTTATTTATAGAGATATATTAGAATTTTATTGCTTAGAATCTTTTCTCATTATTTGACATTATTTACCGACGATTCTAATTTAATTTTTTTATTAGTGGCTTTTCTGGACATGATATTTATTCAGATTTGTTATTGTAGTGTACAGAAAAGAATCTATATAAAAGATAATAAAAGAATAAAAATAACAATTTATTTAAATTTAAATCAAATGATGGTTTAAAAAATAGGTTTTATTTTTATTCTTCTTTTATATAGATTCTTTTCTATTTTGTTATGTACCTGGTACCTACTTATTGAACGGCCTACACTGTCCTCCTACTTGAAAATATTGTAAAAGCCAGTTATTGTTACTCGACTGTGGCGAAGCCAAAAAAGGATGGTTATGTGTTTGACCTGTATTGTATGTATGTCCGTCCCTATTTACCCTCGTAACTACTAAACGGCTGAACTGATTTTGATGAATTATATGTCGTTAGATTCGTCTTTATTGCGCGAGTCTCACTGGATATATTAAAATTATAAAAAATCTAAATGGCGGCTTTTTGGCTTTTTGACAAAATTTATGTCATGTATTAAAAAGAAATTGATTTTGAAATTAAAATTACAGCGTATATAGAAAAAAAAAAAAACAAAATAAAAATAATCCTGTTTTTCACCATTAAAATTTTTAATTATCAGAGCGTCAAAAAAGAAATATTGTTGAAATTTAAAACAACTAACTCACCAAAAATAAAAACACAAAAATAGTTTTTTTATAATCACAAAATATTCTTCTGAAAACACGTAGACGCCACTTCAGAACACCTATTTCTGTTCCCCAGATCACTCGAGATTAAAAGATCACTTGAATCACTCGTAACTGGAGAGGTGCGCTCGGTCCACACTTGTGCCGGCAACTGGCGTGGCGTGGCGCTTCCAGCCGGCCTGCGTTGCGTTACATCTATGTTATGCGGGAAAAATAAAACAGACTACAAAGCTTCAAAGACACTAAGGAACCCATCTAGGTCCAATTTTTTTTGGATAAACAGTGCTCGGAAAAAGCTCAAGAACAAAGAGCTTGAGAATGTATGATGACATTAATAATTTTATGAAATTATGAAATATGCTCTTTTTCCATCCATTCGGTCTGCGAAATGTAGGTAACATTTTTTTTGGCATTATTTTACTGGTAGACCATACTAGAAAGTATTATTTCTTGAAACTAAATAACGCATGGAATTTTAAAGATAACTTACCCCTTCGATATTACAGTTGGCTGATTTTTAGGGTTCCGTACCTCAAAAGGAAAAAAACGGAACCCTTATAGGATCACTCGTGTGTCTGTCTGTCTGTCTGTCCGTCTGTCACAGCCAATTTGCTCCGAATCTACCGGACCGATCAAGTTGAAATTTAGTCTACATATGGATTTCTGTGACCCAAACACGTACGGCTAAAGTAAATAATTGAACTTTGAATCCCCACATTCAAAGTTCAATTATTTACTATTTAAGTTTCAATTAGTCACTTTTAGTGGGCAAATAAGAAAATTTAAAAAAAGTTTTGCAAACTGTACCGTGTGATATCAAATGAAAAGGGTTACTATGAGGGTCCCAAATGTATTTTTATTATTATTTTAAAATAAATCGTTTTAAAGTTATTTAAGAAAATAGACGGAAATTGACCATTCCCCCCCCCCCTTATCTCCGAAACTACTAAGCCTAAAATTTTTAAAAAAATACAGAAAATAGTTTTATACTTGTAGATTACAGGAAAACCTATAACATAAAAAGTTAAGGTCTTAAAATAACATGGTAAATGTCTCAATATTGTGAGTACAAACATACATTTACTGTTGGACTTGGAATGTATGGGAGAACATGTTTTTCAACTGTAATGTTAAGTTTGTTCTTGAAATAATTTCATCCCAACTACGGAACCCTTCATTGTGCGTAGTCTGACACGCACTTGGCCGGTTTTCAACAGTCAGATAACTTTTAACCGAAGAATAAATATGACACTTTGACATATTTTCTATACAAAAGTAGTCAAACCGCCATATTTATCTATACTAATATTATAAAGAGGTAAAATTTGTATGTAAGTTTGTAAGTTTGTATGTTTGTAAGTTTGTAAGTTTGTATGTAGGGGGTAATCTCCGGAACTAATGATCCAATTCTAAAAATTTTTTCACAAGTACAAAGCTACATTATTCCTGAGTGCTATAGGCTATAAATTATATTTATATCATGCATATTAGCCGAGCTATCACAATTTTTGTCTAACAAGTCGGAAAGAAATACCTCTTTAAACAGACTTTTTTTGCATGCGCTGCCTAAACGGTTGTTTATAATTGAGTACAATGTATGGCAGTCTGGTCCGTCTTATATAATTCTACAAAAAAGTCCACGACACTATATTTCTATCTTTTATATTTTATCTTTTATACATCTTTTATTGCTTTAAAAAAGTATTTTTTAGATATACTTACGTTTGGATGATTATTTAAACAACAAAACATTAATCCTTATCAAAATAAGTTATTTTATGATCACAAGGACATCATGGAGATAAGATTTTGCCTTTACAGCATGTCAATTGGTCATACAGTTTCGGAGATAATATAAAATTACTAAAACGCAAAATAACTTTAATTCATACCGGTCGCTCTTGAGCGAACATGTTTAGTGCGGACGTTTTATCAATTTACCTATAGTTGGCGTTGTGAAAATAAGTAATTTTTCTGAATTGCGAGATTTTCCGCGGATTGACGACCCTCTCGATTTATTATTTCAATAATGTCGGTTGAATACAGCGGAAGAGTTTGTTTCTTTGTTAGTTTGTTTAAACGCGCTATCTCTGGAACTACCCCACTCGGATTTGAAAAAATCTTTTTGGATTTTATAACCCAGTTCTTGAGGAGGGCTATAGGCTATTTAACATCACGCTAGGGCCCTTAGGAGCCGAGCGCGAAGTAATAGCGCGGGCAGGCGACGCGGAAGGATATAGTCTATTTAATATCAAGCTAGGGCCCTTAGGAGCCGAGCGCGAAGTAATAGCGCGGGCAGGCGATGCGGAAAGATATAGTCTATTTAACATCACGCTAGGGCCCTTAGGAGCCGAGCGCGAAGTAATAGCGCGGGCAGGCGACGCGGAAGGATAATAGTCTATTTAACATCACGCTAGGGCCCTTAGGAGCCGAGCGCGAAGTAATAGCGCGGGCAGGCGATGCGGAAGGATATAGTCTATTTAACATCACGCTAGGGCCCTTAGGAACCGAGCGCGAAGTAATAGCGCGGGCAGGCGATGCGGAAGGATATAATTATGCTATTTAACATCACGCTAGGGCCCTTAGGAGCCGAGCGCGAAGTAATAGCGTGGGCAGGCGATGCGGAAGGATATAGGCTATTTAACATCACACTAGAGACCTTAGGAGCCGAGCAAAAAGAAAAAATGTCAGAAAGGATGCTTAAGCGCAAACGAAGTAATAGCGCGGGCAGGCGTTACGATGCGATGTGTCGTTGGGGACAAGAAATTTCACGCGGGCGAAGTCGCGGGCAGAAGCTAGTTCCATATATATAAAAGTTATCTGACGATTGAAAAATTAGGTCCGGGCCGCGTATATAGAAATGCTACTTCAGTACGGCGGCCCTCAGGCGGAGACGAATACCTAGAGTTAGCGCATTTCCAGGCGTTAAACACACGTAAATGCTGGTATTCCGTATTTCGCATTTACGCGGAATTAGCATTTACTAGCATTTACGTGTGTTTAACGCCTGGAAATGACTCTATCGTCTCCGCCTGAAGGGACGTACTGAAGCAGCATTTCTATATACGCGTCCAGGCCCGCTCGGCCCGAAGAATAATACCGGGATATTTCTGTTTTGATAGACGTAAAAATATCGATGTATAGTCAGACAGTGGCCCTAAGTAAAGTTTTTCTTTCATAAAAAAAAGCCGGCCAAGTGCGTGTCGGACCACGCACAATGAAGGGTTCCGTTGTTGAAAAGAATTTATCCCAAAAACAAACTTGACATTATAATCCCAAAAAAAATTTTTTCATGTGATAAAATTACAAATTAACAATTTCCGGACTTTTTCCTTTAAGGCTCTTACAGACAGAGGCGATATCGCGGTCGCGACGCGATATTTCGATATTATATCCGTAGAAAAATATCGCGTCGCGACGCGATATCGCCTCTGTCTGTAAGAGCCTTTACTCGTGCTGTGAGACCTTGCTTCTTGCCAAATTTCATTATTATAGGTCAACGGGAAGTACCCTTTATGTTTTGATTTATTTATTATTATTTTATTTATTTTTTGAGTATTAAAATAAGTCACATAATGGCCGTATGTTTTTATTGCGTTGACTCAGAAGCTTGATTTTTGTAGAACTCCAAGGGACCGTAGACTTACGTATTTGATAATAATTTCAACTTGATACCTCCACGCGTTCCTGAGAAAAACGGTCTTGACAGACAGACAGACGGACAATGAAGTGATCCTATAAGGGTTCCGTTTTTAGGGTTCCGTACCTCAAAAGGAAAAAACGGAACCCTTATAGGATCACTCGTGTGTCTGTCTGTCTGTCCGTCTGTCCGTCTGTCACAGCCACTTTGCTCCGAATCTAATAGACCGATTAAGTTAAAATTTGGTACACATATGGATTTCTGTGACCCAAACACGTACAACTAAAGTAAATATATGAATTTTGAATATGAGAGTCACTTTTAGGGGGAAAATAAGAAAATTAAAAAAAAAAGTTTTGTAAACTGTACCGAGTGACATATCAAATGAAAGGGCTTACTATGAGGGTCTCAAATATATTTTTTTAATAATTTTAAAATTTATTGTTTTAAAGTTATTTAAGAAAATAGACGAAAATTGACCATTCCCCCCCCCCTTATCTCCGAAACTACTGAGCCTAAAATTTTGAAAAAAATATAGAAATTAGTTCTACACCTGTAGATTACAGGAAAACCTATAAGAAGTCTGTGGTCTTAAAATAACATGGTAAATCTATATATATAAAAAAATCAAAGTCCTGACTGAGTCACTGACTAATATACCAACGCACAGCCCAAACCAATGGACCTAGAGACTTGAAATTTTGCACATAGATACCTTATATAGTGTAAACATCCACTAAGGAAGGATTTTTGGAAATTCCATCCCTAAGGGGGTAAAACAGGGGATGAAAGTTTGTATGAAAAATCCTATCCCTTGAGTTAATAGACTTGAAACTTAGCACGAATATTCATCTAAGTAAATTATAAAGTTTATCATTTTTAGTTTTCCTAAACTACCCCCTAAGGAGGGATTGGGGGTGTCAAAGATTGTATGGAGGAACTTTAACACGCGGTCGGATTAACTCAAAACTCAGTTTTTATACTTGAGACCAAAAATTAAGACTAACGTGTATTAGGGTTTTCCAAAAATCTACCCCTAAGGGGTGAAAAGTTAATTTTATAGCTGAGGATTTTATTGGGGGCTTGATAAACTCTAAAATTGGTGTAAATAATGTTTGAGTCAAGTTATGGAAACATGCCAGACGATTTTTGAAATTCTTTAGGTATCTATCTGTGTTCGTGAAAACAGAGATACAGTTTATATGAAAAATCTTGTTAATTTGGTTAA
Organism: Cosmia trapezina; assembly: GCA_905163495.3. Taxonomy (NCBI): domain Eukaryota; kingdom Metazoa; phylum Arthropoda; class Insecta; order Lepidoptera; family Noctuidae; genus Cosmia; species Cosmia trapezina. The sequence goes on along the minus strand of LR991020.1, from coordinate 28,192,376 downwards.
TGAACTTGAAACTTAGCACAAATACTTGCATAAGTAAGTAATAATGTTTGTCATTATTAGTTTTTCAAAACTACGCCTCAAATGAGGTTTAGGGATGTTAAAGTTTGTATAGAAGAATTTTAAAGCGCAGTCCGATTAAAAAAATGGTACTTTGAGTCAAGTTAGGAAACTTGCCAAACGAATTTTCACCGATTTTGACGGCATATAGCTGATGTTTTAAGGAGTAACTTAGGCTATTTTTATTTTAGAAAAATAATTAGGGTTCCGCGCAAGAAAATTAAAATCCATGAAATCAGACAACCACGTAGGTACAGCCCAGTACAAACTTACTAAGCCTCCGCTGTCTATTACGGCTATAACAACAAATAATAAAAATAAAGCAAAGTTAAAAATTTAATTTTTATTTTATTTTTTGTCCCCGTACAATAAACTTTTCATTTTGAAAAAAAAAAAAAAAATTTAGATCTAGCATGTGGGGTGTCATGTCATTATTTCATCACCGCTGCTCTCAAAACGGTGAAGGAAAACTTCGTGAGGAAACCGGCATGTCCTAGAACCAAAAATTCGAGGACATGTGACATCTACCAACCCGCACTGGGCCCGCGTGGTGGATTACCGCCCACTCCCTCTCACCGAGAGGAGGCCTATGTCCCAGCAGTGGGAACATTATAGGCTGATTATGTGTTATGTGGGGTGTCATCATCTAAAACTCATTGAGTAGAGTACAAACATATTTTTTTTTATCTTTTAAAATTAAGAAATAGGGGGCCGTAAAAGTTGTCCATTTTAGACCATTTTTGTACGAGCTCTAGCGCAATAATTCAACAAATTAGGAATTTGAAACTTCTTTATACCATGTAAGTACCATGAATACTGTATTTAATCAACAATATTGAAAACGGCGATTCATAAGGTATTTTGTTTAAACAGGGGTGATTTTCTGCAACTGCAAAAAAGAACCTTGTAATTCACAGTATCATTATAAAATAAGTAAAAAGTTATCTTCGCGATTGTTAAACATATAAAATGGTACGGAACCCTTCGTGCGCGAGTCCGACTCGCACTTGACCGGTTTTTTTCCTTTTGAGGTACGGAACCCTAAAAACTATAAATACATCTCATAATAAAAGTCTGTTTCATATGACGTGTAATATTAACCTTTTAACGTAAAGATTGAAGGTACAGATATTCTTTCATGATTGGATAAGTACGTTAGCGATACTTGACCCAAATCTCAAGGGTATGTGTACGTAAATCGCCGTGATGAGAGCACTTCTGTTATCAGAAGAAAGTGCCATTATTGTTGCACTGATTACGTTGTACAATTATCTATATGTTTTATCAGTTATTTAGGTAATATAACATATGAGTAATGTTTAATATAAAAACCTGTGCTTTGATTTTTTTCATTGCCTCATATTGGCTTGCTCTTGATCTCGATCTCGTGATGGAAAGCGATGGATGCGGTCTACAATCGGAACGAGCATGCCCAGAATATGCCTGATCATTGTTTAATCTTGCCTTTGAATATTTAAATTTGAGTACACTAATATATTTTTTTTGTCGATTAGTTATGCATGACGGCGGGAACGTGGGCACAGAAATAGGTGGTTCATCTCTCCGACCCTGTGGTAAGGGTTCCATTGCGTGGGTTACTCAGGCAAACCAATATGATGCTGTGGCAAGACTATTACTGAAGAGTATACAGAAGTAATGACTAGGTATAGGTACTGTGAACTTGATAGGTTCGATGGTAGAGTGCCTCCTTCGAGCTCTCGATCCAGTCTCTCCACAGAGTATATTCGCACAGCTCCCAACGACCCCGTCCACGTGCGGCGACCAAACGATACTGACGCCACACGGCGTTCACCGTACGTACTACACGAACAACCAATCAGAGCTAAACTTGACTTGTACTAAGAAATCAACTGAGTGACTTACTATCGCTAAACTTCCGTTCGCGACGACATGCATTTATTAGTTTGTTTATGAGAGCAAAGTATGAGAGCTATGAAGAGCTTCTCTATTATGCAATATTAGTTTTTGCCCGCGGCTTTGCCCGCGTGGGACTGCCGTGAAATCCTTTCCTAATCCTTGTCTACATTATAAAGGGAAACTCTGTGCAAAATTTTAGCTTTTTAGGTTCAAGGGTTTAGGCTGGGCGTTGATGAGTCAGTCAGTCAGTCAGTCAGGACTCCTCTTTTTCTTTATATAGATTTCACCAATTAACTATTCAGCTATATTTATCCCAATGCAGTTTTAATTTATATGATCCTACTGGAGCATAGGGCTCCTAATAGGTATCCAATTCTTGCTATTTCTGTCTCTATACTTTATTGATACAATTTCCTTCTGCAATATTCAGTTTTTGTTTATCACATTGCCATTACACATTTACCCAAAATAAAACACATAATATTGTACCTACCATGATGTATTTACGAACATTACCAGTTGACCAGTACATCCGACATTACACACGACACGACCTTCAAGGGTATGACATGACTTTTATTTTAGGGTCTGTCATAAAATGTTGGCTGTCGTCATTGGTGACGTCATTGTCGTCAACACGTACCTATGTGGTGTCAGTTTACTGATGAATTATTGACTGGTTGGTTGTGTGTGACTTCGTCTTTACAATGTAGGATTTGAGATTTTTTGGAGAAGTGATCTTGGAAGACGTTGATTTGAAGTTTTGTTTGGTTACTGAGCTTATATGTGTCCTTCATAGGACTCTGCGAACTGGCAACCAGCAAGACTGTTATGATATGAACCAATTGGCTTATTTTATAGGAAAATCGATCATGCCTTAAAACAGATTTACCATGAAAGGCGTGAAACTCACAATTCTGCAACAGGATCTAGAAACCAATTACCTATGTGCTGCAATTTAAGAGCAGTTGTTATTAGCAGTCTCGGCTTTGTCAAAACCACTGCTGGCCAAATTGCAGCGCATAGGTATCATGAGCATCATCAGTCAAAATATAATCCTGCCGATATATAAGTTCCCATTAAAATAGGTGGACAAATTTTCATAGGGTGTTCTGCCCATAAATATGAACAACTTTTACTATGGGACCACACCTGCAAAATCAGCTGCTCCCTACATTTTGACGAGTTTGCTGTAGATAAAATGTACTGGACAGCTGATTTTTTTTTTTCGCGATTTCAGAGTTAGTCCCATAGTGAAAGTTGTTCATATTCATTGGTAGAACACCCTGTGAAAATTTGTCCATCTATTTTAATAGGACCTTATATTCTGTTACTCTAATGGTGACAACTTAGGTGACGTGAGCTTAAAGTGACTTGTTAATAATGTCAATCCCTATAGTATTTTTATCCCACGAAGCGACGCGCGTTTTACTTGTGTTACCTATGTGAATGTGTGTCTGAAGACGAGTAGCGTCAGCACATACTTTTTTTTTTGAGCCATTGAGCCCCGCTAACCGGGGCTCCTCGACTATGCCTTACTATTTATTAAAAAAAAACCGGCCAAGTGCTTGTCGGACTACGCACAATGAAGGGTTCCGTAGTTGGTATGAAATTATCCCAAGAACAAACTTAACATTATAGTTGAAAAAACATGTTCTCCCATACATTCCAACAAATGTAAGTTTCAATGTAGGTTCACAATATTGAGAGATGTACCATGTTATTTCAAGACCAAAAACTTCTTATAGGTTTTCCTGTAATCTACAGGTATAGACTTATTTTCTGTATTTTTTTTTCAAAATTTTAGGCTTAGTTGTTTCGGAGATAAGGAGGGGATGGTCAATTTTCGTCTATTTTATTAAATAACTCTAAAACTATTTATTTTAAAATTATAAAAAAATATATATTTGAGACCTTCATAGTAAGAACTTTCGTTTGATATGTCACACGGTACAGTTTGCAAAACTTTTTTTTTTTAATTTTCTGATTTGCCCTCCAAAACTGACCCCCATATTCAAAATTCATTTATTTACTGTATCCACTTGTGTACCACATTTCAACTTAATCGGTCCATTAGATTCGGAGCAAATTGGCTGTGACAGACGGACAGACGGACAGACAGACAGACAGACAGACAGACACTCCTCTCCTCTGTAATGTAACCGATTATGATACTCCAACCCGGGTATATTTAGTAGTTAGTAATGAAGAAAGCCGACCTAACCTAATAACTATACCCGACCAAAACCATATGCGGTGTTTCCACAAGGTACATTTTGTAAAGACGCGTTCTGAACATTCATTTTCATTGAAGCATGCTTCCTTTTCATTAAATCGACTTTCTGCGTGGGATATAAAATATCGGATAAGAAAAAACCTTCCAAACTCTAATATTTCAAATTATCTTAAAACGGATTCCGAAACATTAATATTGATATCCCGGATTACCTACGTTCTACTGACGGAAAAATCCGAAGTGATTCATTTTGCTCACTTTAGAGAAAACTCCCTATATTTTACCTCCATTTCTTTTACGCACGATCTACCATATTATATTCAAAGAGAATATGTTGAAGCTCATTTCTGCTATAATAAACTTTGTATTTACAATTTTACATACATATTTTATGCCTTTCACATTTCCTTTCAAGATTTTTGGAATCTTTTCAATGTGATTTGTGTTTTCTTAGTAGTATTTCAGCCGAGTTTGGGTGTCTTAAAACAAAAGAGTGGCTTACGAATTCTAGCAATAGCATAATTAAATAGCAGTGTTCCAAAAAGCAATTTACAAGACACTGCGCTGCGACCAACACGTCGGTTAACTTTTGTGCTTTTTAGCAATTTCTTATGCAATTGTTGACAACTTCACCTCGCCTGTTTTGGAAGTAAGCAAACGTAGCGTAGCGTATTCAAGTGTTCACAGCATTATTATTATTTCAGATTTTATTCACCGTTTTAACTTTAACACTTCCCACTTCGCTAAATAAATACCAGTGACCCTCCAAATTAGTATTTAGCCGAATTAATGGAAGTCTCCTTAAATGGCTAAAATCAAGCAACCTTCCATAATGTCAAAAATTTAAATAACGTCAATTAGATTTATTTGTTTTATACGACGTATCTGCTGTAAGCTGTATGTCTTTATCATCTTAAATGGTCGGCTAATGAATGATGATGAAATTGTGTATGCTGATTTGCATTTCATGGCCAATTGGTCTTTTGGTCCGATTTTGGTGATACGTATGACCAGTATACATGTGATACAACGACGTATTCATGGTCGTTGGCTTGTTACAAGTGCAATGAATTAATATGATTTAATAGTAATGATATCAATCAATCTGCCTAGCATTTTCCCAACTATATTGGGTTCGGCTTCCAGTCTAACTATGGGTGCAGCTTTCCGATGTACGGAGATGTCTTGAAATGTAATGTATCCATACCAAAGAGAATACCTGTATAGTCATGTCACCCACGAACCGGCCGCACGTCGATAGAGCCGTGCTAGGGATCTAATAATAATAGTCAGTACGTGTCCTCGACATGAAATGGGGGACAATTTAGGTACCAGAATCATAAAACCGTTAAAAGGTTAAACCTATACTTACAATGTAAATCAAGAAGATTTAACGCTAGTAAAAAGTAGTTTCTCGCTGAATGCCATCGACATCATAAAAAAAATAGTTCGCTATAACGACTTATGTGAAGGTCTAGTGTTTGAACTCGTATAAAGTTTCTCAGCAATCCACTCCCGCATAGTTTAGTGAGTTTCTTATACGGAGAGTTATTTACAAATTGATGCCCAAATTGAAAGCGGAGTCTAAAGAAAGTGCTTGCAAACTTTGATGACTTTTATCTACATCCATGCTATAAATCATCTATAAAAGTTTCTGAAACTGTTAGCTGATTGCCAACATTAAAACAACCAGTGTCATAGTAACCATAATATCTTACAAACGGGTGTTATAATGTTGTACTGAATTTTATAATGGAACTCGTTTTCAAAAAAAGAACATTGTAACGCACGCGCGTTTCACTACAACAGCGCCGTAATTCAAAAAAAGAACCTATTTGAATTCACGTCGTATACTATGACGTCGACCGCCATGTTCGATACGAGTATTAGTGTTGCAAAAAACTGTTTCAGAACCTTTTATAGAGGATTCATAACATGGATGTAGATAAAGTCTTGTATGCAACTGTACATAATTAGGTATTAAAACAATCATGTGATATAACGCACATTCGTGTTTTAATACCCCTTATTATACGTCAGTTGCATAAATAACTATTACGATTCAGGTTTAGGGGGTGAAATTAAAATTGATTCTCGAATCATACGAACTTATCTGTATAAAGGAAAATGGTACAGACTTTAAAGGCCCCAATTTCAAACATTTACCTACGTCCTACATATTCAAATAATAATAGGTAACACAATTTTATGTGCTCTTTCCAAGGGCTTTCAAGCTTCAAATTTTTTTGACTCTAAAGTAAAGTTTTAAATATCAACCGCGTTCCACTTTTCTTAACACTTTCTGTAATTTTAGCAATAAACTTTTGAAATAAAATACGTCGTAAATTATTTGATTAAGAAACTTTTACCTACTTATGTAACGAGAACTTTCTCGTGTGTTGTGTCGTGGCAGTAAAATAAACAAATACAGGACATTGCGTACATCATTAAGAATTTACAAGACTTCTTCTGAGAAACGAAGTAATTGCAATTTGAATATCTTCAAACATCTTCTGAGTTACTTTTCGAGATTTCGATACGCTTTTTTTTTGTAATTAGGTCGTAACGTACGTATAATATTATACTGCTGCTTTTCCTTGCTGTTGTAATTAGGTCATTATGTACTACGGAGCGGGATAGCTTTTTCCTAACGATAGGCTAATGACGTTTAAAGAGAGATAGTGGAAGCCAGGGAAATTATGTAATTGCTTAAATTTTTCGGTTTTTGACTAACCGAAAAATTTCGACAATTATCATTCTTCGACAGTCGTTTGACAAACAGACGTAGGGTCTAAATTTACTTAACAATTAATTACCCTCCCCTGACTGTACTTGTACTTAACAATTAATTACCCTGCCCTGACTGTCCCTGTACTTAACAATTAATTACCCTGCCCTGACTGTACTTGTACTTAACAATTAATTACCCTGCCCTGACTGTCCCTGTACTTAACAATTAATTACCCTGCCCTGACTGTACTTGTACTTAACAATTAATTACCCTGCCCTGACTGTACTTGTACTTAACATTAATTACCCTGCCCTGACTGTACTTGTACTTAACAATTAATTGCCCTGCCCTGACTGTACTTGTATTTAAAAATTAACTACCCTGCCCTGACCGTACTTGTAATTAACAATTAATTACCCTGCCCTGACTGTATGGTGTACTTAACAATTAATTACCCTGCCCTGACTGTACTTGTACTGAACAATTAATTACCCTGCCCTGACTGTACTTGTACTGAACAATTAATTACCCTGCCCTGACTGTACTTGTACTTAACAATTAATTACCCTGCCCTGACTGTACTTGTACTGAACAATTAATTACCCTGCCCTGACTGTACTTGTACTTAACAATTAATTACCCTGCCCTGACTGCTTCATTACACAGCTTTTTTAACGGACTTCTTTTTTTTATGTATGTTCGGACATAACTTCGTCATATATTGACGGATTTGCAAAATTCTTTTTTTGTTTGTAAGGGTATACTCTCGAGGTGGTCCCATTGTCACCAAATCAGAGTCTGATAAATAAATTAAATAAATAAATAAATATCCTTGGACATTTCACACAACGCCATCTAGTCCCAAGCTAAGCAACCTAATGCTTGTGTTATGGTAACGAGATGGCTGATAAACTACTGATATACATTTTTTTTTTGTAGTTACATACATATTATAGATAGAAAAACACCCAGACTGATGATGAGGGGATCCCATGGAAATCTATGGAAACCCTCAAATTTTATAGGCACACCTGTGGCGATTTGGGTTTTTTATAGTAACTCGTGCATATGCTCCCGGAAAGCACCATTTGGTGAAGTGGAACTGATGATGAAGACCACAGATGGCCATCTGAACTACTCTATTTTGTTTATTTATTTATTTTATTTTATTAATTTTAAGAAAACTTACAGCTAAAACATTCAAGTAGTCAGAATAAATATGTAGACGAAGGCCAATTACATGTTTCCACTTATATAAAGTTATGTATAAAATTAAATAAATAAATAATAATAATTAAATTATAGCTATGTATTTCACGAAAAGCAATAATTTGTAAAAGGTGATGAGCAGTTTACATTGGGCTATTGTAACTTAGATAAATTACAAACTGACTCACTAAAAACTGAAAAATAAAAACTTTTTTACGTAAAAAAACAACGGACTTCCAAAAAAAACACTACAAAGTGAAAAATAACTTTAATTTTGGAAGTCGGTGGCAAAAAACTAAAATACAGATCTAAAGACACCGACTTCCAAAATTAAAGTTATTTTTCAATTTGTAGTGTTTTTTTTTCGGAAGTCGGTTGATTTTAACCGACTTCTGAAGGAGGAGGTTATTTTATGTAAAAAAGTTTTTATATTAGCTTAATACAACTTTTACTTAACTGGTTAGCTTTAAGACACATCTAATGTATTAGTCCGGCTGGCGATAAGAGCGAGCTCCGATTGGGAAACCGTACGAAGTATCTCTACAAGAACAGATAAGCAGCATTCTGGATACCGTGTTTATTGAAGTAATTACTGACGATTTCTTAACGTGATTCCCTTCTACAGGCATTGCACGGTGCTGATTTTAATCGATAGAGATTGACAATTAGTTGGAAGATAATTGTTTATAGTACTAGCGACCTGCCCCTTCTTCGCACGGTTTTTTGACTTGGTGTAAGATTAATATTAAGTATATTTATTTATAAAAAAATATTATATTATAATTTTAGTATATTATATTTTTCATTATACAGAATTATTGGAAGATGGGTGCAAAGCTTTAAGGCGAAGATAGTACAGACAATTTAGAACCATTTAAGCCATGGTTGTCTTAGACGAAGTCTTACCATTTTTTTAAATCCAATTTTTATGATCTTTTTCGAAAATTCCCAAAATTTTAACTAAACTGCTTATTAATGGCCACATTGAATGATAATTGAATTCATTTTTTTATTTTATTTAATTAAATTACCTAATGTGTAAGTAATCTAGCAAAACATGTTGTAGACCTCTTTGTCGTTAGACATTTTTTACAGACATTTAAAGTTCATAAAAATTTGAAAAATTCATTAATACTTTTTCATATTTTGATTGAGTCATAAGGGGTCCCCGATATGATCAATCGCCAAACACAGGCCCCCTCTCGGTGAGAAGGAGCAGACCGTAATCCACCACGCGGGCCTAGTGCGGGTTGGCATGCATGTCACCATGCCTTCGAATTTTTGGTTCTAGAACATGTTACCTCACGATGTTTTCCTTCACCGTTTTGAGAGCAGTGGTGATTAAATAATTTACACAAAGTGAAGCGCCTGCCTGGGTTCAAACCTGTGACCTACAACTTGTAAGTCCACTGGGCCACCACTGCTTACGCGCATTTGCGCATCAATGTGTACCAATCACGTAAAAATTGACAATTGCAATTTATCGTTTCAAAGACTTAAGGGTCTCTATTATACAGGGTGGCCGGAACATTGACGTCCAAAAATAAAATTTCGGTCCCTCGTATCGTGGGGTATTCGAATCACCCCCATGTATGTTCCGCGACTTTTCATAGTTTTCGAGTTATGAATTTTTTTCTGAATGTTTGAAAATTTTCGACCTGACCAACCTAAAAAAATTCTAAAAAAAAAAGTAGAGGGTTTTATCGAGTTTCTTTTTTTGCAACTGAATTTTCATAAGTAGTACTTTTATGCATAAAATAATCAGCTTCGTAACTGTGATGAAAGTTATGAAAATGTTGATCTAAAGTGAAAAATTTACGTTCGGTAAATTATGACTCAAATTTTCAACTTTAAATTAAAAATCTTAACAGGTGACTTCATAATTCCTAAGTAGTCTTCAAGAATGCGCCAGACTCTCAGCTTTCATAATCATAAAAAAAATGAAGTACTTAATAGGGCTACTTTGTTTAAAATCGGCCTTCAAAGACAGCGAGGTGGAAAAATTCTTAAAATTACCCATCTGAGTAATTATTTTTTTTTGGCTATTTTCTCGTTCCTAAGGTTAATTAATGATAAGAATACTGAAAACTAACCAACAAATAGTTTCAGAGTTGGGTAAGAAAAGTTTTACGTAAAAAGTGGTTTTGAATAAAACACAGATGATAATGTGAAAAAAGTACTTAATTTATTTTTAACATTTACAAAAGGTTTTCAAAGTGGCCACCACCAGCAGCAATACACATTCTACACCTACGTAAGAAATTGTCTGGCAATCGTCTAAAAGCGTCTCTGTTCTCTTTCACAACACGTTCAGCTTCTGCAATCAACTGCCTCAGCTCTTGTTCACTTGAACAGTCTCGGGCGTATGCTATTTCCTTGTAATAGCCCCAAATAAAGAAATCGATGGGGTTGAGATCAGGTCAGCGTGGAGGCCACCTAATTGGTCCGCTGCGTCCGATCCATCTGTTGGGGTATGTTTCATCTAAGTAATTTCGGACCTGGGTTGCATAGTGACACGGGGCGCCGTCATTTTGCAACACCATGGTTCGTCTGAGTTCGAGATTCACATCTGCCAGCAACAATGGAAGTTCATTTTCCAAAAAGTTTTTGTATGTTTCTCCATCAAGTCTGGACGGCAGTTCAAACGGACCAATTAGTTCGCCATTGAGGATACCAGACGCTGAAGCGATGTTGAAATGTCGAAGCTCTCACTTCGAGTGGATTTTCATTCGCCCACGTGTGGTAATTATGAATATTGAATATTCCGGATCGCTCAAATCGTGACTCATCTGACCATAAAACTTTATTGAAAAATCCAGGATCCTCTTGCTCTTTTCGTAACATGGTTTGGCGAAAATCAACGCGCAATTGGTGATCTGTAGGCAGTAAAGCTTGGACTCGTCGGATGTGGAACGCGTGGTATTCTTCATCGTGAAGAATGTCTTGGATAGAAGTCCTTGGGATGTTCAGAGCACGAGCCATACTTCTCGTACTCGTAGACGGATTTCGCTGAACTTCTTCCAGCACCATTTCTCTGCGATCCGGGTTAGCTCTAGGGATTCCTTCATGACTGCCGCGTCGACCAGGAATGCGGCCTGCCATCAAAGTGTTGTGCGTGTTAATAAAAACACGATGGTCGGGATATCGCTCAGGTTGCGGCCCACCACGACGTTGAAGTTGTTCGCGATACAGTCGCGCTGCTTCATGGCCGTTTCCTTGTGCAACTCCATAAAAATAATGCATTTCTGCATATTCACTTAACGTGTAACTCATTTTTTACACTTCCACGTAAAAAAAGTCCAAATCAGAATGCAAAACACAGTCCAATAAACGAGCAAAGTAGTCAAACAAGTAGGCAGCGGAGTCCGTGGGCAAAGCGAGTGTGGTAAAGACAAAATGGCGACACGCGTATAGCAGTAAACACAATGTGAGTACGACTGAGGTACTTGTTTTGCGTTGGCTTCGGTTGCGCGCCTTGCGTGAGACAGATAGCAATAATTCGGTCTCTTTTCCTCTCCGTCCATTGTTATTGCAGGTAAAAGAGTTGCACCCTCGTTTACAACCCATAGTCCACGAGAACGGATCGCGCAAAATTCATTAAACTAACATTTAAAAAAATCTCCGTGTTTAAATCTTAGCTTTCCTGCAGTCATTTTTGGTTAGCAAACTAAATAACCTTAGGAGCGAGAAAATGGAAAAAAAAAATTATTAATCAGATAGCTAATTTTAAGAATTTCGCAGTCTTTGAAGGCCGATTAAGGCCAAAGTTAGCCCCATTAAGTCCTACGTTTTTTAATGATTATGAAAGCTGAGAGTCTGGCGCATTCTTGAAGCCTACTTGAGAACCATGAAGTCACCTGTTTAGATTTTTAATTTGAAGTTGAAAATTTAAGTCATAATTTACCGAACGTAAATTTTTCACTTTAGATCAACATTTTCATAACTTTCATCACAGTTACGAAGCTGATTATTTTATGCATAAAAGTACTACTTATGAAAATTCAGTTGCAAAAAAAGAAACTCGATAAAACCCTCTACTTTTTTTTAGAATTTTTTTAGTTTGGTCAGGTCGAAAATTTTCAAACATTCAGAAAAAAATTCATAACTCGAAAACTATGAAAAGTCGCGGAACATACATGGGGGTGATTCGAATACCCCACGATACGAGGGACCGAAATTTTATTTTTGGACGTCAATGTTCCGGCCACCCTGTATATTCACTAACAACGGATGGTTCAGTATAGGGAATAGCGGAATCATCATAATTATGAATGGACTGACCTGACTGTGAAAATATTATAGTGTACCTAACTCATTATGCCGCCAAGTAATTATTATTGCCAAAGCCATTCTTCAATGTTTCCAATACGTAAAGCAGTCATTTTCAAAGCAAGACACATCTTTGTTGTATTACAAAATTATACATAACCTTTGTGTAGGGATTTCCATATGAATTTCCCGAGAATGATGACAAACCATTAGGTATACAGTCTTGTTCAAAATGTTCGCTGTTCAAATAGTCCCTTCTGTGAATTTTATATTCTTTGTTTGAGGACAAAAACTTAACAAACTACTAATCGAGGGAAATTCCTGTCTGTAGGGTGACTAGTCGTCGAGATTTTGTTTTTTAAAGTTTGGTATTACCTACTAATTTTAAAGGAACGAAATTAATTTTAAGAATGGGCCAGAAACTTTATATAACTAGTTAATATAAGAGTAGTCGATCTTTCTTCATTGCAGCTTTTGAGACTTTCCAAAGCGCCTTTAGAACTCAACTCTATTTCCCTTAAACTTCAACGGACACACTTCGCAACATAAAAGTCACCGTAAACTGGCAATAAACAAAAAACTGCCGGCGGCCCTACACGTCTCGCAGGCTTGTTTAATTTATGTTGTTTACATGTTTGCACAAAATTACTCAGTTGACCACATAATTCAGCGGGACCATTAGCACGCGGGATATTAGAGAGCTCCCGCTTGTGGTCACTTTATTTATTCCCGCAGCGTTTTAGGGTTTACGCTGCGAAGATTATAAGGTTGACGCTCGATTGAGTAGGATTCTGTAGGTATGATTTTTTCCTACATTTAAATTATTGGCAGGTCTGCTATTTTATTAGTCTTTGAGATTAAGAATCCACTACCCGCTATTCTTAAATTTTGGCAATCTTGTCATAGTTTTAGCCTATCGATTTTCAGTTTAAAACCTAAATACGATTAGATTAAAAAAAAAAAATTCTTCTCTTAGGGTGAATTCGACCAAACTTTTATACACAGTCTAAGTCTTATTCTTCGAATAAATTTTGAATTTTTTACAGTTTTTGTACTGAAAAGTTGTCAATTTTATTCCACGGATAAAGATATACAACTTTGGTCTTAGCCCTTAGTAATGTTTGCGACAGTTTACTCATAAAGGCCAAGACTTACGTTTTTTTACTCCTAACACACATTTCCAGTTTGAAAATTATGAAGCTCGCCTAGTCTTGTATCATTAAATTAGTTCCAGAAGACAAATACTAGGTGCATCACCTAATGACGGAGTCATTACTGAACAATTTTCTCCAGTGTCAAGCTCGCACTTTCTCAGGCCACACTGTTTTCTAATGCGTTACTAATATGAAGATTGTTGCATCCATTGTCCACAGTACGATGAGAATTGTTCGGAATAAGACAAAAAATAAGAATTTGTCATTAATGTCAAATCCGACATGACAGATACGTCAGAAGATGTAGACCATGTTTTAAAAGACTGTTCCTTGTTTTAAAATATTTAAAACCACGACTTTTTAAAACATGGAACAATCTTTTAGGAGTATCGTTCTTCGTAGCGTGTCGACAGAGTCGTCAGTCTAGAATTTGCTACGAGTTTCAATTATCATTAAAAAGTTCAAAACCCACTCTTTACTGAAGTCAGCAGTTTTAAGGATGATGCGCCAGGGTAGCCCGCGAAATTCAAAATTTCTTACGTTTTTTACAATTTGTAGGTCAGTGTGAGCTTGTATGTTGATTAAAATATGATTCGCGGCCGTAGCTAATATGGCTTTACAGAATTATAATCATTAGAATCTGCAATACAACTCCATAAGTTAGCATTTATCTCAAATCTAGCGATTTCATGAAATCATGAGGTTTGAGGTAAATCCTAAGTTATGGAGTTGTATTGCTGGTTCTAATGATTATAATTCTGTAAAGCCATATTAGCTACGGCCGCGACTAATATTTTAATCAACATACAAGCTTACACTGACCTACAAATTGCAAAAAACGTAAGAAATTTTGAATTTCGCGGGCTACCCTGGCGCTTTCGCCTTAAGAGATCGGCTTTAGTTCAAAGAATAAATTATAGATTTTCTTGTGTGGTGTAACCAATAGCTCCTCATTTGAATATAATTTTAGGGTATAAATAAAACTTCTTGATACTTTGCATGAAAATGGCTGAACAAGCTGCCTAATGATCTATTTACATAACCATGTAGTTAAGAAACGAATTCTTTTGTTTAGTTTAACTAGCCATTTCAGAACAACAGATTGTTTGTTGCTTCTTAAAAGCTATAATGTCTAGACCTTCGCTAATTAATGGCTATCAATTTCAATGTTCTAACATTGTTAGCAAGTCTTCAAACTCCATCTTTTCCCACGCAATCTTAAAGTAAGGAATTTATTAATTTACACATAGTTTATTTTCACTCAATTATTTATAACTACGAGTTTTCAACGGCACGTTACGAAATCATAAGTTTGCTCCGAAATCTATTTTGATTCGCGAATAAATAAACTATTATATTGATTTATTGAAGCATAAATTTTTATTTAACAAATTATTTGATGTTTTACAGAAATGTGATGGATATTACAGCCATATGTTTGTGTTAGCTGTCCAATAGGCTATCAGCTGAAATGAAGCCCTTGAAATAACTTATTCTGAGCTTTGAATGATAGTGAAAACCTGTGTAAACATTATAAAAATATGATTTGCGGCAAATTGTTAGTTTTTGTAGTAACAGTTTATTTTTTTTTTCGCTCATAAAACCCACCAGGGCTTACTGATCGACTAAAGTTCGGTTCGATGTTTGAGTCATAAAATTGTAATATAAACTATGTTGACGAGGACAGTACTGGGCTTATTACCGAAATCGGGACACGGCAGTTTCGACTTCAGTTTCACATCTATTTACACACGCATTATTGGCGTATCAAGACTATATTTCGCAGTATCATGTACCGGTACTAAAGCCGATGCCAAATACAATGTTTTGGATGTTCCTTTCGAAGAATGTGTCACTGGGTATTAATTTTCTTTACTCAATATTTATCTTGCATAGGTCATCGCTTTATTAGAGAGAGTTACTACTTGGCTCTACTGACATTTGTGCCTTAATCATGTTTACCGATCAGGGGTCCTACTCCCTAAGCACGAAGCCCGTAGTTTCGGCCTTCGTTACGGGCATTTCCTACTCCGTATCACCTACGGATGGATGATTGGTTCGGGCCCGAACGAAGTATGAATGAGAACATGATTTGCCAGTTGTCCATACTCCCGATGTGTTTTTGCTCGTCCGAAAAAATTAACTTTTACACTTGTTTTGAAGGATCGTAATGTCAGACGGACGGATGAAAGGACGTACGGAAAGACGGACGGACTTATGGAGTAGGCCCCCAGAGCCAAGACCAAAGCACAGCAGATGATATTTGAAACGATGCCTTGCTCCAAAAAAGTGCTTCCACGAAAAGTAACCACCTAACCTAATCACATGTAACCAACATTATTGCTGAAAAAACTTTTTACTGTAACACCATTATGGGTGGGCTATTGTATTTGTTATACTCGTACTAGTTGATCCAATAAAATGGCGTCACGTCATTTGCAAGCTTAGTAATAAATAGCGCCAAATTACTGGCGCCGAGTCGATTACTACCGATGGTGTGGTGGCCAGACGTTTTGCAGACACTAGGATACGTTTAAAGTTCATCCTATTTTCTGTCGTATCGGTACGAGCTTCACGCTAAGTTTTCCTAGAAGAGCGGTCCCGCCATATTATAACGGCCGTCATGAAAATCCGAAATTTTCACTAGTATTCTAGTCTACTAGACTTTGAAGAAGTTAGACTTTGAGGTGTCAAAAAACGATCTGTATTTGGACAACCGAAATTTTGTGACGGTTCAGCGTTTTCTTTGGAAAACAAAGCTTTACGAAAGATGACGTAGTGAAAAGATTAGCAAGGTTGGTGACGAGGCTGACTACTGAGGGTGCGCCAGACATATTTTTTGAGTTACGTCACTAGAGACGGCGCTATTAGTGCAACGCTTTTTCAATGTCACGACAGAGATGAAGTCCGAGTGTGACTCATCTGAAATTAACATAGGACAGGTGAACATAAATTGTGACTCTATTGAGACTGTGATTGACAATATGAAATTCTTGTGACATAAATTGTAGGGAACGCGTTGTAAAAAAATCCCGTAACCAATTAAAAGAGATTAAAAGGCAATTTCTAGATATTTATATCAGCCGTTGAACAATCACATTTTGTTTGACATTATGCGTCAGCAGCCATTTTTTGCTAAATTACTCAGATTTGTGTGATTGCGTATCTACGCAATCACACAAATCTGAGTAATTAACACAGATAAAACAAACAACACTAGAAGACATCTGTCTTCTAGTGTTGTTTGTTTTATCTGTGTGATTTTAAGTAAGAAGATGTTAATGTATGATTGTTTCTTAGTAATCAGGCATCATTGGTTTATCCATGTTTGCGACTTTTAAAAAGACAATGTTAACATGTGATACAAAGTAATTTGAGGTTGTTTATTTGATACAAACCTTATTTTCAATTATGTCATTACATTATTGGCTAAAACTAAACTACTAACACATTTTTGAGCTGTTGATGTGTTATCCACGTGTAAAATCCACGTTCATAAAAACATTTAATTAATTAAGACATAGTTACGTCACTTATCGAACATTTATCAAACTGAATTAGATTTGTCTTCAAAAAATCTAAACAGATGGCCACATTACAACCAAGCACTTGTATTTTTATTTCAATTAATACGAAAATAGTACCCAATGGTCCGACCTTGGCGGGAATTGTCTAGGAATTATTGTGTAGCATGGCACCTTAGATCGACGACGTACCATCGGCGCGGGAACATCCAAAGAATGTACCTACTGAAGCTCTGAAAGTAATAACGTTCATTTTCGCGCAATTAACTATTTATTTCTTTTCTTCTTATTCGCTTCCGGATACTGCGGTTTATTTATTTGAAATAGAAATAGCGTTGGTTGGAATGCAGGTAGCGATGGTAAACGATAATTGACTGAGAATATTTTTTTTGCTAGATAATTCACTGAACACAATTCATTGCAGATTAGATTCTGATGCAGTTTTTCATGTCGTTACTGGTTTTTAACCCATCTGAAGGAAATTTATGGTAGGTACCTAATACTACTACTACATTTCACATTAGTAACACCTCAAACAGGATTACTTTCAACAAAAAATCCATCGATTTATCTTCACTAGTAAATTAATTAACACACGTTCCAAATACACGCGGCCGGCTACCGGACACACCGGTTTACAATAAATACAAATCGATTTCTGTCAATTAATTAAAGATCCGATCGAAATCGATATGTCAGTTAACAGCTTGTCAAGACAATTGTAATCCGCGAAAGTCAGTCCACTAGTGAAAGAAACTTCCACTTATTTAATGGCGAAGGGAAATTAGTAGCGATTTATGCGAGGTGCTCCATATCGATCGTGAGATCCGATTAAATCCATAATCGATTTGAAATCGACTTTTAATGACGGATAATTTAATCAGCTAAACTGATTTGTTTTCTCTGCATAATATTTTCATAAATTACGTTATATTTATGGGTTAATGTGGAAAAATAGATATATGTTTATAGAATTACGGTGACGTTAAGTGGTCTAGAAACAGTAGAAAAATCTAGAATACCTATACCTAGACTTACTCGCTATTATTAATTCGCTGAAGCAGTAAATGTCAAGTTAGAAAGATTAGAAGTCCTTAATACAACATCAGTCAACATTTACTTTCTTTATGGTGTTCTTAATATTGTCACCTGAAAAAATGTGTTACGCTGGTAAAACTTCACATGGCTGGTATTTTTACATCGCTCTAGATTTCACGTATAAATATGATGAATAACGCTCTTTGTCCACCGCACAATGTCAACGGGACGTCAACTACAAACGAGATTATTTGAACCGAACGTGACGTCCCGGTGGTGGTGTGCGGTGAACACGCGGCCTTAGTAAATGTATGTATCGCTACTTCGGCGCCGTCAACCGTCATCTCGTTCTCGCTGACGTCCCGTTGACGTTGCGGTGGACAAACGGCCTGATAATCGCTGGGAAGTAAAATCCATGTAATTTCCGATCATGAATAAGAAGGCTAGGTTGGACAAGCTGTAAATAAATGAGCAACACAGAGCGGCAGCTTGCACCTATATTATGTCAATTTAAATTTACGCTCGCATAAATAATAGCCGCGTAAAGGTCGGCTTACTGGGCCAGCTGACGTAACCACCCTAAAAATATTTTTATAAATCGAACCTTGTCGATCGTTCATTGAACGATAACGATCGTTCATTGTTACCCAATAGCAACATTAGCATCAAACTAATCGATTATCGAATCAAATTGATTGGCTTATTAGTGAATGAATGATTTCCATCAATTTTATTAATACGCCGTATAATTTAGGTCATTATGGCGGTCGATTTCCGGTGATATTTAATGTCTTGATTTACAGATTCTTTTGCCTTGATGAATGAAGGAAAAAAGATGATTATCAAAACGTTGTTGGTCATAAATTAATTTGTACAATGCCGTTGCTAAATATTTATGTTTGATGTTCGCGTTGTTCCGCGAATTTTACAATGTATATGTGAATGGCGGACGGGGGCCGTAAAATTAATTAGCCGGACGAAGAGCCTGTGAATGGAGCCTCCAATGATCCTAATTTATGTATGATGTCCACTAATCTTGACTCAAGGATCGACGGGTAAGATGACGGGATTCATAAATTGTAGCGCAATAATAAAGTGTTGCCTAAATACTTCTACATGAGTCATCAAAATAAACGTAATACATATTAAGGTAATTTTTTAAATATTTATAAAGCAAACACTCCTCAGCTTTTATGTTAAAAAGTATAATTTATTACGAGATAGGTATGTACTTATTTTAAAATAATTCACGTTAATATTGTAATAACCACATAAAATGTTTCAGATATACATTATTCATGTAAAACTTAATGTTTTTTGTAGGAAATGATGACCTCATGTAGGCATTTTATTTTCAACTAATCAACACCACGGTCAGTAGTTCTGACGTAATACTAAATGTTTAATTACAATGTTTTAGGGCTCATAAAACTATTACAGGCAAGTATCAAGACTGTTCTTTCGCAATACAATTCGTACTAATATTTATGTCGATAGAAAATAGTACTCTTGGCAAAATATTTGACACTTTTGTGAGTCACATTTTAGATTTAGTTGTTGCACACACGAAGTAACAGACGAAAAATTATGTAATTGATTACTCAGAAGTCGAATAGCATAACTATTCGGTCAAAACTGTGAATATGTGAAAATATTGAATAAAAAACGAGCATCATTAAGTGATTGATTGCATGAATAAATGTTCAGACAAATGACAAACAAAATATAAAAACAAAACATTTTAGAGTTTTTACAACCGCTGTATTTTATATCCAAACTTATTGACAGCGGCCTATCATTTTCGTGCACTGCAATTTATAAATGGGTTTTGCAATCTGTAAAATACACACACGACGTGCAAAATATTGTTCCCTTTTGGAATACGATATCGACTACATGTAAAAACATTTACTGATGAAATCCGCATATCGACGCAATACGTTTGCAATTTTGCATTTTCATTTGGTAAAATGTTAGTTCAACGAATGGGATAGAAGCGGAAACCAATTAAATCTTGATCATAGCATAGATAAGTTTGGTAGGGCGTTTAGAATCTAGTGACTTTCGGAGAAAGAAATTGGTGTCGTAGTTAAATTTTAGTGTTGCAAAATAAACTGTAATTCACCGTAATATCTTTAAGATTAGAACCAAACAGATCTAAATACTTCGTCATTGAACCACTTTCTTTTCATGCAGAGGGATTAATGTTGGTGTCACTGCCCAAAACAGATGACAACACAATGTGTAAATCAAACCAGGCCCAATATGGATGCTGCTTCAAATTGCGAGGATTTGAATAAGCAATTATGAGATTATATTTTGTTGTGTAACGCGATTTGTTGGGTTTAGGTTTGCATGAGATGTTTTTACTCGTATGGACTGGATAAATAATTGAATGAGCCTTGTTGTGCTTTCATAAAAAACATGGCAGGATAAAAGCATTATCTGCTAAACAAACAAATGTAAGGACAATCGCGCTAAAGAATGCAATTGGTGTTGATTAGCAATTAAATTCTACGTCTCTGTTTAGCTGTCTACGGTTCTGTCTTATGCGATTCACGAGAATACTTGGTTATAGATTAGTTAAGTTATAGATTAGTTCTGAAATAATGTGGACGTTTGAAAGTGAAAACTACCTAGTTATATTTTATAGAACATTCATTTTCACGGACAAAATCACGGACGTCGTAAAATAGAAAATACGAGACTGAAAATCTTCGCTAAAACAAAAAAATAAATAAAACAAAAAAGTGAGAAACTAAAGAAATTCTCACAAAATGTAGATTAGCGGTTCTTGATTAATGTGCACGAAAACAGACACACTGCGGCTTATGTAACGTCGGCGAGGATCTATAAGAGCTTATAAATAAGTCTGTGGCTCCAAATAACATGTTTTGACTTTTCAAGGCCGCTTTGGGTGGGCAGTTTCCTTAATAAATATTTTTTTATGGCAACAAAAGTTGGACTTGTCATTGTTTTGAGAAATTGAGTTATTTTTGGGGCGTGTCGTGTCGTGACTGATTATGGGATTCTGTGCGGTTCTATTTTTGGACATTGATAGTGGTTTTTGCTAAATGATTTTTGTGTTTTATGATAATCTGTGAGTTCAGTGACAACCTATTATGTGAGAGGGGAATTAATTATTCTAATTACTAGGCCATCATGTTCTTGAAAACTTTATTTTTTGGAAGAAGTTACTAACTAATCAAGCTACGGCGAGGCGTCTATGATAACCCTAAGGTTCCTAGGCGTTAGGCGTCTTATAGACAATATTCGCTTTAAGAAATAAAGAAAGAAGAATTCTCCTCGCAGTTTTACTTTGCAGAAACAATTACGAGGATGTAAAAGAAGAAAAAAACCGGTGAAGAGCGAGTCAGACGGCGCACCGAGGGTTCCGATCTGACTTCTGAAAAAGTATGCTATTTAGAGACATCGTTTTATTTTTCCATAAATTTCTATCACATAGAATAATTTCAGATTTTTCTCTTTGCAAACTTCGGAGTAAGGGGTTACAAAAAAAAATATAAATATTTTTATTTCTTTCTTATTTCCAAAATAGTTCGGTAAACGTCATCTAAAACTGTTCCTTTCAAGCTGATAGCATTAATAGTTCTTGAGATATCCAGCTGTGACAGACAGACAGACTGAGTGACACCATAAGGGTTCTTTTTTTACCATTTTGGTACGGAACCCTAAAACTAGGTCATGTTAATAACGATACCTCGTTCATCTTTATCTGCTCTTATTGTATAATGTATATTATTGTATTGTATATTCCAGCGTCAGATAGACATCTTGATTAAATCGATGTTCAAATAAAGTTATCTGATGGTCACGGCCGACTTCGCGACAATCTTCAGCGACAGATTAACGACATCTTGTCACTTATAAACATTGTTCTGCCGACTGACTTTTGTTTGTCTTTTTTCGAGTCATCGTGTTTGCCACACGATGATTCTCATGAATGGGTACCTACGCCAAACTCTTTTCGTCTTCTTCTATAGTAGCGGTGACCCGCGACTTCATCTGCGATCCAGGATGAAAAATAGCCTATTTCTTTATCCAGGTTCCAGGTCTAATTGCATCCAAATCCGTTCAGCCGTTTTAGCGTGGAAGCGTTACAAACAAATAAACTCACTTTCGTATTTATAATAATTAGGATTTTAGTTACTTTGGTCACATTAAGTTAAAGGATCTTCTGAGAAACATACTACAAGAGCCTATTAATTCTATGACTACAAGATTTTATTAGTGTATGTCAGAAGTCAAATAGTCAAATGATTTGTTCAAAGCCGATGTTATAGCTCTTTCTACAATCTATATTAGGTGTATCTATTCATACACAGGAGCTCGTGGCTAAGAGCAAGCGCGCACTGCGGTGCGTTTCCGGTAGTTCTGCCGAACTGGGCGGGGCCTACAGTAACAAAACGCATGACCGCAGTGCGCGCACTTCAAAGACATTCCATACTTCACAGATTATGCGGTAGAAAAACGCACCGCAATGCGCGCTCGCCCTAAGTAACAACAGCCGCACGGGTCGATCCGTCAGGTTAAGCTACGCTTGCCGGGGTTGGTCAGTAGATGGGTGTATGTCTTTACATACCGAGATTCCTTCGTGCCTCGGAAAGCACGTTAAGCCGTTGGTCCCGGCTGTTATTCGTGGATCTTTGACAGTCGTTACGGGTCGTCAGAAGCCCGAAAGTCTGACAACCAGTCTCACCAAGGGGTATCGTATTACCCAGTATCTGGGTTGTGAAGGTCAGATAGGCAGTCGCTCCACGTAAAATACTGGTATTCAGCTGCATCCGGTTAGACTGGAAGCCGACCCCAACATAGTTGGGAAAAGGCTAGGCAGATAGATCTATTCATACACGAAATCTCTTAAAGGGTCATTGTACCTACTCATCATTATGAATAACTTTTAATATGGGCCCAAACCTGAAATCGCAAAAAAAATCAGTTGTTCCGTACATTTTGATGAGTTATGCGAACATAGGTTTGGGCCCGTAAAAGTTGTTCTTATTGATGAGTAGGTACAATGACCCCATAAGAGATTTCGTGTATGAATAGATACACCTTATATTTGGCTTGTAACATGGTTACTAAAATGCAAGAGCAGAAAAGATGAGAATGGAAAAACGAATCCCTGAAGGTATCTATTCTTAAGTAAAGGCCACAAGGACCTAATAAACGGTATTACAGTAAGTACTTACGAAGATAAAGTACAGTTAGCCGCAGTGAGGAATGCTGCGCACGATTGATTCACCGAGCTGTTGTATTGCCTACAAATGATAGTTGTAAGTTGCGCCATTGGCACAAATTAGATGACGGTCTACAAGGGCCTTATCGTTGTGCTAGACAACTACGAGCATGTATACGATTTGTAGTGCATTGTGATTTGTGGTTAACCAACCAGATAGCTCAAGTACCTATTCTAAACATGCTGTTTGGCATTCCGAAGAAAAGCTGTCATCACGTAAAAGTACCATAACATACCTACATGTACACACAAGCATCCTCTCTGTGAGAGGGAGTGTGTCATAATGCGCCACGCAGGCCCAGGACGGGTTGGTGGAGAAATTCCATTTAAATAAATCTAAAAAATCAGCAATGCAAGAACAGAATTTCGAGAGTAATCAATCTGCCTAAGCCTTTTCCCAACTATGTTTGGGGTCGGCTTCCAGTATAACCGGATGCAGCTGAATACTAGTATTTTACATGGAGGTACCCCTTAGAAAGACTGGTTATCAGACTTTCGGGCTTCTGACGACCCATAACGACTGTCAAAGATCTACGAATGACAGCCGGGACCAACGGCTTATCGTGCTTTCCGAGGCACGGAGGAGTCTCGGTATTTAAAGATGGACCCATCCACGGACCAACCGCGGCAAGCGTAGCTTAATGTGATAGATCCACCCATGCGGCTGTTGTTACTTAGCCATGAGCTCGTCAGACACAGCTCAGACCACAGAATTTCGAGAGCAAATCTTTTATAGTATTTTACTTGATAGTTAGCTTCCATTGTCATGACTGCGTGCGTTCTCTGGTAGCATATCCTGGTTAGTGTTAGTTTTACCCTAAAACCTTACTGACTGTGACTGTCCTGCATGATTCATGCTCAAGAATCGTCACTCTTTCAGGTTATTTTAAAGTATACCCGAATATGGTTAAAAAGGACTCTGGTAATCGTGTTCTCGGGCGGTAAACACACACATAAACTAAGACAAACTATTTTTAAAGTGTCTGTGACATATCTCGGGACCCTGAGGTCCCGGACCTTTGGAAGGCGTACAAGGGGCCGAAGCCAACTCGCAGAGGCCTCTTAGGCAATTTTAAATTATAAGGAGACACCAACCGATGATTATCCCTGTATACACTATGCAAGTGACCCAAGGACAACCACGGTTGGTGCAATTGCAGATCATGGAAACAAAACATATTGGGCTATGGGTTTGGGTGGCTATGGACTGGTTACCTAGAACTATGGAAACACTATGACCCCTGCCTGACTAATGTTTTGTATACAATACACAGATAAAATGGCACGGGATGACTTGCACACTCAATAATGGGCTCCCGAAAACGGTCGCTAGCACGGTCGGTAGCTAGCTGTCGTAAAGAAAAAAAAAACTATTATTGTTAACTATTTATTATTTATTTATTTATATACAGGGTGTTCGGCGCATGGACCGAAACAATTTTTTGGGGGATTGGGGGGGTCATTTGCTAGGTTTCACCTAAAGACCTCCATGTCCTAAGTGTGACGGTAATTGAGATATGTTTTTTTTTGTTCTTTCTTTGAATTACCCAAAATCTCGCCTTTGAATCGATATATTTTTTTTGTTTATGGTTGCAATAGAACAAAATAAATTTTATAATAGTCTGCAATGTATTTTTATTCTAAATAAATTATTATTTGATGTAATTGATCAGTAGAAAATGACTTATGTGCTTCCAAAGTCTTAAAAATGTTTAAATGTATGAAAAAATACTACTCTTAAATTCATTTTTTTTTTTAAATGAAGCCATTTTGACCTTATTTTTATCTCAAAAAGTTCTTTAGCTTGTACCCTTTCTAAGGGTATGCTACACGCTATGAAAAACAATTCAAATGTAGTCAAAATACTAGTTAGAGAGTCAGTTATGGAGTGTTTTAAGAAAAGACTTATTACGGTAATTATATTTTTTTATTTTATTTCGAATAATAATACATTGTAGACTATAATAAAAATTATTTTATTCTTTTACAACCATAAACAAAAAAAATATATCGATTCAAAGGCGAGATTTTGGGTAATTCAAAGAAAGAACCAAAAAAAACATATCTCAATTACCGTCACACTTAGGACATGGAGGTCTTTAGGTGAAACCTAGCAAATGACCCCCCCAATCCCCCAAAAAATTGTGTCGGTCCATGCGCCGAACACCCTGTATACTTTATTGTACACCACAAAAAAAACATATACACTAAAAAACATACAACACACTATTATTATTATAAAAACACATTCCTTATTATTTCGTCACACATTTAAATTTTACCATTGTTTTCTTTTCCAATAGGTACGCGTGTCCGTAAAACTCCTTGGCCAGTGTAATTCGAGCTGTATTGCCCAAATTTAGATTAGCTGATTGCCCAGTACTTTGCCCATAAAGCCTGGTGTAAATTGATCTAAATGCATTATTTGTGTTGCGTGAGCTGTTGCATACTGTTTTGGCATATTGCTGACTTTAGATATTTGATGGCAAGTATTTAGCTTCGCCAGCGGATTACAAGGTAACGCGTGTTATATTGGGCAACGATGATTTGCAGTTTTCAACAGAGTTTAAACAAGTAATTCAACCATAACATAGAGACATATAAAAACTTTACTGGATGAAGAGAAAGTAGAACATAATAACATGTAAGGATTGTTTTTTTTTTGGATAATGGTGATTTGTAGGTACTGCACGAATAAAGCCTTCTTAAAAATGTACCGTAAATAATAGCCGAATAATATCTATGCTAATTTTCATGTTCTAATTAAAATTTAAAACTGTTCAATAGTATTTATATGCGTAAGAATTCCTGGAAAATCTTATACATAAGTGATAAATATCTTTGCATAAATTATGAACAATATCGTGATTACCGTTGCCCTTAGCACTTGACTTTTACGACCATTTATAGACAGAAAACAATCGAATGCCTAGGTTAATCCATTATTTACATTAGGTACAGAATTAATCAGTAATGTTGCTATCTAAAAACCTACGTCCAGTGTTTACGTAAGCCGGTATTTAGACATAAGTTGACATTTAACACAACTACTTAAAAGTTCTGAGAAAACCGTAAACATTATTATTCTTATCCTAACATCTATGTAAACGCGTGTTACATTCTAACTGTTACAAAGGGCTGGTAAAGAATTTTAAGTATAGTTACATATCAACTTGCTTACTCTATTGCAGATTGTGAGATTGTGTCTCTGGTTGACACCGGAACTCCTAGGAAATGGCGGAATTTCCGGCACGATAAAGGGATTCATGGGAATATAAAAGAAGATATGGTAGGGGCTTGTGGCTAAGTAATAACAGCCGCACAGGTCGATCAGTCAGGTTAAGCTATGCTTGCCGCGGTTGGTCCGTGGATGGGTGACCATCTTCACATACCAAGACCCCTCCGTGTCTTGGAAAGCACGTTAAGCCGTTGGTCCTGGCTGGCATTCGTGGATCTTTGACACTCGTTACGGGTCTTCAGAAGCCCGAAAGTCTGACAACTTAGTCTTACCAAGGGGTATCGTATTACCCAGTAACTGGGTTGTGGAGGTCAGATAGGCAGTCCCTTCATGTAAAATACTAGTATTCAGCTGCATCCGGTTAGACTGGAAGCCGACCCCAAACATAGGTTGTGAAAAGGCTAGACAGATGATGATATTTCTACTGAGAATCGTCAGTAAGTAAGTGGTAAGAGGTTTACGTTGTTGTGGCAAAAAACACTTTAATAATTATTAGGATCATTTGGTTTGCCATCGTCCATTATACAAAAACAATTTCAGGCTTATAAAGATCAGTTCATCATTACTACGATACCTGACAGTCATCTTCTTCCGTAGTGCGTTAGCATCCACTGTAGAGTAAACCTATAGCGTCAATAATTAATATTTTTTACCAAGCATCGCCTCAATAACCACCTACTGCGCGACGCCAACGTCTGAGTAGAAATAGAAATGTGAAAATATGAAAACAGTTGAACATTATGTCAACCTTTTCAAAGTGTTCCCAGGTAAAAAAACCGGTCAAGTGCGAGTCGGACTCGCGCACGAAGGGTTCCGTACCTTATTATATGTTTAACAATCGCGAAGATAACTTTTTACTTATTTTATAATGATACTGTGAATTACGAGGTTATTTTTTGCAGTTGCAGAAAATCACCCATGTTTAAACAAAATACCTTATGAATCGCCGTTTTCAGTATTGTTGATTAAATACAGTATTCATGGTACTTACATGGTATAGAGAAGTTTCAAATTCCTAATTTGTTGAATTGTTGCGCTAGAGCTCGTACAAAAATGGTCTAAAATGTACAACTTTTACGGCCCCCTATTTCTTAATTTTAAAAGATAAAAAAATATATGTTTGTACTCTACTCGATGAGTTCTAGACGATGACACCCCACATAACACATAATCAGCCTATAATGTTCCCACTGCTGGGACACAGGCCTCCTCTCAGTGAGAGGGAGCGGGCCGTAATCCACCACGTGGGCCCCGTGCGGGTTGGTAGATGTCACATGTCTTCGAATTTTTGGTTCTAGGACATGCCGGTTTCCTCACGATGTTTTCCTTCACCGTTTTGAGAGCAGCGGCGATGAAATAATGACATGACACCCCACATGCTAGATTAAAATTTTGATTTTTTTTTCAAAATGAAAAGTTTATTGTATGGGGACCGACCCCTTACATTTTTAACTTTGCTTTGTTTTTATTATTTGTTGTTATAGCCGTAATAGACAGCGGAGGCTTAGTAGGTTTGTACTGGGCTGTAGGTACGTGGTTGTCTGATTTCATGGATTTTAATTTTCTTGAGCGGAATCCTAATTATTTTTCTAAAATAAAAATAGCCTAAGTTACTCCTTAAAACATCAACTATATGCCGTCAAAATCGGTGAAAATTCGTTTGGCAAGTTTCCCAACTTGACTCAAAGTACCATTTTTTTAATCGGACTGCGCTTTAAAATTCTTCTATACAAACTTTAACATCCCTAAACCTCATTTGAGGCGTAGTTATGAAAAACTAATAATGACAAACATTATTACTTACTTATGCAAGTATTTGTGCTAAGTTTCAAGTTCATTAACCAAATTAATAAGATTTTTCATATAAACTGTATCTCTGTTTTCACGAACACAGATACCTAAAGAATTTCAAAAATCGTCTAGTATGTTTCCATAACTTGACTCAAACATTATTTACACCAATTTTAGAGTTAATCAAGCCCCCAATAAAATCCTCCGCTATAAAATTAACTTTTCACCCCTTAGGGGTAGATTTTTGGAAAACCCTAATACACGTTAGTCTTAATTTTTGGTCTCAAGTATAAAAACTGAGTTTTGAGTTAATCGGACCGCGTGTTAAAGTTCCTCCATACAAACTTTGACACCCCCAATCCCTCCTTAGGGGGTAGTTTAGGAAAACTAAAAATGATAAACTTTATAATTTACTTAGATGAATATTCGTGCTAAGTTTCAAGTCTATTAACTCAAGGGATAGGATTTTTCATACAAACTTTCATCCCCTGTTTTACCCCCTTAGGGATGGAATTTCTAAAAAATCCTTCCTTAGTAGATGTTTACACTATATAAGGTATCTATGTGCAAAATTTCAAGTCTCTAGGTCCATTAGTTTGGGCTGTGCGTTGGTATATTAGTCAGTGACTCAGTCAGGACTTTGATTTTTTTATATATATATAGATTTACCATGTTATTTTAAGACCGCAGACTTCCAATAGGTTTACCTGTAATCTACAGGTATATAACTATTTTCTATATTTTTTTCAAAATTTTAGGCTCAGTAGTTTCGGAGATAAGGGGGGGGGGGGGGAATGGTCAATTTTCGTCTATTTTCTTAAATAACTTTAAAACAATAAATTTTAAAATTATAAAAAAAAAATATTTGAGACCCTCATAGTAAGCCCTTTCATTTGATATGTCACTCGGTACAGTTTACAAAACTTTATTTTTAATTTTCTTATTTTCCCCCTAAAAGTGACTCTCATATTCAAAATTCATATATTTACTTTAGCTGTACGTGTTTGGGTCACAGAAATCCATATGTGTACCAAATTTTAACTTAATCGGTGTATTAGATTCGGAGCAAATTGGCTGTGACAGACGGACAGACGGACAGACAGACAGACAGACAGACAGACACACGAGTGATCCTATAAGGGTTCCGTTTTTTCCTTTTGAGGTACGGAACCCTAATAGGATTTATTGCAGTTTGACTGAATGGGTCAGACTGCAATAATTCCTATTTTTTGCTTTCATTACTACCATCTATAAATACCACATCGTAATTCAAAATTCTATTGGCGACAACCTCATTCTGTTGTTTCTGATTCGTGCGTGCAAGGTGACTCACTGTTTTCCTTTGATACCCAAAATAGAGTGGAAATCACTTAACTGTACAGTAAATATTGCAATACTGTGCTAAATGCATTCAAGGGGAGATTAGATACATTAGGTGTTTGATGTGAAATGAACTATGGAAAGCGGGGGAAGATGAGGAGGATTATTGTAAACTATAAAGCCTGCAGAGCCTGAAGAAGGTAGACATGGTAGACTGGACGCGGAAGGCAAAGTGGCCCTTTGGCCTGGAAAGTACCTGTCCAGCAGTAGTTAGACGGCAATAGACATAATTGAGTCAATCTGCCTAGCCTTTTCCCAACTATGTTTGGGTCAGCTTCCAATCTAACCGGATGCAGCTGAATACAAGTATTTTACATGGAGCGACTGCCTATCTGACCTTCACAACCCAGTAACTGGGTAAGTACGATACCCCTTGGTAAGACTGGTTGTCAGACTTTCGGGCTTTTGACGACCCATGACGACTGTCAGAGATCCACGAATGACAGCCGGGACCAACGGCTTAACGTGCTTTCCGAGGCACGGAGGAGTCTCGGTGTGTAAAGATGGTCACCCATCCACTGACCAACCCCGGCAAGCATAGCTTAACCTGAGGGATTGACTCGTGCGGCTGTTACATAGAGCAACACGGCCCCCCGCGAACCGGATCGCCGGGGGCCGTGTTGCTCTATGGGCTGTTATTACTTAGCCACGAGCTCCTATAGACATAATTGAGTAGGTAATATGTCTGAATAAGGTAATTATGTTGGCACGTGGTTATCTCACAAAATAATAACAACTTGTCAAAAAGATAAATCGTTATTAGCTACTTTACGTACGTTTTTAAGAGAAGCATTCATAAACGTATGTCGTGCATGTTTGCGATTCTGTGAGATGATGGACGAAAGATGAGTTTTTTTTTTGTTGCCAATTTGGTTGGTAAGTTTTACTTGTTTTTCTTTTTTCTTTGTGTACCTATTCTTTCATATTGTTATTGCTTCTATATTGTAAATATGTCTGTTTTTTTATTATTATTATTTAAATTTAACTGTACAATAACTTAGATCTCGATCTGTAATGTTGTACATGTTTTTACTAAATAAATAAATAAATAAAAAGTATTCGTCATTCTCAATTGGAAGGAAAAAACTGCTTCAATCAGTTTTTTCAAACAAGCAATCATTTTAATATGACTCAGAGAAACAAACCGTTTTTGTTCACAAATACTTATGAGTTACAACAAAAATACAAAGATTCTATTGTAAGTCAATCATAACATCGGATATTATTATGTTACATGAGTCAAGGCCTATAGTGTTACTAACCGCTTTAAAATTTTAATTTACAAAGTTGTAACAGTATTAAAATAAAATATAAACACGAGTATTTTTAAGTAAAACACGCACCTATGTAATCGTTACATAACGGTTTCACTGGAAAATTATATTAGCGCTGGCAACATATTCGATACTTACTTTATTTGAAATTTAATTTTGGAATTCCGTTACAGCATTCGATGTAAATAAACACTTCAGTTTTGAGCGCCCGCGTTTGTTGCGATTTATTTTTGGAATGGCGTCATATTCTTTCTCTATCTTAGATCGGCCATGTTTTTTTAAGGTAAAATATAAGCGGTTGTCATTCACATCACAGGTTGAGCGCAAAAGTGAAAACGTAAACAAGTTTTGTTTTCCTATTCGTAACGCGTTTTCTAGAGACTCGTCTGCTCAAGTTTTTAGGCATCACTCTCTGAAACTGGTGATGAATATTTTTACTAAGCACATAGGTAGAAATCACCTAATGCCTAAGGGCCTATTTCACAATGTCCAAATAGCGTCTACTCGTAGGAATTTAATCGTAGGAGAAAAGGGTAAGGGGAATAGGTGAAAAAAAAAATACTATTAGCTACTGGACTACACTTTACCCTAATTATGTATTTATTCGTTAAGTGAACAATGTATGTTCTTTTAGAATAAATAAAGAATCTTTAAACACATGTCTCACCACCTGCGATTACGTTCCTCTTAATTTACTTGGCACATAATTTCATACAAATTCTGTTCCATTTTTGAATTTATTCCGTGAGTAGTGGCTATTCGGACATCGTGAAATACGCCCTTAGTATCTCAAATCATATGTTTACCTACCGTACAATATGATTTGATATAGGTTTTTTTTTGTTACTAAGGCAAATAAGAAAGGTGTTTACGGAATATTGGCCAGAAATGGCAACACATAGGGAAGAGTGGAAAGCTGTGGGGGAGACTTTCGACCAGCTGTTGGACAAAAAAAGTATACAATGTATACCCTTGTTATAGTTAACTAAAATTAGTGAAAGGAAAATGGTTTTTTTCCTAACAAAATATAAAACCAGATAGGTATAAATCTATGACGGCTATCATAACGATACCTACTCTATTATCTAAACAGCCTTATCCTCAAACAGCAATCTCCGAGAAACATTTCGGAAATATGAAAAATACGTGACAGAAGTCGCGTCTACTAAGAAAAGCGTGGGCGCAGACAGTTTCACCTACCGACCGACCGCCTACACGAGGCTAGATCGCCTTCACTTCCCCGCTGGTACATTTCCGGTGTCAAAAGCGCTAAATGTTTACCTTAGTTCTAAAACGCAGTCAAGGTTTTTAAAAATAATTTGACCAAGTTTATCACATATTAAGGCGGGGTGAAAGCAAGCGCCGTAGGTATTAAATGCTTACCGCAGCCCCCGCAAGGAGTAGCGATACGTAATAAATTACGATGCGCGGGAAACGCGCGCCAAGCGCACCGCTCATGAGTTCATGAACTCGAGTAGGTACTATGTTGCGTCACAGAATAGAGCAATGCAGTAGATAAACTTGAACTGATTAGTATACAAGTTTATTTTGTTTTATTTTTCTAGTAAGTATTTTTTAAAGTTTTAGACAGCTTAGGTATGCATTGTAAACTTGAACAGTTAAAATAAATAAAAATAACTACTTATACATATTTATTTTCGTGAATAAGGTGGATTTAAAATCTGACTGACACGAAGACCTTTACCCGTACGATTCAAAACTACGCGCCGCGCACCATTTTACTTTACGAAGGTGTCGCATGGCGTGGGGAATAGTAGTTTCTGTCATTCCCCACGATACCACACCAGTGGTATCGTTTTCAGTGGTGTCGCTGTCGTGGGGAATGACAGAAACTACTATTCCCCACGCCATGCGACACCACCGACTGTATTGTGCTGTTAGTGATGTCCAGCTACATAACAATGATGTGTTACATAACAATTTAGACCTTATTGACATTCATGTTTTTTTGTTAAATTTAGCTTCCAGACCATTTACCAAGTATCTTGGACCAAAAAAACAAATGGTTTGTAAAATGTCGATAAGGTCGAAATTAGCTTGACACCCTAGAAATGATGTGCATAATAATCTAGACACTTTCTGAGGTGTCAAGCGAATTTAGACCTTATTGACATTCATGTTTTTTTGTTAAATTCAGCTTCCAGATCATTTACCAAGTATCTTGGGCCAAAAAAACAAAGGGTTTGTAAAATATCAATAAGGTCGAAATTAGCTTGACACCCTAAAAATGATGTGCATAATAATCTAGACACTTTCTGAGGTGTCAAGCGAATTTAGACCTTATTGACATTCATGTTTTTTTGTTAAATTCAGCTTCCAGATCATTTACCGAGTATTCTGGACCAAAAAAACAAAGGGTTTGTAAAATGTCAATAAGGTCGAAATTAGCTTGAGACCTTTATCGTTTTCAGCGAACTTAAATACCACGAAATGAC
Source organism: Cosmia trapezina (assembly GCA_905163495.3). Taxonomy (NCBI): domain Eukaryota; kingdom Metazoa; phylum Arthropoda; class Insecta; order Lepidoptera; family Noctuidae; genus Cosmia; species Cosmia trapezina. The sequence goes on along the minus strand of LR991020.1, from coordinate 28,158,881 downwards.
CGTTCATTCCCCACGACACCACTGGTGGTGTCGTCGGGAATGACAGAAACTAGTATTCCCCACGACACCAATGACTGCATTGTGAGTGATGTCCAGCTAATTTTTAAACGTAACAATGATGTGTTATTTTTAAACGACTTCAAAAACGGAGGAGAATATCAATTCAGTTGTATTTTTTTTTTTTATGTTTGTTACTGCAGTACTCCGTCATTTAGAAGCCGATTTGGAAAGTTCTTTTTTTATTTTATTCGTTATGTCAACACAAAAAAAAAAAACGGAGGGGCATAACTTCTTACGCTCTAGTTTTTTTTTTCTTAAGAGGATGTGATTACGGTCAAAATGAAAATCCAAGATGGCGGCTGCAAAAATTTTCGAATTTTTCGACATGGGCGTCAATTTCGTGATATTTGAGGTCGCTGAAAACGATAATGGGGTCAAAATGAAAATCCAAGATGGCGGCTGCGAAAATTTTCTAATTTTTCGTCATGGGTGTCATTGTCGTGATATTTGAGGTCGCTGAAAACGATAGTGGGGTCAAAATGAAAATCCAAGATGGCGGCTGCGAAAAATTTTAAATTTTTCAACATGGGTGTCATTTTCGTGATATTTGAGGTCGCTGAAAACGATAATGGGGTCAAAATGAAAATCCTAGATGGCGGCTGCGAAAATTTTCTAATTTTTCGTCATGGGTGTCATTTTCGTGATATTTGAGGTCGCTGAAAACGATAGTGGGGTCAAAATGAAAATCCAAGATGGCGGCTGCGAAAATTTTAAATTTTTCAACATGGGTGTCATTTTCGTGATATTTGAGGTCGCTGCAAACGATAGTGGGGTCAAAATGAATGAGTATCGTTTTCAGCGATCTAAAATATCACGAAAATGACACCCATGATGAAAAGTTAGGAAATTTTCGTAGCCGCTATCTTGGATTTTCATTTTGACCCCGCTATCGTTTTCAGCGACCTAAGCAAAACATGTATGATCTCTTAAACTGTAATAACACCTATTTATACCATGTTTTATGCAAATAAATTATCTTATCTTATCTTATCTTAAAATATCACGAAAATGACACCCATGACGAACAGTTAGGGAATTTTCGCAGCCGCCATCTTGGATTTTCATTTTGACCCCACTATCGTTTTCAGCGACCTAAAATATCACGAAAATGACACCCATGACGAAAAATTAGGAAATTTTCGCAGCCGCCATCTTGGATTTTCATTTGACCCCACAATCGTTTTCTGCGACCTAAAATATCACGAAAATGACACCCATGACGAAAAATTTGTAAATTTTCACAGCCGCCATCTTGGATTTTCATTTTGACCCCGCTATCGTTTTCAGCGACCTAAAATATCACGAAAATGACACCCATGACGAAAAATTAGGAAATTTTCGCAGCCGCCATCTTGGATTTTCATTTTGACCCCACTATCGGTTTCAGCGACCTCAAATATCACGAAAATGACACCTGTGTCGAAAAATTTGATAATTTTCGCAGCCGCCATCTTGGATTTTCATTTTGACCCCACTATCGTTTTCAGCGACCTAAAATATCACGAAAATGACACCCATGACGAAAAATTAGGATATTCGCAGCCGCCATCTTGGATTTTCATTTTGACCTTACTATCGTTTTCAGCGACCTAAAATATCACGAAAATGACACCCATGACGAAAAATTAGGAAATTTTCGCAGCCGCCATCTTGGATTTTCATTTTGACCCCACTATCGTTTTCAGCGACCTAAAATATCACGAAAATGACACCCATGACGAAAAATTAGGAAATTTTTGCAGCCGCCATCTTGGATTTTGATTTTGACCCCACTATCGTTTTCAGCGACCTAAAATATCACGAAAATGACACCCATGACGAAAAATTTGGAAATTTTCGCAGCCGCCATCTTGGATTTTCATTTTGACCCCACTATCGTTTTCAGCGACCTAAAATATCACGAAAATGACACCCATGACGAAAAATTAGGAAATTTTTGCAGCCGCCATCTTGGATTTTGATTTTGACCCCACTATCGTTTTCAGCGACCTAAAATATCACGAAAATGACACCCATGACGAAAAATTTGGAAATTTTCGCAGCCGCCATCTTGGATTTTCATTTTGACCCCACTATCGTTTTCAGCGACCTAAAATATCACGAAAACGACACCCATGACGAAAAATTGGAAATTTTTGCAGCCGCCATCTTGGATTTTCATTTTGACCTTGAAATACAAAAAAAAATAAGAAGATACCTAATTAGAAAAAAAACTTAATTTAAAAAAAAAATCTTATTTATGTAGGTATACAGAAAAATACATTTGAGGGCCTACTTATTTTCTGAACATCCCTGCCCAACCCTTTGAAAGAATTCAGGCGTGATGTTATGAAGAAATCTCATTTCCTATCCGATATTCATTATAAAACCACCCGTACTAACTTTATTCTGTGGCACCTACCTATTTGAGATTTGAAAATAGTGAACCAAAAATTTGCGCGTCAGGCGGCTTTATAAGCTCCAGTGTAGGGTTCAAATTCAACTGTTTTACACACTTGATGCGATTGGTAAACATAGGCCGTGATAAAAATAAATACCAATAAAGCTTTTGCGCGCGTGACGTCTTTATTTACATAGGCATAGCGTTCAAATTCAACTGTTTTCAACACATGTTAATTTGTGCCGGTCGCAGCCGGTGACAGAAGTTAGCGGGGGTGGCGGGTTCGAAAAATTGGCACACGTCCGACCTCCATCACGTTCCGCTCGGGACTAAACGACACGGAGCGAGCGCAAAACACTTGACATTGGAATTAGTGATATAAATATTTTGATATTTCAAATTATGATAGCCGATAAAAATTACATTTTTTACGACCTTTATTATGGCATAAGTTTTATTGTTCAAAGCCTAATATAAATCAAATGAAATAAGATATAGATCATAATTTAGACTTGTCTTTGCGATTTAATTGGATGCAGTAAAGTGCAAGTAATCGTGTATCGGACGGCCGAAATTTGTAGATGGAAGTCTGAACTAAGTAATATATTTTTTTCAAAATTTAAATCCGTGTTATCTACGAATAAAACACTAAACAAAACGACGTTTTTACGGCTCTCACCGCCTTAAATATTTTCGATTTTATTTATCAGGTCAAGAGAAGAGATTATTTTATTTCAACGATAGTTTCTACTAGAAAAAAGATCGAAAAATGGTCGTCAGACGCCCGACAGTCTGACAACCAGTCTTACCAAGGGGTATCGTATTATCCAGTCACTGGGTTGTGGAGGTCGGATAGTCAGTCGTTCCATGTAAAATACTGGCATTCAGCTGCATCCGGTTTGACTGGAAGCCGACCCCAATATAGTTAGGAAAAGGCTAGGCACACCATGATGAGTTTCCACTAGAAAATTTGCCGCACAACAAGCATGAATTTATAACCAATTTACCGTCTTTCACTTTCATTATTTCAATCAGCAATAGCACTATACGAAATAATTAAAACAATAAACTGGGAATCGTTTCTACCACAAAGCTGTTTGGTTTCGCGATATAAGTGTGAAATACTGCAGCCGAGTTAAACCAGAACGGTGGTGAAAGCCCATGGATATGGGGCAGTGTCTCTGCCACAGATGCAGCGATAATAACAGTCCTTTGTTTCAAGAGTGAAAACATACGGGGCTAAATTTCGCGCATGGCAGCAGCTGTTGATAATTACGTTGCAGTAAAATATTGGCGAAAGCTGTTCAGAGTGATTGCAATAATGCACATTAGTTTGTTCCGTATTGTAAGTATTTTTAATAGAATAATCTATTGTGTTGTTTATTTTTATTGGATTTGGACGCAGTCGAAAGAGATTTTAATTTATATGGAGCAAGGGTACCGCGAAATGGCATCATAAAATAAATGCGCTTGAATAACCACTGGCAGGTGGTTTTATATCAGAAACAAAGTTGCACTAAATACAGATAGACCTATTTGAAAGAAGAAACAGTTGCTTGGCGAAGAAAGAAGGCTAATACTTATATGTAGGTACTTTGGCAGCCATTGATGTAAAAAAACCGGCCAAGTGCGGGTCGGACCACGCACAATGAAGTGTTTCGCGTTGGGATGAATTTTTGCATTGAAGTTGATACATCGATATACCTCACGGCCAATTCTCCAACTACAAATCTATATATATAAAACAAAGACGGGTTTGTTACAACACTTATAACTCGAGATCGGCTGCATCAATTTTCATGGTTTTTGTTTCGTTGGATTTGTCTCCGCCCTGAATAGCAGAATACATTTTAAAAACAATGAAAACTTAACGAATACATAATTATGAAAATGAATCATTTTCCATTTAATTATGTTCCTTTGTTTCGTAACTGTCAAACATTTGTTTTCCTCCTGTCATCCTGTCAAATACTGTGATTGACATTTATGCATGCGTTCAGAAATGTATTTTGTGTAAACTATTTAAAAAGGGTGAATAAACTTTTGTCTATATTTTTTTTAAAGAATTAAAAAGGTTGAAAAGTGTATTATGCAGATTTGAATAGAAGTTCCTCAAATATTTATGCGTGCGTTCAGAAATAATGACAAATGGTTAACATTTACGTGTGCGTTCATAACTTTATTTTGCGTAAATTAAAGTTTCTATTTTCGAAAACAATTTCTAAGATTTATTATTTAAGTTATCGAAAGCGTAAATGTCTTTTTATGTTGTTTATGATTTTCTAAGATATATAATTAATTAGTCGTGTTAGTTAGACTATTTATAACTCAAGAACGACTGAACCCATTTGGCTAAAAATTGGTGGGGAGGTAGCTTAGAACCAGGAGACGGACATAGGATACTAAAAAAAAACGGATCAAACGTGGTATAACAACGGCTGGACCGATTTAGATGAAATGTGTGTATATGTGAATGGGTTCCTGGATGGTTTGAAAACACAATTGGACCCGGTAGGTGGCGCTGCAGTTTGGTTCTAGCTTAGAACCAGGAGACGGACAGGATACTTTAGATAAAACGTGGTACAACAACGGCTGGACAGATTTAAATGAAATGTGTGTAGTTATATGTGAATGGGTTGGGTTCCTGGATGGTTTGAAAACACAATTGGACCCGGTAGGTGGCGCTGCAGTCAGGTTCTAGGATCGTTCAGACAGGACAACGTCTGTCGGGTCCGCTAGTGTAAGTATAACTACAAATTAACGATTTTTGACTTTTTCCTATACTTGTGCTGTGAGACCAATATGAAACCTTGTTCTTGCCTTTCATGATTCTAGGTCAACGGAAAGTTCCATATAGGTTTTGATTTATTTGCTAAAGCTTGATTTTTTTAGAGTTTTAAGGGATTGATATTAATTTCAACTTGCTACCTCTATGCGTTCCTAACAGACAGACAGACGGACAAGGAAGTGAACCTATAGGGGTTCCGTTTTTCCTTTTGAGGTACGGAACTTAAAAAACTCAAAAATTATAAATGTATGTAAATATGCCTTTTTATTATTAGATTTGCCTTATCAACAAGCACTTGCATAGAGGTTAATGCAGACCTAGTGATAAGAAACACACCTTTAGTCTTCTGGGAATGACTATCGCGATTTTTAAAACGAGGTCATGATAAAGAAATAAACTCTGTTATAATAACTAAATATAGTCCCTTGGCATTAATTATAAATTAATCATATTTATTCATCCCCCGCCTCAACTTACTTACCTACTAATAATTGACACGACATTTAGTGTTGCTCAATGTAAAGTAACTTTTTGTTTTTAGACTTACCTAGATCACATGATCCAGCCGTGTCAGGTCGTGTTCGTGTCATGGATCCAGGTCAATCACAAATAATCTTGCCAAAATGATTTACTTTTACACTAAAAAATTCACATTTACTATGTGATTCACAGGTTTTGGAGCGGAAACGAACGTAATTATTCGCCGTATAAACACACCATTATGATATAGAGTTTATGTCCATGTTGATCAGGTTTCTAATGCATTTTAATAGACATGTTTTGACGCCATTGCATTTTATGGTTTTCAAACAACTGACCATAATGTGCAACGGACAATGACAGTTTATAGATAGTCTTAATTGGACTCCACTTAACAGTATAGAGATAGTATAATGAGGAATGAGGAATGAGGCGTCTCGTCTAAGACACCAATTTTACAGTCTTCTTAGGCCAATAACTATAAACATCACGTAGCATATCTAGACATGTTTCCGTCTCTATATTGCACTTGTAGCTTGACAATTGCCCGACAGTGACATGAATAAAGCTTAGACAAATTATGTGGTAAGTAAAGTTTATAGATAGATATCTCTAGAGTCTCCAGTAAACTAGAGACTCTAGAGATCTCTACAACATATAACACTCTGAGGCTATCTCTATAAATAGAAAGAGCCTCAGAGTGGTGTATGTTGTGTACCTACAGCGACGAGATTTCTTAGCGTCTATCTCAAAGGTTTTCATGGCTCTAAAAGTGACGATTCTATCAAGAAAGTTCGTCCGGAAAATCTGAACAGCTAGCTACCAAACTTGCTGACTGGCTTAACTTTCGACTCATGCTCATGCAGTGAGCTGTTCTTGTACAGCATCTGGTACTGACACGAGAAAAATCTTAAAGATTTCTAGCTCTTTGTAGATACTGTCGATGATGTATTTACCTTACTATTCACCTGCTAATCTCCCTTTAAACTTTCGAATTGATAAGTAAATCACGTCATGTGTATGCGCAGCGTCTTCGAAATTTTGGACTATTTGTATGCAGCAAGCAAACGATTAGAAGGCGATATCGGCAAATTAAAGATTCCGATAGATCTTTTGTAGTGGCAGGTGAATAGGCGATTTGCCTACAAAATTGCTGTTACTTGTGATTTGCGTGTGAAGAGCATCCAATTACATAATTCCTTCTTTATCCTTTAAATTTGGACTCCAGTTACAATTGAGCTTCTAGTGTTTACTGTTTACCTTATTTGTGTTATATTTGTGTGGGTAGTTTCTGATGTATTCAAGGACATCCAGCCAATATTTACCTGGAAACAAAAAAATTAAGTTTAATTTCTTTGATCTTTAATGTGAAGGGTACGTGCGAGGAAAACAGAAATTAGAGATCTCTAAAAGTTAACCAAGTCTTTGCGTAAATGGTTGGCTTATTCTTTGTCGAGAAATTAGATAGGTCAGCCGTCATCAATGTATACATTTATCTTTTCCTTTAAGAGTCCTACATTCAATTGCATTACTATCAGTAGACTAAGGATATGGAAATAGGGGTCAAGAAAAGTGTCAAAACATGATAACCACTGCTATTCTCGAAGCGGAATGCACCGTATCTTATCATCTTAGTTTACTTTGAGCCGTAAACAAAACACTGCAGTATCTTTGTTAGTGTGTATCGAGTTTATCTGTTCGTGTTAATTGCTGTTTTAATAGTTGTTACGCTAATTGTTCTTGTTTGTGTTTAGATATGCATGTAATGTTACGTTAGGTCTAGATTCAGAAATATTTGATGCCGTTTGCATTCTCAGTTCAGGATTGTTGAGGGCAAATTACTTTTCGCATTTTTTTATAACACTCTTAAAAGTGGTCATTACGGAAAACCTTATTTTGAAAAAGACACCAAAGAGTCTCTATCTGTTTCTTCTCTAGGGGTTTATAGTCTAATCTTTGCATACATTAAAGAAAACCATCCGCATCAAAACAGCCTTCCGGAGAGTGTGCAGGAGCTCCACGACCGGGGGGCTTACTATGAGCTCTTATAGCAGGGAAAAAGTTGAACGTTTCCAGTGAGAGAGACAGACGGAGCTATATACGACCCATAGCACCGTCATTCTCTCTCACTGGAAACGTTCAACTTCTGTCCTGCAGTCCTGCTCTAAGAGCTCATAGTAAGCCTCCTGATCCCACCATTGCCCTTTTACTACCAGACTACGTGACGTACTGCAGGGTACCATCCGCACTTGGTTGATCCCCACCAGCCCTACCGTGATACCGTGGCCCTGGCATAGGCAACTGAAAGAACACGGGTGGGTTTTAGCCAGTAAAAGTCTGACACGCCCTTCCGCTCCACACAGAGCGGGAGAAGTCATTTGATGATTTCCCATCCACAAAAAAAAAGGGTACCATCCGCACTTGCTTGATCCCCACTAGCCGTACTCAGCGGTTCTCCTCCACATTTATTATGCGCACAGTCGAAGTGTGGCACTCTCTGCCAGCGTCTGTGTTCCCTTCCACATATAACCTGTCGGCCTTCAAAGCAACAGTGAACAGGCATCTTCTGGGTACGCTCGTTCCATCATAGACCTCATCCATCGCTTTCCATCAGGCGTAATTTAAGTCACGAGCAAGCCCAGTCAGCAAAAAAAAAAAAAAAGAAATGTCGTCTGACTCATAAATCGTTAATGCTACATCGATAAATCAATTGAATAATTCGTAATCGACATTCTATCACGTGTAATTTGAAGCCTTCCTACTAATTATTCCAACCTTCCAAGAAAAGAGCCATTTTGTTAGAATAAAGCTCGGTTTAGCTTGTAAAGCTACTGATCAGTATTATGTAAGTAGTTACGTGTGACACAAATCGATTGTGATTCGAATGATTTATCGATTCTAAACTAACGTGCACGTGGTTGTAATATTACGAGCATATTCAACTAACATGTCATAACATTATTATTATAATGTAGGCACCATAATATATTGATGTATTAGGTTTGATAGATAAAGAGTGTTGATAAAGGCAATTTATTGATTGCTCGGTCGAGGCACGTCTAGGTTTGCGAGCTAAAATTGATCCTTGTTAAATCACACTAATGTTATAAAGGCGAAAATTGTAGAGTGTGTCTAAGGGTGTGTTTGTATGTTTGATACTTCTTCACGGTCAAACGGCTGACTTGGATGAAATTTGGTATGTAGATAGCTTAACCTTGCAGTAGTACATAGGCTACTTTTTATCCCGGTCTACGCGGGTAAAACCGCGGGGCACAGCTAGTATGAAATAAAAGTAAGAGACAGCCAAGTTCTCGGAAATTATGTGCCACAATGACTATCACAGAAGTGGCCCCGATAACAGACAAACTAAAAGAAAGGCTTAGATGGTACACCCTCGTTATAAGAAGAGATGATAGTTTATCAGTATAAACAGCTTTGAATATCCCTACGAAACCTCTGGGCAGAGGAAGATCCCCACTACATGGTGGTCCAGTATCGAGAGAGAGATGAAAGCGCAGAACCTTACTCCAATGATAACCCAGGACGAGTGTCCTGGCGCCGATGTACAAGAAGACCTGACCCCAGATAGAACTGGGATTAAGGCATAGAAAAAGACAATGAATATTATAGAAAATACTAATAACATTCATAAAGTTAGGAGCTGGAAAAATGAAGGAGGAGAAGGAGATAGAGCTGATACACCTAGGCTAATGCCTAATGCCAAAAGAAAAACGAGTTTGTTGAAAATTTAAGAACGGTCTGTTTAAGAAATAATAATAATAATAATAGATACCCGCAGGGAAGCATGTGGCGAGCTGTTGCAACAGCTCGCCACAATATGGGCAGTAGCGACCCCACGGACCCTATCTCCCGGGAAAAGTCTTGTTCCTCATCTCTGGCTTGCCTTTATTGACCGGCTGGAGTGAACACTGGCGGGAACAGAGCTCCCACCTCATTCTTGCCTTTATTGGCTGGCTTGAGTGGAGATTCGCAAGAGCAAACGTGCTCGGAGGAAGGATGTATTCCAGTAAGTGTTTGTAGGGATCTTGACCATCTTCCAGGCTCTGGGATTGTTCTGAGAATCGTGGGATACCTCTCCACTCCTCAAGCACCTCAAGACATGTTGCCCCCTTGTCGCTACGTCACTATGTGCTAGCGATTGTTTCCGGGGGCCCATTATTGAGTGTGCGAGTCACCCCCTGCCGTTTTAATTGTGTATATTATATAACATTGGTAAGGCAGGGGACATAGTTCTTCCATAGTTGAAGGTACCCCGATCCACTATAGCCACTCAAACCCATAGCCCAATATGTTTTGTTTCCATGTTCTGCAATAGTCCTGCACCAGCCGGGGGTTGTCCTTGGGTGCACTTGCATAGTGGATACAGGGATAATCGTCGGTTCGTGCCGCCTCCTCATTTAAAATTTTCTAAGGGGCCTCTGCGAGTTGGCTTCGGCCCCTCGTACGCCTTCCAAAAGTCCGGGACTCCACGGTCCCGAGATATGTCAAAGATAAAAATAATAATAATCTTTATTGAAAAATGAATTTGAGTAACAAAAATATGAAGCCTCTGAATCCCAAACTAGGTAAGAACCTGTATGTCAGATTTCAGCGCATTCTCCCAATACATTAGATACATTATAATATTTAGTTACAACTAAGATTTTTAATGAACACTATAATTTTTTTTTTTTGAGCATGCAGAAATTACATAAATTACAATAAGTAGAGATATTACTTTAAGGTACCTATTGAAAATGTAGTGTGAAAGTAGTGTATGTATGTGGAGTGTGGGTATGTGTGTGGGTGTGTGTGTGGGTGTGTGTGAGGGGTGTGTATGTGGGTGTGAGGGTGAGTTCACTTTACCCAATAAAATATTTTCCGTTTCTTCGTAGTTAAGAGTAAGAAGCCAGTTCTTAACCTTAGACTTGCATTCATGAAAAGAAAGCGGGTAAATGTTTATTATTTTATTAATTTTATTGTAAATATGCACAGAAAGAAAATGCCTTTGACGTCTGGCTAAAGCAGTACGTGTTCTTACGGAGTCAAATACATTAGTAATAGTACGTCTGTTGCTTAATTTATCTGGATCATAACGGGTAGACACATGCAGTTTGATCATAACCCGATTAACAAAAAGCTGCCTCACCGTGAGAACCTGACACAGCTCATAAAGCGATCTAGTGGGGAATCTGTAGGGTTTAAATGTCATAGTTTTCAGCAAAGATCGTTGAGCTCTCTCTAGCTGTATGATATGCGTCTGGCATGCACCTCCCCATACTCCAATGCAGTATCCAATGACAGATTGAACAAGGGCATAGTAAACAGTACGAAGAAGTTCCAGGTCAGCCACATGCCTAAGATTTTTGAAAACCCATATTAATTTTCTAACACGTGACGAAATCATGTCCATATGTGGCTTCCAAGTTATGTTCTAGTCTAGAAGTACTCCAAGATACTTAACTGTCGGAGTTTTATTAATGCATGGACAAGAACATTGCTGATTTAGAGTCTCGCATGTGTGAATACGAATCTCTAGGTATAACGACATATTGAGTGTTGAATAGTTTTACATAAAAAATAATTATTATATTGTTAAAAAACAGTTTATGAGGAAAAAAATTGCATGCAAAATTGTTAATTAATATGACAAACTGAAAAAACAAATCGGCGGTAAACTGTAGTAGCGGAAGGCTTACATCAAAAAAGTACAGTCATAGTTTCATTTGCTGTTCTAGCTCATGAAGCGTTTGTTCCGATTTCACTAGAATTTGTTTAGCTCCTGTGATTTTTCTCAAGAAAATGTTACCATTAGAAGTCCAGCAAAACTGGTATTCTTTCAATTTTGCAAATTCCTTAGCAGCAAAGAATAGTTTTCTTGAGCTCGAAGGGAGGTGCTCCGATATGAAGATTGGTCGGCGCTCACCGCGCATGCCAATGCTTAGAGTACTAAGGCGGTCATCGTTTACATGTTTTTTGTTAAAATTTCGAACAGCGGATAATAACTCATTTTTAGTCTGGACGTTAGAAAACTCAGCGACGATGGGTCTAACAGTCCCTGGTTTCCCCGGGAGGCGATATACGTCACGTACATGTGTGCTATTTAGCGTGACATCGACAGCTGAGCCCACCTTAGTAATGATAGTATGGAGGTGCGGGACTGCTTCGTTCTCTGCGGCCGGTATATTTCGGATCTCAATGCTGGAAGCACGAGATATACGCTGTAGGTCCTGTATTTGTAGATTTTATATAGTATGTCCGAAAGCTTGTTTTTCTTTTTGCAGCGTGTCGATTTGTTTTAACATTTTCATCGTACTGTTGGTTTATAAAGGTAACGGTTTTTTCTATTTCTAGGTTCGACTTTTGAATGGCCATGTTTTCATGACCAACCCCGGCAAGCGTAGCTTAACCTGATGGATCGGCTGTTATTACTTAGCCACGAGCTCCTATTTAAGAAGTATCATATCAAATTCGAAAAGAAGAAGAATTCAGCTTAAGATTATAACCGTCCAACTCAATTCATGAATGATCAAAGCACAACTAATTACAACTACATAACTCATATTAATTACTAAAGTTCTCAATTAACATTACTTTACGCATGTTTACATAACCGACTGACCTCTATACGAACGAGACGGACGATGTCATTGATGAATGAAATATTATGTCAGTGTCAGTGTATGCGTCCGCGCCGACGTGAATGAATGATGAAGAGATAGTGAATAGACCTGACGTAGGACTGAATTGACTGGTGTCGGGTGTGAGATAGGAAATGTATGGATATAATTAAGATAACGGTACGCTTTGTGGATGAAAATGAACTATTAATAATGTATTACCTAGGTGCGTACTTTTTGACATCAATAAGCTTTGATTTAAATCAATGGTAATAAGTATTTTTAGGGTTCCGTACCTCAAGAGGAAAAAATCGGAACCCTTATAGGATCACTTCGTGGTCTCTCTGTCTGTCTCTCTGTCAAGACCAATTTTCTCAGGAACGCGTGGAGGTATCAAGTTGAAATTAATATCAAATACGTAGGTCTATGGTCCCTTGGAGTTCTAAAAAAAATCAAGCTTCTAAGTCAACGCAATAAAAAAAATACGGCCATTTATGCAACATATTTTGATACTCGCAAGTAAATCAAAACCTATAGGGCACTTCCCGTTGTCCTACAATCATGAAATTTAGCAAGCAGCAAGGCAGCACAAGTACCTAAAGGAAAAAGTCCAAAAATTGTTAATTTGAAATTTTATCACATAAAAAAACATTTTCAAGTCTGTCAGTCTGTCAAGACCCTTTTTCTCAGGAACGCGTAAAGGTATCAAGTTGAAATTAATATAAAATAGTAGGTCTATATGGTCTCTTAGAGTCCTAAAAAAATCAGGCTTCTAAGTCAACGCAATAACAAAATACGGCTAGTTTTGCGACATATTTTGATACTCGTAAGTAAATACCTATTCCTTCCTCAAAAACTGTGGAAGTCCCAATAGCAAGAACATACTTATTTCGTTTTTGAAAAATCTCTTAGTTATAACTAAAATCGATCTTGACTTGATAGAAAGAGCTCTGTATAGCAAAGGTCACTGAACCTATACGTAAAACAATGCAGTTCTTGGAAACAGTCTAGGACGAAACAGAAGACTTATCAATGGTATGTGAGTAATGTGTGCCAATTTCTTAAGAACATTAAGTTGTTTATAGCAAAATACAATGGCCGTAACGCCGATAAACTTTGATAAGCGAATTTGACCGAGAACTAAATATGCGATTTAAACACAGATTGAGCACTAAAAAGATTAGAGAAAAACAATAGTACTAACCATTTTCATCATTATAAGTATGCGTTTCTGGACAAAAGCTTGTTTGATTACGGAATTTATATTTAACCTTATCTATACCTCTAATGTTATCTAGCTAGAACATGGTACTTCTGACTGTGAAGCCGAAGGTGGTGCGGGACTAAAATGGTTGTCATAAAAGATTCCTAAAATCTTGTCTGGCAATTAAGTGGGCAGCTCTTCTTCCTGTCTGTAATCAACAATTCACCAAATAAGCTGCTAAGCATGATTATTCCAAATATCCAAATTATTTCGAATTCTGTTTCTAATGGGACCATCTCTTATAACTTTATCAGCAATAACGCCAGCAGTAGACGCTTCACCGTCATGCTAATGCTCATCCATGGCACTCAATCATGTTGTTTTCTAACCACAAATTATGTGGTACAGGCCAGACCGACACGTTATGGCACCAGAACACACAAACTACATACTAAGTAACACATTTGTGCACATAGTCTGTTCAGAACAACGCCTCTAAGTATATAGAACGTACGTCGGTGATATTAACTCAGTCTGCCGTGCTTAGAATACATGCTGTTTGTCTTATAGTTCAGAACTCATTGACAATGTGGGTCAAGAGTAGAACATTTTGTTTTACTCATTGCGCGGTTTGCAGTAATCCAAATAGATTGTCTAAATGTTTAGAACAAATAGTAAAGTGGTGAATGAAGGATGAAGGACGTGTGAACTTTAGTTGATGTGCCGAAAATAGGAAGAATTGTCTATCTAGCACTTAGGAATATATACATATTCCTTGTTATTTCTGCATTAACAATTAATTACCTTGAAGAAAACCATACAATTCCTATCCAACACTCGTCATCTCGTGAACTAAAGACTCTTTTTCAATGCCTATACCTTTGATCCGGGCGACTAGAGCAGATTCGCAGACTTAAAAAAAAATATTACTATGATTGATTATTAATTAATTAATTTTAGAAAAAAAAAACGCTCTGATAGCTGAACATCTCAAGGGCTAGGGAAACTCTGTACGACAATTTTATTTATTGATCTTTTAAGAAGATCCATTACGATGGCAAGAAGTAAAGCAGAATACTTTGAAAACTTTCTCCATTCTTATGTACTTTTCAACGTTTGTCTTCTCTAGGCTCTAGCTAGGTGTTAGTCTAGGAGCACGGTGCAGAGCCGTTATATTGTACCTATGCAGTATTAGCATTTTCTTCGTTATTATGCTACCTGTTATTCCAACTTAAATGTATCTATTTACTATAAAAGGCCTCTAAGTCCATGAAATATTCCTGTCAGGCATCACTTAATAGCTCATTGTAAACCAACAATATTATTCTTGCTAGTATTTTCAAAAGTATCTATTCTCTTGCGCTTTATTCAGAAGTTACGAAGCTTGGTTTCTCAATAGATCTGAAGTTTGCCGAGTTCCAGTCGAAGTTTGTCTTTTCTGGGACAATATTGCGAAATTGATTCAAGTTCTTGATACCTTCCTATTGTAAGTCAGTCAACAGCGGTCTTTAAACGCCTCCGGCATTTCACCTGAGCAAGTCTAAATTGACCGCCGAATTTATAGGTAAAATACTAGCTTCTGCCCGCGACTTCGTCCGCGTTAAATTTCTTGTACCCCCCACCCACCAACCCCGACGCATCGCATCGCAATGCCTGCCCGTGCTATTACTTCGCGCTCGGCTCCTAAGGGCCCTAGCGTGATGTTAAATAGACTATATCCTTCCGCATCGCCTGCATGCGCTATTACTTCGCGCTCGGCTCCTAAGGGCCCTAGCGTGATGTTAAATAGACTATATCCTTCCCCATCGCCTGCCCGCGCTATTACTTCGCGCTCGGCTCCTAAGGGCCCTGGCGTGATGTTAAATATCCTATATCCTTCCGCATCGCCTGCCCGCGCTATTACTTCGCGCTCGGCTCCTAAGGGCCCTAGCGTGATGTTAAATAGCCTATATACTTCCGCATCGCCTACCCGCGCTATTACTTCGCGCTCGGCTCCTAAGGGCCCTAGCGTGATGTCAAATAGCCTATATCCTTCTCCATCGCCTGCCCGCGCTATTACTTCGCGCTCGGCTTCTAAGGGTCTTAGCGTGATGTTAAATAGCCTATATCCTTCCGCATCGCCTGCCCGCGCTATTACTTCGCGCTCGGCTCCTAAGGGCCCTAGCGTGATGTTAAATAGCCTATATCCTTCCGCATCGCCTGCCCGCGCTATTACTTCGCGCTCGGCTCCTAAGGGGCCTAGCGTGATGTTAAATACCCTATATCCTTCCGCATCGCCTGCCCGCGCTATTACTACGCGCTCGGCTCCTAAGGGCCCTAGCGTGATGTTAAATAGCCTATAGCCCTCCTCAAGAACTGGGTTATAAAATGCAAAAAGATTTTTTCAAATCCGACTGGGGTAGTTCCAGAGTTCAAACAAACTAACAAAAAAAAAACCGGTCAAGAGCCAGTCGGACTCGCGCACCGAGGGTTCCGTTCCGATTTCTGAAAAAGTGTGCTATTTAGAGACATCGTTTTTTTTTCCTGTTATCTTTACATAAACTTGCATCACATAGAATAATTTCAGATTTTTCTCTTTGCAAACTTCGGAGATAAGGGGCGGGGAACGGTATTTTTTTTACATTTTTCATCAAAAGTCGAACACTGTGCGGCCTAAAAAAAAAATAAAAATATGTTTGAGAATGCGCAAACAGCGCTCTTTCATATGATACCCCACATGACCTAGTAGCCCAACTTTGAATTTTTAAGACCCCCTTTCAGCCCATGTTGCAAAAAAAATACATATCGTTTTATTTCTTTCTTATTTGCAAAATAGTTGGGTAAATATTATCTAAAACTGTTCCAAATTTCAAATTGATAGCATTAGTAGGTAGTTCTTAAGAGATCCAGCTGTGACAGACAGACAGACAGACAGACAGACTGAGTCATACCATAAGGGTTCCTTTTTTACCATTTTGGTACGGAACCCTAAAAACAAACTCTTCCGCTATATTCCACCGACATTTTGCACAACGCCATCTATGGGTAAATTGATAAAACGTCCGCTCTAAACATGTTTGCTCAAGAGGAACCGGTATGAATTAAAGTTATTTTGCGTTTTAGTAATTTTATATTATCTCCGAAACTGTATGACCAATTGTCATACTGTAAAGGCCAAATCTTATCTCCATGATGTCCTTGTGATCATAAAATATCTTATTTTAATAAGGATTAATGTTTTGTTGTATAAATAAACATCCAAACGTAAGTATGTCTAAACAATACTTTTTTAAAACAATAAAAGATGTATAAAAGATAAAATATAAAAGATAGAAATATGGTGTCGCGGACTTTTTTGTAGAATTATTTAAAACGGACCAGACTGCCATACATTGTTATCAATTATAAACAACCGTTTAGGCAGCGCATGCATAAAAGTCTGTTTAAAGAGGTATTTCTTTCCGACTTGTTAGACAAAACTTGTGATAGCTCGGCTAATATGCATGATATAAATATAATTTATAGCCTATAGCACTCAGGAATAATGTAGCTTTCTACCAGTGAAAAAATTTTTAGAATTGGATCATTAGTTCCGGAGATTACCCCCTACATACAAACTTACATACAAATTTTACCTCTTTATAATATTAGTATAGATTTGCGGAACTTTTAAATTCGGTGGTCGTACCATATTGAGAGAATTTCCTTGACCGTTAAGGCTCTTACAGACAGAGGCGATATCGCGGTCGCGACGCGATATTTCGATATTATATCCGTAGAAAAATATCGCGTCGCGACGCGATATCGCCTCTGTCTGTAAGAGCCTTTATAGTGGAGTATGCGTAATTGATTTACGTAAGTGCTCGTTTGTATGATAATGCTGATGACTGAAAGATAAGATTATGCGAAATGACAAATATTACAAAGCTGTCAACTTAATTGATTTTGTATGAAGAGTGGGTAGGCCAATCATTAATAGCTTTATATTAAGAGTATCTACACGTTTTTTCACTAACCCCCTGAGTGTCGTTTGATACCTCATAATTTCATGTCAATGTGTGCTCGAATGTCAACCTAACCTCATAAGTTCACAACTACTGTAAGCCCGCGGTCGCCATTGGACGATGGTATTTTACGTTTATATGTAGCGCTTTTCCTTATGAACCTATGCGGTATCATGTGACACTCAAGGTGTACGTCTATATACCTATATAAATGAACACTAGATTGTGCACATTAAACACTGTCTATGTCAGGTTTTTTATGAGCACCAATTGGTATTTGACCTACAAAGTGAAATGTCCAATAAAATTTGAATGATTTGAAAGTCAGACTGCCAATTTCTTCTAGACTTTAAATGAAATTGGCAGTCTGACTTTCAAATCATTCAAATTTTATTGGACAAGTGTCCAATATATATATAGGTAGGTATGTGGAAATCATTCAAATTTTATTGGACAAGTGTCCAATACTTATAGGTAGGTATGTGGAAAATTATTGATTCTTTCAATTGATGATTTGCAAGAACTGGATCGTGTGAACAATCTGTCAATTTCTTTATTTATTCTGATCCAAAGTTGCGTGTAACGACTTTTGGTAATAAGTCCGAGGGAGGCGATGTTGTCATCTATCTATCAATATAAATAAAAAAGAAGTCCTGACTGACTGATTGACTGACTCATCAACGCCCATCCCAAACCCTTGGACCTAGAAAGCTGAAATTTTCATCCATGCGGGCGAAGCCGCGAGCAAAAGCTAGTGTGTAATAATCAAAAACCTATCTATAGTATGACTCTCGTAAGTACTAGTACTAAACATTGGTATGGATTATTATGAAGCTTTGTTTGACACTCATTATTTATTAATTTGTATCAGGACTTTCCTACGTCTCTTTTCCATTACCGCTACACAAATAACTGAATATTTGTTTCAATGGTTTTGAACGTTCCTAGAGCAACATTAACTACCTGTTTTACTTTATCTACCATAATTTATTCTTCTTCGATTGCATTTCATGTATTAAGAGGAAATGCGGGTGCTCTTTTCTCCATACAAACGCTCTCGCCTGTTTTCTTTCTGGTTAATGACCACAAAGCAATGATTTTTTACAGAAATATAAATATTAGCTACTTGTATGCCCCTATGTTTTCCTTTTTGATGATACATTATTTTTATAAGAACTAGAACGCTCAAAAAATGCTCAAAATTGCCTATTCAGAACGCTGTCAACAGAGGCCTAGTATACAAATTTTACAACTTTTAACGAAAAAAGAAAAACATAGTGGCATAGTATATATCCTTCTTATTCAGTTTAGGAAATGTCTTTTAAATTGGTCCAATATTGGAGGAGGAAATAGGCGAGAGCCAAACCTCGAAATGTGACTTTTTACATAGGCTATTTAGTCGGATTTGCAGTTGTCCTTATCGCACGAATTTGAGGGCGGAGCGCTCGCAGAGCGACAGCAATAGTTTCTTCAAATACCTAATTTTCAAAAGTCTGGTCGCGCGCATTTCCTCTTAAGGATGATGCGCCAGGGTAGCCCGCGAAATTCAAAATTTCTTACGTTTTTTGCAATTTGTAGGTCAGTGTGAGCTTTTATGTTGATTAAAATATGATTCGCGGCCGTAGCTAATATGGCTTTACAGAATTACAATCATTAGAATCAGCAATACAACTCCATAAGTTAGCATTTACCTCAAATCTAGCGATTTCATGAATTCATGAGGTTTGAGGTAAATGTTAACTTATGGAGTTGTATTGCTGATTCAAATGATTATAATTATGTAAAGCCATATTAGCTACGGCCGCGAATCATATTTTAATCAACATACAAGCTCACACTGACCTACAAATTCCAAAAAACGTAAGAAATTTTGAATTTCGCGGGCTACCCTGGCGCTTTCACCTTAATATGAGGTAATAACAAATCCGGAACCAATAGAACAACATTCAACATTTACATAAACAAACTAGAATTCAAAATCGTTTTGCGAAACGGTTCAGAGAGGTCGCCGGTCGTTCTAAAGATCCATATTTAGTAGTCTAAGTGGGCGGAGACTGTGACTAAGAGCATTTTTCTGTCATCTCAATAACATTAGCATAATTACTGTCTCTTACATAATCATTATTTGCTGAATTATAGTGTAGCCATACATGGAAATAATTGGCTTCATTTCTACATTTGTTATGTTAAAAAATATTAATTATATGTTTGTGTTGTTTTGTGGCTATTAAGATATTTTTGGGGTGGTATCGGGCTTGTATTTTGGCGCTTCACATATTTAGCTTAATTGATATTTATTAGTATTGCCGTGAGTGTGGTCTTGGCTACAATGTTCTCTCAAATAACTGTACCTAGTAGTGGATATAAGTTACTATTTGTACTATATTTATAGTTAGTGTCATCCAACTGTGCCGTAATCAACCAATTGCCTATCAAGCTATGATTAGGACAATTTCCCTCAGGGCAATCATTAAAGTGTTAAGGTATCTATTACGTCCGAGGGAGTGTTCTGTAATAACTGTTTACTGATTAGTCATGACCATAGACATATATCTATGGTCATGACGATGATGCATTACAGATATATAGACACTGCAATAAAGCCCTTGAAATCTTATAATTGATTATTTTCATGATTTTTTTTCATTGATTTCTTGTATGGTGCATTACCTCATCCCATTCATGCTAGACACAATTACATCCATCCTGCTTTGTCCAAAAGCTAGCACTAAGTACTCACTAGGCTTTAACAGTACTAAACCAACCTATAGAACTAGACGCTGAATTGATTTGATGCAAAATGAAGGTTATACTAACTATAGAAACATTGACATTGTCGATTGTTTGTAGTTCTAGTCAGTAGGTGCGACCGTGAATTTGTATATTGGAGAATCTATTATTAGTTACATGCATATCAAATACTATCTTTGTGCTTCAGTTATATTGTGCAGCGATTGAAACAGTTGGGTCAGTATCAAGAGTAATGTTTTGTAGAACTATTTAATGCAGTTTCTTAAAACAGTTTTGAAGGTAGACTTTTTTTTTGAAAAATACATGTGACCAATATCTAATAAATTGCAAATGAACAGTTTATTGAACACTAAAATAGAGCCTAAACTAATATTACACTGTATGTTAGCATACAATAAGCAATTTATTATTGTGCATTTATTATTTACACTGTGAACCAGAAGTAAATTACTTTTTTACATCCCTAACCCGTTGTCAGTGTTGCCATCCTCATACACAAGGTTTCCTACAATATCATTCCCATTACAATCCAATTTAAGACAATTAGCTTCACGTAAAGTGCATTTCCATTAATTTCATAAACACGATGCATATATTCTGACTTCCCTTGTCCGTTTAGTCCGAATAACTAATCTTCCTCACTTATGTGTATGTGTGTGAGAACAATTTGCATATTATAATTACTAGCAGTGTGCTTGAGATAGCAGGATCATAATTATCGTTTATCTTTATAACATATTCAGATATGGCGGTTGCTAGCAGCCTTTAGCAGATTTAATATCTTGTGTGTCGACCTGACCGTACTGTTAATGTTACCGAGAATCGAAATTATTGCCTTTTGTCAATCTTTATACTCTCTGGGCAGCCAGCCCACGTACCTACTAACATCGCTGACAGGCTAATTTTATTTGATCGCTTTATAATGAGCTATGACCAGCGGGGCAATCCGAACCTAACCTGTCCGAGTTGGGGTGCACAAAGTTTCGTGCTCGCTTCGCTCGGTCTTGCATCCTTTTAGTATCGAAATTAGGGTATATTTGGTAATGATTTATTTTAAACTGTTGCTACTAAATATACCGGAGTAGCGGTGTCTTGGTTAGGTATTTAGCGGTGATCACTCCAAAATGCCATCTCCTAACTATACCCGAAGTCTCTCAGGTTCGTGACGTCACTAGCGTGGGCACAAGGTACATTTAGTAAAGCTACTGACAGACGTGCTCATTACTAGCACGAAAGCATGCTTTTATTGAGCAAGAGCTCATTAGTAGCACGTATAAAATAAATAAATAAATATAAATATCCTTGGACATTTCACACAACGCCATCTAGTCCCAAGCTAAGCAACCTAATGCTTGTGTTATGGTAACGAGATGGCTGATAAACTACTTATATACATTTTTTTTTTGTAAATACAGACTCGGAACAAATACGTGTAGGTCGTACAAATATTTGTTCAGTGCGGGAATCGAACCCGCGACATGCTGCGCAGCAGTCAATCGCTCAACCACTGCGCCAACCGTGTCGTCACGTATGTCACAACATTAAGCTACTGACAGACGTGCTCATTAATAGCACGAAAGCATGCTTTTATTGAGCAAGTGCTCATTAGTAGCATGTGTGACTAGTAATTAGCATGCTTATTTCTAGTATCTTTTAGAGTAAGCATGCTTTTAGGTATGCTTTTTATAAGCATGTGTGTCAGTACCTTTACTAGTAATGGGCATGCTTATTTCTAGTATGTTTTCCAGTAAGCATGCTTATAAGCATGATTTTTATTAGCATGTGACAGTACCTTAAAGAAGCCTAGCAGGTGGCGTTCTGTATGTACTGCCTTCCCCCCATGGAAATAATGCATGAGTTTATGTATTTATGATGAGCTATTTTATCTTTTTAAAGATAAGATTTCAATACCTACTTAAAACTCGTCCTCTTTGTATGAAAGAGGCCTTAGCTCGGCAGTGGAGCAGTTAGGATACAGACTGCTGTAATTATTATGTACTGTAGCGCTCTAATACGTTTAAACGAATTTCATTCATCATACTGAGTAATCGTTTTATACCATCTCTACGTCACACTAATATAAGTTAGCTTAGCTCGCGGCTAAGCTGTAGCTAGGATAAGCTTGTTCACATTAAGCCATGCACAAGGTCTTTCTAGTGTCTAGATAAATGATGCGTCACATCTTTGCATACAATGTACGAGTATTTATATATGTGTTACCGGACAGACCCGATTTCAGACCAAACTAGTTTGCCCTGAAATTGGTTTTGGCCGGTAACAATATGCACAGGGAGGCACACTAGGTATCTAATCTATATATATAAAAGAAAGTCGTGTTAGTTACACTATTTATAACTCAAGAACGGCTGAACCGATTTGGCTGAAAATTGGTGGGGAGGTAGCTTAGAACCAGGAGACGGACATAGGATACTTAAAAAAAAACTGATATAACGTGCTATAACAACGGCTGGACCGATTTAGATGAAATTTTGTGTGTATATTTCAATGGGTTCCTGGATGGTTAGAAAACGCAATTGGACCGGGTAGGTGGCGCTGCAGTCGGGTTTTAGGATCGTTCAGACAGGACAACGTCTGTCTGGTCCGCTAGGTACAAAAGAAAGTCGTGTTAGTTACACTATTTAATCTATTTATAACTCAAGAACGGCTGAACCGATTTGCCTGAAAATTGGTGGGAGGTAGCTTAGAACCAGGAGACGGACATAAGATACTTTTTATATATATAATTCTTCTGTACATGTGTTTGTCACCTAACTCCTCCTAAACGGCTAGACCGATTTGGATGAAAATTTGTGTGTATATTTCAATTGGTTCCTGGATGGTTTGAAAACACAATTGGACCCGGTAGGTGGCGCTGCAGTCGGGTTCTAGGATCGTTCAGACAGGACAACGCCTGTTGGGTCCGCTAGTTAAGTATACAAATCTCTTTAGAGACTATCTCTTTACGTGGTACTTAATCTGGTGAAATGTGGATGTACTATAAGTACACCTCTGCCTAACTTCGGGAAATACAGGCGTGATGTTAAGTTATAATAAAAACCTTATACTATTCAAATCTGAATACGGAAACCAGTCGCAGATCAGCCGCACTTACACAAAATTCCTCGTAATGTCGTAACAGCAGTTAACGCAATCCTGTCGTGTCTCAGTAGGCGACTGATAAGCTCCTATCTTGTTTGCTGACACATATCCGTGTATCTAGTCACCTACATTGTGCTGCAGATTGCTTGTAATCGTGTCAAGATGGGAGGCAATTTTGTTGGATAATTAATATTTAAATTAAGGAAAATTATTAATCGCACACCAGAAAAATATTTTTACATCAAATACATCATTATCTAATAACATGTACACCGAGTCAATGATTGCACTAGGTACTAATTAACTAATTGAATATCAAAACTAGTGCAAATAATAATCATTATTTATACATCAGTTTTTGTACACAAGTCACAACAAAAATATTAATTATATATCAAAAATACTAACTGTTCATCAAAAAAATATAAATACTACCCTTAAATTAATTAATCGGTTCGCGGACGGTCAACAAGACATAATATAAGTTTTATTGTTATGACGTCTCTAGACGTCAAGCGCCCGCGAAAGCGTTAAATTATGATCCAAAAACTTGTAGAATGCCATATTTTGATGTCCCATCAAAAATTATGAATTGCTTCGTTGGTTATGTGAGTAGTTTGATATATACATATTTAATCTAGACCTAAATCTATTACCTACACATAATCAGAGATCTGTTGAGATTTCTATGAGATCTGCTAGATTTAAATTGAGATTCAGATAGCTTCAATTTAGGAGCACAAGGTTCTGTAGCCGGTATATTAATATGTTAGCCAAAATATAAACTCTAAACAATTAAAAAGCCATTGGGTTAACATCATCATCGTTAACACTATCCTGCCACTATCCCCATTTATTTTATCTTAATAAACGACATGTAAATGGAAGGACGGTTATGGTAGGAGGGATAAATGGACGTTATTAACCGACTTCTAAAAAAGGAGGAGGTTCTCAATTCGGATGTTTGTATTTTTTTTTTTTTTTTTTTTTTTTATGTTTGTTCGCGCATAACTCCGTCGCTTGCCAACCGATTTGAAAAAATATTTTTTTGTTGGAAAGGGTATACTTCCCAAATGGTCCCATTTTTGTCAAAATCCAGTTCTGATGATGGGATCCTGGAGAAATCGAAGGAACTCTTCAAATATTATAGGCACACCTATAGCGATTTGGGTATTTTTTATAGTAGCTCGTGCATTTGCTCTCGGAAAGCACCACTTGGTGAAGTGGAACTGATGATGAAGACCACAGATGGCTACCGGAACTACGCTTACTTTAATATGGTTGCTAAGCAATTTCCGCTCGTCACACAATGCGTGTGGTTAGTGGTTGTTGAGGAGTTCTCCTGATTCTTACCAGCAGAATAACTCCTTAACAATTAACGTCCCAGCATCGGGAAAAGCAATATTTTGTAACATGTGATGAGCAATTGACATTAGACTATTGTAACTTATACAAATTATAAACAAACCCACTAAAAAGCGAGAAATAAAAACTTTTTAACAAAAAAAAACCGACTTCCAAAAATCACTACAAAGTGAAAAATAACTTTGATTTCGGAAGTCGGTGGCAAAAAAAAGAAAGTAAATAAAAAACGAAAGACACCGACTTCCGAAATCAAAGTTATTTTTCACTTTGTAGTGATTTTTGGAAGTCGGTTTTTTTTTTTTTTTGTTAATTTTTCTGACCAATAGGTCTCTCACATTCTTATTTATAAGTACGTTTACGTAGGTGCTAAAGTATCTGCATCAAATCTGTTACTTCTCAAATAATATTGCTTCCGCGAACAAATAACATTATGTAGGTACATCTTTTGTTCATATAAATAATTGAATTAGATTCATGACGAGTTATTTAGTGTAGAAACTATCGATCTACTAACCTACTGATACATTTTCTGAAGATTACATTAAAAATAACCTTTTTATTTAAAAAACTATCTCAGAATGACAATGAAAAATGTAAAACAATATAGCGCAACTTTTTTCACTTTTCCGCATTCTGGAAAGTCTGAAACGAAAATTGAACTTTGTCCCTTTGTTTTATGGTTAGTTTTTGTTTACTAACACATGTTAGTAACAAGATTGTTATTTATCTAGTAGATAAGAACCAAAACGACCGATTACATTTTATCAAGTACATTAATATTATGCTGAATTATGCCAAGAGATTATAAAATGTTTGATAAATTATCTACTAAGTGCAGTGTGTAGTGTTTATTTTTGTAAGTGATACTTATACTTACTGAAGTTAAGTGTGAATCTTCGTATTGATAACAAATTATTGTATCTAAGTAAACCCTGGCTATATTTTCCTTGTCCAGTAAAGTGTGTCACCTAGTATGCGTCGGCGCCGATCAAGCGGTTGATGATGTTACTTATCAGATTTATGCATTATGATGGCGTCATACTTAGAAGACCTTCATCTTCAAAGATGAGCTAGAAACTAGTGGAATCCTTTATTTGTCTTAAGAAAAGTATTTTTACTTATTTTCCAAATTATGTGAAAAGCAACAAGTTTTACAGGCAAAATTTATACAGGGTGTAAACAGTGGTAATCTTTTAAGGGGTCATTGTACTCATCATTATGAACAACTTTTACTATAGGAACAAACCTGAAATTGCGAAAAAAAATCAGATGTTCAGTACATTTATGTTCGCATAATTCGTCAAAATGTAGGGAACAGCAGATTTTTTTTCGCGATTTCAGGTTTGGTCCTATAGTAAAAGTTGTTCATAATGATGAGTACAATGACACCTTAAAAGATTGCCACTGTTTACACTTGCACCTGTATTGTATCATATGAGCGTGTACTTACGTGTGCGTGTTGTATTGTATGAACGTAAACGAAGCCAAAAGAATATGCAAGGGTCGTAGCGGGTGCAGGCGTTCTGTAGCTTCTACCAACCCCCATGGGAGCAGAAGAAGACGTGATTTTATGTGTTATATCAAGTAATCAATCTCAGTACTAGTTGCAATTAACCCCTCAAGTGTCTGAGTTTGGCTAATTTTAGACCCAAAACCCCAGCGAGTGGGGAGGGTTGGGGGTTAGTGGCGGACCCCATAGGTTCACAACTACTGATAATGATATTTTTTCCATCGGATGATGTTTTTTACGTTTATATATATGTGATATAAGCTTATATACCTAACAAAAAAAGGGTTTTTCTTATGCACACATGGGGTGCATTCGACACTTGAGTGATATGATTGTATTGTGTTCAAGAACCTGCTCTATTCTGTTCAAAGGCATACTATTCTATCAACGATTACTTATACGATAAGAATAGTTGGTCGCTGTGATTAACTCAAGACAATGTTTATGTTATGTTCTTTCTCCAGAATTAGCTTACATAATGACAGGTTATATGAGTTAAGTACTAAAATTGTTTATTTTATTTGACAAAAATATAATTTAATGTATTGTGTTGCGTAAATTATTTTGCATAGGTCCTATTGTATAGAATCTAGTTCTTCTAACTGAACAGACAGCTGTGCTGCTGGGGAGTTTGTTCCGCTACTTCTTCTTCCCAGCTAAAGCACTATGAAGTGGTGAAGGGCGGGCGTTTTGTGGGGACTGTCTTACTGTTATTTCGACGTTCAAAAAGTGCTGATTCTCAGCCTAATTTGAATAAATGACTTTTGATTTTTTTTTTTCGATTTTGATTTTGATTTTGCTCTACTTACTGAATGATTTGTGAAATTGATAAGTCTATCAATCAGTTTAAATCTTATATTTTCACTGTTACTAATACTATTGTTGTTGTGTTAATATACAGCAGCAGAACAACAACAGAAAATTTTAATCCTACTGAAATTCTGTTAATGAAAGATATAACCTAGGAACTAACTTTACCGCCCAACATTCAGAGCCAGTCCTAACTGAAGTACTTACATATTAGCTACTAGCTTCTGCCCGCGACTTCGTCCGCGTGAAATTTCTTGTCCCCCAACGACGCATCGCATCGCAACGCCTGCCCGCGCTATTACTTCGTTTGCGCTTAAGCATCCTTTCTGACATTTTTTCTTTTTGCTCGGCTCCTAAGGTCCCTAGCTATATCCTTCCGCATCGCCTGCCCGCGCTATTACTTCGCGCACGGCTCCTAAGGGCCCTAGCGTGATGTTAAATAGCATATATCCTTCCGCATCGCCTGCCCGCGCTATTACTTCGCGCTCGGCTCCTAAGGGCCCTAGCGTGATGTTAAATAGCCTATATCCTTCCGCATAGCCTGCCCGCGCTATTACTTCGCGCTCGGCTCCTAAAGGCCCTAGCGTGATGTTAAACAGCCTATATCCTTTGCATCGCCTGCCCGCGCTATTGCTTCGCGCTCGGCTTCTAAGGGCCCTAGCGTGATGTTAAATAGCCTATATCCTTCCGCATCGCCTGCCCGCGCTAAACTTCGCGCTCGGCTCCTAAGGGCCCTAGCGTGATGTTATATAGCCTATAGCCCTCCTCAAGAACTGGGTTATAAAATGCAAAAAGATTTTTTCAAATCCGACTGGGGTAGTTCCAGAGATAGCGCGTTCAAACAAACTAACAAAGAAACAAACTCTTCCGCTGTGAAACTGTGTGACATTATTGAAATAATAAATCGAGAGGGTCGTCAATCCGCGGAAAATCTCGCAATTCAGAAAAATTACTTATTTGCACAACGCCAACTATGGGTAAATTGATAAAACGTCCGCACTAAACATGTTCGCTCAAGAGCGACCGGTATGAATTAAAGTTATTTTGCGTTTTAGTAATTTTATATTATCTCCGAAACTGTATGCCCAATTGACATACTGTAAAGGCCAAATCTTATCTCCATAATGTCCTTGTGATCATAAAATAACTTATTTTGATAAGGATTAATGATTTGTTGTTTAAATAATCATCCAAACGTAAGTATGTCTAAAAAATACTTTTTTAAAGCAATAAAAGATGTATAAAAGATAAAATATAAAAGATAGAAATATGGTGTCGCGGACTTTTTTGTAGAATTATTTAAGACGGACCAGACTGCCATACATTGTTTTCAATTATAAACAACCGTTTAGGCAGCGCATGCAAAAAAGAGTTATTTCTTTCCGACTTGTTAGACAAAAATTGTGATAGCTCGGCTAATATGCATGATATAAATATAATTTATAGCCTATAGCACTCAGGAATAATGTAGCTTTCTACTTGTGAAAAAAGTTTTAGAATTGGATAATTAGTTCCAGAGATTACCCCCTACATACAAACTTACAAACTTACAAACATACAAACTTACAAACTTACAAACAAATTTTACCTCTTTATAATATTAGTATAGACTAGCCGCGGTGCTCCCGCATGGCCTACATACTTTAAGATAAACTTACAGGCTGGGTTACGGCATACTGCTGAGGTAATATTTTCGTGTTATTCTAGACCTGTTTACAGATAGTGTCAAGGTAACATCTACATAAAGCTTACTGGCTGTAGAAAATAAAGTTAGGGAAAGTTGTTATATGATATACTAGCTTTTGCCTGCAGCTTCGCCCGCGTGGTTGTCAGAAAATATCCCACGAGAACGTCCTCCCGGGAATTCCTTCCTTATATTTCATTAGTGCACTATATTATGCATGTATTATACATATTGACGACACGGTTGGCGCAGTGGTTGAGCAATTGATTGCTGCGCAGCATGTCGCGGGTTCGATTCCCGCACGGAACAAATATTTGTACGACCTACAAGTATTTGTTTCGAGTCTGGGTGTTTTTCTATCTATAATATGTATGTATTTACAAAAAAAAAATGTATATAAGTAGTTTATCAGCCATCTCGTTACCATAACACAAGCATTAGGTTGCTTAGCTTGGGACTAGTGGCGTTGTGTGAAAATGTCCAAGGATATTTATTTATTTATTTATATAAACATTCCTCTTGATTTACTCTATTTATTAAAAAAAACTGCATCAAAATCCGGTGAGTTTTAAAGATCTAAGCATACATAGGGATAGACAGACAGCGGGCAGCGTAAACAAAGTCGCTTCCCTGTGATAGCCAGTTTCACTATTTACAGACATTGACATTTTATAAGTCCTAATTTATCTTGATACAATAATTTTAATTTCATTTTTGTGCCTGTATACATAGGATACAGGATGGGTCTTTTTGGACCATTTTTTTTTTGTTTTGCATCAAAGATATTCTAAATAAGGAATGATTAATAGTGATATCTTCGTAAATGTCGATATCTTACGCGAAAAGGGTATTTTTTGTAAAATTCTTTAAGTAGGAATATCTTGAAATGGGTGAACTTAAGGACAGTAGGTCTAAGAGTGATATCGACTGGAATTGATGCCTACTATCACCCCTTAACGGGTCCGCCACTAATTTCAGGTCACCCTGTATATCTTTAGAGGTTTTGTACTTGATTGCTACGTATGTAATACTTCTTGAAATCTTTCATGTTATTATGGTACTAAGTTATGAAAACTTTTCAATTGCTCACTGCACGATGCACTTTCATCTCTAACTTGTCTCTACTGAGCTACATCAATACAATACCTATATAAGGAATCCTACTTATCTCTATCGTAAAATAACTGGTCGAGATCAAAGATTATTACGTGGCATAACAACACGCCGGTAATCCCCGAAGGGTTAGACAGTGGTGTACACTCACATTGCATTCATCCCAATTCATGTAATAGGGGGCGAGACTATTGCCATTAACCGGGCACAAATTCAGGCTGCTACTGATAAATTCAAGATGGAAAACCCAATAGCACTTTGCCCGACCCGGGAATTGAACCCAGAACCTCATGCTCAGTAGTAGCGCTTGTGAGCACTAGACTAACGAAGCAGTCAAGATTAATATTACGATAAATGTTTTTTGAGTTGAAGTTGTTGTTTTACGGGATACTTCCTCAGGCAACTTTCCTAATAAGGTTAGGCACGTGTAATGTAGTAGTTGAGTTATGGTTTATAATGGGACACGAAACAAGCCGCTTGTCTAAGCCTACAGGCAGTTCCATAATGTATGGGTTTCCTGTGGCACCAGTCATGGCGTAAAGATTGACAATTCATTATTACGCGTTGTAGCAAAAATATGTCATGATAGGCGTAGTTCTTTTAGTAAGACTTTTCAGTAAGTAATTTCTTTCAAATTCAAAATTCACTTATGAAACGTCAGAAGCACGGTTCCCGTTGTCTGTTACCTATGGAGAAGAGCCGGAAAGGAAGTCCACGGTTAGGTACTCTTTTTAAAATAATCGGCTTTTCATATTAAGTATAATGGTTATAGGTATGAGCGGACAGCTGGGCCTTTGAAAAACTAACAAATACTTCTCAATAACAACTACTTGATGAATTGCTGAACGATGTTAACCAATAAAATTATCAATTGAGAGCAACGTACAAATTGCGGATAAGTTTCTCTAAAATACCTGTTAATTCTATATCGTGCTCGTCACAATGTAAACACTCGAACATTTACCTGAAACGAAAAGAAAAACATTGATTACACATTTATATGCGGTAACGATGGATCAACACGCAAGGATTAACGCGAGAAATCTGAGATTCCGAGTATTCACAAATTTAACTGAAGTTATTATTAATGTTTAATCCCCTGTCCAATTAATTTCAGATGTCATTGACACTTTCGAGAAATGCAATCAAATTATTGATGATGGTATTTAATCGAATATAGCTCAACGAAGAAGAATAACTTGAATCAAATTAAATTGGAGAAATAGCACACAATTGTTATTATAGTAAAATCATCACAAGAACTGGACATCACTGGACGGTTTATTCAATTGTAAGCTTATATAGCAACAGTGTAATATATTCTCGGTACAATAAACTGCAATCAATCGCATTTCAACAGTTGTAGAACGTAAACAAAATTTGAATATCATGCCCCGAGGCATAAACCAGATGAATTCACTTATAACAAAAACTGATTCACAAGCAAAGAAGACTCTCATAATTTCAATTTAAATACGAATTATTTTTAAGTTATGCAAAACAATATAAACAGACGCCAAGTGACTGACAAATCTCATCAAGCCATTATCCACATGACTTCACTAACATGAACGAAATACGTTTTTGACGTTTTAACATATGCGCGTGTGCTTTCTAATTTAGTAAAAAGCTCAAAAATTAAGTTAATTCACGCATTTTACCAGAAATCAACATTAATTTGTTGTTTTAGTGTGTAAATGGCTTTTTGACACGTAGTTTACCGGAATGCCACCTTTAATATGAATAAGGTAAACGTACCAATACTCGACGGTTTTGGAAATTCACTGACTTTAAAGGACTGCTGTGTGAAAAGTATTTCGTTTAGAATGAAACTTTTTGCATAGGTAACGAAATAGACAATTTATCTGTTATTCTAAGTTAGTAGTTTAATTCTACAATTTTGAGTCATAATAAACACTTATTTAAGCAAATGTAAAGAAAGAGCGATTTGTACCAATAGTCTTCGGATTTGTACTATTAATCGTCAAAAGGACCCAGTAGTTGTCAATTTTTTGTGCTAATGTGAACTCTTAGGTCTTGAACATAAAGATCAAGATAAGTAGGATTAAACATTAACCCGTCGTCGCATGCCAATTAGCAGACAGAATAGATTTTTTATTGTTATCTGCACTCTTTATAACCCACTGCACCCAGGTGTGCAGTGGGTTATAAAGAGTTAAAAACATTAAAAATAATGAGATTGTGTTTGATATGAGTCTAAAAAAAAAAAGGTAGGTAGAAGACTGAATGCTAAGAAATTACTAAAGGTTGTAGTAGAGTAGGAGGTAATAAAAACAGCAAGGTAAATTAAATTGTAACGTATTTTTGCTTAAAAAATTAGACGAGACGTCTGGCAAAAAGAAAAGATCAGAATGACAGAATCAGTTTTTGTCCGGAATTAAGTCTGTACTTTTGACTCGATGGTTGAGCCGAAGTTGAGATCAGATGTCAACTCCATGCCCAAAAGCTCTAGGCGGTCGGTAACTAGTTACTAGATACCGACCGCCTAGAGCTGTACTGTACAGATGCTCCTTGAAAAGTACGAGATAACTGAAACTGGCACTTCAAAAATCAATAACCCATCTTATTTCAATTAAATTCTAACATTTATTTTCAGAGCATTGAATTTAACCAGATTGCCATCGCCCTATTGGGAAACCAGATTTAAGGTCAAATTAATTCGCTCCACCATGGCCTCTCTAAGAGTAGCTGTTTCCTCTCGGCTAGCTCTTGACTGAACTGGTATCTTTCTCAGACTGTGCTGTCATCTGCGTAACCGATAGCACCAAGCTGTAACAGGTAGTTGATGTGCAGCAGAAATAGAATCGCGGAAAGACCAGACCACTGAGGAATACCCGGCATCAATAGTCATATCATCTGATGAGCAGCCATCTATGACTACTCTGATCGATCGATCAGAAAATCAGGAAATCGCAAATCTAGTTGCAAAAGTCAGTAGGGATGCCGAATGCGGGAAGTTTACCCAACAGACTAGCATGTCATATCCTGTCAAAGGTGTTTGATATATCAAGTGACACAGCAAGGGTTCGGCCTTGTCTCTTAATGGCCTCGCCCTAGCAATGCGTAACATACACAAAAAGATCCCCAGTTGATCAACCACGACGGAAGGCATAATGGTGGTCACTGAGGAGCTCATTTTTGGACACTGGCTCTACAATAGCAAGCTTCCAGGTCTCCGGCACCACTCCAGTTTATAGAGAAAGGCGATACAAGCGTGTCAATTCAGGAGGCAACTCTGGAGTACAGCTCTTTAGGACTCTTGCGGGTATCCGGTCAGGTCCGCTAGCGTTATTCACGTCCAGACTGCAAAGTGCCTTACGGACCTCTTTCAGGTGAATTGAGATCTCTGGTATTGCAGAGCTACAGTGAGGTATCTTAGAGAATTTTCGGCAAAGATGGAGGCTTATAAGTTTGCCCTCTCTTGCGCGGTATGAGCCAACGTTCCATAAGACTTCAGCATAAGAGGCAGCAAGGAAGAAGTTAGTCTAGACCGATTTAGACAGGGATCAGAAATCTTTGATACCTGAAAGGTAAGACGCCAATTTGGCCTCAATTCGTCCAACATGGTCAAAACGCGCCTTCCGTAACACCCGTTTGCAATCATTGGCGGGAGAATTGTACGCTCTTTTCACATTGCGTGAGCACCTTGGCTGTCGCACCTGTCACTGCGGGCCGCAGTCCAGGCCTGGTATGCCTGCTCTGTGTGCAAATCTGCTTGTGCACAAGACGCGTTATACCAGGGCTGAGCCTTGCTGCTAAGTGGGACGTCAGAGAATTGAATAAAGTATTGCATTCCCTGACGTACCACGTATAACTAAAAGAATTTGAATGCTAGAGTAAATGCTTGAGCATTCAAAAGATAAGTCATATTTGTACCAATTTTCGAGGTCATATCACGAGTGCAGGTAAATGCGCGCGACACGCTATTTTCACTATGTGTCGATTCGTTTAGCGCATAAAACATGTTTACCTAGAACAGTGATTCTGGTGATATTGTCAAGAGTTGACAAAGCGCTACCAAAACCTAAAGGGAAACAACAGAAATGTTGGCCGAAATAGTCACCACTGAGCAAAATAACAACTTCTGTTGCGGCAGCATGGCGTTTCCATTTATCCGACGGCATAGTTGATAAATTATAAAGCAGCGCGGCGACGCGGCACGCAGACTTGCCACCCATGAAAGCACTAGTCGTGCCTACACGGACGATGGCGTGGCTCGTATGGGCTCGCGCTATTTACGCGCCATTTAATAACATCTCAGTAAGAATGAGCATAGTTCGCTTAATCACACGACAAGAGTGAGCGAAGTTAGCTCTGTCACAAGAAAAGCGCGAGCACAGTTTCACCCCGAGCTGCGGACTACAGTTTTCATACATAGTAAAATGTACGTAAACTGTATTTCGCAGCTCGTCTGAACTCGCCACACATGGATAACGCTGGTGGTCGCTACTCGCCACGATAGGCTGCTTCATGTGGCCGCCAATGACCACTAAACTAAACGCTAGCAATGGGTTATAAAAGTAATAGTTACCGACCTCTTGTGCCGACCAGTGAGCACAAGTGTCTGTCACGCACGTTCACTTCTTAGTAACTGCTTACAGCTTTAGAAAAACCCAGATGTATCGTCAAAGGTAGTCCAACCCTTATATAATGTTTGTAGAGACAACAGCACATCAGGTTATACCAAACTTTCAAATTTCTCCAAATGATTTTAAACCTTAAAATGTTGATGCTTAAGTTCAAAATTGAATGAAAATACCTGCAATATGGCGGGTTTAGAGGCAACTACTAAGCGTGTCCCAGTAATCGTCACAATAGTACTTAAAGTGACGAGTTCTGGATGAAGTAGGAATTTTTAGGTACCAATAGATGTCACGTTCGAAAAAAAATACTTTTGTGATAAAAGTGTTCCAAATTTCAAGTTATATCGTTAGCAAATTAACTTAACTAATTCATCAAACAATCAGATTTACCGTAGACCTAACTGAAGTTCACAAATCAAAAAACTAAACTACGTGCCGACTTCACATGTAGCAGCTAAACTTGCAAAAAAATGGAATTAAAAATGAAATGAAAATATTTCAGACACTATGATAGTTAAAACTCAGTGTTGTTATTTTAAATGTGCAATATAATACCAAGAATAGGTTGCCATAAAATCAGCAAGTTTAATGTTTAGTAGAAAAAGATATTGATGTTTTTAGTTAATTAGACGACTTCTGGGTCACTGTCGACTTCACCCGCGTTTACCTTAATGTATGCAACTGTAGTTACGTATAACTGTACTCTGAATCCGGAAAATTAGTTTAGATTCTTTTTACCCGACTACCCCAGAAGAAGGTTAAAGATGAGAGCCTTATCTCTACCGTGAGATAATTAAAAGTTAATAATAACCAAAACTTGCCACAGAACGTTAATCATAAAACAGTAATTAAGTTTATTCACACTTATCCTATTCGCAGTATTCATCCAGCATTAATGAAAGATTGCAAAGCGCGTAACTACGAACAAATTGCTACAATTTACCATTGCCAACTTAACAAATAATAATTTGTCAAACAATTTATTCCACTATTGATTAGTCGGACACCTACACCTACAATTGTTTAATACCCACCGCAGGAAAATAGCGATACACATCAATTTACACGATAATTGACCATAAAACCGAACAAAACTTAGAAGCTTCACCCACCAAAGTTGTGTCTATCATATAATTTGTGATGTTAAAAATCCCATTAAGTAGCCATCATTAAAATTAAGGATCTTGAAAGATAAGATCAGTTAAACAAGCAGTCGTTAGGATAATTTTGGATCCCCCATGTACTAGTAGTTTCATTATGATCGTCACGCGATCGTGCCGGCTGAGGAAAGCTTATTAGCGTTTACTTTGTAGTGTTGATTAGTGTGATAAGTGGGGATAAGTAAGCTAGTTAAGAAAAAGGATAGGTTTAGTGATGACACGACATGACAAACCAACGGACGAATGAATTGTTTTGACGTTGAATCACATAAAGGAGAACGCAGTGCAGATGAAGATAACGATGAGCTCTGTTCCACATTTAATGATAAACAAATAATAATCGAGTTCTTTTAATCAAATACAAATGTCAAAGTATCATTTAATTCATTCACGAGATTACCTCAACACAAATAACTCTTGATAAAAACATAAAAAAGCTTGGAACGTTCGGCCATGAACTCTATAGTTACGGTCAAGTATGTAATAACAATTAAAAATATAGCATTATGATTGTTTTTAATACCGCTAATTCCGCAAACATGTCCGGTTTAATGAACTTACATTATATAAACATTTTGCAACAGTGACATTTTTTGCTGCAACGCTCCTTACATTTTAGGATTAGACCAAAACTAGATTTGGTTTATCTAGATGACATTATGAATTCTCAATATGAAATTCCAACGGATTCCGAACAATGGAATTGTTCTGTTTGTGTTCAGAGATTTATATCTATGCAAACTATTAAAGCTGGAGTGGTTTCTTTGTCATTTCAAAGGATTTTTTGGTATGCCAAATTGTGGTTTATTGATTTTTAGCAGCAAAGCCAATAAAATAGATCCATTTTTACATAACAATGCAGATATTATCGTATATTTAAGGATATCTCATATTTTTTATATTGATTAAAATAAAACCTTTAAGATAAACATGCATTTGCATCAACTCCCAGACCATCGTTTACGTAATTCAATCTTGCAAACTTCTGGATGTATCATCCGATCGTCCCTACAATTTCCATCCCGTAATCAAAGTAACAGAATGGAACACGTTTTCGCATCACGCCTAAACACTGTTCTTCGGCACACGCCGTATAATCTTATACCTGGTTCCGGGGTCAGGATGAACAGTTATCTTTGAGTAATATAAGCATATTGCCAATAATTATTGGTGCTTCACGGCCAATTAGCGATTTGATTTCAATAGTAAATGTTGGCCAAATTATTGTGGAATGTTTACGGCCTGTTTCATGAGATTCTGTTGATAAATCATATTGTCGAAGTAGACCTCTGTCTTCGTTAAAATTTTTATGATCCTTTAGTTTTTCATCGCAAAGTTATATGTTTTTAAAAATTAATTTAGTTGTAGATATATAATAATGAATGATCTTCGAATTCTTCAAACACCAGCAAGGATAAAACTCGCCAATGTAGACTATGGCACGTGCTTACAAGTTTAAAGCATTTTTTTGTTACAACTAAACCTGTCTTGCCGCGGGAGCATTTGCTTAATCTAAAAATGGACATTAAATTCAATGGAGGAGTGTCTCTCTATTTTTTATTTCATTGGTTTCTATTACAGTTATTTGTCCATCGACCTCTGTGGCGCCGGCCATCTAATTGCTAACCAGGATGTCTTTTTAAACACTTTTTACAATACTTTAAACGTGTACAACATTACCAATGTTCCTCTGTTTATGCTAAGTGCTTTATTTTGGAGGTCATGTCTATAGTTAAGTCTTTGGATTAGATTAAGACTTTCAAATTTGAAACTGTTTTCTCTTTGGCATTACTATCTTTAATATGGATAAGGAGCAACAGGTTTATCTTTGAAATAATTAAACTCATAAATGTCAAAGTGCGTGAAAATAATTGTTTGTGTGCAAAATTTAAATCATACGCCAGTAATCCTTATTTAAAGTGTGTTTTATAAAATTCAATAGGTTGGAAAAACGCTATCTCGAACAAAAAAATAGTAGTCACAGAATAAATTAAAACCTAGATTTTCGAACACCAGCGTGCCAATCTGCATGAACATTACCTGTTTCTACTTATGTTTGGCTGTCTCATTAGTTTAAATTTTTGCTAATTTTTAAAAAATACTATTCAACTACATTATTTAATTAAATATTTATTTTCATTATGTTACCAATGGAACTTTATGAATCGAAATGTTTGGAGGTATGTTATGTGCCTTAATTTTGTACTGTTAACATAATGGATATTATATACATAATAATTATCTATATTATTAGATACACTCCTCAATTCAAGTAAGTATTTTAAACTAGTGCAGACAACTGCGTTAGGTGAATTGAATGATTGATGGCTTAAAATCAAGAAATAATTATACGGAATACGTGTGTTCAAATCATCGTATTGATACTTGCATACCGTCCTACCAACATTATTCTGTAGTGCATTTAAATAACTGTACGCTGAACTTTAGCCAAAGCAACCGGTTCCAGATGAAACAGGTATCCTGTTATCAATCAAATTAATTTTATGTCCAGCTGTACACTTACTAAAGGGCAATGTGTGTTTCCTACATTATTTCAGTAATTTATGATTATCGAAAGTTTTGGTAGTTTACTTTATCTGACAGCCGAATAAGTAAGTTCTGCTAAAACCATTTAATTCCCTTTTTAGTTCTTACTCTACGTCACCCTATGTAAAATTTCAACATTTATATCTGTAATTTTTATGGTGTGCATAATAAAGAGTATTCTATCTATCTATCTATCTATCTATCTACGTAACTACAAGTATGAATACTTGCACAGATCATCGGTTTATCGCCAAATCCTGCTAATTCTTTCGTTTCCTGAATAATACCTACCTTTATGGATACTACATTTCATCGTTTTCAGATTTTTTTCGCATATTCTTTCTTTGAAAAGCTCATTCAATACTACCGTTCCCCCTAACTCTTCCAGTATCAACGTTGTAACGTATTAAGGCTCTTACAGACAGAGGCGATATCGCGTCGCGACGTGTCGCGTAGCGGTGCTGCGACACGATAATAGCCTTTACTTACATAATTTATGTCTTTAAAAGATCAAAAGAACCATAATATTTACATTCTGTCGGAATCTTTAAAGCCAAGTAGGTAAGATCAAACACTCCGAACATATCAAGCTAAAGTATAAGTCATGGCATTTCAAGTCGGTGAACAAAATATGACAAGCCTTCTCACTTTTCATAGTGATTTCGTTAGTTCCAATTGGTATAGTGCCCGTAGTATATTTGACCCGGTGGCTTTACCGGGTCAAATATACTACGGGCACTATACCACGCGGAGTCACGATTGTCAAACTCGATTTTAGTTATGTCAAAATTGTTTTTAAATTTATAGGTTTTTTTTTATTCTCATAGCCAAAAAATCAGCCAAGTGCGTGTCGGACCACGCACAATGAAGGGTTCCGTAGTTGAAAAGAATTTATACCAAAAACAAACTTAACATTGGCTATCAAAAAAAAAATTATGTCATAAAATTACAAATTCACAATTTTCGGACTTTTTCCTTTACTTGTGCTGGGAGACCTTGCTTCTTGCGAAATTTCATTATTCTAGGTCAACGGGAAGTAGGTACCCTCTACCCTATAGGTTTTGATTTACTTGCGCCAGTTGTACTCGCAACTGTCAAAATGTGTCGCAAAATGGCCGTATTTTTTTATTGCGTTGACTTAAAAGCTTCAGTTTTTAGGGTTCCGTACCTCAAAAGGAAAAAACGGAACCCTTATAGGATCACTCGTGTGTCTGTCTGTCTGTCTGTCTGTCTGTCCGTCTGTCACAGCCAATTTGCTCTGAATCTAATGGACCGATTAAGTTGAAATTTGGTAGGTACCTATATGGATTTCTGTGACCCAAACACGTACGACTAAAGAAAATAAATTAATTTTTAATAAGGGGGACTTTTAGGGGGCAAATAAGAAAATTAAAAAAAAAAGTTTCTCAAACTGTACCGTGTGACATATCAAATGAAAGGACTTACTGTGAGGGTCTCAAATATTTTTTTTTTTATAATTTTAAAATAAATAGTTTTAAAGTTATTTAAGAAAATAGACGAAAATTTACCATTCCCCCCCCCCCAAACTCCGAAACTACTAAGCCTAAAATTTTGAAAAATATACAGAAAATAGTTCTATACCTGTAGATTACAGGAAAACCTATAAGAAGTTTGTAGTCTTAAAATAAGATGGTAAATCTCTCAATATTGTGAGTGCCAACTTACATTTACTGTTGGAATGTATGGGAGAACATGTTTTTCAACTATAATGTTAAGTTTGTTCTTGGGATAATTTCATCCCAACTACGGAACCCTTCATTGTGCGTAGTCCGACACGCACTTGTCCGTTTTTTTTAGAACTCCAAGGGACCATAGACTTACGTATTTGATATTAATTTCAGCTTGATACCTTCTCGCGTTCCTGAGAAAAACGGTCTTGACAGACTGACAGATAGACAGACAGACAGACGGACAAACAAGTGATCGTATAGGTAAGGGTTCCGTTTTTTTTTCTTTTTAGGGTTTTCTTTGACGGAACCCTAAAAAGGAGGAATGGTGAATAGTAAGGAATTTTAGCGATAGTTTAGTTTGGTGTACTTACAAGAGAATCGTCAC
Organism: Cosmia trapezina; assembly: GCA_905163495.3. Lineage (NCBI taxonomy): Eukaryota > Metazoa > Arthropoda > Insecta > Lepidoptera > Noctuidae > Cosmia > Cosmia trapezina. The sequence goes on along the minus strand of LR991020.1, from coordinate 28,118,647 downwards.
CATTATAATATTTACCATATTATACGATATGCGTGACGCGGAGTCCTCCTTTTTTTATACGTCTGTGATATTTACATAATTATTTTATTTTTTTGTTTGTTTCAGCCCCGTACTAACCTAACAAGATTTACATTACGTTCAAAGAGTTCAGTTCAGTATTAATCGAAAAATTTTATTTGTTTTTACCTTTTTTTTACATCATGCACACTTTTTCAACTCACTATAAACATTAGCAGAACATTTGACATCGGCTTTGCTGGCCATTTACTAAAAATAGAATCCCCCAAGATTTTGAATTTTGAACGGCGCCCTATCGCGCGTCTTTTGTTAAACGGAGTCGAGTACGCGGCCGGCCGCATCTTTGCTTATTGATAGTTTTACGGTTTTACGTGTCGTTTTCGGTAATTATTTATTGGTTATTTCACTGAGGATTGCGGAGTAGCTAATTTTCTCTCTAGCTAGGTACTTTTAGCATTGTATCGGTGTATGACAATTTTGTTATTTCTGCTTCGTAATAAAGTGAAATGTAATGAAGACAATGCAGTGTTTAGAGCCATGTGGATAGTGAAAGAAAACCCGGAGGTCGTCATGCGGCTGTGTGGCGCGGCGCTAGGTCACAGGATAATAAGGTCAGTGCTGCTAATTTCCTTTTTGTGAGTAATCTGTTAGCAATTTACTACTCAATACACGAGCATCTTAGCGTAACCTTGAACTTCTTGATATTTATCTCAATCATGAGAAAAAATACTACTGTAAAAACATAATAAGTCATTTTATTGATTGATGTTAATGTGATTGGTATATATTTGACGTTTTGCTAGCGAGTTACGCTTATAGATTTTAGAGGATTTTAAATGACTATTTTTGCCTGAACTACGTGCTAATACGCTAACTTTCAAAATGAGTTTTGTCTGATCTTTATATTAGTCTGTACCTACTTGGTTGCTTACTCGTACATACTTTGTAGCTCTTGCAAAAGTGATGTCTAATCTAAATTCGCAACTGTAAATGTTTATGTCAGTCAGATCAATTCAGAAATAAATAGGAACTTAGTTCTGACGTGGTTTCGCAGATCTTCCTTGAACAACTCTATTATTCAATTTATTTTCCTTAGTTTTAGCACAGTATAAAAACATACAGTAGGACGACGCCTTTGATGTCGTGGTAAATGCCGACAACGTCTAGACATTGTCGCAACAGCAAGGGTTGTCCCAACTCCCAAGTTTGTAAACGATATTAATTAATTACTTTGTTTATTTGAGATCAACATTATTATTACCATTAACGACATTTGAGTGCCAGCAGGCACTCAAATGTCGTTAATGGTAATAATAATGTAATATTTCTTAAGTTTTTTTTTATCTAATAATTTTATTATTTTTCTTTTTAGTTTTTTTTTTCGACATAGATGTCATTCTCATGGTTTTTGATATCGCTGATAACGATAACGAGGTTAAAATCAAAATTCAAGATGGCGGCTGCGAAAATTTTAAAATTTTTCGTCATGGGTATCGTTTCCATGGACGGTAAAGCCGATAGTGAAGTCAAAATGAAAATCCAACATGGCGGCTGCGAAAATTTTAAAATTTTTCATCATGGGTATCGTTTCCATGGAAGGTAAAGCCGATAGTGAAGTCAAAATGAAAATCCAACATGGCGACTGCGAAAATTTTCAAGTTTTTTGTCATGAGCGTTATTTTCAAAAAGGATGGCTTTTTCGTAACAAGCACCCCAATTATACTCAAAATTGACACCCATATCAAATTATAAAAAAATTACGTCGTCCACCATCTTGGATTCCAAAAAGGATGGCTTTTTCGTAACAAGCACCCCAATTATACTCAAAATTGACACCCATATCAAATTATTAAAAAAATACGTCGTCCGCCATCTTGGATTCCAAAAAGGATGCCTTTTTCGTAACAAGCACCCCAATTATACTCAAAATTGACACCCAAATCAAATTATAAAAAAATTACGTCGTCCGCCATCTTGGATTCCAAAAAGAATGGCTTTTTCGTAACAAGCACCCCAATTATACTCAAAATTGACACCCATATCAAATTATAAAAAAATGACATCCGCCATCTTGGATTTCAAAAAGGATGCCTTTTTCGTAACAAGCACCCCAATTATACTCAAAATTAACACCCATATCAAATTATAAAAAAATGACGTCCGCCATCTTGGATTTAAAAAAGGATGGCTTTTTCGTAACAAGCACCCCAATTAAACTCAAAATTGACACCAATATCAAATTATAAAAAATTACGTCCACCATCTCGAAATTCACCTTTAGTAAATAATAAAAAAGTCCACCATCTTGACACGGAACATACAAACAAACACATTCACAATTATAATATAAGTAGGATTTCCAAACAGATGGATGCCCTGTGCGATAACCTTTACATTTTTTTTACAATATATTTATTTAAATAAACAAATAAAAAATAAACACGCGTTAGCCCTGAATAACATATCCCGAACTACTAACATCGTTTTGTTCGCAGTTCGGGATCGGCTTACCCGCGTCTCGCCCCTCACACCCCGCACGATTGCCCTGTCTAGACGTCTTCGTTGGACGACTGTATGATTTTTAGACTGTGGTTTTAGTAAGAATAGGTGATGTAGCAAAGGTGTGGTTTTTGGAGGTAAGCCAACTTAATGACGTGATACTTTGCAAAAACATTGCAAAAGTGGAAAAGAATAGAATAGTTAACGACCACATCTTACCAAAGCACTTAAGGATACAAGGTAACGGAAATCCTATTTCATTGGGTAATCGAGGCGTCTATTTTATAATCACAATCGTAAGAAATGAGATATTTCAGGGTTATCTAAAATTTAAACACTGATCTTTGATGTGTGATGGCAAAGAGAAGAATGGCAGACTGAGGAAAGACTTTTTTAAGATTCTAATAATATTCCTAGCCAAGATTAAATAAATGCTATTACAGAAACTGTATCAGAATCCAACAACAGAGAAGATAAAGAACAAACTATACCTGACAGCTATTAGATAACCGGCCTTTAGTGCTACAGATTTATCAGACCTTACTATCTGCAGCAGAAGCTGTAAAGTAATCGAGTTCCATAATCAGATCGCTAAAGGCATGTCATACTCGAAAGATATCCGCTCCAGCACATATTAATCGCATAAATGTGCGAACATGCCAATGGCACTTTCATAATTTATTCGGGTTAACCCGATAAGCCGAAAGGGTAAATTTAATTGGCTTTCCCAATGTAAAGCTGCTTGAAATACTCGAAGGTGCTCACCTTTGCTTAAGAGAAAGGGATTGTTAAATAAATATATCGTTTTTGAGGACGGTAAAAGGTGTTGATCTTGTTGCTGACATCGTTAATTATTTTGTTATGCAAATAACTGTAGATAGAGTAGATTCTCTTGGGTGGTCCGACATTGGTTGAGATTCCATTGTATTAGAATGCATGAGTTATATTTTACCGGAACTGGCAGATGGTCCATTCCAGTGCAATAACTCGTTAGTCACGGGATTATCACCGCATAAGATGCATCCTTTGCATCGCTTCATCATCTGAGATAAATTAATATACGTACTTAGTCTTATGTGCTTGTCGAGTGTCAAGTAGGAAAAATCAGCAGATATGAATTTATTATAAATAATAGAAAGTGTCAAAACCTTTTAAGTATGAACCTTTGAACTGGAAGCTTCTTGTATGTACTCATATAATTATACAAGAAGCTTCCAGTTCCAAGGATAGGAAAATATTCAAAGATAAAAGGGAAATATTTCGCAAGGTACTTTTTACATAGGTTTAGCTCCGGGTAATATCGATCCAATGTGTAGGCAGCGCTTTTCTTTAGGATCAAATATTGGATTAAAAGCTTTAGTGAATGTCAGATATAGGATATGGGAATAACGAGAGTATTTTTTCCATACTTTCGTGAGGTAGGTACCTATTTACATGGAACACGACGAACGTTAGCCATTTGAGTTGTATTACCAGGCACATCTGCGAATATATAGGGCATTAGTGTCTTTGCCTTGGTTTGTGTTTGTCTTCCAGATAGCGCAGGTTTTTGCATAAAAGTACCTAATGTCGGAGATTAGAGATATTTTTTATAAAATTTCGTTAGGATTAATAAATATCCTACTGTATCGTTGCACTCTTAACGTTTTCTTTGCCCTTAAGTAAACCTTGAACTATATTAATAAGGTTATTGATATTAAAAGCGGGTGCATTTAAAAATAAAATGGTTTGTTTGATAATCGTTAATTCAATTAAGTTGACAAGCATCTTAAATTCTTAACTCGATGTTAATCCATCAACTGACTACCATGAGAATAAGTTAACCCAAACCACATCAAACTTGACCTCAACTATAATTAAATTGATAAATCGATTGACACCCATCATGTTGATGATGAATGAACGTTGACAGATCATCCGTATGAATGAACATGTTCACTCGTTCATGATACGGTGTGACATCATCACGTCAGTTTAACCGGAGTTATGATTGATCGTGGTAAAATTTAACTTATCGTAGTTAATTTCAAAGTAGTCATACACTTATTTAGTATCGGATAATTATGTTTTTTTTTGCACGATGTTAATAAATGTTATTATTTCAATTTTACTAGGTAAGCAAAATAGAAAGTTTCGAACCAAAATTATATTTTTAACTGTTATGATTTGTTTGTATATAACTTATTTCTGAAATTAAAAGAGAGTTGCGAATGGGTGTAGGGTATGCAAAGTTACACTAGGGCATTTATATTACATTTTGAAATTAGAGATTAAACGAACTTACCTGTAAGTGAAGTTCGATCCTAATTATATGAAGGCTTCGTACGAAGAGATTAGAATTTTATACACATGTAGTAACGCCTAGTACACACCATTCCACACTATTTTGAGAATATTTTGATTTATTCTGTATTTTTTTTTTTTTTTTTTTTTTTTGTGGGTAGATTAGTCCACTTGATTCCTGCGCCCGCAATCCGTGTCATATAGTTTAGAGTTTAGCCCATTCACTTCATATTTTACGATTGATAAGGGGAGACTGAACGAGTGGGTGGGAGGGTTGCTAATCTCTTCGTACGAAGCCTTCATATAATTAGGATCGAACTTCACTTACAGGTAAGTTCGTTTAATCTCTAATTATATTTCAGGCTTCGTACTCGAGATTAGAATTTTATACACATGTAGACTTTTAGAGATATAAATCGTAAAATATAATGAAATACATGAGTAGGTACAAAAGTTGCAAAGTATTTTATATTTTTATAAATAAATATCACTTCATTTTACAATGCTATTTAAGTAACTAAAATAAATAATAGCCAATAATTAATAAAATAATAATTAAATTAATAATAATTTAATTAATAATAATAATTAATTCATTCATATAATAGCCATACCAAGACAATCATTAGACACATTATTAACAGGTTTGCTATCAATTTTTGGGAGCTAGGGCCCTAGCCAGCAGCTCTCCTGATTTGATAAATATTAACACCTAATTCTCATGGGATAAGGGCAGGAGAATGATGATTAACACCTAATCTTTGCGCAGCATATGTGGCGGTATGCCAAGTGCTATGTGATTGTGCAGTGAACGTGCTGGAAGTATCAATTCCGCTTAAACTTAGGGTATGTTTTATCCCTGTAAATAAAGTTTGTGCACCTATAGACGGATAAATAAAGTATCCGTATTGATAATGAAGTCCTTTAGTCATTTTGAGGTAATCGAGTAGCTATATTGCATTTGCTGAAAGCATGGGTTGAGATGCCCCAATTCTCTATGTTTTTATAAGGTCGGGAATTTGATTTTGATTTGTTTTGGAAACTTTTCGATATTACGTAAGTACATTTTTTTTTTTTTTTTTTTTTTTTTTTTTTTTTAAGCAGTATCGGTAGCTATCAGAGTAATTTTTATTTTTATTTATTTAATATGGGTTCGTTATGATACCATTTTTCCCGATAATTTAATACCAACGACGTGTTCCAGGTTCGTTATACTTACGCAAAGGGGTCAAATACTCCTGAGAATATTTTTATACCTTCATTCCCGAAAATGTTTTCTTTAGTAATTAAAATCGAAGCGGACCGGTATGCATTCAATGTTCCGTATTGGGGACCACCAATAAACGCAATTGTTAGAAAGTTCATAATATTTGGAATTGATACATGTTCAGTTTATCCTCATTTTAATAAATGCACCTCTTTTTATACCGATCTTATTGTTTATAAGAGTTCTTCCTGACAGTGAGTTAGTACTTTATCCATACATGAAAGTGGGACACCTCTTCTTATCATCGTCTCACGGTTAAGATCCCTGCCACCAGGGTAATGCTGTTGCGTATGTGGAGGCGACGAAATTCAGTTGATAAAATAAAACTATCGCTATGCATGAATATTACCATTTCTGTTACTAAAAAACTTTTAAATAATCGGTACCACGTCTGTGTTGGCCAGTGTGGGACAACCCTAACCCTTGGCGTTATCAGACTGAATTTTCTGTAAAAATTTTAATCATAGTAAAAGCAGAAAAGTAAAAGCATTCTTGGGCATTTATGCATTATTTAACCAACGCGTCGGGTGAAAAAATCCATGTTCTGGGAGACGAAATTTTGTAACAATTTTACGATACGCATAGTTTGCAAGTTGCCACTCAATATCTGGATGCGTACGTTTTAACTCCTGATCTACTTGCTTCAAAGTTCTATATAGATCTAAAATGCGAAGCTAAAACATATAAACGCGCCATTGCCAAAGTTACTCCGTACCGTTTGTCAAATGGGGAACTGGTACCTCCCATCCTGTTGAAGTAGGTATCCTACGTCGTCGTCGTAGGAAATAGAGGTGGTATTTTCAATTCGAAGAAGAATCTGGGAGTTAGATAGACCTTTAGCAAATATTTGAATGCCAATAGGTATAAGGAGCAATAATTTGAAGGCCAATAGGTATAAGCAGCATAATTTTAAGGCCAATAGGTATAAGCAGTATAATTTTAAGGCCAATAGGTATAAGCAGCAATAATTTCTAGATAGTTGGTATGCTGGTTGATTCAACATCTCCCCACAGCTCTTTGATCACTACGCGCAATTGTGCACCCCGTTGTTGAGGCATCAGGTTCATATTTACACATTTTGATTTTACAAACAGAATGATCGATAGCATGATCCCACCATTCAAAGTCTAATGTTAATGAATTTTGTATATTCATAACTGTTTCAATTTGCCTGGGTAAATTTTGTATGGAGCCTTCTTCTTTAGCTACCCAATTGTTTTTTATTTTTTAGGATTATGTAAAAAACGAATGTATGTGCGTCATTTTTCGCGGGAATAAATAGTTTTTCTTTCTTTCTTTCTTTCTTTCATAATTAATATTTGTATTTTTTAATTAAGGTAAGGGTAAGTATTTACATCTTTCTTAAATAACTGCAAGTGTGTGAAGGATTAAAATTACTTTTTTCCTTATTCATGCTAACACCAAGACTAGTAAGGAGATTTTGAGTTCCTTGCAGGTTTATAGAACATGTTTGTTTTGTTGATCATGACCAATAAGGTAAATGTCATCTAAATAATAACATACTAGATAAATATCCACGTGTTCTCAATAATTTCATCACTGGTTTCATAACCTTTGTAAATACAAACGGAGCAGTATTCATAAATAGAATACATAATCTGGAACCTCAGATATTTTCAATCATCTTTAACAATCTAATTTAATAATATTAGTAATTAATTTGATTAGTATCGATAAATTTACTTAAAGATTTTAAGTTTCAAGACAAAAATGTTTTTTCCGGAGACGTAAAGGCCCATGTAGTCTGGCATTGCGAGTCAATATTATATTGTAAGTGACAGTCCCAAGTTATAATAACACGTACTGTCCGCAAACAAATTTTTCTAGCACCATGAGACAGTCCCATTGTACTGCTCGACGGGCCGGGAAATGACTGCATTATTATTGTTTGGCTTGGCTAATAAAAAGACATTTGACAAATATTGGTCGGGTCAAACCGAGTATCATATTCTGCAATAGCTCCTAGTGATAATAAATTATCGATATTTTCCACGGAGTGCCCTTTCTGCTTCAGAATATTAACGAATGCTAAGGGGTACCGATTAAATTGGTAACCGAGAAAAGGGAATTTTATAACCCTTTATTTATAAAAGGATCATTGGAATGACTGATCATTGACCATTAAGCATTCTTTATAAAATAAAGAGAATCGCCCAGCAAGTTTTACCGTTTTAAATTACGTCTGTAGTGCTGTAGCTGCTGCGGATGCTAAGACTGCTTGGATGTCTGGCCAATTGGGCGTCGACGTCAGTGCAGGCTCCTTTATCCTTGGTGGACCCGTTGGCCTGTGAGTCAGACCCGGGTTCCTCCAGTTTAAATTCCTTGAAGGATTAGCTGTGCTAAGTTTATGTGTTCTTATTGCATATTTAGGTGGTTTAAGATCTGTACCAGATTTACTGATGGCTTGGCTAAGTTCTCACAGAAAAGAAGCTTAAGTATAAATTTTTGTATTCTATAGCTACTCTCTAACTTACAGCATTCCATAGGAAGTTTTTCCGCGTCACAAAGTCAGCGTGTCAGAGACAGTCGCAGATGATACGAGTAGAATCCATCAGAAGTTTGAGTAAAGAGGTGTTTTCTCCTCAGACAATATGAGCGTGACGGCTTCTCCTAAGGAAGGAATGGCAAAGGTAAGTTGCTGTTGTAGGATAAGTGCCTAATATATCCAACAGTATCAAGTCCTGAGTTTTCTGTTGCAGGTATCGTCGCGCCTGCCAGCGGAGCAGGCTCTGGGACTACGGGCGGTGAAGCGGAACCCTTCAAGCGCAAGATCAGGCGCAACTATCACGACAGACTGAATCTGAAAGTTTTCATCGCGTGGGGAGTAGATCTGGTTCCAACTCCACGACTGGCTACGTTAGGTCTACATCTTTTTGTAGATCGGGAGAAGGCATCTAGGTCTGACATAACCGCTTCATTGTTAAACCAGCCTGTATATTCTCCGTCTCAAAAGGAGACGTAAAGCGTCATGTAGCCTGGCAATGCGAGTCAATAATATATTGTAAGAGACAGTCCCAAGTTATGATAACACGTACTGTCCGCAAACAAATTTATCTGGCACCATGAGACAGTCCCATTGTACTGCTCGGAGGGCCGGGAAATGACTGCATTATCATTGTAACAACAAAATAGAACAAGTTGTTCATATATTAAATGTTTTCAATGTAAGACACTTGTTAGTTACATAGTAGTCTAAAAGACTAAACTGATTAACAGTAAGAAACAGTCCCAATGCAAGCAAGTACTGTTCGCAAACTAGTATTTCGTAAAGAATAATTAAATCTTATTTTGTCTGGCTCGTATTAGTGAAAAAACAGTCCCACTGTACTGTCCGCAACACTAATTTCTCGAGTACAAAATCTACGAAGTATGTACACATTGTTGGTAGGTATATACAAAGTTAAACAAAGTAAACGTGTAATCTTGTATTATACTTATATTTTAATAAAGTTCGTAACGTCGGCGTCGATATGCAATCACATTGAAGAAAAATAATGATGTAGTGGGTACTCCTAAGTAGGTCAAACACTAATTAATTTTACCCGTGTAGTACGAAAATAAACCATACCTTGATCATCTATCGGAGAAAGGCGGCGGCGGCGCTTGTGGTTGACGGTAACTATGAGTCATCCGAGTACCTACCTACTAGGAATCACGCGATCGACGCCGATTGCGTCTTAATTTTCTTTTCAGTCTTATATTTTTAAGGTTTATAGTTTTATACGATCACAATTATCACCTTTTCTTTTAGTTTTTATCATTATTATAATATTATTATAACACCGACACTAGATAATTAACTTTTTAAATAAGTACCTAACTGTAATCGCGAGCAAGTGTGGAACGGCGCAGCACTAAAAAGCGAATGACACGGATTGCGGGCGCAGGAATCAAGTGGACTAATCTACCCACAAAAAAAAAAAAAAAAAAAAAAAAATACAGAATAAATCAAAATATTCTCAAAATAGTGTGGAATGGTGTGTACTAGGCGTTACTACATGTGTATAAAATTCTAATCTCGAGTACGAAGCCTGAAATATAATGGCGGTTAAGAGGCAGAATGGCGGTTAATGGGGGTTCAGTACAGACGATGGAAAAATATTATGAAATTCATTTCATTTGTGTTTACGTCTAGAATGCGTATTGTGTAAGACAATACTAAAATACTATAAAACTGTTACAATGAGGACTGCTGTATGCATTGTCACGTACTTTCATCATCCATAATGCACTTGTACTTAATAAAGAATGATGTATTGAGCTCATCAAATTATCATATCGTTTTAGTCATGTCATAGTATTTAGCTATTCTTTTACGTCGTTATATTCTCTTTTTAAACTCCGGTTTTGGCACACACACACATTTTCACATCTTTACGCCTTTACTTATTAAAATATTTGGTATATTTTACTGACCGAACCGATAATCACCACTTGAGCATTTTTCTGTTTCAATTTAGCATAGGTATACTTATTAAATCAATGCATTGTGTTTGATACTCGATTTGATACCCCGTCGTGTTGAAAACTTCTCTACCATTTCTCTTATGTTTGACATTTTTTTCTTATATTTTGACATTCCACTCAAACAATTATTTCTTCACAAATCACCCAAAAATACCAACATTCCTAACCGCATCCAGGTCCATCATTCAGATCAAAGGGCCAAACACAAGGTGTTCACGTATCGAGTTACTAGGAAGCGACTCCTGCGCATGTTGCATCACATGGTGTAATAATGCACCATACACCGCAAATAGGTCAAACGGTAATTATTTATAAATCTCTTCATACGCCCGGAAATTGAAATGTTTAATGTTGTGATTGGTTTTCAAAATAAATGGTGATTATATTGTTTTAAGGGTGATTTGGTTTGGAAATGTCTTTGATTATGGTGATACGGTTATTTTTATGGATTTAAAAGACAGCAGGTTGCAATTATTAGGAATCATCTTATTTCGTGTTTTTTTTAAAATTAGACTTAAATTAAGACTTCGTCCCAGTAGTAGTAGAGCTTCTTATGAATGAGCTTAGTGCTGTTAGAGGTGCACTGTTAAATATGAGGATTCTCGAATACATTTTGCCCTATGCACTATTAAATGAGCAATATTTGTATATTTATTTATTTATTTATTTTATTTAAATCGGAAAACAAACAGTATTAACAACTAACAAATTTAACATCAAATTAATTAACTAGTAACCAATTACATGTTTTCGCATTTAATTTACTATGAAGAGCAAACTTGTTACACATTTGTAATCACGTTCTCGAAAACAGCTCTAACGATTTTGATAAAAGTTTGAATATAGGGGTTTAGGGGTCGGAGTCGAAATATCGATCTAGCTGGTCTCATTTCTGGGAAAATTCGTTTTCTCTATTTTCACCCAAACAGAGCTCGGTCGTCCAGGTACTTAAAATAAAATAACCTAGATAGACTTATTAGTCATCGAGACAATACTTTTCATATCTAAACAAAAAACTGTTCAAAAACGAATAATAACAATCGTGTTATTAAAACAGGTACTGCTTTGTTCTTGTATTCTTTCATCGGCAATAAATTAAAATCGTACTATACTAACATTCGATTTTGACATCAATCGATTTCATTTAGGTTGTTTAGTTAAATATTTAAGAAGTATCACATTTTCTTTATTCTTTTGTTTTCACAGTTTTTGAGATGACTGAGTCACAGTACCTAACACATTTTCTAGGAAGAATTTTATTACTAATGTTATAGATGGTTTGAAAGATGATATGGGTAGAAAGGAGGTGACTTCTGAGATGACGGACGGCTAATAGAGATTTATGAGAAGTTGACATGCAAATAAATTGGGGGAGGACGATGATATTCCTTTTTCACCTGCATCAGCCTAAAATATTACCGATATATCCAAATTAAAGAGTCTGCTTCGAGTTTCCTATGGAAATTATTATTATTACCGATATAGTCAAATTAGAGAGTCGGCTTCGAGTGTCCTATGGAAATTATTAAAAAACCCTTTATTCCTTAAATTATTGCTAACGTCAGTTGTAAAATGTTCACAGCTATGAGACATCATGTCTAGCCCTTTGGTGTTGGGTGCGTCGATCGCGTCATTCGCAATAGTGCCACAGAGATAAAATGCTACTTTACCTTATTTGACATTCTAATGCAATTCACAAATGTCAATTTGGCAGAGACGAGTATCTCGACGTTCGTTTTATAAATATTTCCTTTGGTTCGAGGAAAATTTTTGACCTAACTTGTACCTATACATCTTGATAAATTCAGTAAAAACATGTGCTCACATGAATAAGCTGTGAGGTAAAGTTATTGTGTACCATCTAGTTTTTTTTCAACAACTTTTTGAGGCCCAAGCACAGCTCCGCCGCGAAACCGCATGATGTTCCGCTGATGGTACCGAAACTTCATGCGAGTCAGTTGAATTGAACTACTGCGGTTTTGCTGCTATGGTTTCGCGGCGGAGGTGTGTTAACTTGCTAAGGTCCTTTAGCTTGATACAGTGAACAGAAAAACATTTGACAAACGATTTTTTTATCGTAGATTCGCAGCAGGTACGTTTTCACTAGTGAAAAAATGCTGTACGTTTTGGATATATACAAAGATGAAATTGTATTGCAAGTTGTATTCGAGAACAAAGATGGGAAAAAAGCAAACGTAGCGTAGATCTCTTTATTCTATCTATTTATTTTTTTGGCTTTTTGTATGCACTTGTTTCTGTGACAAGTAAACCTATATTTCTTAGATTTTGTTGAGTAACTATCCCCATAACAAAACTAAAAAAAAATTACTCAGGATTTCACAACGAACTTCGAACTGACACGAATCACGTATCCAACGTAAAATTCAAGTCATACCCAAACTGTGCTGATACAGATCTGCGTGCAGAATTGTAAGTTGTTGCGAGCTGGCGTAATGTTGAAGTGCATGAGTCAGTGACACAGTGACTAAGAAGATGTCAAGCCATTTGTTGAACGGCTAATGCTTAGTATGTACACGGAGTATCCGAAAGCATAAACGGAACTTTAACGATCATGTTCTTGGGTACGTGAATCTAGAAATAGTAAGGTTGTAATGGTACAGCTAATGATTATATGGATTCGTTACCGTAGCTGACCTTTAAACCTGGAGCAATAGGAAGCCGTCCTCAAAAGCAAAGGTATCCAAATAAACAGGCACAGAAAAATACGAAAAGAGGTTATCAATAAACGTGATAAACCCAGACTCGGGGATATTTCCATTGAAAAGGATTCAGAGCTCTATTTAGGGGTCAGATTTTCGGATACATCTAATATTCTGTTGGCTAGCCATGCTTATTTTATGCTATACTTATCGATTATTTTACAAAAGTTGAAACTATCCACGATCGCAGATTTTTCATTGACTACTGGTTCCCTTTCTTCTTTATTAAGTTTGCCTTGCGTTCAAGGCAGAAGAAGGAAGAAAGAAAAGGAAGGAAGAAGTATCGTTATACTTCTTCGGATTTTTACTAAGGCGAAAGCACCAGGCTATCCCGCGAAATTAAAAGGAGTTGTCCAGAAGTGGTTTTTTATTACTCAATACTTCTGATGAGGATAAGTTAAATATATTTGGATAGACATCCCTAAAACTAGTGATTTTGGATATATCATACATTTTTAATCATAGCCAATTTTGATAAAAATAGTTTTTTATTTTGTTATGAATTTACTACTAAAACTAACAAACCTTTCTAATTATCTAGGATAATAAAGTGAATACACCCAAAAAAAAAAGTAATGACAGTACCATGTGTCAATTTTTACTAGTTACCTATTTTTTTTGGGGCGCGTTCACTTTCATGTTTCACGTTCAAAGAAAGGCTTGTTCTGTTTAGGACTAAATTCACAATAAAATAAAAAACATTTTTTCTCAAAATTGGCGATGATTAAAAATGTATGATATACACAGAATCACTAGTTTTTGGGATGTCTATCCAAATATATTTAACTTATCCTCATCGGAATGATTGAGTAATAAAAAACCAACGTCCATAGAAAAAGCGGACAACTCCTTTTCTAACGTTTTTTGCAATTTGCATCCATCACAGTATTATGTTGTTTGTTCATCAAAATATGATTCGCGACCATAACAAGTACGTATTTATAGAATTACTAGCTTATGCCCGCGACTTCGTCCGCGTGAAATTTCCCCGACCCATCACGTCACATCGCATTGCCTACCCGCTCTATTATCTTCGTTTTCACTTAGCGTTCTTTCTGACTTTTAGCTCGGCACCTAAGGGTCTTAGAGTGATGTTGAATATGCCTATTAGCCCTCTTTAGGATTTGGGCTATCATTAATGCAAAAAGATTTTTTTCAGTCCTACTGGTAGTTCTACAGATTTAGCTCGATCGTTCACCACATCCCCTTCCGCTACCTCTCCCTCCACCTCTCACCCAATCTCACACCCCCTTCACCACTTTCCCTTCACCTTCTCTCCCTCACTATACCGTTCACTCCCTCTCCCCTCTCCTCCACCTCCCACTCACCAACCTCTCCCCTCCCCTCTCCCCTCACCACGTCTTCCTCCTCTCCTCACCAAGTTCTGCCCCTTTCCCCCTCCGTCCATCATACTCCCCCTCGCCCTCCTGACCACCCCCTCCCCCTCCCTTCGGGGTAGTTTTTAAAACTATTAATGACAAACTTACTTAGGCAAGTATTTGTGCCAAGTTTCAAGTCAATTGAATAACATTTTTCATGTAAATTTCAAGTTTATTAACTCAAAAAAAAAAAGTTTTTCAAGTTTGTTTAAGATTTTTCATACAAACAATATCCCCCCTTTTCACCCCTTAAAGGTCGAATTTCCAAAAACCCCTTCTTAGCGGATGCCTAGGTCATAATAGCTATCTGTGTACGAAATTTCAGCTCAATCCGTTCAGCGGTTTGAGCTGTGTGTTGATAGATCAGTCAGTCAGTCACGCTTTCCTTTTATATATATAGACTAGCTTCTGCCCGCGACTTCGTCCGCGTGAAATTTCTTTTTTGCTCGACCCACCCCGTCGCATCGCATTGCCTACCCGCGCTATTACTTCGTTTTCACTTAGCGTTCTTTCAGACTTTTTTTCTTTTTGCTTGGCCCCTAAGGGTCCTAGAGTGATGTTAAATATGCCTTCTATAAGGTTTGGACTATCATTAATGTAACAAGATTTTTTAAAGTCCGACTGGTAGGGTAGTTCCAGAGATTAGCTCGTTCCTTCACCACATCCCCTTCCGCTACCTCTCCATCCCCCTCTCACTCACTCTCACACCCCCTTTCACCACTTCCCCTTCCCTCTCTCTCACCACCTCGTCCCCTCCCTCTCCCCATCTCTTCCACCTCCGGCTCACCAACCTCTCCCTTCCCCCTCAGCCTTCACCACGTCTTCCTCCTCTCCTTACCAAGTCCTGCCCCTTTCTCCCTGCGTCCATCATCCTCCCCCTCACCCTCCTCACCACCCCTCCCCTTCCCCCTCCCCCTCTAACCCTACCTGGGGTAGTTTTAAAAACTAATAGTGACAAACTTAGGCAAATATTTGTGCCAAGTTTCAAGTCAATTAAAACCAAATGAATAACATTTTTCATGTAAATTGTATTCCCCGTTTTCACCCCCACAGGGGTAGAATTTAAAAAAATGGTTTGAGGTATTTCCATAGCTTGACTCAAACATTATTTACACCAGTTTTCGAGTTAATCAAGCCACGCAGTAAAATGCTCCCCTGTGAAATTGACTACCCCTTTTCACCCCGTTACAGGTAGATTTTCGAAAAACCCTGATACACATTATTCTTTATTTTTGGTTTTAAGTATAAATACTGAGTTTTGAGTAAACAGGATTGCGCGTTAAAATTTTTCCATAAAAACTTTGAGACCCCCCAATTCCCCTTTAGGGGGTAGTTTAGAAAAACAAAAAATTACAAATATCATAATTTACTTAGATAAATATTCGTGCCGAGTTTCAAGTTTATTAACTCAAGGAATAAGATTTTTCATACAAACAATATCCCCCCTTTTTACCCCCTTAAAGGTCGAATTTCCAAAAACCCTTTCTTAGCGGATGCCTAGGTCAAAATAGCTACCTGTGTTCCAAATTTCAGCTCAATCCGTTCAGTGGTTTCAGCTGTGTGTTGATAGATCAGTCAGTCAGTCAGTCAGTAACGCTTTCCTTTTATAGATATTACTAGCTGTGCCCGCGACTTCGTTCGCGTGCATGTCGGTAAACAATACATAATGTGTCGCTTAGATATGGTGTAGGTATCACTTCTCCAATAAAAATGAAGAATCTTGCGATCTTGCCTGGTAGGAACCGCTACCTGGGGTTCTCTACCACAGCCCTGCAGTTACTGCGGTTTATGATAGCTGGGTTTAACACGTATTCGGACTGCTGGAAACACAACGCGCCATTCCAAACTATCGTTTCGGAAAGAACGAATAGCGGGGTTTACACGTACCTACAGTTTGGACCCCGGATCTGTGGACTGCGTTCCAAACCGCGGATGGATCTGTGCGGTTTGGACTGCGCATCAAACTGTCTTTCGTTTATACCGTGAACATCCATGTTTATGGAGGCAAAACTTTTAAAAACGATCGAAGTCCATAATTAGTTGACCACGGATAGCCAGTAATTTTCTTTGATTTCTGTACCCAATCACAGTACGTATACCTAGTGTACGTTATTGAGGAGTTCAATAGTCTGATCTTCACCAACTCTGGAGAAAAATCTTTCAAACATAAGGTGTGTGACGTACGGACGGACAGACGGACAGGACGTAATGATAAGACTTCCCTTTCTATGTACTATATATTTGACTACGGAACCCTAAAAACAGAAGAATTGAAAACTTCTTTCTTTTTGAAGGCGGTTATAAAGATGCCTCAAATAATCTCGACCTATAGAGACAAATCCAGGTCCAGAGACCGGAATTCCAGGACAGCATCTATTTTATGACTGAAAAAGTGTCACCCTTCTGCGGAAAATCTTGACACCGCGATTCCATCTAGACAACATCTATCGGATACAGTGGTTAACTGGAAGCTCGCTCTGCGTACAATAAATAAAATTACAAAGGGAAACCCAGTTTTAATTTAAAAAAAAAGTGTGTGTGTCAGCTCTGGCGACTACTGGCGTTTCCTCCTTTTTTTTTGTGCCGTTCCGACTTTCTATTTTTGGTCATTTCTGTCGGGTTTCTTCAATGAATCCAGTGCTACACAAAAAGCAACATTAAGGTGTTAAGGCGCTCGTCCCCCCCCCCCTCACACCCAACCTCTCAACCCTCCTCCTCTAACTCTCCTTTCAACCACATCTTACCACCCCCCTCCCCCGCCCCCCTGTCACCCACCCCTCTAATCCCCCTCACCGCATCCCCTTCCCCCTACCTCCCCCTTCACACCTCCTTACTGCTTCTCCCTCACCCTCACCGCGCCCCCTGCCCCTACACTCTCAAACCCTCCCCCTCAAAAAATTTGAGAATGTGCACACAGCGCTCTGTCATATGATACCCCACATGCCCTAGTAGCCCCACTTTGAATTTTTAAGACCCTCTTTCAGTCCCTGTTGCATAAAAATATAAATATTTTTATTTCTTTCTTATTTGCAAAATAGTTGGGTAAATGTCATCTAAAACTGTTCCAAATTTCAAGTTGATAGCATAATAGTTCTTGACATATCCAGCTGTGACAGACAGACAGACAGACAGACGTAGTCACACCATAAGGGTTCCTTTTACACCATTTTGGTACGGAACCTTAAAAACGGAACCCATAAATAAAGGATCACTCGTGTGTCTGTCTGTCTGTCCGTCTGTCACAGCTAATTTGCTCCGAATCTATTGGACCCATTAAGTTAACATTTGGTACACATAATTACGAATTTCTGTGACCCAAACGCGGACAGGTGAAGTAAATAAATGGATTTTGAATATAGGGTCACTTTTGTGGGGTATTTGCCCCACAAAAGTGACCCCATATTCAAAATTTAAAAAAAAAAGTTTTGCAAACTGTACCGTGTGACATATCAGATGAAAGGGCTTAATTAATATGAGGGTCTCAAATAGGCATAAATTTTTTTTTTTTATAATTTAAAAATAATTTAAAAAAAAGTTATTTAAGAAAATAGATGAAATCATTTAAAAAAAAGTTATTTAAGAAAATAGATGAAAATTTACCAATATAATCCCATAATCTCCGAAACTACTGAGCCTAAAATTTTGAAAAAAATACAGAAAATAGTACTTGTAGATAACAGAAAAATCTATAAAAATCTGTGGTCCTAAAATAACAGGGTAATTCTCTCAATATTGTTAGTACAAACTTACATTTACAGTTGGAATGTATGGGAGAATATGTTTTCCAACTACAATGTTAAGTTTGTGCTTGGGATAAATTCATCCCAACTACGGAACCCTTCGTTGTGCGTGGTCCGACACGCACTTGGCCGGTTTTTTTATATTTGAAATTCTTTTAGCGTTACTAATCAACCATCAATAGAATCAATCTGCCTAGGCTTTTCCCAACTATGTTGGGGTCGGCTTCCAGTCTAACCAGATGCAGCTGAATACCTATATTTTACATGGAGCGACTGACTATCTGACCTCCACAACCCAGTTACTGGGTAATACCATAGAATTAATAGGCTAATACTCTAAGGGTAATACGATACCCCTTGGTAAGACTGTCAGACTTTCGAGCTTCTGACGACCCGTATCGACTGTCAAAGATCCACGAATGACAGCCGGGACCAACGGCTTAAAGTGCTTTCCGCTGCACGGATAGTCTCGGTATGTAAAGATGGTCAACCATCCACTGACCAACCCCGGCAAGCGTAGCTTAACCTGCTGGATCGACCCATCTGGTTAACCAAACCAAATTTTAAAGCGATTTTTATTTTTAGTACCATTTGGTATCAATAGATGTCGTTACGTGTATGAAGACACCGTAATGAAAAGTTCTTCTTGAACACTTTAAATTTATATATCTTTTGATAGACTGAAGCGATTGCGATGAAACAAAAACTAACTAAAACTCTGAGTTACACACAATATTTGAGTATAAAATTTAACCATATTGGTTTTGTACTTTTGACGTGATACTTGAACAAAAATTTATGAACTCTCACAGACAAACAGATAAACAGACAAACAGACAAACAGACAAAAATGACAAAAATGGTAGAAATGGCATCTGTTGGTGATTCTTTAACACCCCAACTATTTTTTTTTTAAATATTTGCAATGTACAGAAACGCCTCGTCTACAGATTTATTATATGTATAGATGAGGTTAGGTTGTCTTTTCAGTAGGTAAAGTAAAACCACCTTTTCAGTAAAGACTATATTTGGATTGTAAACAAAAGTAGGTACGAAAACCCTAAAAAACTAATTCGCGTAACACTAACAAATGGCGGCACGAGCCAGGCACATGGCGGCTTGCGCGGTACTATAATGAATACGCGTGTACGCAGTAAGCGTGTGGGCAGCGGACTGACGCTGACGGACAGTGGCGCGCGCGTCGCCAAGCAAGTGCCTTGCTCGCTCGCTCCCGGCGCGAGGGAAAGAGACAGGATTTTATTCATTATATCGTGACGGCATGCGGCCACGGGACGCTCTGATTGGCCGAGATTGCATTTGGGTTGCTACATACTCCCCCTCCAGTCCTGGAGAACGCCCCCGTTCCTGGACTGGTATATTTGCAGCAGCATTAGCTGGACGTCCGCGATTCCGTTTTGGGATAACGGGTTTTGGTAAGGAGTCGTCGCCACCTCTGTAACGTGTAAGGTCTTCGGAATGATATTTCCCTACATCTACATTTGGTTGTTCTGTGCTCGCGATGGTGTATGTTGTTGGACTTACCTTTTGAGTGATCTGGTAAGGGCCATCTCGGCGAGGGTAGAACTTAGAAGTTAGGTCTTTTGACCCTTTGCTTAATAGGTGACATTTAAGCATGACTAAATCACCTACCTCGAAGGCGTCAGATGGTCGGCGCGAAGCGTCGGCGTACTGCTTTCTGTTATCCTGCTGGATCTCGACGCGTTCCCGAACAGCTGACAGAGAATGCAGGAAGTTTTCGAGGTAAGGGGTCACTTGTGGGACAAAGTTTTCTTTGGCCCTTATGGCACGAAGGTCGTGAACGACCTCTGTGGGTGATCGCATCTCTCTGCCAAAGCTTAAATAAGCCGGTGACTTGCCTGTTGTGCGACATTTCGCGCTATTTAGGGCAAAACGGATCACTGGCAACTTCTTCGGCCATGAGGTATGGTCATCTGCCACGAGATGGGCCAGCATAGCTTTAAGGTCACGGTTTTTTCGCTCTGCAGGATTAGCTTGTGGATGATACAGCGGGACAAAATTTTGTTTAATGTCGAGGACTGACATACATTGTTGCATCACTGCGGAAACGAACTGGACACCGTTGTCCGAAATAATCCTGCGAGGCAGACCGAACCGCATGAAATATTCCTCGATGAGGACATGAGCGCAGGCTTCCGCTGTTGCTTCTTTTAGAGCAAACAGCTCCGTCCATCGGGTAGCAGTGTCTTCAATGAGAAAGATCCACCGCTCCCCCTGGTCACCCTCCGGAAGTGGGC
Source organism: Cosmia trapezina (assembly GCA_905163495.3). Taxonomy (NCBI): domain Eukaryota; kingdom Metazoa; phylum Arthropoda; class Insecta; order Lepidoptera; family Noctuidae; genus Cosmia; species Cosmia trapezina. The sequence goes on along the minus strand of LR991020.1, from coordinate 28,097,977 downwards.
CGAACAGGTCCATGGCCAACACCTCATTCCGCTGGCTCATGACAGGTGTCTGGAGTAGGCCTGGAGGTTTGGCGTTGTTGGCCTTATATCGCTGACAGTGGATGCAGGCTAAGACATAATCGGTGATTATTCTCCGCATCCCTGTGAAATAATACAGCTGTGCTACCTTCTGGTAGGTCCTATCGATACCTGGGTGGCCAGCTGTTTGAGAGTCATGTAACTCCTTCAAAATAGCTGCAATTTGACCGGCAGGTATTACTAACTGAGGGGATTCACTCTCAGAGTCTGGATTGTATCGGTACAAGACTCCTTGATCCATGAGGTAACCCCTTTCTAACCATCTTTTAGATGCAACATCATCAGGTCCTTCTAGCTCTTTAACAATCTTTTCCACTTCAGGGTCCGAAGTCTGTTCCAGGCGAAGCTGACTAGGTGTCTTCGCAGGAAGATCGCAGATGACTGTACAAATACCACAGCTGTCACTTGTGTCGCTGGAACAAATCGGTCTACTCAGCGTGTCTGCCACAACATTCGCCTTCCCTGGTGTATATTCGAATTGGATATCGAAAGATTGGAGCTTCAGAGCCCAACGGACTAATCTGCCTGCTGGTGATTTAAGTGATAGCAACCAGCGTAGAGGCTGATGATCACTGCCAATCACCACTGGTTGACCGTCTAGGTAAGGCCGAAAACGCTCCACCGCCCACACTACAGCGAGTGCTTCACGTTCCGTGGTGGAATAGTTGCGTTCCGCTGCGTTGAGGAGTCGGCTGGCATATTCAATTGGCCTTTCCTGATTGCCGTCGCCCTGCAATAAAACTGCGCCCAAGGCGTAGTTACTTGCGTCAGTACGCAGAATGAAAGGACGGCTGAAATCGGCTTGCACCAGTATTGGAGCTGTGGTCAGTAGATTCTTCAGCTCATTAAATGCTTGGGTCTATTCTGAGCCCCAAGACCATACTTGACTTTTCCTAGTCAGGCGTGTCAATGGTTCGGCAACTTTTGAGAAGTTGGGTATGAATTTTCTGAACCATGAACAAGTTTGTAAAAAGGTTCTCAGGTGCTTTAGGTTTCCTGGTACCTTCATCTCGATTACAGCACTCACCTTCCCTGGGTCGGTGGAAACACCTTTTTGTGTAATAACGTGACCGAGATATTTAACGCTTTCCCGAGCAAATGCGCACTTCTCCCTATTCACGTGGAGGTTAAACTCGGCCAGACGTTTAAAAACTGCTTCGAGGTCTTGCAGATGCTGTTGGTATCCCTGAGATATTACCAACAGATCGTCTAAATATGCTAATAAAGTTACATCTTGTAAAGCAGAGCAGGATCGGAGACGGTCGATGAGACGCTGAAAGGTAGCTGGCGCGTTGCGGAGACCAAACGGCATTCTTTTAAAACGGTACGTACCTAGAGGACAGACAAAAGCCGTTTTGTCTCTATCAGCTTCTCTTACCTTAACCTGCCAATATGAAGATCGAAGGTCTAGCGTACTCATGTAGCAGTCCCGTTTTGTGCTCTGAAGTAGCTCGTCGATGCGTGGCATCGGATATGTGTCGGCTTTGGTGACTGCATTCAAACGCCTGTAGTCGACGCAGAAGCGGATACCACCGTTGGACTTCGGCACCATCAGTGCCGGTGAACACCAAGCCGATTCACACTCTTCTATTATGTCATCCTGTAACATCTTACCTATTTCTGCTTTCATCAGCTCTTTCTTCGAAGGGTTTAGTCGGTAAGGAGGAACAGCAATTGGAGAATGCTCACCTGTATCAATGCGGTGTTCCGCATACGGTGTTGGACCTCCCCCTGCTCTAAAGACGCGTGCGTGTCTGGTGAGGACGTCAGCGAGCGCTTGACGCTCAGCTGGTTTAAGGTGAGTACCTTCATCATCCCTAAGTATATCTGTAGAGGCGCAGGACACGTCACGCGAGGTAGGTTCGAAGCACAAGGTATGTTTTACCGAATTACACTGACCAAAATACCAAACTTCTTTGCAAAAATCAATAACTACTCCCGCGGCGGTTATAAAATCGATACCTAATAACGTCTCGTTATTTGTCGAGTCGGGAAAAATTAAAAATGGAATCGTAATAACTACAGTTTCTAAGCACACCTCTAACGTGGTGGTAAGTACATCCATAGTACGGATTACACCGTCGGCAAGCTTAACTTCGCGAGTCGAAGAGCTGAGGGGATGACCTTGACGTAGAAGGAGAGTATATAGCGTATGACCCGCAATGCAATTTTTGGCGGCCGTGTCAATCAACGCGGTGCCGGAAAAACCCAAAATTTTAATATTAAAAATAGGTCGTAACTCGCGACCAATAGAGGGTCCCGTACGGTCGTTACACAAACATAACTCGGTTAAACATAAATGGGTATTATCCTTTTTATCATAAAAATCACTACATAAAATATTATCTCTATGACATGGATGGGCAATGTCCTTTTTATTTTTAACATCACTATACAAAATATTATTATGGCAAGAATGGACATTGTCCTTTTGATTTTTAAAATTACTACACAAAACATCGTTTTGACGTGGATGGACATTACCCTTTTTATTATTAAAATCGCTACACAAAATATCAGAAAAACATGGATGGGAATTACCCTTTATAATATTAAAATCGTTACACAGATTTCCTGAAATTTGTGAGTTATTCACATTATCATTATTAGAATTACACATATTATTAGAAAAACGTTGTGGGATAACATCCCTTTGTTTATTATAATAGCGACACAGATTTTCTTGCGGAATAAAATTGTTTTCAACATAAATAGAGTCTGACGCGAAGTTTTTAGTAACTAAATGAGATTGCACGGAATAAAAACTTTGATCACTTTGACTTTTACTTTGTTCACTCTCACCTTGGTTCTGCAACTTACGGCACTGTTCTTTGGTGTGGCCAAACCGTCTGCAGTATGTGCAGGACGGCCGTGGCCTCTTTGCCGTGTCCTGCTTCGGTGGAAAAGGCGCGGGCGGCGCGGCTAGAACGGGCACGGAGGGCGCGGGCGGAGCCGGCGGACTCCGCGCCGCGGCGGGCGCGCCGTGGGCCTGCGCCCGTGCGGGGACGAGATCGCGCGCGGGGGCGCGGGCGCTGTCGCGAGCGGCGGATTGTGTGGACGCCGGTAATGTAGCCGGCGTTTGTGTTCGTCGCTCACTCGCCGTCGTCGGCGTCACGTTATTTACCTCGTCGAATGAATCTTCTATATTCCGTGCGAGGCGGAGTAATTCATAGAAACTACGGCACTCCTCTCTTCGTAGCCTTTTTCTTATTCTGCTGTGGAGGAGGCCATAGGTCATGTCTATTTGAGCTGACTCCGTTACATCGTCTTTAGGTAAGCGTGCTAAAAGGGCGCGAATGCGCGCTACGAAAATATCTGTATTTTCAGTGCCCTGCGGTGTCGCAAATATTTCCAAGTAGATCCGATGAGGCGGCCGGCGGTCACCATAGGCACTTATTAAGTTTTCTTTGGCTTCGCGCCATGACGACACAGAGTATTTGATTCCTTGCCACCACGTGGCCGCTTCATCTTTGAATAGGTAGGCTAAACCACGCAGAATGTTTGAATCCGCCACCTGCGCGCAGTCACTATAGGCTTCTATAGCGTCGATAAATGCTTCAACCGACTCCTTTGGTCGGCCGGAGAACGTAGCTTTGCAGCGGGCTAGGGTGTTGTTCCCTAGTAGTGCGAGTGATTCCGGGGTCGATGCACTCGCTCGCGACATCGAGTTGAGCAACTCCCTGAATGCTTCTGTTTGAGAGCGTTGGAGAGAGGCGATAATCGTCGCCACGTTTTCGTTAGAAAACGTAGCGTTAGCATCGATGCGCGGCGAGGAAGAAAACGCGGCGTCGGCGTCGCCATCTTGGTAGGCGAGCGCCGCGGTCGGCGTGTTTGGTCGCGAGGGGACGGGTAATGCAACATTTGCATCTTCCCTCCGAGTCAAACTAGCCGCTCTACTCCGTGTCACTGGCATTTTAAAGTTATTAAGTACTTCGTCACTGCAAAACTGTCACACTATGCACTATAGGTATTGTCACTTGTCACACGAAACAAAACGTTGGAGCGCCACATATGAGGTTAGGTTGTCTTTTCAGTAGGTAAAGTAAAACCACCTTTTCAGTAAAGACTATATTTGGATTGTAAACAAAAGTAGGTACGAAAACCCTAAAAAACTAATTCGCGTAACACTAACAAATGGCGGCACGAGCCAGGCACATGGCGGCTTGCGCGGTACTATAATGAATACGCGTGTACGCAGTAAGCGTGTGGGCAGCGGACTGACGCTGACGGACAGTGGCGCGCGCGTCGCCAAGCAAGTGCCTTGCTCGCTCGCTCCCGGCGCGAGGGAAAGAGACAGGATTTTATTCATTATATCGTGACGGCATGCGGCCACGGGACGCTCTGATTGGCCGAGATTGCATTTGGGTTGCTACAATATAGATAATCATTGAAATCACTAATACAACTCCCCTAATGAATGACTATTTCATGAAATCATGACATTTGAGGCCAATTCTAACATACAGAGTTGTATTGATGATTCTAATGATTATATTTATGTAAATACATATTTGCTATGGTCGCGAATCGTATTTTGATCAACATACAACCTAATACTGACTTGCAAATTGCAAAAAACGTATGAAAATTTAAATTTCGCAGGCTACCTTAGAGCATCCCCCTTAATTTTTTTTTATATAATATCTTTCAACTCGTGAGGGAAACTTCGTGAGAATATAAAGCGTTGATGTCATTGCTATATCATGTAGGTATGTCATAGTGATGATGTATCCACAATGATGATCCTCATTGATGTCACCAGTAACCAAGGCTACATACATGTCTAGAATATATTACAAAGCGGGTTTCCTAAGACTTCCTTTCAAAGTTTGGATTAGCGATCGATTCTAAAGCTGGGTATACACTGAGTTCGTGCACCAATTGATTTCCGCTCATCAGGGGGTCAAGTCTGCTAACGCAATTGTGTCAGGATGACTGATCATTGACTCCGTAATTGTTGATTTTGGCAGTTTTGGTAATTTCTTAATTCAATGGCGTTGTCATGGTTTTCCGACGTCGGGCGTACTACTGAACCTTCATTGAAATAAGTATCGTATTTAGTAATCTATATATATAAAATTCAAAGTCCTGACTGACTGACTGATTGACTGACTGATATATCAACGCACAGCCCAAACCGCTGGACCTAGAGACTTGAAATTTTGCACATAGATACCTTATACAGTGTAAGCATTCACTAAGGAAGGATTTTTGGAAATTCCATCCCTATTCGGAACGCCCGTTAAAATTCCTCCATATAAAACTTTGACACCCCCCAATCCCTCCTGAGCGGGTAATTTAGGAAAACTAAAAATGTCAAACTTTATAATTTACTTAGATAAATATTCATGCCAAATTTCAAGTCTATTAACTCAAGGAATAAGATTTTTCATACAAACTTTCATCCCCTATTTGTCCCCCTTAGGGATGGAATTTCCAAAAATCCTTCCTTAGTGGATGCTTACACTGTATAAGGTATCTATGTGCAAAATTTCAAGTCTCTAGGTCCAGCGGTTTGGGCTGTGCGTTGATATATCAGTCAGTCAATCAGTCAGTCAGTCAGGACTTTGAATTTTATATATATAGAAGATAAGGAAGGATTTTTGTTCCCCTTGGAAGGATATTTTCCGACATCCGCGCGGGCGAAGCCGCGGGCAAAAGCTAGTCTCGTATAAAATGACAAGTCAATAGTCTGTCGTAGGCTTATTATTTGTACAATTTTCAAGTAAAACTATTATTTTTAAATAATCATGCCTCCAAACCCCCTGAGATTTTTAACGGCCAATATTTTTTTAAAGTAATTTTTCGAAGATTACTTTCTACCACAATTCCATCATATCACTATCAAAAAATTTTGCCACGCTGCTGAAATGGCGTTTCATTAAAGAATGGTTGTCATAATTACCAATTATTGCAAATAATAGTCTTTGTGTTTGCATAAAAACGGCCACAACAACCAAGAAGTTTGCGGAGCACAGTTGATACGCGAACATAGTGGATAGGCAGTGGCGTGCACTCCATACATGCAAATAAGCTCTGCATACCCTGTAGTCCCATACATACATGCCCCTTTAAATGATAAATATTTCATAATCTAAGGATAAATAACTATAACTCAAGAAAAATCATGGTAATTATTTTATTTAAATCTAACCATAGTCACAGAGCACCGTTTAAAACGTGCCATCTATTACTTTTTATTGGAACTAACTTACTGGAGCGAGCGGCGAACACCGCGCAGGCAGCGCTCCCGTGGCAAAAGCAGTAACATGCAGTGCTTATTTTTCATACAACGCATCTCGTGTAGTACACAGCAAAAGTGTCACTGTGTGCGTGAAAATGTGTGCGCGTGTTTGAGTTCTGGAAGCAGAGCTTACATTGCAACCCGTCCAAATTGAGAAGCCGTAAAAGCACCGCTTAGTTGTTGATTACAGAGGGTCGACTTTTTTGGTCGGATTGACCAAAATAGTTTGTAATTGTACAGTTTTTACAAGCTTTTATTCAACTTGCAATGTTTGAATGTTTGTTTTTTCGCCATATTGTTTGATTGTTTTTCTTGTAAATCACTTGATTGCTGTCTAAGTAATTACATTAATATGTACAAGTACAAGTAAGTTTACTTATTGTAAATAAAATAAAGTAATCTGTGGTTATACCTGTGATCCTGTGCCGCCGAAGTGTGTTTTTAAAAATCAAAATCTTGTGCTTTTTCGACGTAAGTTAGACGTACGTTTCAAGATAAAAAATAATGTTTGGACCTTTGTCGGATATTTGTCGCAAACATCATGCGAAGCCAATGGCGCCTCCGTGCGGTAGGAGTCAGGGTAAGAGTAAGGTAGGGTAGGAGTAAGGAAGGTCGGGTAGGTAAAACAAACGGTCGGGGAAAAAAAAACTTGTTTGTTTGTTTTTTTTTTTCATTTTAGCCGTGCATACCCTGTCTGAAATCTCTGTGCACGCCACTGTGGATAGGTACCCAGCTTTATGTAAGTACGTGTTTCTGATCTTGGATGTTTCTGCATGTAAGCCTAATCGTGTTGTCACTGTTTCTCGGAATCCGTTTTCAAATAGGTTTAAGGTGGTTTTAAGATTCGGTTCTAAGAATGACAAAAATCGACGTTTGTTTTAATTCTCGATTATGTTGAATTTACTTGTAAAACTAATTACAATACAATGCTAAATGGACTCGTAAATTACGCCGTTTGAGTGATGTCAACATTTCCACAAATTATTTTTTGTGGATTTTTTTTTGTGTTTGTTTATGTATGAAAACTGAAATGGTGCATGAATGATGCATGTTTTCGTGAATCTGAATTTACTAAATTTTACAGGTAAAATCCTTATCATATCTTTTAACAGATTTCAAACTTTCAAAAACACCCTTCTCGTATTGAAAAAAAAATGCAGTAAGTAGCTCTGCTTAGTCTCAAAAAACAAACTCCGTAAAATCTAGGAATCTCCATTCTTAGCTTAAACAAAGCAACCAAGTTACGAGTATAATACTTTACCCTGTCAGACACAGCCTAAAAAGATTGATCACCGTCATACGTTATTACAGCTAATAAAAATTCAACAACTGTCGTTTGAACGTCCAGACAGATATGTACATTATCGTAGCAAGTAATTTTTTGTGACAAATTATTATTAGTTTGTATGGAAATGCACCTCACATCACGTAATATTTTATGACAAATCTTGGTTTATATGCAATGGGTAGACTGGTTGTTTGTCACGATTTTCTGCACTGTGATACAAGTGTATGACTTAATTATAGCTTTTTTGTTCTAGATCTTGTTTTCTTGCAGGAGAAACAAAACAAAAATGGTGACTTTAGAAGATATATTGCACCTTTTTGATGGATTTCTGTCATCCGTTCTGGTGTCACTCCCTGCGGCTGTCTAGCCATTGAATAGAATGCTGAATGTGACAATGTTGTATGAAAATGTGAAAAATAACATATAATCTAAGGTTCCGGTCTTTAAAATCTTAAAATAATGTTAATTTTTTTTTCAGTAAGTACTTCATAACAAAATTAGTAATAGAATGATTATCAAAAATATATAGTTTCGATCAATTAATATAGTTTGACTTAAAAACTAACCTACGCTTAAAATCGGAAGCCACTTTCTTAAACGTGTTGCACAATATACCATATTTGATAACACTAAAATTGGGACTGAAAAAATCCTCGAAGTGTTTTAAATCAGTGACATTTTATGCACAAAAGAGTGCAGTATGACTTATTGGGAACCTGCGAGGTTGCGAGATGTCCTGGAAGATACGATATTGGTCACAAGGTTGTAGACTGTTGGGCCAACTTTTGAAATGGTCTGTACATATAATTTGCATAAAAATATAGTACATTAGTCATGTTATTTTCAGAGCATCAGATTTTTTTTTCTGATCATTATCAAGAATTGGTTAAGTTGGATTGCATATTTGACATATTATTATCAATAGGTAGATGATATTCGACCTATCAAAAAGAATAAGTATAGTAGGTTTTTTTTGTGTTTTCCTAAAATACGCATTTGTTTCTTTTTTCTTTATTCTAAGGGATTTATCGCTAAGCCACTACACGTTGCCCTGTAACATCAGCACATTAACTGAACCTAAAAACATTTGTTGCACTTGCCGCATGAATAGTTCAGAAATAAACTGTATGCCTGTATAAAAAATTGCATAGGTAGCAACGCTTTTTTAATTTTATGCAACTGACGTATAATAAGGTGTATTAAAACACGAAAGTATCACATGAGTGTTTTAATACCTAATTATGTACAGTTGCATACAAGACTTTATCTACTTCCATGTTATCAATCCTCTATAAAAGGTTCTGAAACAGTTTTTTGCAATAGTATACTCGTATCGAACATGGCGGCCGGCGTCATAGTATACGACGTGAATTCGAATAAGTTCTTTTTTAAATTACGGCGCTGTTGTAGTGAAACGCGCGTGCATTACAATGTTCTTTTTAGGGTTCCGTACCTCAAAAGGAAAAAATGGAACCCTTATAGGATCACTCGTGTGTCTGTATGTCTGTCTGTCCGTCTGTCACAGCCAATTTGCTCCGAATTTAATGAACCGATTAAGTTGAAACTTGGTACACATATGTATTTTGGTAACCCAAACACGGACATGTAACGTAAATAAATGAATTTTGAATATAGGGGTCCCTTTTGGGGGGAAAATAAGTACAATTAAAAAAAAAGTTTTGCAAACTGTACTGTGTGACATATCAAATGAAAGGTCCCGCTGCGTTAGGCGTGCGCACGGCGCGGGCGCCCGCGTGGCGTGCTGTTTTCATGTAATCTCATGTGTGCTGCGCTGCGCTGATCTATGAGATTACATGAAAATAGCACGTCACGCGGGCGTCCGCGCCGTGCGCACGCCTAACGCAGCGCACGGCCTTACTGTACGAGCCTCAAATATATTTTTGTTATAATTTTAAAATAAATTGTTTTGAAGTTATTTAAGAAAATAGACGAAAATTGACCATCCCCCCCCCTTATCTCCGAAACTACTGAGCCTAAAAATTAAAAAAAAATACAGAAAATAGTTCTTTACCTATAGATTACAGGAAAACCTATCAGAAGTTTATAGTCTTGTAAATCTATATATATAAAATTCAAAGTCCTGACTGACTCATTGACTGATAATAATCAACGCACTGTCCAAAAAACTGGACCTAGAGACATGAAATTTTGAACATATATACCTTATATAGTGTAAACATCCATTAGGGAAGAATTTTTGGAAATTCCATCCCTAAGGGAATAAAATAGGGGATGAAAGTTGGTATGAAAAATCTTATCTCTTGAGTTATTAGACTTGAAACTTAGCACGAATATTCATCTAAGTTAATTATAAAATTAATCATTTTTAGTTTTGCTAAACTACCCCCCTTTTTTTGTGGATGGGAAATCATCAAATGACTTCTCCCGCTCTGGGTGGAGCGGAAAGGCGTGTCATACTTTTACTGACTAAAAGCCACCCGTGTTCCTTCAGTTGCCTATGCCAGGGCCACGGTATCTCTTTCGAACAACCCGCGACCCCAGAATACGGTATTGGTGGGTGTCAAAGTTTTTATAGAGGAATTTTAATACGCGGTCCGATTTACTCAAAACTCAGATTTTGTACTTGAGACCAAAAATGAAGACTAACTAACGTGTATCAGGGTTTTCCAAAAATCTAGCCCTAAGGGGTGAAAAGGGGTAGTAAAGTTTACAGTGGAGGATTTTATTGGGGATTGATTAACTTGAAAATTGGTGTAAATAATGTTTGAGACAAGTTATGGAAACATCCCAGACGATTTTTGAAATTCTACCCCTGTGGGCGTGGACACAGGGATACAGTTTACATGAAAAATCTTATTAATTTGGTTAATGAACTTGAAACTTAGCACAAATACTTGCTTATGTAAGTAATAAAGTTTGTCATTATTAGTTTTTCAAAACTACCCCTCAAATGGGGTTTAGGGATGTTAAAGTTTGTATGGAAGAATTTTAAAGCGCAGTCCGATTAACTTGAAACTCAGTATTTATACTTTTGATGTAAAATAAACAATAATAAGAAAATTAAAACCCATGAAATTAGACATCCACGCGGGCGAAGCCGCGGGCAGTCTAGCTAGTATCTCAATATTGTGCGTACAAACTTACTAAGCCTCCGCTGCGCTGTTCGTCCGTCCGTCCGTCTGTCACAGGGCTGTATCTCACGAACCTTAATAGGTAGACAGTTGAAATTTTCACAGATTGTGTATTTGTATTACGACTATAACAAAAAATAATAAAATTAAAGTAAAGTTAAAATTAAAATAAAGGGGGCGGTATAAAAAGCCCCATACAAAAAACTTTTCATTTTGAAAAAAAAAAAATTCACCTGTGTGTGGGGTGTTATTGTCTAGAACTCATCGAGTAGAGTACAAAGATATTTTATTTTTTTTTATCTTCTAAAATGAAGAAATAGGGGTCCGTAAAAGTTGACAATTTTATACTTACCATTTTTGTACGAAATCTATAATATAATGTACCTTATACTGTATTTAATCAACAAATACTAAAAACGGCGATTCATAAGGTATTTTGTTTAAATATGGGCGATTTTCTGCAACTGCAAAAAATAACCTTGTAATTCACAGCATCATTATGAAATACAAAGTTATCTTTGCGATTGTTAAACATATAATATGGTACGGAACCCTTTGTGTGCGAGTCCGTCTAGCACTTGGCCGGTTTTTTTTTGAAAACGAGTTGCATTATGAAATCCAGTACAACATTAACACACCCGTTTGGATGCTATTATGGTTACCATGGTTACTATGACACTGGCTGTTTTAATGTTGGCAATAAGCTAACTGTTTCAGAAACTTTTATAGAGGACTTAGCATGGGTGTAGATAAAATTATTAAGAATTTAAATTATTCTTTGGTTCACACATAAAAACATTATACTTCCATCCAAGCCTCGGAAAGCACGTCAAGCCGTTGTCCCGGCTGTCATTCGTAGTTACCGGTATTCAGAAGTCCAAAATTCTGACAACCAGTCTTACCGAGGGGAGGGGTATCGTGTTACCCAGTAACTGGATTGTGGAGTTCAGATACGCAGTAGTCGCCATGTAAAATACTGGTATTCGTCTGCATCCGGTTACACTGGAAGCCGACCCAAACATAGTTGGGAAAAGGGTAGGCAGATTGATTTTAACTTTGGTTAATTCTATGGGTCTACATCTACACGATATGCCATATCGTCTCGCAGAACTGACAGAAAATAATTAATTTTCTTACAGCAACAATATATGCAGCATAAATACGATCTTCCCAGATTTGTAACAATACAAGGATGTTGTAACAAATTGCATGCATCTTATCTTAAGTACCGTGCATCAGTACTTAGTCACCGTTTTACGATGTTACCAGACAACTTGTAAATAAGGCTGCGGTCACATGAGTAATGGTTTACAGCTCAACCACGTTTGTCGCTATGTAAATTAGGACTCAGACAAATAGAGATGTGGTAACATGTAGCTTTGTTGTGTTTCAGGTTTAGAATAATATGGTTATAATACTTGGCATGTTTAGCGAAAATAGAGGTGAATTTCGTTTTTCTTTTGTTTCATGTTTATTTCAGTGCATCGGTAGGTATTGATAGATATAGATAGATAGAATTCTCTTTATTATGTAGGTACACCAAATCACCAAAAATAACAGATATAAATGTTTTTTTTTAATGTTAAATTGGGCAGTCTTATCGCTAAAATCGATCTTTTACACAAGTTTTGGATGGATAGTATGTAAATCCATAGTAATATTATAAATTCGAAAGTAACTCTGTCTACGTCTGTCTGTTACCTTTTCACGCCTAAACCACTGAACGTATTTCGATAAAATTTAGCAAGGCTATAGATGGTATCCTGGGGACGGACAATAGGCTACTTTTTTTTTCAAAAATAATCCTACAGGGGGATGAAAGATTCACGGGGGGGGGGGGTATAAAAGTTTGTATGGGAAACTCAGTATTTCTTAAGTTAAGGATATGAAAATTCAAATTTATGCTTTTGGTAGGAAATAAAGAAATATGCGGTTCAGCGTATTTGAAAAATCGTCCCCTAGGGCTTGATTTTAAAATTTACAAAACTGCAAACATGAAAAGAAATTTTATTACCTACAAAATAAAATAGAAACCACCGTGACACGACAATCTTCTAGAGGGGCCCAAATCTCTTAACAAAATGGGCATTCTCTTTTGTAAAGGCTATCTAAAGAATCCTGGGAAAGGACATAGGCTACTTTTAGTCTTAAAAATAAATCCTACAGGGGGTAATATAGGGGATGAAAGTTTGTATGGGAAACCCAGAACCACTGAACGGATTTCAATAAAATTTGGGAAAGCTATAGCCCAAACTTTATTGAAATCCTGGAAATATTTTATCCTGGGGATAGGCTACTTTTTTTTTGGTTAATAATCCTACAGGCGTGATATAGGGGATGAAGTTTGTATGGGAAACCCAGTATTTCTTAAGTTAGGCATATGAAAATTCAAATTTATGCTTTTGGTAGGAAATAATGAAATATGTGGTATAGAGTTTTTGAAAAATCATCCCCTAAGGGGGTACAATAGGGGTTGAATTTAAAATGCACAAATAATATTAAAATGTTTGTTTAGCTACTTCTTTTTAGAGATCTATGCGATTGGAAATGTAGTCATAGTTATCAGTATCTTGAGGTAACATTTGGTCTTTATTTCATTCCACGTTTTTGCGACGAAATTATTACAACAATTAACTTTTGAACGAGTGGACACTTGGTCAAAAGTTGTCTGTTATTAGAGCGTGACTGGCATAATAAATTTTAACTAAGTAAACCAAGTACCCCCGCCGCGTATGTCTGTCTGTTTGAATGCGATAATGTCAAAAAGTACCGAACGAATTTTCATACGGTTTTCACCAATGAACGGAGTGATAAATTGGCTGCAATATGACGACGATTGTTGAAGATGTCGGAAAAAATCATGCCGACTGATACACGGTAACGATATATCGTAGCGATTTGAGTTTGCACAGTTATATCGGACGACCCTATGTTTTCCACATGAACGTTCCCATAGGATATTTTCCGACATCCACGCGGGCGAAGCCGCGGGCAAAAGCTAGTAGAATATAAATGAATATAATAAGAATATTAAGTTAATGTTCTCTCTCACAACAAAAACGGTATTTCTTTACTGAAACGCTTGTTTAAATCTACACACTTTCACAGAAAACTAACAAGCGTGTCCGAACGTAAAAATAAAACGAAACAAACAAACATTTTTAGCTTCAAACATTTAATAAATTGAAATAGTCAAGAGCAGATCGTTTGTGCAAAATTAAATAGATTCTCAGAAACACGCAGCTTGCCAATAAAAATAACCTTTTGTCAGTTAACAAGCATCTCTGTTACGCTATTCGGTTACAAAATAGCCTATTTGACATAATACCAATCGCAAAAACGACAACCACAGAAAAGATTTGAGTTGTCTCAAATGTCAATTTGACGCTTGCAAAAAACGTCGTTAATCAAACGTTTTATTTTTAGGATGCTCAGCACCTATCGAAATTAGGTTGTAACAAATAATACGCACACGTTTGAAGAAAAAGTTTATAGAAAAAATGTTTTGCTGAAATAATATCAACAAGACATTTAGAATGGATGTTTTATTTATTATCACCATTTCACGCTATAAATCCTTCACGTGAATTGTTAGTCAGCAGCTTATAAATTAGGTAAGACGGACATTTATTGCATTATTTTTTTACGTCTAATCATTCGCTAAAATGACTTTTCTAGCAGCAGCCATCTCAGGCTTGGCATTTTACGTTTTCAAAATGTCAGGTAGACGTGAATGGAATGACGTTGCATTAATATAAGCTGACACACATAAGACTTCTCTGCTTATCCCTAAAGGTGCATGGAAATGACATGTGAGTAAAGTAGATAATAACGTATTGTAATAACTGCAATATTCATGTCTAAATTATGTCTGAGCAGTGGTTGCTGATGCTGACATAACTAGTGACAGCAATACACGTTTGCAGTAATAGCACAGATTAATACAGATGGGACACTCCGCAAAATCATTTAAATAAAAACCGGCCAAGTGCGTGTCGGACCACGCACAATGAAGGGTTCCGTAGTTGAAAAGAATTTATCCCAAAAACAAACATACCAACATTGGATCCCAAAAAAAAATTTTTTATGTCAAAAAATTACAAATTCACAATTTTCGGACTTTTTCTTCTATTTGTGCTGAGAGACCTTTGTTCTCGCCAAATTTCATTATTCTAGGTCAACGGGAAGTACCCTATATGTTTTGATTTACTTGCGACAGTTGCGAGTATCAAAATGTGTCGCGAAATGCCCGTATTTTTTTATTGCGTTGACTTAGACACCCTGGACAGGGTATAAGCTATCTACATACCAAATTTCATCCAAGTCAGTCCAGCCGTTTGAGCGTGAAGAAGTAACAAACATACAAACACACACACACTCACACTCACAAACTTTAGCCTTTATAATATTAGTGTGATAGTGTGATTAGAACATTTTCTGATTAAATCAATAAAATGAAAAAAAAAAACAAAATTGTATTTTCGTCTGAGTATTAGGTACTTATTACCTGCTGAATCTATAACTCTCTCTCTTATTTTCCTGTTATCTCTTATCTCTCTGTTCCTTTTCCATTAATAACAGTCAGACATCAGCTAATAAATACTCGTACAGTGCTTCACTCGTTCATCTATTCTCGTCGCAACATGACGTATTCAGGAGGCTCATTGTGAATTATACGCTAGTTTGTAACACAAATTATACGATAAATAAAAGGATTTAGATATCCATCAGCTTAGACTAGATTAACAATGAGTTAGTGTGTGACACACGGAAGGGTAGCGTGGCGAGCGACCTTTGTTGAGCATAATAAAGTCATTAGTTTTGCTTGTTATTACTTGTTATTATTGTTTTCAATGGTTTTGTATTTTGCATGGATGATCTTATTTTGTCTCGTTGGTTTAAATTATTGCTTTTGGTTGTAGAATAATAGATAGAAACAGCAATTTAAAATACATTTACATGTACACTATCGGGTCCTGCTAAGTAGCATTTTTTATAATCTGTTTCATAAATTTATTTACCTATAACGATTTTTTATTAAACATATTCTGAAAATTATCTAATTAGGAATTTAATTTGTCAAATGATAGTTATATAAGTTTAACATACTAAAATTGAATATTGGGCCATAATATTACTTTAATATTAATTAAATAATACAAATTATTAATTTATGGTCTTATTTTTTATACCTGTCTGCATAATCTGTATTAAATGGGTTTGAAACCCGACTCAGAATACATTTCAGTTGAACATGATTTGTAGGTATTTTAAATATTTGAAGGTTAGGAAGAGAATATAATGTCACAAAGTAATAAAATTTTAATAATGTGCGCTAAATATAATATATTATTATATTAATTTAATTAATAAACTATTAACAATGTAGCATATTATGACGCACCTAGTTTTTCACGCAAATAAGTTCAGGTAGGAATGCTATGAAATTCACAATAAGAAAGTTATACGTTTCGTCCACGAATAAAAACATCAAGCACGTACTAAAATAAACGTGTTAATAAACAAACCGCCTATTAGCGCACCGCCGAACCTGACCGCTAAGTAGATATCAAAACCAAAAAAAAAACAATTCACTTCCTCTTAACCAGTTATTTTAATTAAAAGAAAACCGCGATACACGTGACAGAATAATGTTATAAAAACACAACATTACACCGGTATCTTCCGTCGGTGAAACTGCAAAGATAAATGAGTATGGGACAGGTGTCTCCAACCGAGGGCAAGAAGTTATTTATTCCAGACGAGACCGATTGAAATGTTTTATTTATTTAGCACTAACTTTGCCCGAGGCTTCACCCGCGTGTATGTCGGAAAATATCCCACGGGAACGTACTACCGGGATTAAAAGTGAAAAAAGTAAAGTGAAGTGAGGTGAGTGAGGTGAGTGGGGTGGTGAGTGGATGCTGTGGGTGAGTGTGGTGAGTGTGGTGAGTGAGTGTGTGTGTGTGGTGAGTGGGGGTGAGTGTGTGTGAGTGAGGGTGTGTGTGTGAAGTGAGTGTGAGTGAAAGTGTGAGTGAGTGAGTGCGGGATCTGTGAGCCAAATTTCATCCAAATCCGCCGTTTTGCGCCAATCAGGAACATACAGAATTCCAGACAAACAGACAAAGCTTCTACGTTATTATTTTATTTTAAGTACATATATACGAGGCTGATTGAAATGTTTTATTTATTAGCATTATCGTTCCCGGAAACAGTATTTATGTCTTTTATTTGTGTAAATCGTTTCTCAAGATGAAAATTCGACTTGGGTGGCGTAGATAATGTCATCGCGGAAGTTTTTATGTTAAATTATTTGATTATGGTTTTATTTTTCTTGTAAAAAATTGTCTAGGGGAAATGGTTTAGTTAAATTATATTTTATTATGATTAAAACTACATAAAGACTTAAAATTATGAATTAGAACAAAAAAAAAACAATAAGTATCATAATGTCGGATTTATCAGTTAAATATTAGATGCATATGAAAAATAAACCTAATTAATCTTCTTCCCCTTTAAAAAAATTCAAGAAGCACCTGTCTCCTTTACAAAAGCTCGTAAAAACTCAATTTCGCTTGTAATTTGAGCATCAATCATCTTCACAACAGGTGCAAGTGCTGTGCAAGGCTTGCTGATTTATTCGTCCGTGTGTAACATAAGTCATGTGGTCCGTCAGGCCTCCGTGACGTCATCGATTGTGGGTCATGGCTTCATGTAGCTAGTGCTGTTGGATGCAATTACAAAATAAATCAATGGTTTATTATTGAACATGCTCACTTTTTGTTGAATAATAACTTTGAAATTTAAGGGTAGAGCTTTTTGTGAATATAATGTGGGAATGAATTGAAGTTTTTTCTAGTTTGAATTTAGTTCAAGGTATAAAATATTACCTACATGTTATTTATTTATTGTAGACAAATAAGTGAAGTAAATTAATTATCCTCATTTAAAATAATTTTACGCTGATTTCTGTTAATATCACGCTACCATTAAAATAAATTCAAAAACTCAAAATATCCACATAAATCAGCGCGTACTAAATTTATCCATCTATAAATTACCCGTAATAACCCTAAAACGCCGGCGGCGTAAAATTCGTTCTAAAATTATTAATGACGTTCATAAAAGTTATCGTTGACAAAGGCCTAGTAAGTTTTGACAGTGATGCAATATGTCGTCACTTTCACTAGAATACTGACAATCTGTCAGTCAGTTCGCCACCTCGAGACTAATTAGTACACTAGTGACATGTTGACACTAGTACAATGCCCTGACACACATCTTTTGTTAATAAAGCAGGGGAAAATATTTGCCTTTCATGGCGACAGGAGACAACTTTTTCCGTGTACATTTTTGTAATACATGTTGTCGGCGAGTGTTAGGTGTGATAATGATGTAAAAAGTAGCAGTAATTGCTGTAAATTATACCTGTGTAACAGCTTGGATGGAAGTAATTAAGTTTAAGCCGTTAATTAACTAAAGCGTTACATTTTTTTCCGAATGAATTTTAATGAGTACGCTGGAATATTTCAGCTTTTTTATGTACTAAATAATGCTAACTGTTGGAAACTATACGGGTGCAAACATAAAGTTCACGAGATCAGAAAACCAATGAAAAACAAGGTTCTTCATGAATGGAAAACATTTATTTTAAATTCTCATTTTCATTTATTTCCATCTGGAAACTGTTGAGCTAAACGCATGAGTTAAACCTTCATCAATATTCATGACGAACAATTTAAAACGAAAATGGAAACGTTATGCAAATTAAATCATCACGGACCAACTATAAAATCTACGATGACGTGTATTTTACAAATTGAATGATATTATAAATGACATAACGCGAATAATAATATGACATAAATGACAGCTGACTCATCGATTACGAAATTCAGTGAACTTGACATGACGGTGGCAGTCAATGGGTTGACTTTTACACTTTTATATTTACTGTCTATCAATTTTGAATAACACCTTAAAATAGAGCTACAAGGATCAAATTTGCATGGTTATTAATTCTTCAACCGTCGAATTAATGTGGTCTTCAAAATTGGACAAGTCCTTCAGAGGTGTTGATGGGTGTTTTTGTTTCGTATCTTTGTACGTATTTTGATATTTTTGTTGCCTTCAAAAGGTGCGTGTAACTATTATTTACTAGTGATGAAACGTGGGTTGGCAAGACAATGCGTTTACGTTTCAGAAAATATTTTATTGCTCACCTTGGAATTTTATATTGACATCATCAATTAGCTGTAAGATTCACCATTTTTTGCTACTTTTATGGACGTGGCGTGAATTGATAATAAAGTTTCGGTTATAAATTAATTTAAACGGTTATTCTTCATCATGTCCTGTGAGACACCGCATATTATGTCTGTTTCGAGGATATTTTGGCAATACATTAAAGTATTATTATTTTTCGAATCCGTTAACAGTTTGCATTTTGGAACTCATTAATTCTTAATATTTAAGTGTGAGTGAGGAGCTCGTGGCTAAGTAATAACAGCCGCACGGGTCGATCCGTCAGGTTAAGCTACGCTTGCCGGGGTTGGTCAGTGGATGGGTGACCATCTTTACATATCGAGATTCCTCCGTGCCTCGGAAAGCACGTTAAGCCGTTGGTCCCGGCTGTTATTCGTGGATCTTTGACAGTCGTTACGGGTCGTCAGAAGCCCGAAAGTCTGACAACCAGTCTTACCAAGGGGTATCGTATTACCCAGTTACTGGGTTGTGGAGGTCAGATAGGCAGTCGCTCCATGTAAAATACTGGTATTCAGCTGCATCCGGTTAGACTGGAAGCCGACCCCAACATAGTTGGGAAAAGGCTAGGCAGATTGAATTTAAGTGTGAGTGATGTTCAATTTAGCAACATTTATAATAAAACCTCCTGTGACTATTTCAGAAGTTTACAAATTGTTATTCTTCATCTTGCATTATTATAAAAGCTTTAAAATGAAAACTGTGAAATAAAGCTTCAAATCTAATTATCAAATCATTTATTTGCTTGAACGTGGGTGCATGAGGTGATATATACCTACAAGAAAAGCAGCAGAATTGGTTTCTGACTCATAAGAACTCTGTAATCTATATTCCCGTAAAAACTAGCATACAAAATTGAATGTCCCAAAATACAACATTAGAATAATATGCATAGCTTCGCACGTAACGTCCAATGTTAGTCCAATCTTTTGTCCTATACTTGTGCGTATTGACACAGATGCACTTAGCATTGTAAGGGTTACAAGTTGAATAAAAATGTCACGCTTTACCTTCTAAGTTAGTTTTAATATTCATTAGGTTTATTCTTTTGGTACCGTTCAGAATTTGGTATTTCGGGTGTTTGACTGTTATGGTGTGCCGTGTGTGGTCCGTGCTTGTGATGATATCGGGAGATATAGTACATTTTGATACAAGTGTACGTTTGTTATTGCATTCGAGGCGGAATTAACACCCGAGCCCTAGGCGAGGTTGTTTTTGAGCCAAGAACAGCAATAACTCCACGAGTATCAAACGACGTTTTTCAATACACTTTTGAAGAAATAAAATAAAATAACGGAAAATATTTTTGTCATGAATTATTAAGAAACTATGATTTAAATTTTCTTTTTTTTCGCGCTTTGCGTTCCCCAGGTTGAAGGAGAAGCAAATGTATAAAGTCGATATACAGCCTAATATGAAAAATAGAAAATTCAAATATTTTCGAGAGAACACGAATAAATGTTAATTTGTTCATAAACGCTTTTTTTATTGTAATAATCATAGTTTTTGATGATATTCTATTTATAAACATTATTTAAATATTTAAAAAATATTAACGCCGTAAAGACGCATACCTCATTGCCGAGATTAAAAAAAAAACATTCACCTCCGAATAGAGAGTTGTGAATAGAGGCATTGAACCAATTTGGACTAAGTATATAATAGGTATAAGTTATCTGTGGCAATGTTTATTCCCGCACACGTGCGGGAAAACGAAAAATCGCACGCGTGAGAAATATATTGCATTATGTGAACCTAATCGTAGTGCGATATGAACCAGTTTTGAGGAAGTGTATTGAAAAATATGTACTTACGTATATGTCATGGCCAGATCTTAGAATTGATCAGTTCATGAAGTGTTCGGTCATTTCATGAAATGGCCAGCTAAAATTGACCTTATTGTTTGAACGTCAACGTTTACTGATAATTATGTAAGTCGACTTTTGGCCATACCCTTAATGTTGGGTATCTGTCGTAGTACAATCGTATAAATGGCTATATCGTGACGAAAGCAACCTTTTATCGATATTTCCAGCGGACCACTGGGCATTTCGCAAAGTAGATGCATTTCACGCCGGTAGTGGCACCTCTACCAAATGGGTCAGGTTAGGTTAGAACTTTAGAACTGCAGCCAACAACGCGCAATCCGAGCGAACGAAGCAAGCGGTTCCGCGGTAGCGGCCGGCGAGCGCTACATCCAAGTTGGCCGCAGAATTGGATATTTATTATTTTTAGGACCGCTGCACAACAAAAACAAAGCGACATCAACGCTTCTACCGGTGGATAATCTAACTATGTATTTTATGATATGATTACTAATGTTTGGCCGAATCATAAAGTAGTCGTGCGTATAACTGTTCATAGCGTCAAATGTTGAGTATTCAATGATCTGGCCAGGCCACATCATGATTATTCATGATTCAACCATTTCATGAAATGATCGAACACTTCATGAAATTATCAATTCTAGATCTGAATACGACATAATTATATAGGGTACCTAATGCGGTCACTAATTACCAGTCACCATAAATAATGAAAAAAAAATCTGCTGTTTGACGAGTTATGCGAGCATAAAATGTAGAGAATAGTTGACTTTTTATTCGCAATTTCAGGTATGGTCACATTGTAAAAGTTTTGTACAATCAAGTGTTTAAAAGTATCAGTCACTAATTACTAGTCACCCCAGTATAGACTAATACTTAAAAAGAAAAGAAAGACGGATTTTTTAATCAGTTGACGCAAATAATAAAAACAAAGAAAGTGAAAACAGGATAAGGGCAAAGAATGATGAAGGTTTTCACGATTGAAAGAGATAACGTGAATAACTTCCAACGACGACTTTAATTCAAAGAATGAAGTATGGAGGGAATCATGGCACCGTGGCTTCTTGTCCATGGCTATTTGGGCCAAGGACATCACCTAGCTAGGGATTTAATGGCACTGAACTAAAAGCCTAAAATGAGGACACACCATAAACAGTAATGGGAGAGTACGTTTTAGCGGCGCCAACAACAATAATGTATAGTATGAGAGAGAAAATGGCTAAACATGAGAAATTGGAAGCAATGGAGTAGTATAGCTACTCGGAAACTTAGGAAAAATACCTATATTAGTTGATGACGAGCTTGTTAATTTGATATATAATTACTACCATTTTTAACATCAAAAAAGTATTTTTCAAAGAATGAGCCCTAAAGATCCTTTATATGCAAATAAATGCACCGATATCAATTCTTCGCGCCCTTCTACTCATAAAAGACCATATAAAACCAGAAAGTAGTAAATTAACAAGCTTACAAGACCAACCACTAACAGAAACGGCCAACCACTCCTTTTTCATGTCCCTAGCAGATAAAGTACCGTCCGTGATCTGTTATGTCCAATAAACAGAGCTATTTCAATTAAAAGTTGCCATAATAATAATAACGTTGATAGGTAAAGTGTTGGAGTAGATGATGATAGTGCGAATATGTCACCAGCGACTATTAAATGAGAACATGTGGGGCTCGCTCGTAAATCTGCCGCTGGTGACACTGTGCTATACGTTAGTGGGTGTGTGGTGCAGGTTAAAGGAGGGAAGCGTGGGAATGCTGGTGATAGATAGAAAGATATATAGAATACTCTTTAATATGCAAACCAGCACACCATAAAAATTGCAGATATTAATGCTGTCACAACAACATCCATTTTAATTATGTAATGGACTGTACTTGTTCTGTCCAGTTGCTAATCTGTCCAGCTGAGAATCTGTCCAGTTGCGAATCTGTCCAGTTGTTCCGGAGGGGAAATTTTGCATAAGGTGACACAATGGGCGGTGTCTGTATTTGTTTGATGAATTAGAAAATAACTTAACTGAATAATTTTAAATATGCCTACACCTTTGGATGTACTACCAAACAGGGATAAAAATTATTGTTGATTTTTTTCAAGAGAACGAATTTACTTTCGATTTCGATGTTTATTTACCTCGCAACGTTATATTTTAATTTGTTCTGTCCTCTATATCATATTTTTTTTTGTATTATGAGTAATTAATTTTCTTCTGCCTAGCATTATTTCTGGCCTTATATTTGAGTCTTACATTTAAGGACATCAGAAACGATCAAAACCATATTAAATCCACGCAGCCACCAACTGCTGCGTTCTTTTATTGTGGTTTTCAATATACAGACCTACTCAATCCATATTCTTGTCCCACAGCGTTTCCAATCGCTTTCTACATCGCCCGCGACCGCTTCTACCATCGCACCCAACTTTCACACAATTAATTTTCGCCGAATGATCTCACCCAGCCTTGGGGTTGCATTTATTGCAGCCATAAAACCAGCCATTTTTGTGTAAGTACCTACGCACGATGAGTTTGACCTTGGTCAGTAATGCAGCATGTAATGGTGATCATAGCGACCGCCGGTGATTAATTCTATTTTTTTATGATGTCGTCTAATGTTATTTGACTATTATTATCAGCTGTTTATCGTAGGGATCAAGACGAGCCTGTGGACTATAAAATAAAATTCACAAGGAAGCCATATCAGTCAGTTCTAAAAGTATCTGATACTAATGTAAACTGGATCAGAAAACATACCTGTGGATGGAAAGTAGTGTCACTTATCTATCCTTCTAATTTTAAATCACCTTAAAAAAATCATCTGACAATTGAGATCAATTTTCTTTTCGTCGATGATTTTCTAAAATAAAACTGCCTTACTCAAACAGTCAATCTGCCTAGCCTTTTCCCAACTATGTTGGAATCGGCTTCCAGTCTAACCGTTGCAGCTGAATACCAGTATTTTACATGGAGCGACTACCTATCGGACCTCCACAACCCAGTAACTGGGTAACACGATACCGGTAAGACTGGTTGTCAGGCTTCTGACGACCCGTAACGACTGTCGAAGATCCACGAATGACAGCCGGGACCAACGACGGCTTAACGTGCATTCCGAGGCACGGAGGAGTCTCGGTATGTAAAGATGGTCACCCATCCACGGACCAACCCCGGCAACCGTAGCTTAACCTGATGGATCGACCCGTGCGGCTGTTATTACTTAGCCACGACGTTACTGAAACAGTACCTACCTAATTGTTGGAAAAGTGGTGATATTGTATAAAAACCTGAATGTTTTACTAATTCTCTTTAGTGAATGATTGTGTAAGAATTTAACCTGAATAGGGTTTGTTTACACTTTATAACCAGATACTTTTGGAACAGAACAGTACCATACGGCCAAAGCCGTCTCATGACGCGCGACGTGCACTAGTGTAATTGTTGGAAAAGTGGTGACATATAAAACCTTGTAAATGTTTTACTAATTCTCTTTAGTGAATGATTGTGTAAGAATTTAACCTGAATAGGGTTTGTTTACACTTTATAACCAGATACTTTTGGAACAGAACAGTACCATACGGCCAAAGCCGTCTCATGACGCGCGACGTGCACTAGTGTAATTGTTGGAAAAGTGGTGACATATAAAACCTTGTAAATGTTTTACTAATTCTCTTTAGTGAATGATTGTGTAAGAATTTAACCTGTATAGTGTTTGTTGACACGTTATCATCAGATACTTTTGGAAAAGAACAGGACCATACGTCCAAAGCCGTCTCATGACGCGCGACGTGCACTAGTGTAATTGTTGGAAAAGTGGTGACATATAAAACGTTGTAAATGTTTTACTAATTCTCTTTAGTGAATGATTGTGTAAGAATTTAACCTGAATAGGGTTTGTTTACACTTTATAACCAGATACTTTTGGAACAGAACAGTACCATACGGCCAAAGCCGTCTCATGACGCGCGACGTGCACTAGTGTAATTGTTGGAAAAGTGGTGACATATAAAACCTTGTAAATGTTTTACTAATTCTATTTAGTGAATGATGGTGTAAGAATTTAACCTGAATAGGGTTTGTTTACACGTTATCATCAGATACTTTTGAAAAAATAACAGACCATATTATGTCCAAAGCCGTCTCACGACGACGCGCGCCGTGCACGAGTAGGACTGAGTGACAGGATTTGTCGTACGGCCCATGGGTAGGTGGCGTTATTGTTCATTTCTAATGCCTAACTTATGAATTGAAACCATTTTTACTGCAGTGTGCGATGCCTTTCACTGAATTTGATACCTTACTTCACTCCGGTAATCCCGTTAATTGGTGGTACGTGTTTACCTGTAAAAAGTAAAAAAAACACTTTTTTAATAAATTTCCGATAGCGTTTAGGTTCCTTCAAACACAAGCGATACAGGACGTGAATTGCGCGTAACTCAAAGAGACCGCTTATCACACGACACGCGGTGCCGTTTTGTCGCGTCGCGAGTCGTGCCAGTTTGATGGAGCCTTTATAGGGTCTAAAAAAACTCGCATTTACTTTATACCGTACCAAAATGGTAAAAAGGAACCCTTATGGTGCGACTCAGTCAGTCTGTTTGTCACAGCTGGATATCTCAAAAACTACCAATGCTATCAACTTGAAATTTGGAACAGTTTTAGATGACGTTTGCCCAACTATTTTGCAAATAAGAAAGAAATAAAAATATCTATTCTTTTTTGCAACAGGTGTCTTAAAAATTCGAAGTGGTACTAGGGCATGTGGGGTATCATAATATGAAAGAACGCTGTTTGCACATTCTTAAACATTTTTTTCTTTTTAGGGTTCCGTACCTCAAAAAGAAAAAACGGAACCCTTATAGGATCACTTGTTTGTCCGTCTGTCTGTCTGTCAGTCCGTCAAGACCGTTTTTCTCAGGAACGCGTGAAGGTATCAAGCTGAAATTAATATCAAATACGTATGTTTATGGTCCCTTGGAGTTCTGAAAAGATCAAACTTCTAAGTCAACGCAATAAAAAGATACGGCCATTTATGCGACATTTTTTGACACTTGCAACTGTCGCAACTAAATCAAAACCTATAGGGTACTTCCCGTTGATTTAGAATAATGAAATTTGGCAAGAAGCAAGGTCTCACAGCACAAGTAAAGAAAAAAGTCCGAAAATTCTGAATTTGTGATTTCATGACTTATTTTTTTTTTTGATATCCAATGTTATAGTTGTTTTTGATATAAATTCTTTTCTACTACGGAACCCTTCATTGTGCGTGGTCCGACACGCACTTGGCCGGTTTTTTTTTAGGCCGCATCGTTTTCGACTTTTGATGAAAATGTTTGTAAAAAAAATACCGTCCGGGCCCTTCTCCGAACTTTGCATAGAGAAAAATCTGAAATTATTCTATGTGGTATTTACAGGAAAAATAAAACGATGTCTCTAAATAGCACATTTTCAGAAATCGGAAGGAAACCCTCGGTGCGCGAGTCCGACTCGCTCTTGACTGGTTTTTTTTTAAGTGGTTTACACTTTATATAGGTTATCGTGGACAAGACTCAATGTTAACTATAAGTAATTCATCGATCAAAAAACATCCAATTTTATCAATATGGCAAAAAATTTACACGCTTTCTTTATTTATAGGTATCTATTATCTCTTTGAAGTCGCCGAAACAAGTTTATTCTGTCACATGGTAGGTACACACGACTATATATCAAGCTATATACAGGGTGGAATCTTTCAGCGGAGCAGTAAGGGGAAGTACCTTATCCGTTGCAGCTACGCGAAAATGGTCTTAGGAGACTATCCATATTTTTTTATGGAATTTTGATACCCGTTCAAAAAAAAAATACAGTTAGAAAAAAAAAATAGCCATTTTAAACAAAAACATTTTTTGATGCCAATCGATCCTGTTTCTAATACTGATCAAAAACTTTTATGGGACCTGTTATTTATAATCTGTGGTATAAAACTAATGTGTGTCCGTAGCACCACTACCGACTATTGTCTACTGTTAATAGTATGTATCTATGATGGATTACTTCCTTTTCTAGAAATAAAGCGCATGTACGTTACCGAACACTGCACGAGTTTTATTAGGTTATGGGCCCAGTCCCGCTAAAATAAAAGTAACTATCAGTAAATCTTTATACGGCACAGTTTTATATCATCATGGCAGCAAATTATTCCTTAAGTGTCCCGAAGCTGAAGGGCAGGGATAATTATGATGATTGGGCATTCGCCGTGGAAAATTTTTTGATCCTGGAGGGCATCGACATTACGAAAAGCGAAGCACTAAGTGAGCAAGACAACAGGAAGGCTAAAGCTAAAATGGTGATGACCATTGACCCATCTCTGTATGTACACATCAAAAGTGAAACAACAGTGCACAGCTTGTGGACCAAGTTGAAGTCGTTATTCGACGACTCTGGTTTCACCCGCCGCATCAGTCTACTCAGAAACCTAATCTCCATTCGTCTCGAAAATTGTGACTCAATGACTGCGTACGTAACACAGTTGGTGGATACGGCACAGAAGCTAAAAGGCACAGGTTTTGAAATTAACGACGAGTGGGTCGGATCGCTTTTGTTAGCAGGATTGCCAGACAAGTTCTCGCCAATGATTATGGCCATAGAACACTCAGGGATAAATATTAGTGCAGACGTTATAAAGACGAAATTACTGGATATGAGTGCAGATGTTGAAATAACGAAGTCCGAGAGCGCTTTTATTGCAAATCATAGAAATGCACGTCATTCGAACAAAGCCAGAAATCAAAATGGCGTCGGCCATGTCAGTGAAAATGAAAAAGACGACAACTCGAATAAGCCGGTGAAGAACATTAAATGTTATAAATGTAAAAAAACCGGACATTACAAAAGTCAGTGTCGAAATTCTAATACACAGAATGAAAAACAATCAAACGCATTTAGTGCAATGTTCCTGTCTGGTGAATACAGTAATAAAGACTGGTATGTGGACTCGGGCGCGAGCTCTCATTTGATATCTGAGTCAAACAAAAGTTTGTTGACAAATATCTCGTATAATACAGAAACTCGAGACATCGTAGTTGCAAATAAAGAAAGTATGCCGGTTTTATGTTCTGGAGATCTGCAGATAACAACATGTGTTGGAAATTCAGAGTATAACATAAACGTAAACAATGTTTTATGTGTAAATAACCTAACTACAAATCTACTATCCGTGAGCAAGATCATATCCAGTGGCAACAGAGTTGTGTTCAAGAAAAATGTATGTCACATTTATAATCAATCAAATGAATGCATCGGAGAAGCTAAACAAGTTAATGGTGTATACAAATTAAACATTGTTAAGTCAGAGGAGCTATTAGCAGGAATGGCAATGGCTACCAGCAAGACTTGGCACAGGCGTTTTGGTCACATAAATAACCATGATCTGAACACTATGAGAAATGGTGCAGTGGAGGGCTTGAATTTCCAAAATAAGGCAGAAATTGACAAAAGTAATTGCACAGTTTGCTGCGAGGGGAAGCAAACAAGGTTACCTTTTCCTACCAGTTTGTCAAGAAGCAAGGAGGTGCTAAATTTGGTACATGCAGACCTGTGTGGACCTATGGAAACCAAGTCACTCGGTATGACCAGATACTTTCTATTGTTTGTGGACGACTACAGTCGGATGGCGTTTGTATACTTTCTAAAGTCCAAGGATGAGACATTCACCTGCTTCAAACATTTCAAAAATCTAGTAGAAAACCAGAAGTCAACAAAATTAAAGATTTTGAGAACTGACAATGGTGGTGAATTTTGTTCAGCAGTTATGGAGAACTATCTGAAGCAGTGTGGCATTATACATCAGAAAACAAACCCATATACTCCTCAACAGAATGGGCTTTGTGAGAGGTATAATAGATCTATAGTAGAGAAAGCCAGGTGCCTGCTATTTGATGCTCAATTTGAGAAAATTCTATGGGCGGAGGCGGTCCATACTGCAGTATATCTTAAAAACAGATCTCCGGCTGCGGGTCTTCATCAGAAAACTCCATTTGAATTGTGGATGGATAAAAAGCCAGATGTGAGCCATCTTAGAGTTTTTGGCAGTGTAGTCATGACACATATACCAAAAGAAAAACGTCTCAAATGGGACAAGAAAGCAAAGAAGCTTTTTCTTGTTGGATACGCTGACAATGTTAAAGGTTACAGGCTCTATGATCCCCTGAAACGCACAGTGACAGTAGCAAGAGATGTCATAGTAATGGAACAAGATAATGACAGCTTAACGTCACAGGTTATAGTGCAAGAAATAGGTGACAACATTCAGGATTCAGTGGGGGAAGAGTGTTCAAAATCTGTTCAGGATATATCAGGTTCTGACATGAGTGAAGAACAGACTGATGAACCAGATTTGACGTATGTGCCTGAAGAAGAGAGCAGTAGCTCAGATGACAGCTTCCATGAATCAATGACATTGACATCAGATGACAAAGAGTTTGTTGCTCAGCAACAAAGCCCTGAAATGTCAAAGAAGCGTACTAGGCGTAAACCAGATTATTATGGTTATGCTAACCTGTGTGTGGATGAATTTTCTGGTGAAGAAATATCTCTAAGTGATGCCGTAAAAGGACCAGAAAAGGAGCAGTGGCTCAACGCAATCAGAGAAGAATTGCAGTCATTCAATGCAAGGGATGCATGGGAATTAGTGGACAAACCAGTGAACAAAACAATTGTTAAATGCAAGTGGGTTTTTAAAAAGAAGTTTAATAGTGAAAGTGAAGTGAGGTACAGGGCCAGGTTGGTGGCTAAAGGATTCAGTCAAAAAAGAGGTACAGACTTTAAGGAAACTTTTTCACCAGTGCTCAGGTACTCTACTTTGAGATTACTATTTGCATTAAGTGTAGATCAAAACTTAGATATTATCCACTTGGATGTTCCAACTGCATTTCTGAATGGTTTTTTGGATGAGTCTATTTTCATGGAAATACCAGCTTATTATAATTTTCCAGATTATGAAAATAAAGTACTTAAACTTAAAAGAGCAATATATGGATTAAAACAATCGGCTAGAGCTTGGTACCAAAGAGTAGAAGTACTATTACTAGAATTAGGTTATACCAAGTCTCAGTATGAACCATGTTTATTTATGAAATGTAGTGGAAACATCAAAGTTTATATTGCATTGTTTGTTGACGATTTCTTTGTATTTTACAACTGTAAAGATACTTGTGAAAAGTTGAAACTTGAGTTAAAAGCTAAATTTAACATAAAAGATTTAGGCCAAATTAAAAAATGTCTGGGTATGAATGTAACTGTAGAAAAGAATTCTATTACTATAGATCAGAAAGATTTTATTGATACAATTTTGAAAAGATTTAACATGTCTAATTGTAAAAGTTCTGATACTCCAATGGAAAAGAATTTAAAATTGGAAAAGGCAAAAATAATTTGTTCTGAATATCCTTATCAACAATTATTAGGTGCTTTAATGTATTTATGTGTGTTAACTAGACCAGACATAGCCTTTACTGTTAGTTTTCTTAGTCAGTATAATAACTGCTATAATCAGATACATTGGAAACATTTAAAACGGGTTTTGAAGTATTTAAATAAAACTAAACATTATGGATTAAAATATGTAAAAGGTGATAGTAGTATAATAGGATATGTTGATGCAGATTGGGCTTCATGTACAATTGACAGAAAGTCATATACTGGTTTCATTTTTACTATGTCAGGAAGTTCAATATCTTATGAATGTAGAAAACAAAAGACTGTTGCATTATCAAGCACCGAAGCCGAGTATATGGCTCTCTCTGAAGCTTGTAAGGAAGCAATTTACCTAAAAAACTTACTATCAGAAATAAATAATAACAAAATTGATAATGTACCAGTTACTTTATTAAGTGATAACCAAAGTTCGCAAAAGTTGGCAGCTAATCCTTTATTCCACAGAAGGACAAAACATATTGATGTTAGACATCATTTTGTCAGGGAATGTTTAGCAAATAAATCAATAAAAATATCTTATTTATCTACAGCTGATATGCCAGCAGATATGTTAACGAAGAGCCTTTGTCATGTAAAGCATTATAAATTTATAAATAGTATAGGGTTGTCACAAATAAAATAAATAATGTTGGTTTGTTTAATAAATTGAATATAAGTTTTTTTTTGGGTAGACATTATTTTTATAAGTGGGGGTGTTATTTATAATCTGTGGTATAAAACTAATGTGTGTCCGTAGCACCACTACCGACTATTGTCTACTGTTAATAGTATGTATCTATGATGGATTACTTCCTTTTCTAGAAATAAAGCGCATGTACGTTACCGAACACTGCACGAGTTTTATTAGGACCAACCATAGTTGGAGTACTCAAAAAGTCACAAATTGCAAAAAACTTTTCCCGTACATTTTGTATGAAAATTTTACGCAAAAGCTTTTTTAGTGACGCTTGAGATCTTTTGTTTTTTGTGGGGCTGTACCTGAAAACAGGCAGTAAGGGGAAGTACCTTATCCGTTGCAGCTAGCAACGGATAAGGTACTTCCCCTTACTGCCCCGCTGAAAGATTCCATCCTGTATATTACTAGCGAGTTATAATTTAAAATTAACGATAAATCAACCGACTAGACTGAGTAGCATGACATGTATCGACAATATAGCCCATAATATCAGAGGCTCTACATCAAAAGTTATAGAACTCTCGCTATCTGATCATACAGCACAAATTTTAACGCTCCCTGTAAAGAAAAGTTATCACATCACACACTGATTCAAATCTAAACATGACTATTGTGAAGATAACGTGAGGAAATTTATAAAATGTTAAAATTTACAGAATGTTACACAATTAATGACCCTGAAAAGGCGTATGAGGCATTCTATGAGCTATTTAAACTATTTTATGATCTATGTTTCCCTTTCATACGAGTTAAAATACCTATTTCCGTGAAACTTAAATGGCTAAGTAACGGAATCCGAGTATGCTCTAAACGAAAACGTCAACTACTTTGGAAGTATAGGTTAACATCAAATCTGAAAGATAAAAAATACTTTAAAGAATACACAAAAAGGCTAAGAACTATAATTAAAAAAACTCAAAAATCACAAAACAACTATTATATTAGTTCAGCTACCAACAAAGCCAAAGCAACATGGCAGATAGTTAATAACTGTAAAACTGTAAATCCCAAAGAGGACATTAAAAAAATTAAAGTAAACGACAAAATAATTACTATGCCGGAAGAAATAGCTGAATCTTTTAATAATTATTTTACAGATGACATAAAACCTACAACAAAAGAAAATGGTACTTACCAAAAAACACTGACATTTTATTAATTGCAATTCAATGTTCATGAAACCGACTAATCCATATGAAGTTGACCAAATAATAAAAAGACTAAATAACACTAATAGTACTGGGTATGATAATATAAATACTAAAATAATTAAACGTGTTTCCAAAATCATAGCTCCAGTACTGAGCACCATTATAAATTTCTGCCTGGAGAACGGAATATTTCCATCAAAACTAAAAATAACAGTCAATAACCCAGTATTTAAAAAGGAAGATAGAGAAGATATGAAATTTTATAGACCAATAGCTTTATTACCAATTATTGCAAAAATTTTTGAAAGGGTAATTTATAATAATTTATATAACTATTTTGAATGCAATAATATATTCACACATGAGCAATTTGGGTTTCGTAAAGGCAAATCAACGAGCGATGCACTTTTTAATTTTTTAAAGAAAGTAATGACAGGACTGGACAATAAACAACATATAACTGCAATATTTACGGACATGTCAAAAGCGTTTGATTACGTAGACCATAACATTCTCTTAAATAAACTAGAAAAATACGGAGTTAGAGGAACTGCATTAAATCTTATAAAATCATACCTCACAAACAGAGTTCAAATAACTCAAATAACAAGAATATCAAATGAAACAAAATATGAGCAAACGTTTCAGTCTAAGCCTAAAACTGTTAGGTACGGGGTGCCTCAAGGAAGTATTCTTGGTCCACCTTTGTTCTTAATATATGTATATCAATTACCTCCCAAAAGCCATAAACCATGACATGATATTATTTGCAGAGTACAGCTATTTTCACTGACGAGGATCAAGATAAATACGAAATTAATGTAAATAGTTCCCTAGAATGCATAATAAATTGGTTAAATTTCAACAATCTTAAAATTAATTTAGAAAAAACATGCTATATTTCGTTTGCTAATATAAATAAAAAACCAAAGAACCTAAACATACAATACAAAGGTGAAACTGTAAAAGAAGTAAAGACCACGAAATTTCTTGGCATACATATTGACTCTGGACTAAACTGGAAAATACAAGTTGACCATGTTTGCAAAAAACTAAACCAGTTTTCATATGCCCTCTACATGTTAAGAAAAGTTACAAATGAGAGTACTTTACTAAGTGTTTACCATGCATATGTAGGCTCCATACTAAAATATGGTGTCCTATTCTGGGGTAATTCAACGACTAGAGGGTGTTCTAAAAGCACAAAAAAAGTGCATTAGGAGCATATATGGACAGACAGATTGATTCATCTAGACCAGTTTTCAAAAGGTTGAAAATCTTAACCCTACCTTCTTTGTACATATTTGAAGCGGCAATGATGATAAAACGCTATATAGATAAGTATGAAAAGTTGAAAAGTGCGAGACACAAAACTGAACTTAAAGGCATTCAATGTAGAACAGTAAAATTTAAATCGAGTGTATTTGGTATTGGAGTTAAGATCTATAAGTTAATATCTCTAACTGTATTAAGAATATCTCAACATTAAATATTTTTATATAATAAATAAATAAATAATAAATAAATATCCTTGGACATTTTCACACAACGCCATCTAGTCCCAAGCTAAGCAACCTAATGCTTGTGTTATGGTAACGAGATGGCTGATAAACTACTTATATACATTTTTTTTTTTGTAAATACATACATATTATAGATAGAAAAACACCCAGACTCGAAACAAATACTTGTAGGTCGTACAAATATTTGTTCCGTGCGGGAATCGAACCCGCGACATGCTGCGCAGCAGTCAATCGCTCAACCACTGCGCCAACCGTGTCGTCAAAATAAAGATATTATTATTATATATTATATTAAAGCTAAAAGAATTTCTCATATGTAAGACGTATTATTCAACTAACGAATTTATTAATGACCGAATTATTGACTAAAATTGTTTTGACTTATTTAATGTAAATTATATTACCGTAATAGTTATGTCTAATAATGAATATGTAGTGCTTAAGAGGTTGACTAAAATTTGACATATTAAACTTATTTATAGTTTTCTGACAAAAGTAAATTGCATGACCGTAATAATTATGTCTATTAGCTATTGAATGTAAGATGAGGTCAACTAAACATCGACATGTTATGCTTATTTTTATTTTATTTATTTTTTTGCCTAATTAAACGTAAATTAAATGACCATAATGATTATGTATAATAATTAATGTAAAACGAGGTTGATTATAACAACCAATGCAATGGATAAATACCACCAAACATAAAAAAAATGTAATTGTATTTTTATAAAATTATTTTTAACATAGCCAATAATATTGACATGCGTAATAAATATTGTACAGCCCATGGGTATGTTTCAGTGATACAAAAATGATAACTGTAAGAACTATTTTCACCTGTGACAAACAATTAATAAATGAATTATGAATTATACATTTCCAGTATAAGCTGATCTCGCTTTGTGTAAGATTTCCGTAAAATAAGTGGTCAGCCTAAACTGGAAATGTAAGCTTGGTATGTAGCCGTGTGTAGAAAACTGGGACTTTACCCTAGTTTTGTAGTCACGTGTGATTTTTTCCTACTGTAATTCGCTCACTGAAAATTGGCGAAAAGCCACAAAATATAGTTGTTCCCGAATTTTTTCTTTATTGACTTAGCATTCTGCACAAGCCCTTCATTAATCATGTCAGTATTATGTTCTAAAGAAAAAAAAAATATGTTGTTGTCAATGAAAATTCTTCGGAATAAATATCAGCTATCAAACATCAAAGATGGCCCAGTAACACATTTTAAGATCACAAATAACTCGAAAGAATGAATGAAGTTCGACCGAGTCAACGCGTGACTCATTCTCATTCACTGTTTGCAATTAAAATTTTATAATTGGAACAAGTTATGCTGTTTTATTTTTAAAATAAATTATTGAACTCATCATGCTTTGAGTGGTGTTCTTATTGTAACTTATATGTGTCTACTTATTTACCTTTTATATTTTTGTAGACTAGAAATGAATGTAGAGGAAATTTAGTTATGTATGTAATTTATAGCGCACAAACAGCTGCCTTAGAGATTTTCTATATTTGTACTACAAACAAATATTAAGTAGGCAAAAAGCAACAATACGATTTAAAAAAAAATAGAAGTATCTAAATAGTTTTAAATCTTATTGTTGCTTTTTTGCGTAAGTAAGTAGGGAGGTATTTATAGATCACTCTTGTGTATTGTTACGAAAAAATTACACAAAAAAAAATCATTCGTTTCGTCTTCCGTTTCTAAAATTAACACCGAATTAGTTTGCAAAATCTGCGGCATAGGTATCCAGTATACTATACATACATAGTTATTCCATTTCAGGAGCTACGACCTCCAACCACACATTAGGGATTATGACTATCACCTCAACTATTATTTTAACCGCCTACAAGCTCAACTGAACCCCGTCCCCTAAGCCAAGTGTTTGTACAAGGAGCTTGGACATGCCTCTCCTCACGGAAGTTATTCAGACTTAAGATTATTACTATCTTAGCGTAAACACCATGAGAACTAAATGTACAGTTATTACACTCCTTATAAGTCTTCAGTATTGTAACCTGATGGTTTACGTTTTATTTATATTTAGATTCAATATCCCATTGCATTTCAGGAAGAGTTGGGTTGTCACTAGTACAAACCTGGAATATCTCATGTTGGGACTATTAGTATCTACCTACCAAAGAAAAATATTTTGGCCTACGTAAGTGCCATATTCAACACTGAAAACAGCTAAAGTTTCAAAAAGTCTAAAAAACAGAAATCAATTAGTGTTTTTACAATTTGTGCTAAATATCAAATCAATTTCAACATATTTTATAAACAAAAGCTATTTTAGGATTTTTGTCAGTATTTACATTAATGTTAGTATGTGAGACAGGATGTGCCAGTGACCCGAAATAGCGCAACGTGTGATCCGGATCATAATAGGATTTGCATTAATCACACTATCACACTAATACATATTATAAAAGCGAAAGTTTGTGAGTGTGTGTGTGTTTGTATGTTTGTTACTACTTCACGCTCAAACGGCTGGACCGATTTGGATGAAATTTGGTATGTAGATAGCTTACACCCTGGATTAACACATAGGCTACTTTTTCTCCCGATCTACGCGGGTGAAACTGCGGGGCGCAGCTAGTTTATCTCATATTTCATAAATAAATACAGTAATAAAATTATTGCGAACATTTTTACTGGGATCAAATTATATTGCCTCTTTTATTGAGCCATTTAATGTTGTTTTTAGGAATTGATAAATAATAATTTTAGCACTCTGCTCGACCGCTCTCGGTTCTATAGATCATACATAATAGTGATAAAATACAAATTGTATGCTCTTGTGGATATTGCAGATTACCTATTAGAAGGCAATTAGGTAATTAAGTGAATAATTTTATTGAAGGTACCGAAAGTATTATGTTTACAAACCATAACGTACCTATAGGTAAGTACTTATGTAACTTTAATTAGGGTTCCGTACCAAAATGGTAAAAAAGGAACCCTTATGGTGTGACTCAGTCTGTCTGTCTGTCTGTCTGTCTGTCATAGCTGGATATCTCAAGAACTACTAATGCTATCAACTTGAAATTTGGAATAATTTTAGATGATGTTTACCCAACTATTTTGCAAATAAGAAAGAAATAGAAATATTTATATTTTTTTTGCAACATTGACTGAAAGCGGGTCTTAAAAATTCAAAGTGGGGCTACGGCATGTGGGGTATCACATGAAAGAGCGCTGTTTTCACATTCTCAATTTTTTTTTTCTTTTTTTTACGCCGCATAGTTTTCGAGTTTTGTTGAAAAATGTAAAAAAAAAATACCGTTCCCCCCCTTATCTCCGAAGTTTGCAAAGCGAAAAATCTGAAATTATTCTATGTGATACTTAGAAGTTTATGTAAAGATTACAGGAAAAATAAAACGATGTCTCTATTAGCACACTTTTTCAGAAATCGGAACGGAACCCTCGGTGCGCGAGTCCGACTCGCTCTTGACCGGTTTTTTTTTCCTTCTTCTGTTTCTTAGCCAAAATACGCAAACCAAAAAAGAAAACAAAAAAAACAACTACTAAAAACAACACCTGTTCATAAATCGAACAACACAGGAAGCAATGAAAAAGTCCAAAGTGGTACACACCAGAGACCCTTTGATGTTTTATTGGCCAAGGAAACAATGGGATTCGTGACCATCGTAAGGCAAAGGCAAGGCATTATACAGCCTCGTGGTCTCCCTTGCATCTACTGTTTTTGGTAACATTCAGTTTTTTCTTGCATCGTTCGCGGTTTTCGGAATTGAAAGGACTTTTTTTATTGTGTTAGTATATTGTTGGTTGTGGACGTTGTGTTTGTGGTTCAGAAACTTTGAATGAATGATCTTCAATGAGATTGTGGTTAGTGAAAAAATACGGAGAGATGTAGTTTCCTATTGTAAGCCTTTTGAAGAAGGTGTATTATTACCACATCCTGTTTGTGGAGAGGAGAAAACTTTCTTTAGTTAGTTCTTGGCATTGTTTGTTTAGTATTGGCAATTGATGTAGTAATTTGTGTACTTATTTGTTTTGAGTTAACTCTCGTTTTTCACAATTATACAGGGTTACTTGTAATTCGACATACTCCTTGCAGGACGATTAGTAGCGTTAAATTGCAACAAATTAAGCCGCCAGATGTTCTAGCGAAATTCAATAGTTTTTGAGTTAGTGAGATTTTTAGTTTTTGTTTTAATGAAAAATCAATCAATCTCCCTAGCATTTTCCCAACTATGTTGGGCTCGGCTTCTAACCGGCTTCTTCAGTCTAACCAGATGCAGCTGAATACCAGTATTTTACATTGAGGGACTGCCTATCTAACCTCCACAACCCAGTAACTGGGTAATACGATAACCCTTGGTAACACTGGTTGTCAGACTTTCGGGCTTCTGTCGACCCGTAACGACTGTCAAAGATCCACGATTGACAGCCGGGACCAACGGCTTAAAGTGCTTTTCCAGGCACGGAGCAGTCTAGGTATGTAAAGATGGTCACCCATCCACTGACCAACCCCGGCAAGCGTAGCTTAACCTGATGGATCGACCCGTGCGGCTGTTATTACTTAGATCTTCCTTTTTTGTGAAAAATACAATTCAAAAATGATTTACTGGAATTTAAGTTATTATCATAGCTGACGCCGTAGCAGATCTTTGTTAAAAATTAAAAGTTGAAAAATGCCTAAAACTTTGGCAAAGATCACTAATTAAACATTTTATTTTTTTTGTCCCGGTCTACCGGTCTAGTGACTAACCTGTACCCTAATTGCGTACCACAGTATCGATCGGAGTTGGTTTCATTTTGAAAGAAATTGCTAATTCATTGCTTCATATGTTCGAAAGATTTGTCTGCTCGACAACGTAAATAACGCAATGAATGTCGTTGAACTGTCAAAATGAAAACACCTCCGATTGATAATGTGTTACGCGATTTGGGTGCTGGTGTCAGAGTTTTTATGCCGCCCATGGGCTCTGCCTTGGCTTCACATGCCGTCGAGAAATATCTCTCAGGCACTCACGAGTTTCCTCACGATGTTTTCCTTCACCGTTTTTTAAGCAGGTGATAGTACGCACATGAATCCGAAAAGTCAGAGGTGCCTTGCCTTGGGGTTGAACTCGAGAGTTATGACTTGACAGTCCGACGGTCACACCACTAGGCTATCATAAGCCAATTTTATCCCACTGCTGGGCAAAAGCCTGCCTTCCCTCTTTATGTAGATAACTGTGAACCCATCACTGAATAAATCAATCAATTAAGACTGGATCTTTCCTATATTGATAGGGACTGGACTGGAACGAGATAAGTTCTGTGCATTTTAAGTTTGCATTAATAACAGCCGCACGGATCTATCGATCAGGTTAAGCTACGCTTGCCGTGGCTGGTCCGTGGATGGGGTTACATACCGAGACCCCTCCGTGCTTCGGAAAGCACGCTAAGCCGTTGGTCCCGGTCCTGGCTGTCATTCCTGGATCTTTTACAGTCGTTAGGTCGTCAGAAGTCCGAAAATCTTTTACCAAAGGCAAAAGGTATCGTATTACCCAGTTACTGGGTTGTGGAGGTCAGATGGGAAGTCGCTCCATGTAAAATACTGGTATTCAGCTGCATCTGCTTAGACTGGAAGCTGAACCCAACATAGTTGGAAAAAGGCTAGGCAGATTTTGGCTGACTTACAGCGACGCTTGCAGTTAGTTGTAGCGTGTTGCGTCCGCCATTCTGTTACTCCTGTACCTACTATTAGCAGTCCACAGACAAAATGGCGGACGCGACACGCTGCAACTGCAAGCGTCGCTTTATGTCGGCGACAGTCGTCGGCGCGTCGTGCAGTTGCCTCTGCCGTTGTCAAGTGTCGCTCGTGTGTAAGGAAATTTAGGTGGTATTCACACAATTGAACAGTAAGATATTATATACCAACTGGTATTGAGCAGGACAACATCGCGAAGCGTTGGTCATAACTCATAACTTAAAGATTTACGGCATAATTGATCAAATGTTAACTGGTGTACACTTTAGCAAAATCTTACGAACTTTAGTAAAAGGATATCGCGTATTTTATAGCTCCTTACTAAAGCAATAAAGTTTATCACTTAATACTTAAATGTATTTGGTTATTACTTACATAACTAATACCTACATTTAAGTATAATACATTTATTTTAGAATGATACTAGTCACATTACTATTTCTCATAATAAATAAATCGTTCATATTTTATCAATATTTGCCTTTATATAAAATGTTGAGTAACCAGGTACTCGTTCATCTACTTTAAATACTTACTGTATTATACAGAAATATTTGTTTCTATTTTTTTACACATCCTTTTCATCGATTGTGGTTTTCGTCACAGAATAGGCAAACACAATTTTCTTTGAGGATATAATCATCTAAACTTTGAAGAACATTTTTGACATGTTCCTCGACAAAACATTCCAACATCTCTAACATACCTACTTGTAATAAAGCATTACCCAATTCAGTTTTATATTCTCATTGAAAAACGAACCATTGACTTGCACATTGATTTGTCTCTACAACGTAAAAAAAAATACGACATAGGCACAGCATAATGATTTGTTTTCCATAACTCAATGTGCTATTTACAGATACCTAAATCCATTCATCAATAGAGAGAAAACAATGAGATTTCTTTCGTTTTGTTACCAATGAATTTCTCAGTAGCAGCCATTTGTACTCGACTGATGGCAATAGACTGGCCGGACTGGCCCCTTATTATTATTATTATTACAAACGGGATATTTACACATCCGAGTTCCCAATATTACCTACATGGGATTTTTAAACATAACTGGCGAAACGTGGACCGTGTCATAGATATCCGTGGGGTGGGTATACTACCTATAGCTACATCTCTGCCCTTCGGGGAAAAAACACGTGATGATACTTAAGTACCTATAATATAATGTGTTCTTTTGTTTATGATTTTTTCTTTATTTTTAAGGCTCTTACAGACAGAGCCGATATCGCGTCGCTCCTGTGTGAATGGTCGCGCACGATTCCATAGAAATTTTTCTACGGATATAATATCGCAATATCGCGTCGTGCGATATCGCCTGTGTCTGTAATAGCCTTAACTTGGGGCACTCACATGCAACATGATAGCTGGACCTGTTATACTCGCATCTTCTTTGTTCGACCCTGCATCCGTAGCCTGCATCCTAATTTATCTTCATCGTTTATCTTCGGAAAACCCGAACTTTGCCGAATTAAATGTGACTGGTCCAATAAGGGAGGACGGAGTTTACTAAAGAAAGAAAAAGAAAGAAAGAAAAACGTTTATTTGGACACAGTTCGTGAAACACAAAAATACAAAAGAATAAAACAATGCGAAAATAATATTATAACCACAATAGTGTGTGCCTCACGGCTGCGCCAAAAAGGTCCATTTCAGCATTAATGCCAGACACGTCAATCTTCATTAATTTAGGTGGGAATATAAATCAATTTCTATTGGTCGACAGTCACTTTTTATTCGCTACATTTCGGTTTTTCCGAAGATAAACCATGGAACCTTTGAACGTTGTCGTACTGTAAGCCGACGACGTTTGCGCGGACGTAAAAATATCTCAGCGGGATTTTATCGCGCACTGGAATTTCAACTCTCGGTGTTGAGCCGAACTTCGAGTATCCAGTGTGCAAAAAAAAAATCGCCGCAATATTTTTACGTCCGTGCGAACTTCTGCTAAATCACTATCGTATCGTTTTAATTTTTAAAATAAGTACCTACAACAAAATGCTTTCCTTCCTATAACGCATGCTTTGCCTAATCGACAACTGTTTCATCGCAATTCGAAATGTATATCGTCGAGTTGAGTAGAATGAAATCGATTGTCCTTTATCTACAAGTTTGTTACTCAAATAGGCAGTTCGCTTCTCTTGAATTAATTTGTGGCGGCATCTACATAGCCACATACGAACTACGCATCAATGACATGACGTCACGCAATACTGCATCGCGCAATTTGAGTTTACCACGCGACTAGCATACATACAACGTCCCGACATCAACCGTCGGGCAGTGGCCCACCAGACACAACACTCGTCTGGTCGGAGGATACTCCCTTTTCTATGGAGGATGAGTGAACTTTACACCCTGTTCCTCATGCCTCCAAAAATTTATAGCAATTTGTTAATTAGAAAGTCAGCTATGAACTTACGAAATATCTCATAGGTAGGCAAATTCAGTTCTCTAAAGTCGTAAAATTATGAAGGGAGAAAGCTCTTGAAATTTGTAACTGAATATTACAAGGATTGCGTTACTTTTGCTTATTAAGCACTAAGTTTCACAATACAAGCATTAAGATATTTGTATGTTTCAGTGAGATGAAATTATCGATTTGTAATCCTAAGCTGGGAGATCATGTTTCAAGTGTTAGAGATTTTATTACTCATATAGATATGCAATTACTCATATTTTATAAATACCATCTTAGAATGCTTGGTGAATAGTTAGTTAGTTATACAAGGGTTCTAAATAATTGCTTTCATTAGATCTACAGGGTAGGGTTTCCAACACTACTATATAATATAGTATCCAACTGCTATATTACAGGCCTAAATATTAAAAAAAATATGAGGTGGTAAGCGAAATTACTATCTTTTCATTTCAATACAAAATGGCGAGATGTGTAATAATTATTGAAGAAACTTAAATATTAAAAAAATGTATTATGTAGCAAAAAATTTACTATAAAAATAATAATTTTGAAATCCACCTGAACATTGACATTGTACCATAAATGAATAATGAATGCAGTGAGTAAACGCAATGCAATATTTGACATTAGACATATTGTACTTACCTATACCTACCGTACTTCGTACGTACCGTACTTATACGTACCGTATCATTTGGAACTAGATAACATCGAAGATCGAACATTCACTAAATCCGAAAAATAGATAGAACCGATAGATAAAAAAAAACAAATGCAACTCGACTCTAAAAAAAAAGGTTTGCATGTCAAGTTCACACTGGCTGCAGCTGATCGGAACCGCGTGATTTATGTACAATAGACAGAAGGACAGATGTCCTACTACTAGAGGGTGCCCTGCCGGTGTTGGTGACAGTTGGCGGCAAATTGTCTCGACGGATCTGGTCACGTGGATGAAAATTCGTGATAATGATATGTAGGGTGACTCTTTATCTAAATTGACAGCATTAGATACTACAATGCATAGCTCCTAAAGTTACAAAAGACGCAGATATATACTTGCATGTTCTGTGCCGAACTCACGCAACGCGTCGTACGTCCTGCCAGTAAGTAATAGGACTCGCCCATCAAGGAGCGCTGCCCCAAATTAGACGCATTATTAATTTAAGATACTTATAACAAATAGTATTATATTAAAACACGTATATTAAAAGATAAATAAATAATTAAATAATCTTTAAAATGGTGAAGGTTTCATAAACATACGCTTGATAGTTTTTGCGTGATTCTCATTTTTATCCGCGTTAGATTTAACTTTTCAAATTAATTACACTATGTAATATAAACATAATCTAAAATATTCACATATTAAGTTGTTAAGAAAATGCTCTTATTTAACGAAAGTATAAGTAATTTTCTTCAAATCAGATTGTCTTTTAGACGTGATCTTCAGTTTAAAATCATTAAAAGTATGTTATCGTCGCCATGGGCCTTTGAATTTCCAAAGGATAGGTAAGGCTCATCCACTGCTAAAATTATCTCGTAGATATATGCAAATTTTCTGCACTCTTAAAGTATCTGCATATTGCTTTAGACTTTAAAGTAGGTCGTATTGGTAAAGAAATAACCGAGTGTGTTAGTTTTAACCAATCAAAGTCATCAAGCACGATTGCATTTTCATATACGGGTCGATCTCCAAAACGGGCGTATTCGTGTGATCGCTCTGGTGCTT
Organism: Cosmia trapezina; assembly: GCA_905163495.3. NCBI lineage: Eukaryota > Metazoa > Arthropoda > Insecta > Lepidoptera > Noctuidae > Cosmia > Cosmia trapezina. The sequence continues at coordinate 28,054,433 of LR991020.1, read as the reverse complement.
TTCAGATATTGATGTTTAATGGTAATTATGTATCTCATTAAAAAGAATGATGTTCAAATAGTACATTTTTACTATTGGCCTTCAATTTACACAAACAGTTATGGAAATATTTAAGTTCAAAAAATTTCGCGACCAGAGCAATCATAATTGGTGACAGAGCGATCATAAATGGTGAAATCAGTGAAACAAAAAAAAAATATTGATAAAATATTATTTATTTAGCCGTTTTCAGTCATATTCAGTGTACTTGTAACAAGATTATATGTAAGAGAAATGTATTATTTTAGAAAAAGGTCACACACAGGTACATTTTCAATTAATTCTATCTCTGTACGATAGCTAGAAGTTACGCCCGCCCAAAACATAACGGACCTTCCACCATAAGGGGTGATTTCTTCAAAAAACACGTCGGCATAGCGTTCCCCTGGTCTTCGTAATACTCGCCGACGTTGGTATTCACCATTCAGACAAATTCGAGCCTCATCGGAGAAGAGTACGCTACACCAGATACCTAGTGTCCAAGATAGACAATTTCTAGTGAACCTCAGTCGAGCAATCCGGTGCTCACGGAGTAACTTGGGGGCCCGTGGTGGTTGTCGACTGCGTATATCAAGCGCTAAAAACCTCCTCCTCACTGTCCATAGCCTAAATTGTGCTCCTCGTACCTCTTCAAGTTTCTTTTGAGGTCTATGTAACTGAATTTGTGGTTCCTCAGCGCCTGAGTCACTAAAAAGCGGTCGTTCTCTTGGTATTGAGTCCAGGTTCTTTGGAGCTATTTGAGCTTTGTGGACTACCGGGACAGATGCTGGAAGAAGCACTGCCAGTGCATGTTAGTTCGTTCGTTCGTTCAGTATCTTGCGATAGCCGCTGCTATCTAGTTATTCTTCTTAGTCTACAAACCGGTGACGCGGGTGAATCAAAATAAGACAAATTTTCGTATTCTTTAAAGGTCTCTGGAAGACAGGAACTTGTCTGAGAATGATTTTTTACACGATTATTAATGTTAAACTCATTTTCAACATCTTGTGTTACAGTTTGCAGTATCTCTCTATGTTTTGTTACATTATTGGTGCTTAAGGTTGAAGATGATTGATTCCTCAATCATCTCCAACCTTAAGCACCATTTGAAAGAGGATCACGATTCTCAGATATATAGATAGGTTCTTCATTTATTGGGAGCTCATCAGTTGCTGGTAACTTATCCACTTTTTTCTTTAAATAATATCGTCGAGAACTCTGCCTACTTTTCTTCCTACGAACCTTTTGCTGGCTTGGAGTCAAATCACTCATTGGTAGTAGTACTATGCCCCGAGCTTTTTTCCTTTGGTAACTCTCTCTTGACTTTACAAGCCTGCATTGTGCGTATAGATCTGGATTATTTTTTAACTTGGCCATTATACGACGCTCAGTCAATTTCTTCCTAAGACGTTTTTCTTCAATAGATAATTTATTTCGAGGCATGATTTCAATCTGCAACAATAGTTGCCATTAAATTTTAGAGAAGAAAGGGTTACAGTTGTGGTTAGCTAAATGCCAATATAATAATAACATCAAGGTAAAATACGTCAAAATCTGTTTATGGGTTTAGGTCACCCAAAGAAAGGTTATAAATTAAAGGTTATATGCATAGTTCATTGTTTGTCATTGTTACAGTCCGTTACTACTACTTAAAATAGATTTATAACGTACAATTAATTCAAAATATCATCGCTCTGGTCTTTTTGGACAGAGCAATCACAGCCATAGCGATCAGAAAAAGTCACAAAATCATAAATATAGCCGAATTTAAAAGCAGTAGAAAGTTGTGATTACGTCTCATAAAAAACATCATAACGATCACTTAATTCACATAACAAACACATTCACAAGCTTACTATTTAATTTAAATAACGTGCCATAGCAATCATAAAATTCGAGAACCAAATCCAGAGCAATCATAAACTTACCTTCGTAATGTTGGAGAGTGGGAACGTGGAACACAGGTATCCTCTTCGGCGGTTCGACCACTGCTGGCGTTGCCCCGCGGTATCGGAATAGAGTGTCTATAACGCGTAACTAGGGATGAGCGCGATGTTTTACCTCAGCGCAGAGCGATGAGATAAAATGCCCGGTCACGATTTTAAATTCAAATTGTGGCAAAAGTATTGTTAATATAACTAAAAATAGTTTATTACTGTGAAGATTAACTATTTGTTATGTAATCTAAATAAGTTGTTTCATATGAACCTTCTCATTAAAAAGTTAAGGAATATTTTTTCATTCAATCGGGAGTTGGGTCAACCCAGAGCGATCAGGATATTAAGGTTTAAGATTTTTTTTTTAATATTTAAAATAAACTTATTCATAATATTAGCCTTGTATCACGTAGATTAGACACCGAACTGTATATAAAAAAATATTTTGAAAACGTTTTTCGATTTTAAAATGGGTTTATCTAGCCCGACACGAAAAAAAATGCCTCTGGAGATCGACCCATACGCGGTTGTCAATAAAAACGATTCTACAATTTCTACAATAGTCTGCATTCAAATGGTAAATACAGAGAAGAAATTTACATTGAAAACAACGGTTTCTCACTGCATCATGTAGATTTGTATTAAACTCTTAATGATTTCATTAGTGAAAGGGACATCTGTTTCAAAGGGTGCTAATGGCATTAAGACCAACATTTGGCGACAAATAGTTGCAGCGGTTTTGCTGATGCGGATTAAATTTGCAGCTAATGGTTTTAAAGGGGCGACTGTTTGGCGAAATTTACAATAGAAATTCACTTTATTAGAGAAACGAGTCGCATAGCACGTGCTACATCTGAATCGTCATCACTATCATCAATAATTCTTAAATTTTATCCCGTTTATCGGTTTATTAAACTTTTATTTCATGAATTTTGTTCGTGATCGGCCATTTTAGAGTAGGTATTATAAACTTTCAGTTAGAAGTCGGGTATTGTAAAATATATTTCAATGCATTTTTTTTTAATTAGCACAATTTTATCATCATAATGATCCTCAAATTATGAGTCCATAAAAACGTTTTACAGTTCAGACACAAAAAGGAACTAGAATATAAAATACAAAGTGAAAATTAGTCCTAGTAAAAAATCCAATCCAATTAGTTAAACATATACAACTAAACAGAGTAACAGGGGGGAAATTTTCAAAGTCACGTTATCGCGTGACTTTTAATTTTATTACACACGATGCACAAATTACTAAAACAATTGCACCGTTTGTAGGGACAGCAACATCTGTTAGAGGTCCGGATGTCAACATAAACGGGACATTGGCGTCTAATGGCCCACTCTCTAGGGTGTTGTATTGCAATATTGTTGGTATTGAAACACGAGAAATGATTTGTATGAAATTAATGGGAGCTGTTAGATTTTATTTGTATGTGGGTTTTATTGTGCGTGTGTGGCTGTGTTTATTGTGACTTGCGTTTGGTTGGAACAGTTTTGTTATTGTGCTGTGTCATCATCTGTCATCTCTTACTTCGCTGTGATCGATACAAGACATCAAGATACAAGTATTTGCTTCTTGGTTCATTGGGCCCATACCCTTGTATCCCCGACATATAGAATATTATATGATGGAATGCAAAACATTAGTTTTTGCCAAAAAAAACTTTCAAAATATGGTAGGTATTTGGTTTTCAGGATATGATTGCATCACAAGTTTCATCTTCATTCGCTATAGACAAGTGTGAAACTGATCAAATCATAATAATTTTATTTGTTAGAACATGGTTGGTATGTATATTACATGGTCTTAAGTTAACATAATTATATTGTCTCATCACATTCTACCACATGGTCGTACAAATGTCAAACATATTACATTTATTACAACAACAACATTATTAAACTTTTTAAACTTTCGCGATTTGTACACAACGTCGGGAAACAAGTAGGTACCTGTTTACCTCGTTAAAAAGAATATCGCGATAAGACCCGTTTTCGATATTGTTTTATAACAACATTATTATTATTTCTTTTATTTCATTTTACACACATTGTTTACATTTTTAAATATTAGAATATAAAGAATATAAAAACATTTAAAAATATAAAAATAGTAGCCCACCGATATCGGGAACAGGGTCCAAGCTAACGGCGGTCAGGGCTCCAGAGAGATTATTATTATTACAAAGTCTTACGTAAAGAACTAACGTACTCTCTTTTCAGGTCCATCACTCCAAATTCCATTCCAATAACTGTCCACACAAGTATCATAATCATATATCATAATTACAGTCTCATTTCTCGACAATGGTGTCGCGTCACCAATTGAGGGGGTCAACCAATCAATTGATGTTACTCAGAAATTCAATTGAAATCATCAAGTGCAGTACAATCGTCTTGGCTATGGGCACTATGGTCTATGGCACTCTATGGGATAGTTTTATTGTAGAACGCTGAAAGATGGTTTTGGCGTATGGCCAAAATCGGAACTGACGCCGCCGGCCTCCATCTTGTTTTTCGATGACAATTTCACAAATGTTTACTACTCCCCTCGGGGACATCATTCAGGCGCCAAAAGATCCTTGTCGCACTCTAAGGCCAGTATGAGGGTCAAGTCTTGAGTGAGGTTCTGTAGAACCTAACTCAAGACTTAAGCATTAATACTTAAAACTAGTTTCAACCAATCACATGGTCTAATGCTTTGAGTCTTGAGTGAGTTTTAGTAATACGGGCCTAAGTGCTCCCGCGCATTAGGCAGTCAAGTAGCAACAGCCAGCCTGCGTCAGCCAGAATATTGAAAAAAAAAAAATAGAATTGGCTGAGTAATAACAGGCGCACGGGTTGATCGATCAGGATAAGGCGAGTTACTCCGCCACAAAAAATCATAAGTCTGGAGATATGGAACATTTTGCAATTTCCTATGCTCACATTTTTAGTCAGATGAGGTAGAATTTTTTGTATCACCTTACCCACCTCATCTGACTAAAAATGTGAGCATATGACAAAATGTTCCTTAGCTCCAGAATTATGATTCGGCTGGCTGGCCGCGGTCTGTCCGTGGATGGGTGACCATCTTAACATACCGAGACCCCTCCGTGCCTCGGAAAGCACGTTAAGCCGTTGGTCCCGGCTGTCATTCGTGGATCTTTAACAGTCATTACGGGTCGTCAGAAGCCCGAAATTCGGACGACGGGTCTTACCAAGGGGTATCGTATTACCCAGTAACCTCCACAACTCAGTTACCAACTGTTGTGAGAACGTGATCTTTACTAAACAATCTTTACCTTCCTACTATTCGTCTTACTTTCAATATTAATTCATGTGACTGTTCATTTGTTTGTGTGCCCTGCCTTAGCGCCTAAACAACTCGACCGATTATCTTGAACAACGATAAACGAATTGTTTGACACTCGGAGACTCCAGCAAACTGAAGTCACTGAAAAATCTATTAACTGCAATAAAAATCTTCCTAGCCTTTTCCCAACTGTGTTGAGGTCGCCTTCCAGTCAAACCGGATGCAGCTGAATAATCTATTGCTAAGTAATACTATTAAAATCTATTCCCTACTGCAGTAGAAAAATATAATTTTCTTTATTATAATATGGGTCATCTTTGTCATTATCCTCGGACATACGACAATACTACGAAGCCAACCTTCACTAAATAGTCATCAATGAGTTGATTCGAGTCAATGTCGCAAACAGTCATAAATCAATTATCTACTTTGACAGCTAACGGTGCTGGTGGAATGATTTTTGGAGTCATGACGTCACTAATGATTACGTCACTGAGAGTAGCCTGCTTGCAAATGGGCTGATTTCGGTGTCAGTAACTGTATAAAGGATTGTTAAGGATGTGCAATGATGAGTCATCATGACCATTGTTGTTTGAGCTGGATTAGTGATGGGATTGCCCCATTAGATTTTATGACAGCCTGGTACTTTTATCGGTTTCGTCTATGACAAATATCAGTTTTCGAATGACGGACGTTTTGGCGATTTAAGGCAGACAGACGCGACGCGACTCTAGTACTCGTAGGAGAATTTCCATCAAGTTTTCATAGAAATTGTTCTACTGGAGTCGCGTTTGTCTGCGGAAGCCTTTAGCGATTTCAAATATAAATATTATTAATGTGATTCGGTTACCTATTTAAACTATTTACAACATTATCTTCTCACAAAGGTTCTAAAAGATTTTAAATAATTAATTCAAAACCATAAATATTACAAAATGGTATTCATACAAAATATAGTAAATAAAAATAAAAATATAAAAAATAAAGTAATCTATGAAACGAGTTTTCATTCTAAATGTTTAAAATATTAAGAATTCCAGACTATTCTTATTTTTATTACACTATTTACTATACTTATTCAAGAAAACTCGTTATTCAATTATTTTTTAATCTTTCAAGGCCACTCTGGGTAAGAGTGAATAACCTTCGATCAAATAGACACTATACAATGGTTTAAAACATAGTAACCTATTTATAGACTTTTCAGACACTGATTCTGCATAGTTCTTTGGTTCATAATACCTAATGGAATGTTAGTTTTATTTAACATTAAATTCTAAAATGCATAAACTTAAGGAATTCTTAATGAGACGTCTAATAAGTAATAGTTCAGGGTCGGTTGATCGCGTGGACGGTCACCTACGCTTGGAACGGATTGCACAAAACTGTTGACGACAGTAGCAATTAATAATAATGTACATCCAATAGTAGTCTGTGTAGGAAATAATGGATAACTTACAATAATCTTTGAAAAATATAACCCGAACGTTTCTTTAACATTAGTGTCGGTAATAGGCTATTCCAAAAGAGAAAACCAGCAATGAAGCCGCCATTGCAACTGATCAAAATGATGATATTCTTCAAAAAATATCAGGAGCATACCTACCACTACCTACATAGTAGATGAAGCAAAAGTAGTATGCGAGGATCATTGAACGCAGCGTTCTGTAATGTCAACCCAATGGTGAAAAGACGTGCGGTTATATGTTGATATGTATACTGGTAATACCTTCGATATGTCCGACGTTACTCCCGGGATGAGATAGTACATTCTATTTCAATACAAGGACCTATATTAATATCAGAATACACAGGATATACTTTCATCCTTTTATCTGACAACCTTGATATAAAAATAACGCTGACATATCTACCAACATAACATAAACGGATAGTCCTACATTAAGGTTGATGCGCCAGGGTAGCCCGCGAAATTCAAAATTTCTTAGGTTTTTTGGAATTTGTAGGTCAGTGTGAACTTGTATGTTGATTAAAATATGATTCGCGGCCGTAGCTAGTATGGCTTTACAGAATTATAATAATTAGAATCAGCAATACAACTCCATAAGTTAGCATTTACCTCAAATCTAGCGGTTTCATGAAATCATGAGGTTTAAGGTAAATGCTAACTTATGGAGTTGTATTGCTGATTCTAATGATTATAATTCTGTATAGCCATTTTAGCTACGGCCGCGAATCATATTTTAATCAACATACAAGCTCACACTGACCTACAAATTGCAAAAAACGTTAGAAATTTTGAATTTCGCGGGTTACCCTGGCGCTTTCGCCTTAATGAAATGAAATGAAATGAAATGAAATGAAATGAAATTGTTTATTCTGTAAATAGGACATCGAAATCACTTTTACACGTCATATTTTTTTTTTTTTTTTAAATAAGCTAGATGAAGTCGACAGTTCCTATCTGACTACCCTGAGAAGAAATGGCGAAACAAACTCAGGGGTCAAAGTCTCTTTTAAGTGCTAAATAATCAGATTTCTATGAAAATTTAATCAGTTGACAAGTTCCGATATGATGAACTTTAGTGTGTTGCTAACGCTAAGTGATAACAGGTCTTTACCTATGAAATTGCCGTTTTGTATGAAAAAAGATTAAAGATTTTTTTCATGTATTTTTTATTTGTATTAATCGAAGTAATCACCCATGCAATCAATGCATCTTTGCCAACGCAGTGGCAGTTTATTGATGCCCTTCTTAAAGAAATCAGCTGGTCGGGGGAGATGTGCCAGCTTCTCCATCATTGTGTTCAGTTCTTCACAGTACACATCTGCTGTAATGCTCACCCCGTTTGGTAAGAAGCTGTGTTGAATCACACCGGCGCTAGACCACCAAACAGTGACCATCACTTTTCTAGGGGTAAGTTTTCGTTTAGGGCATTGTTTAGGTGCTGAACCAGGATCCAACCAACTTGCTGAGCGCTTGCGGTTATCAAACAGAATCCATTTTTAATCGCAGGTAACAATGCGGTTCAAAATTCCTTCATTTGTGTGTCTGTTGAGCAGTGCAAGGCACGTCTCGACGCGTACTTCGCGCTGGCGATCATTGAGTTCGTGGGGTACCCATTTGTCAAGCTTTTTTACCTTGCCAATTTGACGCAAATGGACCAATATTGTTTTGACGCTAACGTCGAAAGCTGCTGCTAATTTAGCCGTAGATTGTGTATCATCAGCTTCCACAATCGCCTTTAATTCGTAATTGTCGACCAAAGTCTTCGGACGACCGCGAGGTTCATTTTTCAGGTCGAAATTTCCAGAACGGAAGCGAGCAAACCAATAACAGGTGGTGCGTTGGTTTGTAGTGTTAGCTCCGTAAACGTCGTTGATGTTGCGTGCCGCTTGTGCCGCGTTGCTGCAACGACGGTACTCATATTCCATAATTACTCGAATTTTTAACGTATCCATGATGACGAAAAAGATTGAAATGCGATGAAAATGTAACACTAATCAATAAACAAATGACTACTTTTGGAAAAAAAAATCCGTTTTTAAAATAAAATTAATTTGAAATTAGAATTCTTAGCCAAACAAAAATTATTTTGATTTGAAATGGCCAGTACTGCAGAACGGCAATTTCATAGGTAAAGACCTAATATGTCACGTTTGATAATATTGTTTGCATTTTTTTATATTTGTATCTTTCTTTCATCATCCGTAGTGCCCGCGTTTTTTCTCTAAGAAAGGCAATGGTTGAAGTTTTTGAAGTTAACTACATATAAAGTCTCAGTATCTACATTAGGCTGACCAATGTACTCCATCCTCAGACTAAAACTTAGGCAAATTCACATAAAATTTGCTCGAGTTGGAATTAGACTTCAAATTGCAGTTGTGTTTGGTTCTTCTGACCAATGAGTTTCTGCTAACTACCTACATAACTTAGTAGTGGATTGACCGGGATATATTCGCAGAACGTATCAGGATAAGGCCTGAATCACGCAATGGATGAATACAAACGGCGTCGTTTGGGTGTGCTTAAAAAGCACCGGTAAATATTTTCATCGAGAGCTGACCGAGAAGTAAAACAAAGAAAGAAAGGTCGTAGAGATATGAAGCCTTTTCCCGAACAGTCAGATAATAAAATAAAACAATTTAACTTTCTGTTATTATCTCTGCTTGTAGCCTAAAAAAATTTTTGAATATGACCCAAAGGTTTACATAAATTACATAAGCAACCTTCACAATGTTTATTCTCTTACATTACATGTTTTATTTAGTCAGTTACATAGTACAAACATATTTGGTGACGACACAGATTGTCTACTTACGCCCTTCGTTAGAATTTAACCAATAATGTGGGTTATTTCTCAGATAATTATTAATTTAGCTTTCGTAGGAACCAGCCTACTGTTTGCTTGTGGTTATAACAGTCCTCAAAGGCTCTGATGTGGTTATTGATTTCATTGGTTTGGTTATTATATTTCTATTAATTAGTCAGAGTTCATCTCTATAATTGCCAATTATGAAAAGGTCTTTGTTCTGTAGCGGGTTAACTACTTATCTATATAAATAAATGAAAAGCGAAGTCCTGACTGACTCATCCAACGCCCAGCCCAAACCCTTGAACCTGGAAAGCTGTAATTTTGCACAGAGATTCCCTTTATAAAGTAGACATGGAATAAGGAAGGATTTCAAGGTAGTACGTTCCTTTGGGATATTTTTCGACATCCACGCTCGCAAAGCCGCGGGCAAAAGCTAGTTATAAATATACAAAGGCAAAAGAAATTAGGATATTTACAATACCTAAAGCTTATATTATGGTAGTTAGAAATTTGTAAAAATCAGTGGTGTTGTATCCTGCGACGTTTGAGCTAGAGAAGGTTTTATTTTGATTAAGTATATTCATCTATAAAAAAATAAAATTGAAGTGTCTGTTTGTAATGTCAAAATAACAGCTTTTTACTAATGCATATGAAAGTATATACGGCACTCATAATTAAAAACAGTTTTTAAATTTTTTGTTTATCTCTCTGTCTGTTTGTTCTGGCTAATCTCCGAAGCGGCTGAACCAATTTTGACGAGATTTTCACTGGCCGATTAGCTGATTTTATAAGGAGTTACAAGCTTCTTTTATTTTGGAAAAAGAATTAGGGTTCCGTGCAAAAAAAAAAATCCATGAAATTGTGAACAAAAAGTCGGATTTGAAAAATTCTTTTTGCATTTCTTAGCCCAACTCTCGAGGATGGTTATAGGCTATTTAACATTACACTAAGATCCTTAGGACGCTTAGCGAAAACGAAGTATGGGTGAAGCCAGACGAACGTAATTTTTTGAGTTGTGAGTCGCGTAATTTCAATCGCGTAATTTCTGTTACATTTGGTTTCATACAAAAATCCTGTTTCGTTCACACGGCGACGCAAAATGAGTTGCCTGCTGACTCGTACTCAGAAATTACGCGACCCAAATTATGTAATTTCTGGCTGACTGAGTAATGAACATTTGTGAGCCTTGATTATTATCAAGGCTCACAAATGTTCTTTACTTAAGGCTTGTCCGTCGCAAAAAGCGCGGTCACTGTCGGACTGCATATAAATGAAAGAGAAGCGCCAGACACAACGCTTGCAAAATATGAAGTAATTATCGATTTACAAAAAATCTGTTGGTTAAACTTAAAAAGTAATGACAAGAAATCATTCCTTATTAGTTTGTAAAGAACCGTATAAAAACTTTTTAACAAAAAAAAAAAAACGACTTCCAAAAATCACTACAAAGTGAAAAATAACTTTGATTTCGGAAGTCGGTGTCTTTCGTTTTTTATTTACTTTCTTTTTTTTTTGCCACCGACTTCCGAAATCAAAGTTATTTTTCACTTTGTAGTGATTTTTGGAAGTCGGTTTTTTTTGTTGTTAAAAAGTTTTTATTTCTCGTTTTTTAGTATGGGTCTGTTTATAATTTGTATAAGTTACAATAGTCATGTCAATTGCTCATCACATGTTAGAAAATATTGCTTTTCCCGATGCTGGGACGTTAATTGTTGAGGAGTTCTGCTGCTAAGAACCAGGAGAACTCCTCAACAACCACTCACCACACGCATTGTGTGACGAGCGGAAATTGCTTAGCAACCATATTAAAGTAATCGAATCGCAACCCCGAGAAATATTTATCATTGAGTAGTTCCGGTAGCCATCTGTGGTCTTCATCATCAGTTCCACTTCACCAAGTGGTGCTTTCCGAGAGCAAATGCACGAGCTACTATAAAAAATACCCAAATCGCTATAGGTGAGCCTATAATATTTGAAGAGTTCCTTCGATTTCTCCAGGATCCCATCATCAGAACTGGATTTTGACAAAAATGGGACCATTTGGGAAGTATACCCTTTCCAACAAAAAAATAATTTTTCAAATCGGTTGGCAAGCGACGGAGTTATGCGCGAACAAACATAAAAAAAAAAAAAAAAAAAATACAATCATCCGAATTGAGAACCTCCTCCTTTTTTAGAAGTCGGTTAAAAATGAACACTTTTAATGAAAACTGTAGGAGTAATATGGTGACAACTCGAAAAAATAGACTGAAATAGACCTGGATTTAGGTGTTTTTTTCCTTAGTTCTACAAACTAAAATAGATTTCGGGACACATGAAATCACTTCTTATATATTGTAGATTACTGTGTATTTTTTCCTATTAGAAAAATGCTATAGTTACTGTAAAAGTTGGTTACAAAGTTACTTAGTTTCACCGTATTTTAGGAAGGAGCAGCCTTAGTTAGTATGCGGTATATATTTTCTTATTTGAATTACTGCTCACTTAAACGGTACCATTCCGTGAGCGTTTCAACAAACAAAGTCGTTTATTAACGATTTCTCGCACTTTTGACGTATGCACGAATATGTCTTCATTATTCGAAGAAATGCCCCACTGTGTTCCGTGTCGACGATAATATTTTGCACCGTTAAAATCTCACGAATAATTAATTCCCCGAACTTCAGCCGATTTATTATGTGAAAACTGGTTCATTATCCGTCGTTTTGCAACATTCAAGCTGAAATAATTACTCATTAAAAGCCATGCCAATTTGCAGGTGTCAACTGTGAACATAATTTTTATGTGTCTCGTTTTTAGGGTTCCGTACCTCAAAAGGAAAAAAAACGGAACTCTTATAGGATCACTTCGTTGTCCATCTGTCTGTCTGTCAGTCTTTTTCTCAGGAACGCGTGAAGGTTAGCTTAGATTAATATCAAATACTTTACTTGCACTTCTAAAAAAATCAAGCTTCGTCAACGCAATAAAATAATTCGGACATTTTAGGCGACATATTTTGATACTCGCAAATAAATCAAACCTATGGGTGCTTCCTGTCATCATGAAATTTGGCAAGAAGCAAGGGCTCGGAACCCTTCATTGTGCGTCGTCCGACACGCACTTGGGCGGTTTTTCTCAGTAAAGTTGTTAAATATAAGACAAATATTTTATAAATATATTATAAAATATTTTATAAAATATTTAGCACATGATCTATGTCATTAATGATTATCGTCATTGGCAGCCTAGTTATACTCACTGTTGAGGATAGTCCTCATCCTTTCTGTACTATGCTTCCCCTGGTGTATACAAATCTTGTCATTGGTTTTTGGAAAACCTCTGGTAGATACGGATATTATCGACTCATCACTTGCAAATGCAACATTATACGTATGTAGGATTATGGCCCAAACATCAGGAAAAGAACTCAGATATGGCAATACACAAATTAATTCAATCGAACAATCAGTTATCAATTTAGAAAATGTAGAAATATAGAAATGATATAAAATTAATTAAATAATTAATAATGGTAGTGAAGGCGGTCACATAGGGCAGTACTGACTGTCAGAGACAGTGTTCCACATCCAATAATCGGGTAGTACTGGCTGTCGAGAGACAGTGGTCCGTGCTCCAAGACGCATCCGTACGAAATGCTCCCCGACTCTTTTTTTTTTTTTTTGATAAGGGCGTTCTCGCAATTGGTTCCGGGAACCTTTTTTGCTTAACCGGGCGTCGGCGGGGCCAGAAGGGCCTCTCGCCCGCTCCCCGACTCTACAGCACAGCTCCTTAAAAAGGCGATCGCTAGTGGTGGGAAAACGTCACAATATTTTACTGACTGACTTCAAGTCTTTTAAGCCAAATGCGTCTGGTGCAAGTTCCACTAGCGCCATCTAGTCGCCGTCTCTCGTAGCTGCTAAACAATATGGCTGCCGTCACGTATTTATAAAATAGTTTAGTGAAAAAGTCAGCTCCTGCATAAAAATCTCTTACACTAAAATCCTTGCACCTATCACTTTCAACCAAAATGACAGCAACACGGAATGCATGCACGAAAACTACAAGATCAAGTCAATACACTTTCAAGACGTTACTCAGTAATAGTAGTCACGCCAATATAAACTACGATTAGTTACGCGATATGATGCAATGGATTCTTGTGTCATTGCCAACACAAAGATTAATGTGCGCAAATGTCACAATATTGTGGAGTCCCTCATTTTTACTGCAGTGTAAAATGTTGGACGTAACATAACATCATCAGAAGAAGGGAAAACACGACATGACGCAAAATGGAGGCTCTAAATTCTAAAACAAAGCACCTCGGGAACACGTTCAATCAATTTTAGTAGCATGACCTAATTTTGTTATTTTAGGTGGCTGCATATCTTTAAACTGATAGGCTAGGTTGACGAGGGAAATGAATTTGCAAAACTAAACTTAACTAACATCGTTGTTGAAATTAACGTGAGTATCAATGAAAATATGGACAATAACTTAAATAAATAAGCATATAATTCTCTTCCACAAATGTGCCATAAAAATGAGAAGAATATAAGATCTGCTAAATCCTTAGTGGGAGATTGGTGTCTGTACTAGGAAAACCGGTCACATAGATTACCAGCCAAAAACAGTATTTTTGTATAAAATCTTAAAGATAATATTAACAAATTATTTTAACCTTTGGTAGGAGAGCATAGTAAACAAAAACAAAGGAAGAAAAAGATAAAAAATTAAAATATATTATTGAAGATTATGGGTACCAGTGAAGTGTGTTGTGGTGAAGTGTGATAGGTGGAGTGGTGTGGTGTAGTGAGGTATAGTGAAGTGTAGTGTAGTGTGGTACTATGATCCGATATTGTATTTAGATCTTAATACCATACTAGTGGTGGATAATACAAGAGTTGCAATTATAAACAGAGCTGGATATTTAAATCACACAAATAATTCTCGCTAACATCTAACTATTTAGTCGTGGATCATAAACATTCCTCTTTGACTCACAAGACATTATAGGTAGTATCGTGCTTACAAACTAAGTAAGTAAGTAAGTAATATTTAATCCTCCAGAGTTAGAGTTCAACAACAAACTTGTTTAAATTATAAACCAGTAAAGTTAAAACAAGACGAGTTATAATGGCCATCTGTTCTGGCGATCATCAAAATGAAGATAACACAATTACCAAAGAAATAAATCATGAAAAGCTAATGATAACCGAATATGGCTTTAAAAATCGGAATATGGTGTCTTATAAAAGAACCCATTGATTTGTTTCTGAGAATCGTCTTGGAATTTAAACAATAGGTTGTAAGTGACTTGTTGGAATATAATAAATTATCTTAAACTTGATTCTGAGAAGGAATTTGAAGGTTTTGACTGCTATAAAGTTTTGTGATATGAAAATCGAAAACATTTTGATATAGTCGTCTTGTTTGTAATGATTAATTCTACAAACACTGTTATCTCTATATTAGTGTCTCTTAGCGAGTTTCACTTTCAGTTCATACTGCACTTTTCTGTTCTACTTTACCCTTAACATACTGAAAGTAAAGTCTTACTTGGGTATTCCATTTCCATTATTAATATTTATTTTCACTTTCGTTTGCAATTATTTTCACTCGGATGATTTTATTATTAGATGGTTATAATAACACTGTTCCATTTAGTTGCTCCAGACTTTCTAGTGTTATCACAATTAATAATGCTCTCGTTAAAATCGTGCCAACATTCAGTTTGCACACTCAGTTTGCACTGGCATTCTGGCATTGAATCATTTGGCATTGAAAAATGGTGCAAATAGTGTAAAAAGTGCGGAATTGAATCAGATTGGAATTTGTTTATTTTTACCTGAATACGATTTTAGAAACACTCTTTAGAAATACTAACTTGTTTCATTTTTTTCTGGTACCTATACAAGTAACAGTATTAGGATCGTGTAACATTATATGGGATAAAACCATAATAATTAAATGATTAGTCCTAAAAGCGACGAATAATTATAGGTAGGTATGTACTTAGGTACTATACCAAGAAACTAGACACATCTTTCATTAATAAGGCCTCGGAACTAAACTGTAACTAGAGTATGGTTGGAACAAGTACTCACACGGAGATAGCGCTGTGTTTACACAATGATCCATATTTACATATCCACACAACTGACAATACATAACACATGACATCACCGTCTGCATGAACTACTTTACCTCAACGTTAAGAAATTCAACATTGAAATCTTCGTAGAATATAAAATGTCTCTGGCAAAGAAAAGCGGTAAAAGCTTTTCCTCCCAAGAGTGTCTTAAAATGTTATTTTAAAGCTTTTTAGATGGGTGGATAGCAGCTATGTTTTTAGAAAGTATACTTCTACCTCTTCATTTATTATGAATGTTTTCAGCAACATCCCAAAGATCGTTGGTAAAAACCGTCTATCTACGGGATCTCGTCTATTTATGTCTCCAAGTTAGTAAATTAACCAAATTCTTTAACTTGATTAAAATTTATATGAAGATTGACCATGAATTCTAGGTCATGGTTAATCTTTGTGACATCAGACTTATCAACATTCATGTCAAAGAAAGTTTACCTACTTCAGATACCAATTCTGAAAATTCTTATTGCAATTCTTTTCTTAGTCAAAATCACGGCCAAACATCACAAAATTGAGAGCACTCAAGACATTCGACTTGAAAATAAAAATGTCGATGCAAGCCAGAAACCGGTGAGGAACGTAAGTGCACAAATATTTTACTGTTATAACATAGTTGTTATAACAGTAAAATATTTCTATTTTGCATTTTTAAATCACCCGAAAAATTGAACGACTTCGTCAGTAGCACGTTCTTGAAAAAACATTTGACGTTTTTAGTATTTAGCAGTAATTTGTTTCTTCAAAGCAATATATCTAGACTTCAATATGTATCATGTTTGTTTCGCCATTATCACAAAACGATTGTACTTAGTTTCCTTACTCAATTTACTTACAAATATCTCTTTAGGATCATCAAACTTGCTGTCAGAATCCACAGAAGTATACGGTTGTACTAATTTGGCATCATACCGCTAAAATTCCTGTACCTACCGGTTCTTGCGAATCAAGTATTGAATCGATCGATTCGACTCATTCATGCGGGCATTTCGCTGCTCAACCTCTCCGCATTTTGCATTTACTTCTTCAATTACAGACTTACTTATTTCTAATTATTGTTTTGTAAATAACAACGTGTAGGTATTTTGTTGGTAATCGAAGTTTAGAAGCAAACATGCAAATTTGTTTGTTGCACAATGACATAAATTCAGTTTCTGACAGGCCAATGCACAATTAAAGGTGGAAGCACCTTGCGAACCGTTTTTATTTAAATTCCAGCATATCTTTATAGTTTCTGATTATAATACTTGCTTGCATAATATTATGTCTTCTGAATTATTTTGCTGAAGTAAGAACGTGATATTTATGATAACAAGACTATGAATATGAATATCAACGACATGTGCCGAAAATATCAAGGAGTCGGAAATAGAAGAACTTAGCTTTATTGAGGCAGTACCTACTTATGTAAAATTTAATTAAAGTTTTACCTACCGAAATATGGAAACCACGTGTGAAGCGAAATTGTATATTAAATATGATATCGGAATCACTTTTACAAGTCAAATAAAAAAAATTGCTTGCAAAGAATTGTTCCTTGTAAAAATACAAGAAGTGTAATAATATTAATAAAGGCTCTCCGCCACATGTGCGTTATTATCGGTCGATAATATCGGATGCTGATACAGTATGCCTCCTAATGCAAAATGTTCTAAGAACTCATATCGGAAATTCGGCATATCGCAGGACGGGGGAACGCAAGCGTCCTACTTCTATTGCGTCGTTCATATTGTTAAATTCGTGGCGGTCCTTATGCAAAATGTACTGAAAACAGATATCGTAATAACATATCTGATATCATCGATCGATAATAACGCGCCTGTGGGAGATAGCCTTAATTCTCTACTAGAGTCTAGCTAGAGTTTCAATTTGAATCTCACAAGATTCAGAGCAAATTAACCAAAACTAAGATTTTTATTATCAATCGCCTCTTTGCAGTCCTCTACCGGTTAAAGGTCTTCAAAAAGAAACAGATTCCATTTCTCACAACGCATTCCTTCATCTTTTGAAGGTATCCTTCCTCAACAACTGCCACTTATAGATAATGCGAGTCTACCACGCCGAACATCTCCATCGCCACAATAGTAAGGAAAGAATCAAAGATAATGCTTGTCATATTTGTTTATACAAGCTCCATTACTCCTTGAATCTTTCACCAAGTTGTCTGTAACAGGTGGTCTCGTCGGTAACTTGTTGTTAGCAGCTCTTGGTTATGCTAATAGCTGCCGATTTGTTCAATAAACATCGTTATGTTCATCGTTTTTGCATGTTTTAATGATATTTAATTGGTATTGTTTTTAGTTCTAATTGTTCTAAGATTTATTAAAGGAATACATGGTTTTCTGTGTCAATTTTGTTATTTTTGAATAGTTAAATATATTTTCATGACTGAAAATGTTCAGTATTTTAATGTTTCAGATTACTATTACAACTGCGATGAATTCTAATTTTCTTTATCGGAAAAACTGTAGGAAATATGAAACTACAACGAATTTCAGGTAGCCATATTCAGCGAATTATGAATGAAACTTCTATTTTATTTTATCAGAAAACAATCTACTTAAACTAAATTTACAATAATTTCAAGCATAAATTAAAAACAAATGTAAATTCCTTCTTAAGCGTGGACTTAACACACAAAACGTCCGATAACTTGCGGATTAGTGCCGGTTTATTTACCTTAGCAACGCCGAACCTGCCGATAGCACAGCACGGTAACACTAATGTAGCACAATCAGTTGGAAAACTAGGGAACTGAGTCGAAAAATTGTTCGCGAATTTGTTGGATGGTGTTTGTGTCGGGAAGTGTAAGACGGAGCGTGTAGGCACGTGTTCGCGGCGCGGTTGGGTGCTGTCGACTGTCAGTTCCAGCCGCGCCGACCGCCGATGTGCCGCGTGGCCGCGAGCTATCCCATGAAATCGCTTTCCACTTCAGGCCATCATCGTTGTCCCAGTGGGCTGCGTGTGTATCAGCTGTTGCGTTTTTTAATGAGAAATTGTATCGATGTATCGATCTTTATTTTGGGCAGTGCAGTTGTAAAAATGTGCCTTGAGCTATGAGAGCACTTATAAAATACTAACAAAACTACACCAACATCAACCTCATCTACAATACTAACATCGATATAAAACAAAACTTAATCGACACACTGTAATCAGTAGATGATAAGATAGAATACAATCAGTTATTAGGTTTTTTCAGATAGCAAGCATCAGCTGATTCCCATATTATGTTAGAAACGTATAAATTCAGGCTTATGAAATATTTCTCTAAACCAACACTTTCTGCGAATCTTTTCCTACACAGGAAGCGGAAAGTAACGTAGGTATTTACAAACCTTTGAAAATTTTGAATTTAAATGATCATTTATTTTCTTTTTGAACAAGAAGTAAAAACCGCAAATTTTCCTGAAAGGCACAAATATTATTTAGAGCCGAACTTCATCCCTGAAAATTAAAGCATGAAAATGGATGCGACGTATGAAAACTGAATGACAATAACAACAATTTGGGAAAGTCTTTTATCGGACTGCGAAAGGTGACAGGGACGAGTTGATTGATTGACTATGAGCTTTGGGCGCAAATGGATCACCAAGATTTATATTCCTGCAGGAGAAGGAGAGACAGCAATTAAATTTAAATTAAACTGTTAACGTAATGGGAATAGGTCACCAAATTAATGCAGATTCTCTGTACATATATGACAGGTTTTGAATGCTTCCTTGTTCTCGAGAAGACTTTCCGAATCTCAGTGGTACGACCCAATTAGGCTTGTTTGATCATCTTTAATGAATGAATTAACTAACTTTACGATGTAAAAAAATCTAATTACTTACCAGAACTTCCATACGTCATACCTAAGCCTTGACAAAGGTATTTAATAATCAGATAAGACTATTTATTAGCGGGCAGACGCTATATTTGATGTAACATATGTATGGCCCTATACAAGGTCGACCTTATCTGAGCTTATTATATCAAACCCCTTTATTTCAATTAGAATTTTACCTGCCTTTTCCCAACTTTGTTGGGGTCGGCTCCCAGTCTAACCGGATGCAGCTGAATACCATTATTTTATATGGAGCGACTGCCTATCTGACATCCACAACCCAGTCACTGGGTAATACGATACTCCTTGGTAAGACTGGTTGTCAGACTTTCGGGCTTCTGACGACCCGTAACGACTGTCAAAGATCCATGAACGACAGCCGAGACCAACGGCTTAACGTGCTTTCCGAGGCACGGAGGAGTCTCGATATGTAAAGATGTTCACCCACAGCTATATATGATAAGGGTAGCTTAACCTGATGGATCGGCCCTTGCGGCTGTTATTACTTAGCCAAGCCTGAAATACAGATATCAAGTTAAAAATAGGCCATACTTTGCCATTGGTAGTTGTCAAAGAGTTGACTAGGTACGGGACACGCGATACTGTAAAGAAGATGACGCCATCAACGTTTTCGTGTCTGCAATAACAACAATAGCCATCGCCGATCCGCCTGCCAAATTAAGTTTAGTAGTTACGAGTTTGTGACAGTTTTCCTTCGAAGTTGACTGGAAGGTTTGTTTTCAGCAGCGAGTGTTGTTATAACTAAGAAACCAAGAAGACCAACCTCGTGGCGCTTCCTATCTACCTGGGGTACATTAGTCCACGCGTCTCCATCTTTCGTCCGATCCAGACTGTCCCTAAGCCGAGGCCCGTACCCCACAAGGAGTGCCCGTAGCGAGTGGTCGCTTAGTTTTTAAGTTTTATCAATAACAATCAACACACAGTAGGAATCGGTTTCATTTTGATAGTGCAACAATATTCAAGCTATAGAGGCATGAGGAACAGGGTGTAAAGTTCACTCATCCTCCATAGAAAAAGGAGGATCCTCCGACCAGACGTGTGTTTTGTCTGGTGGGCAACTGCCCGTCTGGTCGGAGGATCCTCCCTTTTCTATGGAGGATGAGTGAACTTTACACCCTGTTCCTCATGCCTCTATAGCTTCATATGTTCGAAAAATTTGTCGGCTCAACAACGTAAATAACGCAATGTATATTGTTGAACTATCAAAATGAAACCGATTCCTACTGTGTGTTACGCAAAAGATGATTATTATGTTGTGCTGGCTGGAGGGGCACCCACAGGGAAGTTCGGTTAAGCAGCCGACAACCTCCTAGGTTAAACTGCGAAATCAAAAACAAAAACAGCGTCTCCGTCTTTTCACTTATCTATCCAACTTTGCTTAACCCCATAGATTGATTAAGCCGTAGAGCTATTTAAACTTAGTCAGAATAAATTATAAGCGTTCAGCCAAAGGCAGCCTCAGTCACCAAGGTAAACAAATATAATAATAAATCCGTCAGGCACAATCTCTATGATACTCACTGTGTCATCTCACAAGCGTCTCGAACGATGGATGGTCTCCATTCGACCTGAATATTTTCACAAAAATTGGGCCAACACTTGCCAAGTGCCAACTCATGAATGAGTAATTTTTAATTTCAGTATGATTTCCTAATTATACTTTTATTAGTAATCGCGTGTAAAAGTGCTGAAAATTTCTTTGAAGCGGACGGAAAGTGAATTGGTGTGTTATTTCGTATTCTACATTACGTGGAAGAGGCTTTTAATACCTACTAATTATGACGAATGATATCTATAAATATAAAAATGAATTTCTATTTACCTTGGTCACGTCTTAACTTAAGAACAGCTTCACCGATTTGAATATTTTTTTTTGTTTTGTTCTCCTCTTTACTGGGGTGGTTTAAAAGAAAAAAAAATAGGTAAAAAAAGATATTTAAATTTTGACAGGACAACGTTACGGGTTAGCTAGTTACTTAATAAAATTGGCAGTTTCTGTTGCATTTTTTTTTTTTTTGTTTAAAGGGAAGAAAGTTTTAGCATTTTAATAATAGGTATTATGCTAAATCATTAATCTCCCCCAGCCTAAAAGTTATTTACAACAAATCATCATCATCATCTGCCTAGCCTTTTCCCAACTGTGTTGGGGTTGGCTTCCAGTCAGAGCTGAATACCAGTATTGTACATGGATCGACTGCCTATCTGACCTCCACAATCCATTTACAACGATATCTCCTCTAAAACACGAAGCGCAATTCTTATTGTGATTTCCAATAAGTTGGTTAGTTACAAGAACTATTTGTGTACGTACATATTTTTTTAACCCGGATCTCTCTTCCATTTGGAAACATACTATCAAAAGTGCAAGAAGAAATCACTCCACGTATTAGATCGTCTACAAGACCATCAATATCTTTCAACACTTACGAATTCACGATGTTACGATTTATACTTACACTGTGTATTTTGTTTTTAGCTAAGTATACTAGTTTCATAAATAACGTTAAAGAAAGTTTTGCAACGCTGTTCTCTTGCAATCTGTCAAAATATTTTGATTGAATCATATTATTTGCCATCGACCGGAGCAGCGCAATCCAAGACTGTCAGTCCATTGCAGTGGACTAACAGTCTTGGATTCGATGCCAGACAGGCAAGCACTTCATTATCATATCAAAATTAATCATAATCATAACTAATAGGTTTGATGTTCTGTATCACACCCTGAAAGACGAGGATGCCTAACGAAACGTTGTATACAACGTGTTCCTTTTGATAGCTCATAACTTAGGGTATTAATGAGACTATCATTTTGAACAACTTTTAGTATCGGACCAAACCTGAAATCGCGAAAAAAAATGAGCAGTTTTCTAATATGTTCGCATAACTCCACAAAATATAGGGAACTGCTGATTTTTTCGCGATTTCAGGTTTGTTCCCATAGTAAAAGTTGTTCAAAATGATGGCCTCGCTAATACCCTAGTATAAATGTAAAATACCGTCATCCAATGGCGATTGCGGGCTGACAGTACTTGTGAACCTATGGGGGTTCAGTTAACGTTCGAGTACATATTGATGCGGTATCATGCGACACTCAAGGGGAATGCATTATTCGCTACAGTTTGTACAAGTGTAGCTGGCTTATCACTAGCTTTACGTTGCAAGCGATACTATCGCACCTCATAACTGTTTGGAAGTAACTTAACACTGAAAACGTTTGAACACGACACCGATAAAACACAACACGTAAGATAATGGGAAGCTTGGGTTTGCCCCCAGTATTGTTTGTATGTACCCCAGTATTGTGGGCTGCATCAATTGGGTACCCCAGTGGTAGGTATTAAAATTTTAATACAATTTTAATACACATAATTACGTACAGAGTTCCAAAGATAAGGGGTAAAGCGTAAATAGTACTTTTAGCCCCCACAGCTCTGGAACTACAGACTATGATTCAAGACCTAAGCACGGCAAGCCTCAAGATTGGACTCGCGTTGAATCGGTCTAAAACAAAAGTCATGAGCAACAGCACTAAGCGTAGGATCGAGGTAGATGGCCAATTGGAACCTTGCACCAAGTTTCTGACGTTTCATGCTCAATGCAGGTTTATATGAAATAAAATATTTGTTTTTTTTTTTTTTTTTTGATTTTGATGGGCAGGAAATACATTATGTCGAGGAGTACATCTACTAGGGCCAGTTAGTTGCATTCGAAAACAGGCAAGTACAGGAAAAAGAACGCCGCATCGGAAATACCAAAAAAAAATCTACTGGTCCATGAAGACGCTAATGAAGGGCCATCTAGCGATCTCCCTGAAGCGAAAACTCATCGTCCGAGTAAGTCCAAGTCGTGTAAATTGCTTAAGTTCTACGAAACACCACGCTGCGCTTCAAAACGGGGATCCTAGACGTAAGCAAAAAGGCTGCCAAAATGGGATCTAAAATGGGATCGGACGTGTCATATCAGTTGCATGCATAGCTACAACTGGGCATAATAGTCTCCACACGGTGGCTGCCTGAGGATGGACGGCGCCACCGAGGCCGGCCCAGGAAGAGGTGGCGAGACAACCTGGACGCGTCCCGCAAGGGTTGGATCAAGGTGGCCCTGGAAAAGGATGCTTGGAAGGAATCACAAAATCTGAAAAATCTACTATCGAAAAATACTGAGATTTTTTAAATCCAGCCGCAAAGCTGTGAGGAGCCTAAAAATCCTAAATTCTCAGGACAAATTCTGTGGTATGGTAACACCGTGGGGAAATCGGACATACTAATCTCACCGCAGCATATGCCACCGTCTGCTGCATACACCACCATCTATTTCTGATGATGATCTCTTTAATAATACACTTAAGGTTCCTATTAAAAGGCTGCATTATAAACCTAACATGCCTATTGTCTTCCGTCATCACACGTGTCAATTATCAATTAATCAGAATAACCACGACATTTAATTCCACATAATTAACACCAATGTAACCACAATGCATCACTCCTTGACTTCATCACTTCAAATAGCTGATCACCTCCAGAATTAGGTTACTATCAACTACATTTTATGCAAGGTCGCTGACTAAGAAATGCAACTGAGCGCAATATTTATGGACCAAGAGTAGGTTTATTTGGGTTCCAATAACAATGGTTACGTGTGATGCAACGAAACGTTTCATTTACGACCCGTGTGAGTGCAGGCGCCTGACGGTGGCTATGAATATAGGTGGACATTTTTTTCGCGGATGTCAAAAATATGTCAGGTTGCATATTGATTTATCTTGAACTACCATACCTCTGCTTCACACGGACGCAATGGCAACATGCCATTACATTTACATTTCTATGCTATATACACATTACCTTCCGGAATAAATGCTCTAAATGATGATGAAAACTGTACCAATATCTATTGTGTAGCTTAGAATATCTAAGCTGTCACACAAACAGACGAATAGCGACTTTGTTTCATACTATGTACAGATTTAGAAGAATAAATAAATGTTAAATTAGTTAGAATTTTACAAGAGATTTGCTAATATTTTGCAAAGCAAATAATACCATTATTTCATGTCTTTTTACAGCTTAAAAATAAGGAATAATAAACGGAGAAAGTGCAAATATTTTGTCTTCAATAGACAGACGATAAATAAATTATTCTGAAACTAGCAAAAAAATTAAATGACAACTATTATTTAAATTACGCACATAATAAATCTTTCTTTGACTTTCTCAATTGATGTTTTCAATACATTACTTACCTTCTTGGATATGCTTACAACAGGTAATTATACTTCGGGTCTCAACCGAAGACGATTACAAATTTACTTGCAGCAGTACATGATAATGTGGCGTCTTTATCACACTTTTAGATACACATAAAAAAAATAAAAAGTAAGGAAACAAAACTATGACGTAGTGTCCTGTCTCGCTCCCACTCCCAGCACACGGCGCGGTGCTGTGGCTCCCGCGCTTTATTCATTACGTGTTTTTGTGTTGTCGGAGTCACACTGCTTAAAATCATTATCTTATACACAGTTTATTTTATTTTTTGTTTTAGTTTGTTATAGGAACATTAAAGTTTAAAATGAGAAAACGAAAGCGTTCGCGATCTAAGGATAGGTAGTGATGATTATTATCGTAGTTTGCGGAAAAAGGTTCAAAAACTCGGGCGTACACTGCAAAGATACGGATGAACTAATTCGTCATCTTCGGAACGTTCTTATTTTGAAAGTATATGGCTATGAAGGAGCAAAATGATGTTGGATGTCTGGACGAACAAGGTATTTATTTGCCTAGTTATATATTATTAATCATTAGTGTTACTGGTGTTACTGCTTAGTTCTACTTTCCTTCAACGCATTTTTATAATGAATCTTGTCGGTGTACCCTCATTTAATAACTTATGGGAAAAGGTATAATTCATTATGATGTTATTATTAGGCCTGTATTCCCTAAAGGGGCAGGCAGAACTGTGTAGTATAGGTACCTACTCAGATTCCCGATGGAAAAAGAAAATGCCCGACTTGGGAATGGAAACCAAGATCAGTCGTTGGTAGCCTTGCAGAATTATTATGACGCTATTATTATTATTGTGTTATTATTATGATTATAATGAAATGGTAATTAATATAAACCCGTCTCCACGTATATCGTGTTGAGGTAACACAGATTTATCTAACCTCCATGTGAATCATGTTGAGATCCTAAATGTCTTGCTCCGCGTAAATCGCGTTGAGCTTCGTAGACATTAAATTCCTACGACGACGATGCTCATTTACAGGTGAAGAAATCCCGAGCAAGGAAGTGAATTTGAGGGAATCATATATAATTTTTACTCCTGTCTCCACGTATATCGTGTTGAGGTAACACAGATTTATCTAACCTCCATGTGAATCATGTTGAGATCCTAATTGTCTTGCTCCGCGTAAATCGCGTTGAGGTTCGTAGACATTAAATTCCTACGACGATGCTCATTTACAGGTGAAGAAATCCCGAGCAAGGAAGTCAATTTGAGGAAATCATATATAACTTTTACTCCTGTCTCCACGTATATCGTGTTGAGGTAACACAGATTTATCTAACCTCCATGTGAATCATGTTGAGATCCTAATTGTCTTGCTCCGCGTAAATCGCGTTGAGGTTCGTAGACATTAAATTTCTACGACGATGCTCATTTACAGGTGAAGAAATCCCGAGCAAGGAAGTCAATTTGAGGGAATCATATATAACTTTTACTCCTGTCTCCACGTATATCGTGTTGAGGTAACACAGATTTATCTAACCTCCATGTGAATCATGTTGAGATCTTAACTGTCTTGCTCCGCGTAAATCGCGTTGAGGTTCGTAGACACTAAATTCCTACGACGATGCTCATTTACAGCAAGTCAATTTCAGGGAATCATATTATGTATGTACAGGACGCACTGGCACTCTCGAAACCGATTGTACCGCCTGCTGCAAGGAAGCGATAACTTTGGTGGCCACTGAGGCAGTGAAAACTGAAGAGGTATAGTCCTTATTCGGGCTTTGTTCGCTTGTAAAGACACGCTCCCACAAGCACAGGAAATTCTAAAAGCATTAAGTGACACTGGACAACTACCATGTGTCTGTAATTACAGTGTCACAGTCGAGGCGATACCCCGTAACTAACAATTTGAATAAGGAGACACGAGAAATTGTGAAGAGCACAAAGATCGATCAATACTTATTCGGTTCCAACCTTTCTGAACATCTCAAATCAGCAAAAGCGATTTCTAAATCTGGTCTGGAGACGAAGACTACTCAGCGTGCTCCGTATAAGCCTCCAACAACACAATACCCAAGAGAGGCTTTAAACGCGAGGGGGGGGTTCCGCGAGCAGCAGCCGGCCAGCCGCGTTGGAACCCCGCCCTACGGAGGCCAGCAGCAGCACCGCGGGATCACCACCCAGACTCGTACCGCCAGACGACGACCACCTCGGCGTGCCATAGGACCAGGGGACGCTGACATCATTAGCCAAGGTAGCACTCGCTTGTAGAGTGAAATACTTTTTTCATAATTGCTGTCGTATTACCAGTGATCCTATATTACCTATTATCTTGGATACGAGACTATACGTAGTAGGTATACCGTTGAACCTATTCCTCCCCGATATTTCCGTAAATCGATGTCGAAATGCAAGATTTTACTATAGATAATTGTATCACAGGATTATTAAAATCAAAGTTACAACAACCTGTGAGCCCGGCGAGGGACAATTTATGTCACCCATATTATTTACATTACCAAAAGCTAACGGCATACATCGCTTTATTTGGAACCATAGAGACCTCAACAGAACAGCATTATGGTTATTAGATAAAAATAATTTCATGGCAACTTTAGATTTAAAAGACGCCTACTTTTTAATAAGTACCTATAAATAAGTACTCATGAAAGGAAGAAATTATGTTTTGAATTGAGATCACATCTCACCTTTGTTCTATGTACCCATTTGTGTTTACCAAACTGTTAAAATCTGTTCTACAGTATCTACATGGTAGAGGTTTGATTTCAGTTACGAATTTCTTAGATGATTTTCTATAAATTGGACAATCATTATGATGAACGGTTCTACAATATTAACATGACACAGAATCTTTTACAATATTTAGGTTTTGTAATAGAATTCAAGTAACGCCAAAATGTGATTTTTTAGGATTTATTTTCAATACCGTAGAAAGGAACTCGTGCTGGCTAGTCGATCAAAGATTCAGCTATGCTTCATGCGATTGGTTCGTGGATGGGTGACCATCCGATATACCGAGACCCCTTCGTGCCTCGGAAAGCACGTTAAGCCGTTGGTATCGGCTGTCATTCGCAGATGGTTGACAGTCGTTACGGGTAGGTAGTTAGAAGCCCAAAAGTCTGACAACCAGTCTTACCAAGGGGTATAATATTAACCAGTAACTGGGTTGTGGAGGTCAGATAGGAAGTCGTTCCTTGTAAAATACTGATATTCGGCTGCATCCGGTTAGACTGGAAGCCTACCCCAACATGTTGGGAAAAGGTTAGGCTAGGAGATATCACTATTTATCTTCCTGAAGAGAAAAAACATCGTATATTTTAGACAAAATTATAGAATTTTTAAATTTAAATAAGTATTCAATCAGGTACTTTGCTGAATTCATAGGCCTACTGACGTCTACATGCCTTGCCATCGGTTACGGATGAATTATACAAAATTATTTGAAAAGGAAAAATTTCTAGCTCTGGGTAACTGTAACGACTATAACAGGATAATGACACTGTCAAATTCATTGTAACAAGACTTTCATTGATGGATAAATAATATTAAAAACTCAGATTTTGTACTCGTAATAATGATTATTGTGTAGAAATATAAAGCGATGCATCAATTACTCACAGCTTGCGGTAATAAAGGTTCACACAGAAATTGGATTGTTTAAAAATATTCGCTTCTAAACTTCGAAATTGCAATATAGCTACGGTTGAGAATCGATAACATAACGACGATCAGCTACATGGATCGAACAGGGGTATACAACACATCCAATTAATTGAAATAGCCTGGAATATTTGGACTTCTTTGAACTTAGGAAAATTCATATATTTGTTTGGTATGTTAAATCTTTGGATAATATTATTGCTTATTGGGAATCACATAAAATTAATGTGGATACATAATGGGAGCTAGCTGAGTATGCATTCTTGGAAATCACAAATAAATTGGATGTACCCAATTTTGACCAATAGGTCAAAATTGGGTACTTGGGTAATTGGGTGAGCAAATATGCTAGCTCACAAAACTATCAATGTTTGGACATTGATAGTTTTGATACGCCTCATGAAAACTCGAACCCCATTCTGAAATGTAGATGCTTTCACCTTCAACTGGAAAGACCTTTCCTTCTACGGTTTTCCTCCGGTCGGCATTATAACCAGTTAGTATACGTAGACGGATAGGTGTAACACTTGAATGTTTGTCACTATTTCTCTATTAGCAATAGCTTCTGCGCAAAAGATGTAGACACTATTTAATTAAATTAAAAAATATGAGTACAATGATAATATGATTGTAATTAAAATATATGACTTATTTAAAACCTCGAGACCTGGAACCTTCCAACCACTAATCAGAATCTACCCTTTATTCGCAAAAATTGATGCATATTTCCAGCTACCGCTGTTCAAGCTTATAAGTATTGATAAAACTGCATCCTTACGTCACAATCAATTAAACGACCACCTGTTCATTAGCCTTCGAAGACCTCATAAAACCCACCACACCCACACCTCATAGGTACTTACCTATTTTCGAAAACACTAGCTTACTGAGTAAAAAAGTTTTAGAAGATAGCGGCATTGACATATTGATATTCGGAGCCCACAGTACTCATCACATCTCCACGTCAGCCACCCACAGACTGGGTGTAAACCTGCAAGTGGTACGGAAGGCCACAGGTTGGAGTAATACCACTAAAATAATACTTCTAATGTCTTCTTAAAATAATAAATCAGAGAAGTTATTCATATTGAATGATCTTTAATTACCTGTACTGAGACACAACATATTATCATAACATCACGCCTGGGTCTCCCCGAAGGACTTGGCAGAGGCGTACCTATAGTACACTCACATTTTATCATGTAATAGGGCATGAGCCTTTTTATTACCTTTCAACTGGACATAAATCCAGACTCCAGAAGCAGAAACTAAAGTAAAGTATAATCATGTAAATCTATCGAAATTACTGTTTTTGTAAAAAATAGGATAAATGTCACTGGATGTAGCAAGCAATTGAAATCTGATTAATCAGTAGAAGAATATTTAGATATTTAATTATTGTGATAACCTGAATGATTAGTAAAAGGAATCACAATACCTATTGAAATGTTTGCTTTCCCTTTTTTGTGATGATACTTACTCTAAACATCTGCAAGTAAATTTGTAATCGTCTTCGGTTGAGACCCGAAGTATAATTAAGAATCAAACGAACTTACCTAGTGAAGTTTGATTCCAATTATGCGAGGGTCTCAACCGAAGACGATTACAATCCCACCCAACCCTACGAGAACCCCTACAGACAAAAAAGAAAAGACAAAAATATGTAAACAGCTAGAAGCTTTCTCTAAAATTAATGAATAAAGCGCGGGAGCCACAGCACCGCGCCGTGTGCTGGGAGTGGGAGCGAGACAGGACACTACGTCATAGTTTTGTTTCCTTACTTTTTTTTTTTTTTTATGTGTATCTAAAAGTGTGATAAAGACGCCACATTATCATGTACTGCTGCAAGTAAATTTGTAATCGTCTTCGGTTGAGACCCTCGCATAATTGGAATCAAACTTCACTAGGTAAGTTCGTTTGATTCTTAATTATTATGAATGATTACGGTTAGGTTAGGTTAGGCACCTACAACAGTACATACCTATACTCGATACTCGTACCTACAGAAATAATATCACATATAGCGTCGTCTCTAGAAAAATGTCACACAGAGTACGCCTATAATTTTTCTGCTTCTATTTTAATCATTCCTTGCAGTTTTTAAGGATGTAATCATTGATGCCCAGATATTACAGACAAAACGCGTTGTTACCCTAGCCTCGCGAACTTACGTCAGAATTAAAATAAAACTGTTATATGTTACGACGGCTCTTTGATGCCGCCGCAATTGTCGCTGGGGTGGTAGTACCCGTGGGGTAGCATTAACAGCGGATTTTTTCGCACATTGTCTCGCATCAAGCAGTGAAATGCTAATTCAGCACGTCCCACTCAGGCGGAGACGAATACCTAGAATTAGCGCATTTCCAGGCGTTAAACACAGACACGGTAAATGCTAGTATTCCGAAGCATTTACGCGGAATTAGCATTTACTAGCATTTACGTGTGTTTAACGCCTGGAAATGACTCTATCGTCTCCGCCTGAGGGGACGTACTGAAGTAGCATTTTTATGTACGCGTCCAGGACCGACGACATTAGAATGGTGGTTTATGGGACAGACTGGATGCAGAAAGCGGCGGATAGGGTGTTGTGTCGCAACCTGCGAGAAGCCTCTATGTTCAGCAGTGTATTGCGATAGGCTGAATCGAAGCAGTCTTGAAATTCTGTGTAAATTAAGCAGTTAATTTCTAAAGAATTAGTATAGTAGTATAGTACGGTATAATTTCCCGATAGAGGATGAATATCTAACTGAATCTGCTTTTAAATAACTTTTCTGAAGCGTACGATGTATTCAGCCTTTTTCAGTATAGTAACCATACTGAAAAAGGCTGAATACATCGTACGCTTCAGAAAAGTTATTGATCCTACGCTTAGTGCTGTTGCTCATGACTTTTGTTTTAGACCGATTCAACGCGAGTCCAATCTTGAGGCTTGCCGTGCTTAGGTCTTGAATCATAGTCTGTAGTTCCAGAGCTGTGGGGGCTAAAAGTACTATTTACGCTTTACCCCTTATCTTTGGAACTCTGTACGTAATTACGTGTATTAAATTTTTTTTTAAATTTAAATACCTACGACTGGGGTACCCAATTGATGCAGCCCACAATCCTGGGGTACGTACAAACAATACTGGGGGCAAACCCAAGCTTCCCATTATCTTACGTGTTGTGTTTTATCCATGTATTGTAAATTTGTAATAAGTATGTTAATGTAAACAACTATAAAATATCGTTCTTAAATTTTTCTACTATTGGTTTATTCATACTGGCACACTACTACATATTTTATACTTAGGTACTTTATTTTATTTTATATATATATTTTTTTTTAATTTTTAACTTTTAGTAAAAGCAGCTTCTGTCCAATGTCCTTTTTTCTTTAAATGTTATGTACACCTATAATGTACACCACATTAGCAGTAGCACCTTTATTAAATTCTCTTGTAAATCAATATTGAATGTATAATGCAGTTGCTGTTCTTTAATAAATAAATAAATAAAATATTCTTACAACGCTATCAGTGAAACCCCACGTCAGACGCAACTATAATAAATTAATAACATCCACATCGACGGCGACGGGTCGATGTCGCCCACAGACGTAAATAAAACATTTTTTGACAATCATTCTCTGGACACCCGACACTTGACAATTTTAAATATTTATTTGTTTCAATATTCATTTATGTTAGTTGTATGCTTGATTCAAATAGAGTACTTGCATATTTGTTTTGACCAGGAATATTTTGAATGGATCAAAAATAATTGGCTGGGTGAGGATACGCTCTTATGTGTATGGGAAGGAAGTAAGAATGGATCAAGTTTAGTGAACACTATAAACAAGAGGATGAGCTACGGTGGCTGTGTTTTTGTAGTGCTCTTCGAGGGTATTACTTAGTTCATGGCTGAATTCAAATCCCGTTTATGATATAATGTAAGGTCCAAACACATTTGATTTTGCTTACTTAGTAAACAACACAATTAGGCGGCACCCTTTGCAGAACTATCCAATAAAAAGAAAGTTCTCACAACTTAATGTTCTACCAAGTTATCTAAAAGCTACATGCTTTTTATTGTCTTCCCACTTCAACGGCTGTAAAAAAAATATATATATTGTTTTTTTACTAAACTGCGGTGAATCCATAGAAATATAAAAAACCGGTCAAGAGCGAGTCGGACTCGCTCACCGAGGGTTCCGTACCATCATTTATATTTAATTTTTATTGAAGATTTTTGAAAAAGTGTGCTATTTAGAGACATCGTTATATTTTTCCTGTAATTTTTATATAATCTTCTATCACATAGAATAATTTCTGTTTTTCTCTACGCAAACTTCGGAGATATTGTCGGTATTTTTTTATATTTTTCACCAAAAGTCGAAAACTGTGCAGCCTATGAAAAAAATGTTTGAAAATGTGCAAACAGCAGCGTTCCTTCATATGATACCCCCACATGCCCTAGTAGTAGCCCCACTTCGAATTTTTAAGACCCCATTTAACAGCCTAGCTATTGGAAGTAGCGCTCGGTGGCCGTTGCCGCGGCACCACTCGCTCCGCTCGTGCGTGTTTGGATAACAGTTCTAACCTAACCCATTTGGTCGGGGTGCCCTGGCTTGATAAACTGGTTTGACCTGAAATCGGGTTTGGCCGGTAACAGATAATTAATTACCAACTAATGCGTTCCGAAAACAATGATGTCCCACACATTCACAACAAAACAGTCCACAGTCTTTTCTTTAACGAAGTTCCTTACCTCACGTTATACTCTGCAGTTCTGCACACACTTGGCGAATGAGAGCTACACCGTGTAGAGTGTAGTGAGAGCAAAAGTGTAACGGTACGCGTACACCTAAAACCGATATCGGCCGATCTTTACTCGGCCGTCTTCGCCCAAACTCGGCCGATCAAATCAAACGTATGTAAATGAAAGGGAGCGCGTACACTACTACAACCGCCATCGTCCGATGACGGCCGACAACGGCCGATCAATCCAAACTTGTTGGGATATCTCACCAGTCTGCCGGCGCGGCGTTTGAAGCGCAAATTGAGTGTATTTATAGTTTAATTTAATCATTCTGTCTTTCTTCATTCATCATTCATTCTTCTCAACCGTACCGTGCACATGCACGTCCGAGTTACTCATCCGAGTAGTTCTGTCCGCCATCGCCCGACAAAATCGGTTTTGGTGTAACCGTACCGTAACAGTTTGACCAATTCTAATTTGCAAAAGCGAAAGGAACTTCGTTCCAACCGGGTGTCCCACGACACCTCCACTTTTTTTATTTAGGAACCATTTGCTCAGTACGTAACGTTCCCTATGACAGTTTCACCGTAAGTTTTTCTTTTGGATTCGGATGTCCCTATTCCCTACACCTGTCCCAGTTCAAAAAAATAGGCTGTCCCTGTAGTCAGAATGGTCCAAAATATAATCTAGCAGGGATTCCCAAACTATTTTGGGCCAGAGACCCCTTTTCCAAAATGAACTGATACCTCAGACCCCCTTGGCCAAATTACTTTAAAAATCCTATCTCTAGTTTTTGAAAACGCGCCTGAAAGACTTGTACGCTCGAACACCATTATCTTTTTCGTTTATTTCGACCACTTTGGGAATCCCTGATCTAGAGCAACCAAGCTATACATGTTCAGGACAAAACTGTTAAATACTCGAGTCTTAAACAGTTTGTGTTCCATCTTAGGCAAGAAATAGAACTTGCGTCACAGACCTGATAAGTCCAGTATTATTCTGGTTACTAAGTTTCACTTTTACGATTACCATCGTCAGATTAACGACAGTGATATTAACTAGACGTGACTCCTGTGCAGAATCAGTCCTAGATTCGCATTACAGCTACACTATAAAAACAACATGCACAGTGATACCGGTGTCACCACATAGAAGGAAAAACAGCAGAAAACCGACTCCATACAATAGGGATGAAGCCTGGGTAAAAATAAAGAAATTCTACTTAGTCCGTCAGTCAGATAATAAAAAATATTAGACACGTATTTTTTGTTCTTTATAATAAAAATACTTAGATAAACGCATTGAAGTTGGGGCGTGGGGGCTCGCTACATCACAACTATAACAAACTATATTATAATGATTATAGAATCTAGCAAGGAGTGACGTCATGCCACATAACTCAATGTATCGCCGTAATCTCGTAATCAAACGGACAAAAATATTTTTTAGTCATCATCCCTTTTACAATGTGCAAAAATTAAAAAAAAAATATCAAAGTTAAAAGTGCCTGTTGTGTGTGTTCTGGTACGTCCTGAACGGTTTCATCACTACATAGTATAAAACAAAGTCGCTTCCCGCAGTCTGTCTGTCCCTATGTATGCTTAGATCTTTAGTAAAACTACGCAACGTATTTTGATGCGGTTTTTTTTAATAGATAGAGTGATTCAAGAGTAAGGTTTTTATGTGATAAACGCGGGCGAAGCCGCGGGCAAAAGCTAGTTGAAAATAAATGCTTTTACATTTTTTTTTCTATGAAACCAATTAAAGTCACTTTTCAATTGTCAATCAGTCAGAAAGATTAAGTAGCTCCTAAGGAGAAGAACGGGAAAAAAACTCCACGGATATAATATAACAGCTATTACCTGCGGCTTCGCCCGCGCATGTATTATACGTATAAACCTTCCTCTTGAATCCCTCTATCTATTAAAAAAAACCGAATCAAAATCCCTTGCGAAGTTTTAAAGATCTAAGCATACAGGACAGACAGACAGCGGGAAGCGACTTTGTTTTATACTATGTAGTGATTATGTACTGGCAAACATTTATTTTGAAGAGAGTGCAAATGCATGAAAAACCAGATAGGTACAGACGCCAGCACATCAAGCTACTACAATCTGTTTTCTTTAATAGATTTTCATCTTTATCGCTAAAGCATTAGTTTCAGGGTTGATTGGGAAAATTTTACAGTTTCGGGTGGCTTGACCTGAGCTGGCGTATGTAGGTACATTCGGCATTTCATTTATTAACGCATCCACGGGGGTTAAGCAGCCGACATGTTGCCTCCTAGGTGGAGCTGCGAAATACCAATCACAAAAAAATATATTTATTAAAAAACATATTTAACAAAACATATTTTTTGCAGTAATCTTCTGAGGAATGAGAAAAATGTCGTAAGGAAAGTTTTGGAAAGTTTTGAGTACTATGAATGTGGATAGGTAACTAAAAGAGTAGGGGAAGCCCAAAGAAACGTTGGATGGTCTTCTGTACTTCGCTATATTAGTTTATACATTGTAAGAAAATAACCCACTTTATCCAAAGAAGATAAGGCAGATTTTCATACAAATTTACCACTAGCGCCTCTCCAAAGTAACTTCAACTTTATTGATCTGAAAGTAAGGGTTCTGGTTGTGTATTGGGAATTTTTGTCAGCAAGGACCTTGCATTTTTGTGCGCTTAGGTAAGCTATATCAGTCACTGGGTTAAATGAAAAACAAATATTTGCATTTTGATAAGAATGACGTTGTTGGCGAAATTGATGAGTGTCAAGAAACTTATGTTTTACATTAATAGTAATTTAATTATCAAAACCAACCAAAAATCAAGAATCTACTAATTATAAACCGCATTGAGGGGCCATTGCCCATTGGGGTGTTCTTTTTCCGAAGCATTCCCATTTGAGCACCTATTTTCTGAGCACCGATTTTTAGAGCACCCAAGGTATTCCCATTTGAGCACCTACGGTCCAGTAGCTTCTAGTGATGGGGTGTTTATTAAAACATATCGATACAAACATTCTGAAAGTCAAGATCTGCCTCCTAAAGTCACTGACCTTGACCTCAAGGACACCAACCATGAATATTGACCTGTCACTGCTCCTAAGAATAGCTGATCTTGACTTTCGGAATGTTAACGTTGAGATCAAGGTCAATGACCCTGCGGTTAAAATCAATGACCCTGAGTTCAAGGTCAGTGACCTTAGGAGGCAGATCATGATTTTTGGAATTTTGACCTCGAGGTCAAGGTCAGCCTGCAATTCTCCTAAGGTCTCCTAAGGCTGACCTTGACCTCAAGGTCAAAATTGCTTCATACAGAAGCACGCCACGAGGTGCCGCACGCAGCGGCTTCATAAGGGCGAGCGCGCACTGCGGCGCGTTTTGACCGACTTTTCAAAAAAAAGAGGAGGTCATCAATTCGTCGCGTATTTTTTTTTTTTTTATGTTTGTACACTGATTTCTCCGTCAATTGTGGACCGCTTTTAAAAATTACTTTTTTATTTGATAGAGTATGCTCTCGAGGTGGTCCCTTTGTCACCAAGTCAGAATCTGATGAGGGGATCTCATGGAAATCGAGAGAAACCCTCAAATTTTATAGGCATACCTGTAGTGATTTGGGTATTTTTTATTATTTTAGCATTTGCTCTCGAAAAGCACCATTTGGGGAAGTGGAACTGATGGTGAAAACCACATATGGCCATCGGAACTACTCAATAATAAGTATTCACGGGTTGCGATTCGATTACCAATTTATGCTCCTCCTTCACAATGCATATGTTGAAGCTCCAGTTCTCCTGGTTCTTACTAGGAGAACTCCTCAACAATTAACGTCCCAGGATCGGGAAAAGCAATATTTTGTAAAAGATTATGTGCAGATGACATTAGGATATTGTTACTTAGATGAAATTACAAACTGACCCACTAAAAAGTGAAAAATAAAAACTTTTGTACAAAAAAAAAAAAATAACCGACTTCCAAAAAAAAAACTGCAAAGTGAAAAATAACTTTTATTTCGGAAGTCGGTGGCAAAAAACTAAAATACAGATCCAAAGACACTGACTTCCGAAATTAAAGTTATTTTTCACTTTGCAGTTTTTCTTTTGGAAGTCGGTTATTTTTTTTGTAAAAAAGTTTTTTTAGTGCCTACCGGTCGTGGACCCGCGCAAACGACCGCTGGTAGCGGCAAGGTCATAGCCGACCGGTAAGACCTACCTTTGAGATGTAGGTAATTTAGGCAACTGAAAACCTAAAAAGTCGTCATGTAATTATTGTTGAATAACTTTTACTATTGGAAGGGAAGCCCAGAGGGTTATAGGCATAATTATTATGCAGGGTGAAAAGTTGATAGCTGAGTAGGTGCGGCATTTGTAGAGGACACCGAATATTATTAGTAAAGTTACAGTTAGGGGTCCCTTAGTCAGGAGTCCACTTTCAGATTTCGAAAAGGGACCAAAAATGAAACGATCTCAGAGCCGTTGATTTTCATATGATCGTGTGCAGCCTAACCCATAAGATGATGAAATTGTGGGCCTTCCTTTACTTTACCTCGCGGCCGAGCGCTGCAAGCATGAATAGTCCTTACGGTGTATACCTAGATGTTCGTT
Organism: Cosmia trapezina; assembly: GCA_905163495.3. Taxonomy (NCBI): domain Eukaryota; kingdom Metazoa; phylum Arthropoda; class Insecta; order Lepidoptera; family Noctuidae; genus Cosmia; species Cosmia trapezina. Next base: position 28,016,677 of record LR991020.1, on the reverse strand, counting down.
TCTCCGATAGTACCTTACATTAATGTTGATGATGTTACTAAAAGTGTCTGCCACTGTTGTTTAGATATCAATATAAGAATTTGTGTAGGATAGGTACGTAGGTACTAATAACAGCTGAAAAGTAGGTAAATACCTAAACGTTTTATGAGAAAAAAAAACAACCTACTTTCGGAAGTCGGTAGCAAAAAATTAAAATACAAATGACACCGACTTCCGATATTTAAGTTTGGTTCAGTTTGTAGTGGCTTTTTTTGGAAGTCGGTGGTTTTCTTTGTATCATGGGCACGTTTTGCACGGCAGCCATCCCGGCAAAAGGCATGAAATCTGCAACCATTACAAAGTACCATTACCTACATACCTACCTATAAAAATATCAGGGCTCACCTGAGATGTTCAATAGTTATTCGAAGTTCGAGATATCGAGTATATAATCGAGTTTTGTTAGAAATAATAAATACACAAAATTCTTGTCCACTCTTGTTTAGCGCAATGAAGCAGAAAGGTTCAGCGGTCGGTACAGCGCCATCTATGCATTAAAGACATCAGCTTTACACCGCACTCATTTTATATTTTGCAAAAAAACTTCATAAAATTATGACGAAATATTATAATTCGTTCATTTTCTGAATTATCTTTCTTTCCTGTACATTTTTGTGATATAAAATTACTTTTATTTCAGTACGTGTGGTAGGGTAGCGCCATCTAGTTAGAATATGATTAATTTAAGATTATACAGTTTACCCATAGATGGCACTAAAGTCTATTTCTGCTATTAGCCAATAGATGGCGGTAATCACTTCCACCACTAACAGTCGTATTTATAGTCAAGTAAAACTACGAATAAGTAAACTTATTGAAATTGAAAGGTGAAAGTTAAGGCAGATTTACACAGGGTCAGTAGCTGACTCTAAACTCGAAGCAAGTCAGCACTGACCTTACTGTCTTCATGTAAATTGATTTGAAGCCGGTACCTAAGTAGTACGACTAATGACTTGCTAGGTACTGACTGCATGTAATCAGTGAGAGTTAGTTCTTGTAGCCAGCTCTGACTGTGTAAATCAGCCATTATGTAGGTAGGAACCGATTTTATTTATTCAACCCCTCAAGTGTTTATTATGTACTAATTTATAAACCGAAAACCCCACCGGGGGTGAGGGGGGTTAGTTGCGAACCCCATAGGTTCACAACTACTGATGATGATTTTTTTTCCATCGGATGATGTTTTTTTACGTTTATATACAACGTGTAATGCTAAATGCGCAAAACCTCTTAAGGGGTCATTGTACTCATCATTATGAACAACTTTTACTATGGGACCAAACCTGAAATCGCGAAAAAAAAATCAGCTGTTCAGTACATTTATGTTCGCATAATTCGTCAAAATGTATTGAACAGCTGATTTTTTTTTCGCGATTTCAGGTTTGGTCCCATAGTAAAAGTTGTTCATAATGATGAGTACAATGACCCCTTAAGAGGTTTTGCGCATTTAGCATTACACGTTGTATATACCATATAAGCTTACCTATATAACTATTATATAAAGGGTTTTCCTTATGCACACATGGGGTGCAGTCGACACTTAAGGCTTATACCGGCGCCAACGACCTTGCGTGTGTGGGCGGAGCTTTGTACTTCTCCCCGCGCCACCCGCACCTAAACATCGCGCGCGATGCGTCGCTACGCTACCGCTAGGGTGCACACGATTACTACCGCGACATAGACTAAGAAATAACAGCTGTCTTATTACAAAGATTTAACAACACATGTTCTATGCGTGTTTTACGTTTTTTATGTATGGAGTTCGACGTTAGACATGCGTTGAACATGTGTTTAAATCTTTAAATCTCTTGACGACACGGTTGGCGCCGTGGTTTAGCGATTGACTGCTGCGTAGCATGTCGCGGGTTCGATTCCCGCACGGAACAAATATTTGTATGACCTATAAGTATTTGTTCCGAGTCTGGGTGTTTTTCTATCTATAATATGTATGTATTTACAAAAAAAAAATGTATATAAGTAGTTTATCAGCCATCTAGTTACCATAACACAAGCATTAGGTTGCTTAGCTTGGGACTAGATGGCGTTGTGTGAAATGTCCAAGGATATTTATATTTATATTTATTTATTTATTTATTTGTAATAAGACCGACCGCAGATGTTTTCGTCGATACCTACCTAATATTTTAAGGTGTTTATAAATTAACTCTACAAACTTTAAGGAGTGCTTTAGACCATCGATTTAAATAACTTTTACTACGGGACCAACTTTGAAATCACCTGTTCCATATTTCCGTTTTTGACGAGTTATGACGACATGCGTTTTCGTTAGGCAATAGCGAAATTTTTTTCACGCGTTTTCAAAGTTGGTCTCATAGTAAAAGTTATTCAGTTCGATGGTCTAAAGCACTCCTTAAACTTTATAGAGTCAATTTTTTAACATCTTATACAACGTGCCGCTTTAATGGCGACATTAAATTCACACAGGTATACGGTTCCGCGTTTTCGTTTTGGTTTTGATTTACTTGCGAGTATCGCATAAATGGCCGTATTTTTTTATTGCGTTGACTTAGAAGTTTGATCTTTTTAGAACTCCAAGGAACCATAGACTTACATGTTTGATATTAATTTCAACTTGATACCTTCACGCAATCTCGAGAAAAAGGGTCTTGACAGACAGACAGACGGAACAGACAGAGAGACAGAAAGACGGACAAACAAGTGATTCTATTTTTTCCTTTTGAGGTATGGAACCCTAAAAATGAGCGAAAAAAAGCGTAAAGGATTTCAACACTCTTTATATAATATTAAATACATGTTATTGATATAAACGTTCGCAATCTCATCTCAGTCTTGATCTGTCCAAAATTGTATAGCGTTTACCTACATTTTTGACATTTGATTGTCGCTAGCATGAGATTTCGACTTGAATTTGAACCCTAGAGGCACAACTAGACTTGTCTGTTTATTTGTGTGTACATGAATTGTTAAATAAAATAAAAAAATAAATAAATAGACGATAGCGAAAGAAAGATAACTACTCCTCAAACCAAAATCTAGGTGCTTACTATAATACAAGAGCAATTTGTAGGTCTTGTTTTCATTTTGTTAGAGTGTGTCCAAGGATATGTTCAGGAACCAAGAATATTAGTAGTAAAACAATTCCACCATAGCTTTTTTGTTGATATGCAATGTCTTTCAAAAAGAAAACCAATATTGGCAGCTTATACATGTTTATTGACAATCAATCAACTCAGCATGTCGCAGTCCACTGCTGGGCATAGGCCTCTCCCAGGCTGCGCCAGAACACCCTGTCCTCCGCCTTCCGCATCCAGTCTGTCCCAGCCACTTCAGGTCGTTGGTTCATCTACTTGGGGGGCGTCCCACACTACGCTTACCGATACGCAGTCTCCACTCCAGGACTCATCTGCTCCACCAGCCATCGGTCCTTTGACAAACATGGCCAGCCCACTGCCACTTCAGTTTGCTTATTCTGCAAGCTATGTCGGTTACTCCGGTTTTTTCGGGATAACTTAATTCCTGATTTTATCCTTCAAAAAAACTCCGAGCATAGCCCGCTCCATAGCGCGCTGAGCGACCTTGAATTTGTGGACCAGCCGACTTTTTTTTTTTTTTTTTTTTTCTTTATTAATAAGAACTTAAGTAGTTCTTAATAATTGATTACAATCTAGCCTAATAGACTAATAAGCAATTTAACTCTAACTTATTATTTTACGTGAAACATTTTGTTATAACTAAGAATAGTGTCAATTTGCACTTTTACACAATTCCGTAGCACTTTCTTAGAGTCTGATAATATTGATAAAACACTTTGTTCATGTGTCACACGTATAGCACAGCATTACTATTATTCATTCACGCACTACACTAACTCAAATGGTTTAGTTCTCTTTAGCCTACGCACTATGTCCGTGTTGTCTAGCAGCTGTATTGCCTCGACATTCACATGTCGGTGAAGTCTGTGTTCGTGGGCTTCAGCAAATTTTTGGATGATGGTGGTGACGAGTTCCATTTTAAGGTCGCGGTGGAGGTCGTCATTTCTAATGTACCATGGTGCATTTACAGCATCCCTGAGTACTTTATTTTGGAATTTTTGGATTATTTTAACGTTACTTCGTTTAGTACAGCCCCAAAGTTGGATACCATACGTCCAAATTGGCATACCAGTAGTAATAGACCAGCCCGACTGTCAGTGTCCACGTTTCAGCATCGTATGTCATAACGGGTAGGACGCACTGGTTGAAAACCTTGGTTTTCAAACATTGCGGGATGGGTGACGAAAAGACTACACGAAGTTTTCCAAACGCTGCCCAACCCAATTGGATCCTTCTGTCGGCTTCTTTCTCAAAGTTGTGTCTACCGAGCTGGATGACTTGCCCTAGGTAGACATACTAAATAAATAAATATCCTTGGACATTTCACACAACGCCATCTAGTCCCAAGCTAAGCAACCTAATGCTTGTGTTATGGTAACGAGATGGCTGATAAACTACTTATATACATTTTTTTTTTTTGTAAATACATACATATTATAGATAGAAAAACACCCAGACTCGGAACAAATACTTGTAGGTCGTACAAATATTTGTTCCGTGCGGGAATCGAACCCGCGACATGCTGCGCAGCAGTCAATCGCTCAACCACTGCGCCATACTCATTCACAACTTCAAGAAGCGACCCTTTGATGCGGTTGGACTCGGCAAGACGAGTAAATTGTACAAGACTTCGAGGCCAACTCGCCGAGAGGCTCCATTTAGGCTGTGCAGCATCTGGTCCAACTGTTCCAGTGTCTCTGCTAATATGATGATGTGTGTGTAATATGTGATGTTTATTGACAGATTACTCCAAAAATTTAATCTTCTCTCGGTCAATGTTTTTCTTCTTTTCACTTCTTCATCATCGCTTATATCACCGAATTCTTGAATTGAAGTATTTGGAAAGTCAGTAAAGTAATTAATAGTACATTATTGCAAAGGCCGTGAAATAGGCAATTGCAGGTCGAGTATGAGTTTGAAGGCCGAGCCGTAGGCGAGGACTTCACTAATACGAGACAGGCAATTGCTATTTCCGCCGAGGCATATATAGTGCTTTTCTCAAAAGAATGCAGGGAAATAAAAGTAGGTAGTTAAGTTTCCATAATTTTTCAAGTTAGTGCCGTTTTTAATATGAACTGTACATTTTAGCATGGAATAAATTGTCCATAATATGGGATGGGTTTTTAGTTTTAGCAATCTCATTAAAATACGCCAAAAATACTGTTTCAGAGAAAATGTTCACTTTTTTCTCGTTTTTCCAAATCATAAAATTTTCATATACTTACCTAGTTTCATGTATTTTTCTTTTGACTTCGCTGGAAGCAGGTTTTCCATTGCCAATTTGGCTTCTGATCTTAAATCTGTGGAGTACCTACAATCAGTCTTCATTTCACTTTATATTTATTATGAATGTAAATTTGTTATTTACATACATAATGTACTTAAATATAAATTTTCAAATCAAGATGAATTTTCAGCTTTGCCGTCAATTTTCTATCTAACATCTGTGCCGAAAGGCATTTGTGGCTATCTATACAGCCACGTGAACGCAATTTATACTAAGCAAAGAGACTGCCATTGGTATGCCAAGAATGATAAAAGAGATCCAATGAAAGAGTATTTAACCCAGCACGCCGTTTCATACAACATTGCTGGAGCGCTCCAGCAATGTTGTACATTGCTGGAGCGCTGTAATGTTCCAAATTCAAAAAACGCTCCTGCAATGGATTTGATTTTCTTTGACCGTAAATTCGATACTTCGCGTGTTCTTTATTCGAAAATAATGACAACATTTCCATGCATGTTTGAGAAAAAGTATTTTTTTTCCCTTCTTCATTTACTTGAATCTTGCTTTCTTTCTTGCCAGTGTTAATTTCAGTGTACTTCCTTTTTGTTTCTGGTTTTGGTTTCTGCTTTTCTACCTCTTCATTTTTTCAATTTACGAATTATTTTATCTTATTATATATTTTTTTATTACTGGCCACTAGCCCTACCCGCGACTTGAAGGTAGGTCGCCACCTTTGGTATTTAAAATTAATTTGATAGGATGTTAAGGCATAGACAAACATCTATAGGTACACCACGCACGATCTGATGCAGCCCGCAGAGGCTATTGGACAGTACTATTTGTAGGCATTCAGATCGTGCGCGGTTTTATGACATTTCGTTTTTTTTTGTCTTTGTTTACTTCCCATCTTGAACACACTACACTATGCTTTAGAAAATGATTGTTTAGATACAATTTTTTACTATAATATAACAAAACACACTGAATACACTATTATCAACAAAGTAAAAGATGTATTCAAATTTGTTACTGTAGTTGTAATCATATCAATTGTGTCATGTCATAGGTTTTTATTTTTTATTCTTTTATTAATCTTCTAAATAGATTATTTTCTTTTTTGTGAATGTGATAACGACTGCACATTTGTTGACTGTTTTCTATTCAGTTAAGTACCTGGTAGTTGTTGAAAGGCCTACATTGTCCTCCCATACCTATTAATACTGTTATTTGAAAATATTGTAAAAGCCAATTATTTTTAAAAGAGTAACCATGAAGTTTCTTGCCGGGTCTTCTCCATAGGAAACGACCAATTTGGAACCGTGCACCTAGCTTCTGACGTTTCATAAGTGCCTATGTAGGTTTATGTGAAATGAAATATTTTGATTTACACAAAAAAATATAGTCACGTAACTAGGTAGGTAAGATACCAAAATTATAAATGAAACTCTCTGTCCGTGTGGCTACACTATTCACAAGAAAACAATGTTTATCGAAGCGAGGAGCTCGTCACGCAACGCAGCACAGGTCTAGCAACACGTCTCGCCCCGCACTGAGATTTTGGGCGAGAGCGGGGCGGAGCATACATTTGCCGCTACTGATTTTGTTTGTAAATTAATTTAAAATAAAATTCAAAAAAATTCAAAAAAGTTATGCCAAGAAATCATTCTTTATTATTTTGTCGAGAACTGTATAAATTTATGAACACTTTGAATGAAAATTGTAGGAGTAATATGGTAAAAACTAGAAAAAAATAGACCTTTTTTTTTTTTTTTTTTTTGAGGGTGGGAAATCATCAAATAACTTCTCCCGCTCTGGGTGGAGCGGGAGGGCGTGTCAGACTTTTACTGACTAAAACCCACCCGTGTTCCTTCAGTTGCCTATGCCAAGGCCGCGGTAACCCCTTCGGACAACCCGCGACCCCAGCGGCGTCGGCCCTATTGGGCCCCGTCACTTGCTGACATCTCTTTGAGGCGCGCGTGGAACACAACGCGCCGTCGACTCGGGCCTGGTCCTTACCGGACGGCGAGCTACCCGCTGCTCACCGTCCGCAGGCCCGCGCCTACGGTGGCCGGAAATCGCCCCGCGATTCCCGCCGCCCGGGACGTCTCCTGCGGCGACTGAGGGCGTGAGGCTGCCTCTCCCTCACGCGTTCCGCCTCCTCCTTCGCGAGCATCACTGCTTCGCAGAAGGAGGTGACGGCCTCCCATGCACTCTCGCTCCGCACCATGGCCTGGACCAGGCTCGGACGCGAGAGATCGCCGCCGCCGATCGCCTCCGTGAGAACACGGCGGTGCTCTGCCCAAGCCGGGCAGACCTCCACTGTATGCTCCACCGTGTCCTCCGGGCGATCCACACAATGGAAACACCCGGGCGTTTCCTCCCGCCTTATGCGAAACAGGAACCTCCCGAAACAACCGTGTCCGGTGAGGACCTGCGTCAGGCGGAAGGTGAGGACGCCGTGGCGCCTCTCTAACCACTCCTCAAAGAGGGGACTTATCGCCGCAATTGTGGCGTGCCCAGCGCTGGGTTGCGACAGTCGCGCTCTCCATGCCGCCATGAGATCCCGCCGGAGCTCTGTCCGCTGTACCGTGATTTCTCGCGGCAGCGGAGTTACGCCCCGGCGCTTCGCCTCCTCGCGCCACTCCCACACGTGCGCGAGGACCTTTGCCTCCAGATCCCACGGCGGCAATCCGGCAAGGAGGCTCGCCGCCTCCCGGGAGACCGTGCGGTATCCCCGGACTAGCCGGATGGCCATGACCCTCTGGGACGCGTTCAACCTGCCGGCTGGCCCCAGCCTTAGGGAACGCGCCCACACCGGTGCTCCGTAAAGGGCCATGGACCGCACGACCCCCGCGTAGAGCCTCCGGCAGGAGGCGTTTGGACCCCCCAGATTGGGCAGGAGCCGCCTCAAGGCAGCCCCAGCCCGTGCCAGTCTGGGAGCCAAACGTCGGAAGTGCTCCACGAAGTTCCACCGGCTGTCGAGGACGAGTCCCAGGTACTTCATCGTCGACCCGACTCCGATGTGAACCCCTCCCACCGTTATTTCGGAACCCGACGGTGGCGCATTCCGAGGACCATGAAAACACATGGCCTCGGACTTGTGCAGGGCCACCTCGAGTCCCAACTGCCGGATCCTCTCCACGACTATCGCAACCCCGCGTGTCGCTAAGTCCGCCGCCGCCTGGTGCGACCTCCCTTGCGCCAGGACCAGCGTGTCGTCAGCGTAACATACTACGCTGACGCCGCCAGGGAGGTCGGCGCGCAGCACCCAGTCGTAACCGATGTCCCACAAATGCGGCCCCAGGACCGATCCCTGTGGGACACCGCACGACATCTCTCGCCGGTTCCACTCTCCCTGATGACCGGGGTATATGACGGCCCTGTCCGTCAGATAGGCCTCGACCACTCGACAGAGGTAGGTCGGCATCCGGTGATACCGGAATGCCTCCCTGATGCAACTCCAGGGCAGGGTATTAAAGGCGTTGGCGATGTCTAGGGACACCGCCAAGACGACCCCACCCCGGGCCACTGCATCCCCCGTCGTGAGGGCTCGCACGCGCATGATGGCGTCCACCGTAGAGCGCCCCTTGCGGAAGCCAAACTGGCTCTCCGCCAAATCCGGCCCCTCCTGCACCAGCCACCCGACGAGGCGGTCTGCAATAACTCTTTCAAAAAGCTTGCCCACCTCGTCGAGCAGCACGATGGGCCGGTAAGCGGACGGAGAGTCCGCAGGGCGCCCCGGCTTCTTAATGAGGACCAGTTTCCCCGTCTTCCAGCGAAGTGGAAACTGGCCCCTCTCCAAGCATGCGCTTAGGAGCCCCCCTAGTCGAGGCCCGAGAGCCCCAAAGGCCAGAACCCAGGCTCTTCCAGGTAAGCCGTCGGGTCCTGGGGCGGTATTTTTGGCACTGAGCCTACGTACCGCCGCTCTCAACTCTACCTCGGTCACTTCCGGAGCAACATCGTCGTCGTCGGTCTCTTGGTCCGCAGCGGGCACCGCATGAGGCGGAGCCATAGGCGGGGGAGTATGTTCCCCTCGCGAAGGGAACAGAGCGCTCACCACGTCCTCCACGAGCTCGGGCCGGAGACTCTGCGTAAGCGGGGGCGCCCATGGGCGGAGTTTCTCCCGCACCATCTTATAGGGGCGCCCCCATGGGTCTCTGTTCAGAGTCTCCAGCGACTCCTCGCGGCCCAGATCCCTGGACCGCAAGATCTCCGCTCGGAGGGCGGTCTTCGCCGCTCTGTACCCCTCGTACAGCTCCGCCTGAATGGCTTCCGTATCCGGAGGGCGGATACGGAGCCTGCGGTGCCTGGTGTACCGGTGCCGCGCGGCAACACACGCCTCGCGCAGAGCCGTCAGCTCCGGCGACCACCAATACACCTGGCGAAAGGCGCGACTGGGCTGGACCCGGGGCATTGCCACGTCGCAGACTTCGGACATGGCCTCCCGGAACCACTCCGCCTCGTCGTTGATGTCGGCAGGCCTGTCCGGTGGTGACACCCAGGCCTGCACGATCGAGGCTTCCAGGAGGAGCTCCCGGTCCAGCTTCTTCAGCGCCCACCGCGGACCACTCGGGGCCTGTTGGACCGGCGCGCTCGAGGTATGGGCGGAGACATCAAACCGGATATACCGGTGATCGGAATAGGTCTCCACCACCTCCATGACGCGCCAGTCAACCACGTGTGGCAACAGAGCGGGGCTGGCGAACGAGATGTCCACCACCGATTCGCCCCGCATCCGCACACACGTGGGGACAGAACCCCGGTTTAGGACGACCAGGCCTGTTTCCAGAGCCCAGTCCTCCACCATCCTGCCCCGTGTGTCCGTATACCGGGAACCCCAAGCCACATTCTTGGCGTTGAAGTCCCCGAGGACAAGCACGGGAAGGGAACGAAACCCGACGACGACGGTCTTCAACTCCGCAAGGGAGTTGTGGAACTCGGCGAGAGTACGGCTCGGGGAGAAGTATGTCCCCACCACGACAATCCCCCCGAACCGTGCTGCAACGCAGCCCTGTCCCTTCTTGACGGCTTCAAGGGACAGGGTACCGGCGGCGGCCGACGAAATGAGGGTCACTGAGCCGCTCAGGTCCTCCACCCAGTAATCACTGGGCGGGACAAAGTACGGCTCAGCGACCACGGCGATGTTAATCGACCACTGCGCCATGCTCTGGAGCAACAGATCCTGAGCGGCGGCGCAGTGGTTGATGTTCGCCTGGAGGAGGCGTAATGGGGCCACTACTGGCATTCCATTTCAGCCCCCTCCTGAGCCCCCTGTGAGGGCTCCGCCGCAGTGGGTACGGCGGCGACGGCAGTGGGGGCGGCAGCGACGGCGCCTGTGGCGGCTGCGGCGGTGACGGCGGTAGAGGGGGCGGAGGGCTTGCCCTTGCCCCGGGCTTTCGTGGGTGGACCACAGCCCTTGCTTCCAGCCCGGTGATCGGCCGGCTTGCCAGCTGCCGCACATAGGTAGTAGTGCGGCGTGGCATTGCACGAGCCGGCCTTGTGACCGGGCTGACCACAACGGAAGCAATTACTGCTGCGGTCCACCTCCGAGGTGCATTTAGCTCCCACGTGGTTGCCCACTTGGCAACGGAAGCACCTCAGAGGTCTGGGTTCCAGCAGTTTTACCCGCGTGGAATCCCAGCCCACCTGGAATCTTGGGCCCTCCCCAACGATTTTGTTGGCCGCCGATACGGGGCAGCTCACCGTAACGGCTCGCAACCCCGTGGAGTCTGGACGGATGGTGCCTACCTTCACCTGCTCAAAGGCGCACCCCCCAGTCTTGACCACGGCGGCCACAACTTCCTCCTCCGTCACGGAGTCGTCCAGACCCAGGATGCGCATGTCAGCGCACTTGGCGGGTCTGGACACTCGGGCTTCGTCCGCATCTAAGGACGCCCTGAGCTTTTCAGCCAGAGCGTCAGCGGTCGGGCCACTGGCCGCACCGGGGATCTCGAGCATACGAGCCCCAGTCGCCGTGACCCTAATACGCATGCCCTTAGTGACCCCGATCTCCTCCAGGTTCACCGCCGCCCGCGCCTTGGTGAGTTGACCTGAGTTCAGGATTTTTTTTCTTTAGTTTTACAAACTAAAATAGATTTCTGGACTCAGGAAATCACTTCTTATGTAGTCTAGATTATTGTGTATTTTTTTCTATGAAAATATATAGTTACTGTAAAAACTGGAAACAAAGTTACTTATTTTCGCCGCATTTTAGGGAGGATAAGCCTTAAGTAAGTATTAGTTTTGTTTTTTTTTACCAACTGGATTATAATAGCTAAAAGCTATCTAGCTGCAGACGTACTTACATAGGTACTTGTTATTTCATAGAATTACTTATCTAACTACGTATATTCTGCCCCTATAAGGAAAAAGGGCACAACTTACATTTTTTCCGAAATTGAGTTATAAACCTACATATTCGGAATTAAACCAAAAGTACACCATTTTTCACATTATGATACGGAAAAAGGACTCGTATGACTTTGATTACGTCGAAAGGTCACAAATGTTGAGATGTGGCATTTATTTTATTTTATTTTATATTATATTATTTTGTTAAATAAAAACGCCCATCTGGTCCATATTAAAAATAAAAGGCATAATATGAGCCCAATATGCCTATTCTTTTTAATTTTCGTCCACAATACAACTTAACAATGAGTTTGAAATAAAAGGCACAACTAGTCAGATGTGCCTTTTTTAACTAGAATTTTTGAAAAGAGTTGAAGTGATGGGGTCGGTCCCAAAGCGAGTCGCGTCAGTTGTGCCTGATGTGTCAATAAAATGCGAGACCACGCTTCTCTGTGCTGTAGAATATTTATCTTCTTTACATTAAATTAATAAAATTCAATCAAAGCCGCTTTGCAGAGTGATAATTGGTGGTACCAAACGCTGAATCTGATTCTTGGTCTGATTTTGATTCGGACGATTCATTATTTAAAGATTACGAGCCGACAAAAAAAAACATTTAGTGAATGATTCTGACTCTGAATCAGACTGTATAATACCTGCAAAAAGAAGTGTTCGGCGCGTTTTTCAGAAGAGTATCGCAAAGATATGAACGGAAAATTTTGGCAAATTAAAGAAATAAATAAATAAAAAATAAATAAAAAACTTTATTCAGTTCAGAAAAAAACACGGTACAATAATTTAAAAAAAAAAAGAAATCTAGTATCAGATAAATAAATCAATATCAAATGTCCTTAGGTGTTAGATTTTTACAAATTCAGAAGAAGGAACAAAATTTTTTTTGTGTAATACTACCCAAAAAAAAAACCTGCAATACCAAAAGACGGAGCAAATGATGACAAAGAAGCAAAACATTACGTTTGATCTAATTATTTTCACTTAATTATTTTTTATTTAAGCCGAACAATTTTTAAAGAATTGAGTTTGTAAGTAAAAAAACTAAAGTCATACCAACTTTTGAAGTATTTTCTTATAAATAATAAGAAAATACTTCAAAAGTTGGTATGACTTTAGTTTTTTTTAGAAAAGGCACAAATGATCAAATGTGCCTTTTCAGTGTAATATTTTCTATTTTGACATTAAATCACAAGAAAGAAAGGTCACATTTGGTTATTTATGCCTTTTATACTTATTAATCATATTTTTACATAATTTATTTCGCTACGTTGAAAGAGAAAATGTTGATTATTTAATAATAGCCAAAGAAATATATTATTATTATTAATTAGTTTTGTAGGAATCATGTAAATATAACTACATTCATTAACACATTTTTTATAAAACAACCATGTATATGGAGGATGGCCCAAGCATCAGAAGTAGAAGTCAGACATGGCAATACACAAAATAATTCAATCGAACAATCAGTTATCAATTTATAAAATGTAGAAATGGTATAAAATTAATTAAATAACTAACAATAGTAGTGAAGGCGGTCACATAGGGCAGTACTGACTGTCAGAGACAGTGGTCCACGCACCCACCGCAATAAGGACAGTACTAACTGTCAGAGACAGTGTTCCACATCCAATAACCGGGCAGTACTGGCTGTCGAGAGACAGTGGTCCGTGCTCCAAGACGCATCCGTACGAAATGCCCCCCGACTCGTGGATATCGCTACGCCCCGCAAGGGGCGTGGCGTGCGGCTCCAGGGCTAAGCCCCCCGACCGCGGAAGCTTTACGGTGGTCCGTAAATACGGACCCCTCCCCTCCTTCTGTGGGCCTAACACGGCCTAGGATGATGGAGCGCCTGGCGCCCCTGTGTGTAGATGCTATATTTGTGTCTGTAGGCACGCCACGACGCTGCTAGTCAGCGCCGCTTTCTTCACCGAACCCCGGCGGTCAGCCCCTACCAGGTGGAACCCCCATCTACATGGGTGAAGCCCAGCAGAAGGCGACCAGCGACAGAGGTACGGACTCGACGTTCCTACAGAAGGGTGAGTGGCCCCCGCCCATCACACTTTCAGAGCTAGCCGAGCCTGCGTGGGTTAGGGGGACCGTGTCATGGGTGTGAGGGTGGCATTGTACTGTGTGCCGCCACCCGGTGTCTATGCAAATACGCGCACGCCCGCGCTGCGTATTCGCGTGTGTACTTTGTGCCTGTATAGAGGTGCATGTCTGGGGTTTGCCACGTGATACGCCTAAATTATCCTAGCACGCACCACGTGACAGCGTATGTATTTGTGGTGAAAGTGTTGCTGTCACAAGTGAGCCGCGTGTAGCCGGGAGCGGCTCACTCGGAAGGTCAGTCCGGTACGGTGATGGGGTCGTCGTCCGCAAGCAGGTCGCGGGGCAGGGGCCTAGCGTCCGGGGGGCGCGTATGCCAGGGCGCGATCTGCTTGACATGTGGCCAGGCAGACGCGTCGGCACGCGCGAACATCCCCTTCGCCAGGCGGCCCACAAACTTGTCCAGGCTCTCAATCCCGAGGTCGCGGTGGAGCACGTCGTTCCTCACGAAGCGGGGTGCGCCGACTATTGTCCGCAGCGCAAGGTTCTGCTGCGCGCGGAGCAACTTTCGGCTAGGCTCGCTCGTGAGGGCGAACCATGATGGGGCGGCATAGGTCAAGATTGGGCGCACGTACAACTTGTACACGCCCAACTTGACACGATGCGGGAGGCGGGACGAGAGCACAGGTCTGAGTAGGTTGCGGGCGACCCTACCCTGTGCGGCGACATTGCGGACGTGTGGCCCCATGGTGAGCCGACGATCGATGGTGACACCCAGGTATTTGACCCGGGGCGACCACTTGCAGCCTGAGGGGTGGTGGTAGACGCGCAGCCCCTGTAATTATCGCCTGCGTCTTACCCACGTTCACCGACAGCCGCCACTTGGCCAGCCAGTCGGGAAGGAGGTCGAGGGCGCGCTGCATTTTGACCGCCGCGTAGTTCGCATTTAGCGAAGTGGTGATGTACGCGGCGTCGTCAGCATACAGCGCGAGCGTCGCTTCTGCTGTAGTGGGGATGTCGTCCGTGTATCGTGAGTAACACGCCGGCGACACGCAGCTACCCTGGGGTACGCCCGACAACACCGGGCGGGCGCTAGAAAGCGCGCCGTCGACCACCACCCTGAAAGTCCTGTTCGAGAGAAAGTCAGAAACCACCCTAACGACGCGACGGGGCGCGTCTGAGGTGGCCAGCTTGTAGACAAGGCCGTCATGCCATACGCGGTCGAAGGCCTTCTCCATGTCGAGGAGTACTGCGACCGAGTATTCTTTCTTGTTTCTAGCGGCCGCGAGTAGGTGCAGTACCCTCGACAGCTGGAGCGTCGTGCTATGTTCCGCCCGAAACCCGAATTGCTCCGGACGCGGCGCGATGTGCGGTTGGAGATGTCGCAGCAGGAGTGCTTCGAACACCTTGGAGATCGTGGACCCCCCGACTCCACAGCGCAGCTCCTTATAAAGGCGATCGCTAGTGGTGGGAAAACGTCACAATATTTTACTGACTGACTTCAAGTACTTTAAGCCAAATGCGTCTGGTGCAAGTTCCACTAGCGCCATCTAGTCGCCGTCTCTCGTAGCTGCTAAACAATATGGCTGCCGTCATATGTATATTTTTTTGCCGGAAACTAGCAAAATATTTTAAACTCAATTTCCCTAAAATTTGCAAAATGTTACATATTGTGCCTTTTTACATTACGACGGCAGTATTATCCGAGACATCTACACTAGTTACCACCAAAATTCGTGTAAATAAGATTATTTAAGATTCAATTATCATTTATTAATTATCTATCTAATCCAGACAAAGTTACTACTCGGTACTAACAATATCAAAAGGTAAGTAATTAATCCCCGTCAGACACAGCTCTTTAAGTCTAAATATGGGAACTCTCCCAAAGGTACCTACACAATGTAGGATTGTAGTTAGATACTTGTGTACCTACAGACGAGCTTTTAATTTACTCTACAATACAGACTAGAGGAAATCCCACGAATATTCTAACTGACCTCGAATCTCCAGAAAATATTAAAGGGTCTGGGTCAAATTGCTATGACCCTTGTACAGTCAGCGTCAAAAATATCGGGCCTAACATACTGTTCAAAATGATCTCAACAACTAAGAAAATTAAACATTATCTCAATTGGATAAAGTTCTTGTCAGAATGACAGTTGTCGTGTACTATTTTCAATCTGAAACATTCCTTGTGTCATTGAGTTAATATTTCAGTTTCATAGTTGTTTAAGTAGATCATTTTGAACAGTGTTCGTCCCGATATTATTGACGCTGACTGTACCTAAAGCCTTCGTTGGTAGGACTTAGATGAGTTTAGTTCTTTTAGGGAGCTAACTAAAAAAACTTAGATGTATCTATTAAATAAATAAAATGTATTCTTTATTTCACCAAAACACAAAATAAGGTCAGAAAGAGAAAGAACAAAATTAACAGACCTTTAACGCAAGCCTTAAAACTAAAATGGCAATGGACTGGCCATATCTCGAGGTTCACAGAAAATAGGTTTACCATGAAAACGACACGTTGGAGAGGACCAGTAGGAGGAAGAAATGTCGGCAGACCAGCTAGACGGCGGGCTGATAATATCATTGCAAAAGCTGGGCAAAACTGTATGGCCCTAGGCAAAGATAGAGAGTTATGGAAGAAGAAGGAGGAGGCCTTTACCCAAGAGGGATCGACATCCAAGAAAAATAGCTAACCATACTAACACTAGATTTATAAGTTAAATGTAGGTACTAAAACAACTAACAAACACATATTTGATGTGGAAATAAAAGGCGTTTTATTTATTACTAGCTGCACCCCGCGGTGTCACCCGCGTAGACCGGTATAAAAAGTAGCCTATGTGCTAATCCAGGGTATAAGCTATCTACATACCAAACTTCATACAAATCGGTCTAGCCGTTTGAGCGTGAAGAAGTAACAAACATACACACACACAGTCACAAACTTTCGTCTTTATAATATTATAATAATAATAATAATGTGATTATTATATTAGTATTTCAAAAAAACCAGATTAAAAAAAAATTAAAAATATTTATTAAAAAAAAAAATCTTAGCCGAACGTTATTCACGCCTAAAATATCAGTAATAGAAAAAGAAAGAAAACATGACGCAAAAAAAAACACAAACAACAAGTGGGGGAAAATTCTTCCCTTCCCTTGAGCCCTTGAGCTTTCCAAGATTATTAGCATTGTGAGTCTAATATTAAAATAACCTCTCTACACCTCCTACTGTGCTAGAATATTTCCTATACTATTAAATAATATAGCAATATAAAACCTGCCTTAGGGGAGGTCAGCTCAAAGCGGCCACCTTAACTTTGAGTTTAAAAAAAACCTTTTAAACGATAGACTTTCGAAGAGAATTGTATACTAATAGCCAGAGAATTTATTAAATTTTCATTATGTGAAATTAAATTTCGCGCAAAAGAGATTGCCGAGGGGCAGTACCAACCTACGAGGGAGCGTGTCACAACCAAAGAACAATGGCGGCTAATTATTTAAACAAAAAAATCTTGTTACATATAAAAAATATAGTAAAATGTACTTTACTAATTCCTAAATATATTATAGAAAAAATATTTAAGAAAAACCTCCGTGATTAATAAATATTGACATTTTCATTCTGTAGTTTTTAGCGGTAAATATGAATTTTAAAGCAACAATAATGGGTCATCACAACAATGTTGCCAACTGAATGCTTTTCGCGCCAGATCTAGTACTTTTTTTGCGGAACAGCACAGTTATTATATCTAAGAAATACCTACTAGGTGGTGGTGCTGGTATGTTAAATAAATAAATTGACATAAACAACATATCTGTTTATTTTTAATACTTTGTCGTTTAAAAGATATAGCATTTTTTTGTTTTATTTGTCCGAAAGGATGATAAAAATGGCGAATCAGACTTTGCGTTGTTAGCAACACTGACAGGTCTGACAGTAGTGACAGTGACAGAACTGACAGCTGCTCTCGAGACGCTGTTGTTGTCGTTGTGTTTGAGTTTTTGAGTTTCGTGTGTTTTAGATTGGTATAGATTTTTCAAATATTTTTTGACCCGGACTGTTTTATGAACTCTCGATCGATTTTTCCTCTGTGTAACCCAAGCGTGCTTTCAGACTGTGATTATCTTCTTTGCGTGGTGACATTGTGCCCTTCTTAACTGGACTCAGATTTTGCTTCACAACTTGGTTCTGTCTGACTGGTGATGTTGGATCTTTACTTGACCATCACAATGGGAGACAGCGGGAGACCTCGTCGTCCGCGGATTCTATGTATTAACTGGCATTGGAACTTGATACGAGAGTAACAGCATTACTTTGCAGCTGGGTATATCCAACAATCGTAAGTACGTACAAAGATAGCCTACTAATAACTGAGGTCTGCTAGTTTAATGTCAGATTACGTATACATTATTGACTATTGTGGAGTAAGCAGCAACGTCAGCGGGTCTTCTTAGAGCAAATAATAACTTACATTTAAATAAATCTCTGGTATTGTAACTTAATAACATAAAGTTGCAGAATCATTAAGATTGTGCAGCTTAATGTGCAGCAAGTTAAATTCTCAACCAAATACAATGATACTTTTACAGATCACTGCAGATTTATCTGTGAAGCTTACCGAGATCTTGTGATGTCAAGCTTAAATCAGAGACTACAGCAACAAGTTTCAAATAGTGACAAGCTGGATCAAGTCAGCAAGGCCATGTATGCCATTTGTGTGGTTGTTCTATTTTACACAGACGAAGT
Organism: Cosmia trapezina; assembly: GCA_905163495.3. Taxonomy (NCBI): domain Eukaryota; kingdom Metazoa; phylum Arthropoda; class Insecta; order Lepidoptera; family Noctuidae; genus Cosmia; species Cosmia trapezina. The sequence goes on along the minus strand of LR991020.1, from coordinate 27,998,161 downwards.
AACAGAATATGTATACAAAATCCTAATGAACAGCGTTTGTCCATGATCAATATTATACAGAACAGAATAGCACCAACGCAGGTTTGTAAAAGTTAATAATAAATAATAATTATTTTATAAGATTAATTCTTGCGAGGGAATTAACATGTTCTAGAGCAATAGTGTTAGAAGTTATTCGCCAATTCAGGGTAGGCTCAGGCGGTGCAGTGGTATGAATTTAAATCTTCATTTTTGCACTCCGATATTATGAAATTTAAGCATAACCAAAATGAAAAGTGGGCATCATGAAAATAATACTGTCTAGCAAAAGTTTTGCATCTAAATATTACATCATTTTATTATAAATATTATAATTCTTAACTTAAGTTTGTATTTTTTTTCCCGATAACACCATCTGATTGTGTGTGCCAATCATATTGAATAAGTGTGCAAAGAGTAGTCAGCCGAATAATAATCTCAATGATGCCAGATCATCTGAAATACTAGAACAAATAGAAGCAACAGAAGAAACACACCAACCATCTGGTGCGCAAGCTCAGGTTGAAAGTACCCGCAGTACAAACACAAATCAGATAATATTGCCTGACTACCGAAGAGCAGCAATTCTCCGGCTAGTCGTAATTGTGGTGGTGGGTCGGCGAACAGTCGGGTGTTGCGCTCATGTCATGACGCTTGTATGGTATCTGGGGTGGGCTAGGCATGAAGAACGTATTTTAGCTCCGGCGCAGTTTTTAGATGACGTTATTGTTAGAGAAGATGATGAAGAATAAATGTTTGTATTAAAAATGACTTGTTTTATTTCTTTATTTATTCAATAAATCATTATTTTTCATTTAGTATTAAGGTTTTGTGACTATTGTGTGAATTTTTGCTTGTTGTAAAACAAAAATTCACACGATAGTCAAAAAACTTAATACTTAGTTATACATAAAAGTTGTTTCAAATTCAAAATTCCCACCAAAAAGACTAGTCTCAATATTTATTAACGACGGAGGTTTTTGTTGAAAATCTTTTCTAATATAAGTCTATACTCGGAATTTTAATCAGCTGCAGTAAAATGACACTTCTTATCTGTCATTTCGTTTAAAAAAAATCCCATTTGAAAGCAAAATGACAGTAAAAATGACATTAGAAGTGTCATTTTACTGCAGCCAATTAAAAGTACTACCATAGGAACTTATTACGAACATTTTATGGTAGTTTTCATTAATGTAACAAGCTTTTTTACTTCAAATAAAATGAAGTATGGGCAGCTGCCATTGTTCTTTAGTTCATAAAAACAACCGACTCCCAAAAAAACACTACAAAGTGAAAAATAACTTTAATTTCGGAAGTCGGTGTCTTTGGGTTTTATTAACTTTCGTTTTTTTTGCCACCGACTTCCGAAATTAAAGTTATTTTTCACTTTGTAGTGTTTTTTTGCGAGTCGGTTGTTTTTTTTTGTAAAAAGTTTTTATTTTTCACATTTTAGTGGTGCCTACCCCACACAAATCTGAATACCACTCTGCAAAATAAATTAGAGCATCATCCACAGACTAAGTGGGAAAAATACGTATTAAATTATTAAAGCTAACTCAAAAGCCACTCATCAGAACTTGATGATATTTTTTGCGACCATCTCAGGAGTATACCATTTCAAATAAAAACTTTGCAAAAAGGCAAATACGTCGCGATAAGTCGTGTCAGAAGTTTGGAAGGCGTAGTTTTAGTTGACGGAGATAACGAGGCTACGAAATCTGCCTTCTGACAATCAAGGCCACACATAGCATACAACTCAAGTAGCGCAACTTGAAGCGGCATATAATTAGCATTAAATCATTTATAGCCAGAGTGCACCTCATGACAATTCCAATAAGCCCAAACACGGCTAGGATACATTGTTTTATTACTGAGTTCCGATGCCTACCTTCCGGCTTCTTCATCACATCGGTTCAATGGTACCATTTTCATCAGAACCATTTATTTAAAGCTTCGTCATAGTCGCTTATCTATTAATCGAGATATCTTATCGCCACTGGTGAAATACTTATCGTTGAGGAGTTCCCGTGGCTTTCTGTTCTTCTTCAGTTCCACTTCACCAGATGATACTTTCTGAATGCAAACGCTTGATTTGTTGATGAAAATACCAAAATAGCTATATGTATGCCTATAATATTTGAGCAGTTCCCTCGATTCCTCATGGATCCCACCATCAGAACTGGATTTTGACAACAGTGGGACCAACCTGGAAGTATACCCTTTCAACCCTTTCAAATAAAAAAAAGAATTTGCCGAATCGGTTCATAAATGATGGAGTACTGAGGTAACAAACATACAAAAAAAAAAAAAAAAAAAAAACATAGAACCGAATTGAGAACCTCCTCCTTTTTTTGAAGTCAGTTAAAAATTACCCCTATTTTTTTAATCAGATTTACGGTTTTGTTATGAGAAAGATTCCCGGATTTCGGACATCAAAAATAAAAGTATTTTTTTCCTTTGTACTTATGTATTTTCCACGTATAATTATGTCAATGTCACTGCCATTGCACTTTTTTATTTTTTTTATTCATGACCATAGATACAAGTCTTTCAGTCGGATTACGTTTTTATTGTGACCATGGACCTAATATACTATATAAACAGGACTGAGCTCTCCAAAAATCGTATCATACAAAAATTAACCTTAATGACTGCAGTTTAGGTTTACTTTTGATAGGATATCTTAGCTGAGGCAAAACGAGCCGAGAGAGAGGCCCCGAGTTGTGGAGTGTGTCCCTTTTGCTCAATTGCCAACAGATAAACATGATAAAGATGGTAGAAAATTTTACCAACTACAAGTAGGTAAAATAAGTTACGTATATTTTTTTTTAGCATTTAGATTAGTTTTAAATAATTTTATTTATAGGTTTACAATCTGTATATCATAGTCAATAATTTTATAAGTAAGCTCCATGAGTAAAATAATCAAAATAATATAATTTTGATTAATGTTTGGTAGCTATCATATAATTACTCTGGTAACACTGAAATCTGACATCAATGGTTTCATGGCGGTTTTTTTCAATTTATATAGCGAAAATGGTGAGAAAGTGTTGCATCAAGAAATGTAAAAGTGAATGTTATGCTGGTTATGGCATTTAATTTCACAGGTAAGGAACTTGTAAGGAATAACAAAGATTTAAATATCTCTAATCTCGATAAAAGACTTAAAATTGTTAGGTACTAAATAATAACAATTTTGAGTATAAGTAGTGTAACCATGCTCTAGACGTTTTGTAGACAGAAGACAGCGTCTTCTGTCTACAAAAGCTATAAGTAGTGTATTTCTGATTAAAACTATTAATATTAGGCGTATAATAAATACAATTTGTACTTATGTATCGCATGATTGAAATAGCATTATTTTTAAGTAGTTTACAGCTTTCCATCCAAAGAAGAAATTCAACAAATATGGTTGGATGTAATTCCAGAATCATTTTAGTTCCCTTTGCTTCAATTACATACTTACCCAAACCAGCTCTGTAGAGTAAACGAAAAAAGAGCAAGAAAGTACCATGGTCCCAGAACGAGATTCTACATGCCTACTTCATCATAAGCCACGTATACCTACGTGATCAAATTTGATGATTCGCCACAAGACGAATCTCACCAATATTGTAGTCCTTCCTTCTTGCCTCAAAACATGGGTAAGTACACGATTCAACAGCGACACAGAACACAATAATGTTCAGTTACATAAAGGAGCTTTCGAAAAAGGTCTATTTCTTTATATTATTTAATTACAATATGTTTGTAATACAAACAATAATTTGAAATCACTTATGGTCAACCGGACGCAAATTATCTCTGTATAAACGAATTTTCCTGTTTGTCATAAAAATGTTTGGTCACCCTATTAGAAGGAGATAACTGCCTCATGTGCACTGACCTCTATTGTACAAGTACGCTGGACTAAAGATACTATAGGAAATGACAGTTGATTTTTGTGCCGATTTGGAGCGCTACCTCGAGGGTCTCAGGAACTAAAATTGACATGTACCCATCGATGACGCATGTACCCTGTTAACCCTTTAGTGCATGAATTATCTAGGAAAGCAGAAAAATAATATTTTGTTGTTATATGGTGTTTTATTTGGGGTAATTAGAAAATACAAAGTGTAAAAAAAATATATACTTTGATTAGTTTGGAAAATAATTTTCGAAAAAATGGCTTAGTATGCATTAACGACTGTATGCAAATGCCATTTGCGGATGCAAATGTAATAATTTTACGAAATCATAACATTTGAGGGCTTTGTGAACTTATGGAGGTGGAAAGCGATAAACGCAACGAGAGAGATGGATGCTCGATAGTTTCCTCTGTCTCTGTCTCGCTGAGCTGCGATTGGCTCTCGTGGGCTGCGTATGGTTTTAATCGTGATACAGGCGGGAGATTAGAAATCATGCAAACGATTACCGATTACGATATACGATTAACGATTACGATTAGTATGTAATTCAAGGTTCCAAACTTCATAACTCAAAAAGTTCTTAAATCGCAATCATTTGGAAACCTGGTAAATTACGTAAACTTATGTTAGAATCAATGGGAGGAATGAACAATAATAAGGTTAAGAATAATAATCTAACTTACGTGCATAAACGGGTAAAAAAAGGAGGACTCCGCGCCACGCATATCGAAAGTGAAGCACAGTAAGTATGGACCGTTTGTACAAACACGCCTCACGCACACATTTACATCATTGTATGCCGATCAGCCGCCATTACGTGAAACGAGCGACGGCGTCTTTGCAGGTACTCAAATCACGCACATAAATCGGTACGGTGCTTCACTTTCGATATGCGTGGCGCGGAGTCCTCCTTTTTTATACGTCTATGATTTTTCATTTAGAATAAACTTTTTTACTCAAATTTCATCACATACTTAGTGTAATTATAACTACAGCTCAGTTTTTAATAACTCTTTAAAATGTTGATTGCACACCATATTATGTGCGGATAACAATAAAAATCTAATGTCTAGTAATTTGCGTGCGACGCGTTAGTAACAAAATACAATCGTATGAATAGGGCTGCGAATGTTCCATTATCGATAATGTGTCGATTGATGTTTTTCTTCCAATATTGAGTCATTTTAAATTGACGTCATTCAAATAAAAATTAACTGTTGTCAGATATGCAATTTCAGTAGCTAAAACAAATTAGCAAATAAGTTTCTAATTTAAAAAGATAAAATGTATGTGTAATTTAACTAATAATTAAATAATTTTAACGACCGTAGGCGTTCTAAGCATGACATGGCTGAAATTTTGTCGTTAACGCAGTCCGATAATATATTTTGTGTCTGCTTATCAATCAAAATTTGCTTTGGCCGAAGTCTTGTTTCCTCACAGTGATACTTAGAGACTTCTATTTATTTTGATTCCTTTTTAGTGTTTTGTATTTCAAAAGGATAAAACGGAACCCTTAAAGAATCACTCGTGTGTCTGTCTGTCTGTCTGTCCGTCTGTCACAGCCAATTTGCTCTGAATCTAATGGACCGATTAAGTTGAAATTTGGTACACATATGTATTTCTGAGACCCAAACACGTACGGTTACAGTAAATAAATTAATTTTGAATATGGGGTCCCTTTTAGGGGCCAAATAAGAAAGTTTTACACATGGTACAGACCATGTGACATATCAAACAAAAGGGCTTATTAAGAGTCTAAAATATATATTTTTTTATAATTTAAAAATAAATCAATTTACAGTTATTTAAGAGAATAGATGAAAAGTGACCATCCCCTCCTTATCTCCAAAACTACTGAGCCTAAATTTTTTTTAAAAATACAGAAAATAGTTCTATACCTGTACATTACAGGAAAACCTCTAAGAAGTTTGTGGTCTTAAAATAACATGTTAAATCTCTCAATATTGTGAGTACAAACTTACATTTACTGTTGGAATGTATGGAAGAACATGTTTTTCAACTATAATCTAATTTTGTTCTTGGAATATTTAATTTAATACCAAATACGGAACCCTTCATTGTGCGTAGTCCGACACGCACTTGGCCGGTTTTTTAATAACTGTAGAAACAAAAAAGGGATGGTTATTTTGGCATCAATATTTCCTTTTCACAGCACAATAAGTTCCTACAAAGCGAACAATCCTTCAATATATTATTAAGTAACTATAGAATTCGTTTTATTATTATTTGATAGTCTATACTCTATACCAATTTCAGATCAAATAAATAAAACCGTAACTCACGGTCGATAAAGTCCATAAAAGTATTTTTTTATCTTAGCTGTGTCCCATCTCTAATATTAGTTCCATGGGTACTCACATTGCTTTCAGCGCCAAAATGGCGAAAATCAAATGTCTTCATTTTGTCATCGCTAATATGAAGTCCAGCGTACTTGTACAATAGAGGTCAGTGCTCATGTGACATATCTCTCTCTGCTCGTGTTTTTAGTATGAGAGCTCAGTCCAGTTTGTATAATAGGTCCATGATTGTGACGTATTGCATTTGTTTTTTGGCTGATTTATATTATTATCTGTAATTCTTTGGCGCCGTGACGCCGCCCATCACGAATGACGTTCTTTCAATGTTGGTTTCATTTATGAACTATTTGAATATAATTAAAATAACGAAAACGGGGGTTCAAGTGCTTTTTCTTAACGTAGTCTTGCAGGCGACGGCAGCAGCAGTGCCGCCCGACCGCAATTCATGGCTGACGCACCGACACCTACTTACTGGTTTCTATAGGAACATAATATCACCACCTTAGAGTAATTCTATGATCACCACAATCAATACAGAGTATTGGTGTTTGCATTTCCCTCTAACTGGTCATGAAAAGTATTAAACAGTAATAACAATATTTGTGTAGGGCGGATATAGTTTCAATTATACATTTTAATTGTGGTCGATCGATACATTATGTAAATATGAATAAATAATGAATGAATTAACGTTACGCTACGTTTTTCATTTCTAATATCCTACCTTATTATTACTAACATTTCAAGTTCAAAATATGGGTGTACTATAATAATATGTACTTAAATACACCTCTGCCTAACTCTTCGGGTAAAATAAGGCTAATTTTATGTTATGTTCAAGTTCTTATGAATCAAGGAACTAGTTAACACAGTACAAAATCGATTGTTGGTTTGCCAGCACTTACTGCAAGTACCTACGTACTTGATTCATTCTCATTCATTACATTAAAAAAAACTGCCAACAAGAATATTATTATTGACTATGAATGTATTGTTTATTCCTCAGAAGAACAACTAAAGCATAGAAGTAGTGCTTATATAGCAACTGAACTCAATATATTTGTTTCATTTTGACTTATGGAGCCGCTATGATGTAAAAGAAGGACACGTATACAGAAGACGTTTCGAAATTTTGTAGGTTGTCATTCATTTTATTCTGACTAGTGATGTACCCACTAAATTTCAACGTCGATAGAATTTACAATGACATTCTTTCTTATACTGCCAAGAATAATAACCGTAGGTACACACGGCTACACATCAAGCTATACATTTCCAGTTTACACTGACCGCTCATTGTTAGGAAATCCTATACAATGCGAGATCAGCTTATACTGGAAATGTATAGCTTGATCTGTAGCCGTGCGTACCTAAAATTTTGAATTAACTAAGCATCCTTATGATCCCAATACTTAATATATTCGTTCAAAATGAAACAATACTTTAAGTATGAACTAAATAGTTCGTCATCATCATCACCAAAGTCTTCCTTGGTTCCCGACAGCTCTTCATGTATTAAATCTGACCCGGCTAAACCAGAATGTATTTAATTGACGACACGGTTGGCGCAGTGGTTCAGCGATTGACTGCTGCGCAGCATGTCGCGGGTTCGATTCCCGCACGGAACAAATATTTGTACGACCTACAAGTATTTGTTCCCAGTCTGGGTGTTTTTCTATCTATAATATGTATGTATTTACAAAAAAAAAGTATATACGTAGTTTATCAGCCATCTCGTTACCATAACACAAGCATTAGGTTGCTTAGCTTGGGACTAGATGGCGTTGTGTGAAATGTTCAAGGATATTTATTTATTTATTTATTATTTATAATTGCCATAATAACTGATGAGTTTATTGAAAACAGTGGGAGACATTCGGTTTTGCAAATGTTTTTAGCAACTTACTTTCTCATATTTATTTGAATTTTAGATTACATCATAGACTACTCAACAAAGTCTAGGCAACAATGGTATTCAAAGTACCTAATAATTTTTATTTTAATACTTTTTAATTATGTAACATATTATTTTAAATCAGTGAAGCGTAATTTAATAGAGATTTGAATTATTTGATTAAATAAAATGGTTGTTAGTGAAAAAATAAAATTTATTATGAAAATTCAAAATAGTATCAAAGCGACAAAAACTTTTTGTACATAAAAAAATAAATAACGACCAGATAATATTTTAAATAAAAAAATAAAATGCCTAGCAACTTTAATAATCTGTTAGGCAAATTCCAGCCCACACCATAATCATTCTGCCCTGGTACGGATGAACTTCCTGAGGATTCTTGAGTCGGCTCTAGCGACTAGGAACTCGCCAAAAGCGCAGTTTTCTTGAATCGGGATGGAATCCAATTATTTCTGAATTTGTTATTGTCATCTGTGTCAAGGATTCCTAAAACAAACAGTTCTCAAAAAAATTTATGTAAGATTTTTTATCAACATTTTTATTTAGGTAAATAGTTTTATTTGTATGTCTTACCTGACTGATGCGAGATGATTTCACGAGATGTCAAGATCAGTGGCGATTCATTAATCTGTACCGATGTACTAGGTCCTGTTTCAACTTCCATTGCTACGGGATCCTACAATTACGTGTTTTTTATTAAAAATAAATAAATAAGTTTGATTATATTTCCGACTGGGATAATTAGAAGAATGATATCGCATCAATGATATTTTTAATATAAAGTGAACATATTTCTGAAATGCCCTGAAATGACCTGTCTTCATGTTAGATTGCTGTTGATGGTGAGCGGTTCTTTTAATTTGCAGTACTGCGCTATGTCCTTCTTCGCAGACTTCCATAAGTATTTCCTGTAATGTAATAAATTAAGTTTTAATTTGAACGGGATACTAGTTATTGCCAATAAAATACCTTAACTATATCATAATACTGGATGAATTTTTTAGCATGCACCAAATCGAAATGGGAGATTGTACTCATCATTATGAACAACTTTTACTATGGGAACAAACCTGAAATCGCGAAAAAAAATCAGCTGTTCAGTACATTTATCCACATCAAACTCGTCAAAATGTACTGAACAGCTGATTTTTTTTTCGCGATTTCAGGTTTGGTCCCATAGTAAAAGTTGTTCATAATGATGAGTACAATCTCCTATTTCAATTTGGTGCATGATAAAAAATTCATCCTGTATATCAGACCATTTCATCTGTTCTATCCATAACAAATAATGTAGGAACAGCATGTTCTCTAAGTGACGACTTAAAGAACATGCTACATCCATTTCATAGGTTCATTACTAAATGAATACAAAGTAAAATGCTTGGAGCATATTATGTGGCTGTGCTTTTTGGAGTCCAATTTCGTCTACCAATACAATTTATCCATTTTTATTCACATCGTCTAGGAAATCTGTAAAAGAAAAGTATCGACAACATTATTTACGTCACTATGGCTGATCAAGATAACCCCCAAACCATTTCCAAATATTCGCTAAAAACTTCTATTGGAATAAATATTACGACTGGTTTCAGCTATATAGTGACACAGCAATATTTGTTATGTATTTATATATGTTTATCAGATCATATGCAACACGAAATTGAGCAAAAACTTACCGATGGAACGTCAATATTTATTGTTCATTTTATTTTGGCTATGAATGGGACTTGCAGCCCCCAACCACACAAGAAATTGCTCCACAGCGTCCACACACTCACTATTTGTAGTTAAACAAAGAATTCATGCAATCTAACAGTAGAAATATTATTAAAAGATCGCAACACCATGGAAGATTACGACAAACACGTAAACAATGAACACGTGAATAAGTCAGGTAGTTTAATGAACGAACTGTCAGACATTGAAACAAAGTACTATCAAATTTGGCCGCATCATACTATAACTTTTTATAACCAAATGACAATTGATCTTGTGACCATGCCAAGACAGCAAAACAAAGAGTAAAACATTTATCTCTTTCCCACATCCTTTATCGTACCTTTATCGTACCTAATAATAGAACGGGAATAAAGGTAGTTACTGTTAATTCTGTTTTTAGCCTTCCTTCTATGCTTGTTGTTCTTCTGAGGTTTATTCACCCATCAGCAAAAACTAGCACAAAATCAAGACTAAAAAACATGACCGATATTACTACCTTAGTTCTCACTAACTCCACTATTTCGAATCACTCATTTTCACGAACCTAACCTCAAAATATTGAGTAGGTAAATGGCAAATAAATACAAACTGCGGGAATCCATGTAAAAAACAGTTAACAATATAGAAAGAGCATTAAATTCTCCTCCAAATACACTGGGCTTGGTTGTGACACCGGACTTTTCATTTGGTACAGGGCGCCCTATATTTCAGAACATTCTCCTTTAAAAATAACTAAGTAATTTGTAAATTACGAAAACTTGTCAAAAAACCACTTTGCCCGAGTGTTCGCCCAAAGCGACCATGGGTGTAGGGGCAACGTGGCCACCCCAAAAGTACACAAGAAATGTATTTGTTTTTTGTTGAAAAATATCGTGCTTAGCAAAATAAAAAATCAAAAATATTTTAAAATGATATTATTATCACGGTTGGCGCAGTGGTTGAGCGTTTGACTGCTGCGCAGCATGTCGCGGGTTCGATTCCCGCACGGAACAAATATTTGTACGACCAACAAGTATTTGTTCCGAGTCTGGGTGTTTTTCTATTAATATGTATGTATTTACAAAAAAAAAAAATGTATATAAGTAGTTTATCAGCCATCTCGTTACCATAATACAAGCATTAGGTTGCTTAGCTTGGGACTAGATGGCGTTGTGTGAAATGTCCAAGGATATTATTATTATTTCTTTTATTTTACTTTTCACATATTTGTTACATTTTTAAATATTAGTATAAAAAGAATAATAAAAACATTTAAAAATATAAAAATAGTACCCCACCGGTATCGGGAACAGGGTCCAAGCTACCGGCGGTCAGGGCTCCAGAGAGAGGAACCTCCTAACAATGCGGGCCGTGTCCAGAAGCACCGCTTTCTGAATCAAGCCCTTGATCCAGCTGCCCATCGAGAGCCTCCTTAGGTGTTGGTCGAGGCTCTTGGCAATTAAGCCATTGGCTGATACGACTATCGGCACAATGACTGCTGAGTCCACATCCCACATGTCGACAACCTCGCGAGCCAAGTCAATATACTTGATTTGTTTATCTTTCTCGGCTTTCACGAGGTTCCCGTCATGCGGGACTGTTATGTCAACAATCATTGCGCGCCGCTCTGTTCGATCCACCACCACTATATCAGGCTTATTGGCAACAATAGTCCTGTCAGTGATGATGGATCGGTCCCAGTACAATGTGATATGTCCATTTTCGAGAACTGGGTCGGGCACATACCTATAGTACGGCACTTCCGATTCCACAAGGCTGTATTTCAGAGCAAGTTGCTGATGGATTATCCTGGCTACAAGGTTGTGTCTATGCAAGTACTCTTCGTTAGCTAGACGAGAACACCCGGAGATAATGTGTCGAATTGATTCTCCCGGTCGGTGGCATGCCCGACAGATGTCAACCGTTCCGTCTTTCACAATAAATCTCCGGTAATTGTTCGTCATGATAACTTCGTCCATAATTGCACAGACAAAACCTTCGGTTTCCCCAAAGAGGTCACCGGAACGCAGCCAGGCTACGGACGCTAGCAAATTTACATCGGGTCCATGTAGGGCCCGGAAAAAGCGTCCGTGGAGCTCCTTACTCTGCCATACTTCCATGCGGTCGTTAGCATCAAGCACTACAGGCTTGCGCCAGTTCTCTTTAGCCAAGGAGAGCGGGGTGAGGCCCTTGTCCACCGCGACCACATCTCGATGCATCCCCACGTCGGTTTCTAGGAAATATTCCCTGAGACTGCATATCTCGCGATTGTGGAGGGTCTTAGCGTTTAAAAAGCCTCGGCCTCCACACTTTCGCGGGATATACAGTCTCATTACCGATGACCGTGGGTGATGCATTCGATATGCAGTCAACAGCGTACGGACCCTCCGATCCAGGGCATCGAGTTCAGTCTGAGTCCATTTGAGTATGCCGAAAGAGTACATCACACCCGCGCGCACCTTGTTTCCGCCTGATAGAAGACTATTAAATACTTTTTTCAGGCGGCCAAAGAAGCGCTCCTTCAACGATTGCTTCATGTCAGCAACATTGATGCCTAACGCTTCCGACATACCCAAATACTTATAGGTTTCGGCTGCGGAGAGGGTTCTAAGGTTTATGGAATCCGGGAGTTGGGTTCCCACGGATTCCACAATCTCCCCTCGCTTTACATGCATGACCGCACATTTGTCCACACCAAATTCCATCCTGATGGCGCTACTGAAAGTTTCAGTTACTTTCAATAACTCCATCAGTTGCAAATTGCTGGGGGCAAAGAGTTTTAGGTCATCCATGTAGAGGAGGTGGGATATAACCTGACCACCTCTCCTCAGCCGATAGCCTAGACCTGAATCCTCCAGCAGTGTGCTTAGAGGATTCAAGGCTAAGCAGAACCAAAGTGGACTCAAACTATCGCCCTGAAATATGCCTCGCTCAATCCTTATCGGTTCGCTATTCCTCTGGATATTTCGACATCCTGGATAGCGAAGGACCGTCCTCCATTGCCCCATACACGACATCAGGAAGGTGCGCAGAGTTGCATCTACTTTATACAACTCCAGCACCCTCATGAGCCATGTATGTGGCACCGAGTCATAGGCCTTCTTATAGTCTATCCAACATGTCAACAGATCCCTACGGGAACGACGAACCTGTTGGCTAATGGCCATATCAATGAGGAGTAGCTCCTTAGTACCACGGGACCCGTTCCTAGATCCATTTTGAGAGGCAGACATGATGGAGTTGGTGTCTATATGTTCGTTAATTTTAGCTCTCAAAATGGATGTAAGAACCTTATAGACCGTCGGTAGACAAGTGATCGGTCTATAATTTTTGGGCTCCGTAGTACTACCTGATTTATGGAGCAGGTGGGTTATTCCTGTCGTTAGGAACTGGGGCAGTGATCCTGACTGTAAGGCTGACTGGTACTGAGCCGCCAAGCGAGCGTGCGATCCGAGAAACCATTTGATCCAGAAGTTATGCAGTCCATCCGGGCCTGGAGACTTCCAATTTGGCAACGGACGGACTGCACGAGCTACATCTTGGGGACAGATGGTAATAGCCCCCATTTCTGGTATTGGATCGCAGGCTCGCCTGACTTCCCGAGCCCAATCACCCTCGGTGTGACTGACAGGCACCGACCAGATACTGCGCCAGAAAGAACACATGGCATCATCATCCGGCAGGCGCGTGTCAGTCACACCTTGGTCCGGTCGCTCCCAACCCCTATAAACCCACCTTTCATCGCTCTGGAAGGTGCGATTCTGAGTGTATCGGTCCACTCGCCGCTTATACCTACGAATACGGTTTGCCCATGCATACACTTTCTGCCTCAGGAAGTCGATGCGCTCTGTGACACGGGACATATAGTCCTGAGGGCTGACATCAGTCCCTGAGAACTATTATTATTATTATTATTTTTTATTTTTGTCATATCTCGGGACCCTGGGGTCTCGGTCCTTTGGAAGGCGTACGAGGAGCCGAAGCCAACTTGCAGAGGCCCCTTACACAATTTTAAATGAAGAGAAGGCACCAGCCGACGATTATCCCTGTATGCACTATGCAATTGCACCCAAGGACAACCCCCGGTTGGTGCAGGACTATTGCAGAACATGGAAACAAAATATATAAGACTATGGGTTTGGGTGGCTGTGGACTGGTTATCTAGAACTATGAAACGCTATGGCCCCTGCCTCACTAATGTTTTGTATACAATACACAGATAAAATGGCAGGGGGTGACTTGCACACTCAATAATGGGCCCCCGAAAACGGTCGCTAGCACATAGTGTCGTAACGCCAAGGGGGCAACATGTCCTGAGGTGCTTGTGAGGAGTGGAGAGGTATCCCACGGTTCTCAGAACAATCCCAGAGCCCGGAAGATGGTCAAGATCCCTACAAACACTTACTGGAATGCTTCCTTCCTCCGAGCACATTTGCTCTTGCGAATCTCCACTCAAGCCAGCCAATAAAGGCAAGAATGAGGTGGGAGCTCTGTTCCCGTCAGTGTTCACTCCAGCCGGCCAATAAAGGCAAGCCACAGATGAGGAACAAGACTACTCCCGGGAGATAGGGTCCGTGGGGTCGCTACTGGCCAACAGCTCGCCACATGCTGCCCTGCGGGTTTCTGTATCCCTCTTGGTCTGGCTCCTCACCCTAGACCTGTTTCGGCAAAGTGAACTCTACCGGCACAGATCCAGAGTTCGGAGCGCGCAAGCCCCACCACGACGTCAACGTAGAGATACGGCGGTGGGGTTATTATTATTATTTTGTCTTTGACATATCTCGGGACCATGGGGTCCCGGACCTTTGGAAGGCGTATGAGGGGCCGAAGCCAACTCGCAGAGGCCCCTTAGACAATTTTAAATGACGAGGCGGCAGCAGCCGACGATTATCCCTGTATGCACTATGCATGTGCACCCAAGGACAACCCCCGGTTGGTGCAGGACTATTGCAGAACATGGATACAAAACATATTGGGCTATGGATTTGGGTGGTTGTGGACTGGTTACCTAAAACTATGAACTGACTATGGCCCCTGCCAGATCAATGTTTTATAATACACGGATAAAATGGCATGGGGTGACTTGCACACTCAATAATGGGCCCCCGGAAACGGTCGCTAGCACATAGTGTCGTAGCGGCAAGGGGGCAACATGTCCTGAGGTGCTTGTGAGGAGTGGAGGGAGAGGTATCCCACGGTTCTCAGAACAATCCCAGAGCCCGGAAGATGGTCAAGATCCCTACAAACACTTACTGGAATACTTCCTTCCTCCGAGCACGTTTGCTCTTGCGAATCTCCACTCAAGCCAGCCAATAAAGGCAAGAATGAGGTGGGAGCTCTGTTCCCGTCAGTGTTCACTTCAGCCGGCCAATAAAGGCAAGCCAGAGATAAGGAACAAAACTACTCCCGGGAGATAGGGTCCGTGGGGTCGCTACTGCCCAACAGCTCGCCACATGCTGCCCTGCGGGTTTCTGTATCTCTCTTGGTCTGTCTCCTCACCCTAGACCTGTGTCGGCAAAGTGAACTCTACCGGCACAGGCCCAGAGTTCGGAGCGCGCAAGCCCCACCACGACGTCAACGTAGAGATACGGCGGTGGGGTTATTATTATTATTATTATGTTTACATATCTCGGGACCCTGGTATCCCGGACCTTTGGAAGGCATACGAGGGGCCGAAGCCAACTTGCAGAGGCCCCTTAGACAATTTTAAATTATGATGAGGCACCAGCCGACGATTATCCCTGTATGCAGTATGGAAGTGCACCCAAGGACAAGCCCCGGTTGGTGCAGGACTATTGCAGAACATGGAAACAAAACATATTGGGCTATGGGTTTGGGTGGTTGTGGACTGGTTATCTAGAACTATAGAAACACTATGGCCCCTGCCTGACTAATGTTTTGTATACAATAGATAAAATGGCAGGGGGTGACTTGCACACTCAATAATGGGCCCCCGAAAACGGTCGCTAGCACATAGTGTCGTAACGCCAAGGGGGCAACATGTCCTGAGGTGCTTGTGAGGAGTGGAGAGGTATCCCACGGTTCTCAGAACAATCCCAGAGCCCGGAAGATGGTCAAGATCCCTACAAACACTTACTGGAATACTTCCTTCCTCCGAGCACATTTGCTCTTGCGAATCTCCACTCAAGCCAGCCAATAAAGGCAAGAATGAGGTGGGAGCTCTGTTCCCGTCAGTGTTCACTCCAGCCGGCCAATAAAGGCAAGCCACAGATGAGGAACAAGACTACTCCCGGGAGATAGGGTCCGTGGGGTCGCTACTGGCCAACAGCTCGCCACATGCTGCCCTGCGGGTTTCTGTATCCCTCTTGGTCTGGCTCCTCACCCTAGACCTGTTTCGGCAAAGTGAACTCTAACGGCACAGATCCAGAGTTCGGAGCGCGCAAGCCCCACCACGACGTCAACGTAGAGATACGGCGGTGGGGTTATTATTATTATTTTGTCTTTGACATATCTCGGGACCATGGGGTCCCGGACCTTTGGAAGGCGTATGAGGGGCCGAAGCCAACTCGCAGAGGCCCCTTAGACAATTTTAAATGACGAGGCGGCAGCAGCCGACGATTATCCCTGTATGCACTATGCATGTGCATCCAAGGACAACCCCCGGTTGGTGCAGGACTATTGCAGAACATGGATACAAAACATATTGGGCTATGGATTTGGGTGGTTGTGGACTGGTTACCTAAAACTATGAACTGACTATGGCCCCTGCCAGATCAATGTTTTATAATACACGGATAAAATGGCATGGGGTGACTTGCACACTCAATAATGGGCCCCCGGAAACGGTCGCTAGCACATAGTGTCGTAGCGGCAAGGGGGCAACATGTCCTGAGGTGCTTGTGAGGAGTGGAGGGAGAGGTATCCCACGGTTCTCAGAACAATCCCAGAGCCCGGAAGATGGTCAAGATCCCTACAAACACTTACTGGAATACTTCCTTCCTCCGAGCACGTTTGCTCTTGCGAATCTCCACTCAAGCCAGCCAATAAAGGCAAGAATGAGGTGGGAGCTCTGTTCCCGTCAGTGTTCACTCCAGCCGGCCAATAAAGGCAAGCCAGAGATGAGGAACAAAACTACTCCCGGGAGATAGGGTCCGTGGGGTCGCTACTGCCCAACAGCTCGCCACATGCTGCCCTGCGGGTTTCTGTATCTCTCTTGGTCTGTCTCCTCACCCTAGACCTGTGTCGGCAAAGTGAACTCTACCGGCACAGGCCCAGAGTTCGGAGCGCGCAAGCCCCACCACGACGTCAACGTAGAGATACGGCGGTGGGGTTATTATTATTATTATTATGTTTACATATCTCGGGACCCTGGTATCCCGGACCTTTGGAAGGCATACGAGGGGCCGAAGCCAACTCGCAGAGGCCCCTTAGACAATTTTAAATTATGATGAGGCACCAGCCGACGATTATCCCTGTATGCAGTATGGAAGTGCACCCAAGGACAAGCCCCGGTTGGTGCAGGACTATTGCAGAACATGGAAACAAAACATATTGGGCTATGGGTTTGGGTGGTTGTGGACTGGTTATCTAGAACTATAGAAACACTATGGCCCCTGCCTGACTAATGTTTTGTATACAATAGATAAAATGGCAGGGGGTGACTTGCACACTCAATAATGGTCCCCCGAAAACGGTCGCTAGCACATAGTGTCGTAGCGGCAAGGGGGCAACATGTCCTGAGATGCTTATGAGGAGTGGAGAGGTATCCCACGGTTCTCAGAACAATCCCAGAGCCCGGAAGATGGTCAAAATCCCTACAAACACTTACTGGAATACTTCCTTCCTCCGAGCACGTTTGCTCTTGCGAATCTCTACTCAAGCCAGCCAATAAAGGCAAGAATGAGGTTGGAGCTCTGTTCCCGTCAGTTTTCACTCCAGCCGGCCAATAAAGGCAAGCCAAAGATGAGGAACAAGACTACTCCCGGGAGATAGGGTCCGTGGGGTCGCTACTGCCCAACAGCTCGCCACATGCTGCCCTGCGGGTTTCTGTATCTCTCTTGGTCTGGCTCCTCACCCTAGACCTGTTTCGGCAAAGTGAACTCTACCGGCACAGGCCCCGAGTTCGGAGCGCGCAAGCCCCACCACGACGTCAACGTAGAGATACGGCGGTGGGGTTATTATTATTATTCTTATTTAATATTTTTATAAAATCATCAGCATTTTATACCTTAATTTTAATTGCAATCAGTCTTGAGGGTAATTTGACTTAACTATATTGTTATATTTAGTTTAAAACCTTCTATTAAACTATTAGGAACTTATAATCAGGTTTAGTTTTTGACAATAGGTATTTAAATTTTTTATTATGTAACAGTAAATCTTGCTATGAAAATAAATGCTCTAAAATTTAAAAACTTTCTTAAAAAACAAGTGAAATTTAATGTTCTCCGTTAATTGCCCTGGCCATCATATCTTCATTCCTGACACCTGGGTAGTCTTCCTTTTATAGTCGTTAACCATCTAAAGAAAATAATTACTTACGCATATATATCTATCGAATCATAATAATTTTACAAAGGGCAAAGCGGTCATTTGACCGCTTTGAGCCGCTTTGCCTTTTTCGCCCATTTTGTTTTGATAATGAACTGCTCTCACATTATTTATTATATTTCAGAGAGCAACACACACAAAGCCAAATAGATAAGTAACAATACACGTTAAATAAAAGCATTGAAATATAAATAGGTTTGACTAAAGCAGATTGAACTTTCCTTGCATTTTTTTAACAAAACACGCAAATAAATATGTTTCGTCACTGCAACCATGCGCTCGGTCCCACTGCTACTGAATGATTGCACGACGCGGGACGGGGCTATGCGAACAGAACGGCCACGCCGAGCTATCATTTCAAATAACCGAAAAATTAAGCATGGGCGCTTTTCCTTCTATGGCCGCTTTGAGCTGACCTCCCCTACCTGAAATCACGAAAAAAAAAATCAGCTGTTCAGTACATTTATGTTCGCATAACTCGTCAAAACGTAGGAAACAGCAGATTTTTTTTTCGCGATTTCAGGTTTGGTCCCATAGTAAAAGATGTTTATAGTGATGAGTACAATGACCCCTTAAAATATTGCCACTGTTTATATTTGTAATCACGTTCTCGAAAACTGCGATTTCGATGAAACTTGCAATACTTCTAACAATACTCTAACAATACTTATAATAATACTTCTAAATCTAAGGGGGCTACTTTTGCGGGTGCGAAAAATCGATTTAGCTAACTCTCATATCTGGGAAAATCGTTACCTATCTCTATTTTCACCAGACCAGGTATTTTATATAGGTAAGTAGCCAAGTGCGGGGAGTAAGTTCACTTCAACTGCAACGGGTGAAGTTTGAACTCACGATTCGGCTCCGCAGTCGTCATAACCGGTGAGCGTTTACGACGCGGGGCTACACTAAAATGCTCGGTCGGTCGACGACTCGACGATGATCTCTTTAGTTAGGATTAGGACGCGGTGCCGTAGGCATGTCAAACATACTAACCACGTCACCCACTGACGTGTGTTTTTTAGTGATTCCTCGCGCAGCCGCCGCAAGGCATAGCGTGTCGCATTTCAATGCTGCACATTGCTGGACCGCGCCACCTACGCGGGTCGACGAACGACCTCCCGTCCCCCTCTCGCGACACTCCAGCGTCCCTCCTGTGGCCTCACGTCCTCAAGTCCTCACGCATGTATGACTAGCCTTAGGTAGGCTTGTCGCGTGAAATCACGTCATAGTAGCAATTATTTTATCTTTACGGTTCTTGATAATTATATTATTGTGTTAATTAAGCAACTGAGCGTGATAGAGTTTTTACAAAGATATTAAATATTACTTAACAATAGACGGGACAAAGCGAACAAAATCGTAATCCAATATTTATGTCCTAGTGGTCAAAAGTCGCTCAGTCTTGTGTAAAGTTGCATGCTCTGTGAACACAGTGCATGTAACTTTAAATTTAAATTTAAATAATTATTCCGAATTTTGTGGTACCTATTGCAAACCTCGTAGTGATAAAATAACTGATTCAACTACAGTTTATTTTCGTTATTATTTTATAATTTATTGAGTATTGAGATACTTAAATTAAATAATTTTCTTAGATATGTCAAACTATCTGACGATTACTAAATCAAAGGTTGGTGTCCGTAAAAGTGTATCGGGTATTCATGTCATGAATACTGGGCTATTATGTAATTTTGCTATATTATGCTAGATGGCGTCACTGAGACATGGGATAACAGGTTTTGTATGACATTTCTTCTGATAGCCACAGACAGGGTTATTGGTAAAACACCAGCAACCTCTTAAGGGGTCATTGTACTCATCATTATGAACAACTTTTATTATGGGACCAAACCTGAAATCGCGAAAAAAAAAATCTGCTGCTCCCCTACATTTTGACGAGTTTGATGTAGATTCAATGTAGTGAACAGCTGATTTTTTTTTCGCGATTTCAGGTTTGGTCCCATAATAAAAGTTGTTCATAATGATGAGTACAATAATCCCTTAAGAGGTTACTGGTGTTTCACCAATAACCCTGTATAGTATCTTAAATCTCTTTGGGTTTTTACTTCGTTACGCACGTTGAGCAATTTTTGGTAGAGGGAAATCTTACGGGTTCGTGTCACCGCGTTACGCGTGACATGATAAGCATAGTTTTACGCATGATAAGCATAGTTTTACGCACGTTGAGCAATTTTTGGTAGAGGGAAATCTTACGGGTTCGTGTCACCGCGTTACGCGTGACATGATAAGCATAGTTTTACGCACGTTGAGCAATTTTTGGTAGAGGGAAATCTTACGGGTTCGTGTCACCGCGTTACGCGTGACATGATAAGCATAGTTTTACGTTTAAGTTTTCAATCCTGTCGGCAGAAGATGACTGCCTATTTTTAGGGTTCCGTACCAAAATGGTAAAAAAAAACCCTTATGGTGTGACTCAGTCTGCCTGTCTGTCTGTCTGTCTGTCACATCTGGATATCTCGAGAACTACTAATGCTGTCAACTTGAAACTTGGAACAGTTTTAGACGACATTTACCCAACTATTTTGCAAATAAGAAAGAAATAAAAATATTTATATTTTTTTTGCAACAAGGACCGAAAGTGGGTCTTAAAAATTCAAAGTGGAGCTACTATGGCATGTGGGGTATCATATGAAAGAGCGCTGTTTGCACATTCTCAAACATTTTTTTTATTTTTTTAGGCCTCATAGTTTTCGACTTTTGATGAAAAATGTAAAAAAAAATACCATTCCCCTCCCCCCCTTATCTCCGAAGTTTGCAAAGTGAAAAATCTGAAATTATTCTATGTGATAGAAATTTATGTAAAGATTACAGGAAAAATAAAACTATGTCTCTAAATAGCACACTTTTTCAGAAATCGGAACGGAACCCTCGGTGCGCGAGTCCGACTCGCTCTTGACCGGTTTTTTTTATTAAGTAGGTGCTGATACGAGTAGGTAGCTGTATTAATCTGTAATGCATATCTAGCAATTCTATGACTTAAAATATTATTATTTATTGTTTATGTATCTACAGACCTACTTAATGTACATAGTAGTTTAGCTAAATCAAAATGAAATCAGTTCAGGAATTTCAAGAAATTTCCCTAAGAAATTTCAAGATTACAAATTATTCATTGATTACAAATTACTAGATAAGAATTAATTTAAGCTGAATATTAATTGCCATAATTATAATGTAGTCCTCAAAGGGGAACAATAAACTCTGTTTTTTCCATTATAAAGGAATTTTTAGAACTGACACCAAAATAAAAACTTTTTAACAAAAAAACAAAACCGACTTCCAAAAATCACTACAAAGTGAAAAATAACTTTGATTTCGGAAGTCGGTGTCTTTCGTTTTTATTTACTTTCTTTTTTTTTTGCCACCGACTTCTGAAATCAAAGTTATTTTTCACTTTGTAGTGATTTTTGGAAGTCGGTTTTGTTTTTTTGTTAAAAAGTTTTTATTTCTCGCTTTTTAGTGGGTCTGTTTATAATTTGTATAAGTTACAATAGTCTAATGTCAATTGCTCATCACATGTTACAAAATATTGCTTTTCCCGATGCTGGGACGTTAATTGTTGAGGAGTTCTGCTGGTAAGAACCAGGAGAACTCCTCAACAACCACTCACCACACGCATTGTGTGACGAGCGGAAATTGCTTAGCAACCATATTTAAGTAATCGAATCGCAACCCGTGAAATATTTATCATTGAGTAGTTCCGGTAGCCATCTGTGGTCTTCATCATCAGTTCCACTTCACCAAGTGGTGCTTTCGGAGAGCAAATGCACGAGCTACTATAAAAAAATACCCACATCGCTATAATAGGTGTGCCTATAATATTTGAAGAGTTCCTTCGATTTCTCCAGGACCCCATCATCAGAACTGGATTTTGACGAAAATGGGACCATTTGGGAAGTATACCCTTTCCAACAAAAAAATAATTTTTCAAATCGGTTGGCAAGCGATGGAGTTATGCGCGAACAAACATAAAAAAAAAAATACAAACATCCGAATTGAGAAGCTCTTCCTTTTTTAGAAGTCGGTTAATAAAACAGAAATTGGTAGTCATGGGGACTGCAGACGAAAGTGAAACTTAAAAGTAAAACTAGCTCGCGGTGTCGAGGTGTCGAGGTGCAG
Source organism: Cosmia trapezina (assembly GCA_905163495.3). Classification (NCBI taxonomy): domain Eukaryota; kingdom Metazoa; phylum Arthropoda; class Insecta; order Lepidoptera; family Noctuidae; genus Cosmia; species Cosmia trapezina. Next base: position 27,975,644 of record LR991020.1, on the reverse strand, counting down.
CGGTGACGCGAACCCGTAAGATTTCCCGCTTCCAACAATCACCCAACAATCCGCCCATAGCCTTTTCCCAACTATGTTGCGGTCGGCTTCCAGTCTAACCGGATGCAGCTGAAAATACTGGTAGTATTTTACATGGAGCGACTGCCTATCTGACCTCCACAACCCAGTATCAGAATCAGAATACATTTATTTCTCTAGTTAATATTAATATAACATGTCACTTAAATATATTGAATTTTACAAAAAAGGTATGTGTTTCATTTTGTCCGCAAAGTGGGGGGAGCTTTTGAAACCTGTGCTAGTTGTTTCCTCAAATTACTTGTTTTTTATATCTAGGTGAGGATAATGAGTGACGCTACTGTCATAGCCTACGATGTCGGAAGGGAGCCAGTCGTTTGAAGAGCGGCTTGTTCCTATATTTTTTATTAAAATATTGAATTTCACCTACTCTAGTAGCGAAAAGATAGGGATTGTGTTGCCCGTAGCGCGTGTACGCCGGGCCTTGATCTTGTAAACCTTCGATCGACAGAGATTTGAGACGTTCTATCATGTCGCCGTGGAGATCGTGCGCACGAATGTGCCACGGGTCTTGATGTAGTATTTCCCAGAGTAAATCAGTGTCAGTGCGTCTGGGTAACTGTGCGGCACTCTTCAATGCCATTTTATACTGCCTCTCAAGCTTGAGCAGGTTTGTTTTACTAAACCTCGGTAGCAGTTGTACTACTCCGTAGTCTATCACTGGTAGTAAGCATGCTTGAATGACTAGCAGCTTGACGTCCACACTTAGCTTGGAGCGGTAGCCGATGATGGGATATAGCGCTCCTTTGACTCTCTTGGCCTTTGCGATGTTTTCTTTAGCATGTTTATTCATCGAGAGCCTTTTGTCCAGCCAGACTCCTAGGTATTTTATTTCCTGTTTGAATGGGATGCGTTCGCCACGTATTTGAACGTAGTTGCGGTAACCTGTGTTCAGATTGTGGAGTCTCGGTCTTTTGTGCGAGAATATGATACATTCTGTCTTATCGACGTTGCATTGGAGGCCCCATTTCTTGTAGTAGTCGATTATGTCGATGGCGGCCCACTCTGCTCGGCGTGTAGCGTGGTCCGGTCTTTCAGCTGCGTTAAGTATACAGAGGTCGTCGGCGTACTGTGACAGCATCTGGCCTGCTATTCTTTCATTTGGTAGGTCAGCCACATAGAGGTTGAAGATCGCCGGACCGAGTATCGTTCCCTGGGGCACCCCGTGTGGCACACATTGCTCCGTTCCTAAAGTGGTTCTGAAGCTACCTCTTGTTGTCCTGTCGCACAGATAGTTTTCGACCATCTTTACGATGTTGTTGCGTGCTCCAGCGTCGATCAGCTTTCGACACAAACCTTTGCGGTTGATTGAATCGAAGGCTTTGCTGAGGTCCGTCGATATCATGGCGACGCTATGGCCCTTGTCCAGCGCATCAGTGATGTATTTTCCTGTGCGAAGAATTTGGGTGGCAGTGCCTCTGTTTCTCGTGAACCCGTGCTGGTGGCTGGGTATTATTTCGCTCAACTCTGTCTCGATGCGATTGAGTATTATTCTCTCGGCCCATTTGCCCATGATATTAAGTAGGCTGATGGGTCTATACGATTTGGGATCGCTGTGGTCCTTACCCACCTTATGCAGAAAGATACATATACTGGTTTTCCATCGTTTTGGGAAGTAGCCCGTCTCGAGTACGTAGTCCATGATACGTTTAAATATTGTGATCATGGTCTCGCCACCCAGTTTGAGTATGTCGGCTTTGATGCCGTCGGGTCCAGGGGCTTTGCCGTTCTTGAAGCGTCTAAGAGCTAATTTGAGCTCGTGTTTTGAAGTTTGATCGAGCGGCGCAAATGGTGTATAAATTTCAGTACATTCGTCACTTGCGTCGATGGTGGCTTCCTTGACTATGGCGGTGTCAACCAGTCTGTCGATGATTTCTAATTCACTGAAGCAGTCACTGAAATGAGGTAGTTTCATGGTAGGCTTTTTCATTGCTCTTTGCACGGCCCACATGCGTTTCCGATTGTCTTCGGTATTTTCGAGTAGCTTGGTCCACTCAACTTCTTTATATTGGATAATTTCTTTGGCCAATTGATGCTTGCAGGCGTTGTATTGCCTTCGTGCCATTGTCCTGAGGTCGGTGTGTCTGAGTCGCCAGGCACGCTGCTTCATGACATTGCGTTCGGCTATTATTTCTCTTATTTGTGCTGGGAGTCTGTCTTTGGGCTCCACGATTCTCAAGGGGGCCAACTCGTCTAGTGTTTTGATGACCCAACAACTGACAGACACAACCCAGTAACTGGGTAATACGATACGCCTTGGTAAGACTGGTTGTCAGAATTCCGGGCTTACGACGACCCGTAACAACTGTCAAAAGTCCACGAATGACAGCCGGGACTAACGGCTTAACGTGCTTTCCGAGGCACTGAGGAGTCTCGGTATGTAAAGATGGTCACCCATCCACGGACCAACCCCGGTAAGCGTAGCTTAACCTGATGGATCGACCCGTGCGGCTGTTATTATTTAGCCACGAGCTCCTTCACCCAACGTGCCTAAAAAAGTTTTCACTTCAATAAATACTTCGAAAACTGACATAGAAATCTAGGTTTAAAAATAAAAAGAGAAGACAGACTCATCAACGCCCAGCCCAAAACCCTTGAACCTAGAAAGCTGCAATTTTGCACTGAGGTACCTACCGTTTATAATGAAGACAAGGAATAAAGAAGGATTTCCCGGTAAAGTCATCGAGATGATCACTGAGTGAAAAAAACGAAAAACATAAACACAGTAATTCATCTGAATTCTGTGGTGTTTTGATGTAATAACCAATTTACAACAATTTGGGGCCACAGAACAAGTAAACAAAAAAAAGACTATGACTTCATAGCCCGATCTGAACAATTTAGTCATCTTTATCGCGAAACATTGTTGCAGTGTCCACACGGGCAATTTATAGTTGCCCGTTGTGACAACTACTTAGCTTGTTGCACTGTAGCCCGGATTTTTTCACAGCAAGCTTATTTGAAAAAACAGGCTGGGGGCTTACTATGAGCTTTTATAGCAGGGCAGAAGTTGAACATTTCCCGTGAGAGATAGTGACGGTATACGACGACTATACGGCACGGTACCTACGGTACGGTGACGGCTATAGGTCGTATATAGCTCCGTCTCGCTCTCTCACTGGAAACGTCAACTTCTGCCCTGCTATAAGAGCTCATAGTAAGGCCCCTGATCAGCGAAACGATGAAAAGCGGTTACTGCCGTCCATGGATACAAGGTGCCATATTATGCCATGATGATTCCAGTTCAAAAAAGGGATGGTGTTATCGGTCATGCACAGACTCATGGTATAGCTCCGTCTCTCTTTCGGCACTGAAATCATAGTGGCATAATTACAGCACCTGAAATTCCAAGAGAATTACGGATGCATTGCCAACGTCATTTGTGTTTCTTTTTTTAAAGAACCTCATATAGTGCTTGGGTAAAACCAAAACATACTGAGAAGTTCCCATCAATTGACATTTGCGCTATTTGTTACGACCTTAGATAATACACATCTAGATCGAGCCACCGCGTGGCCGGTCATGAGACAGCAATATAATACTTTTTCTAGGTTATGTGGTATGAGAAATGAGGTTTAACGTAAGAAATCTTCCATATTTTGTACTGAAACCCATGTCAATACATTCATACAGTGCAATAACTGTCCAAAAAAGTTAAATTAATCGACGCAAGCTAAATTTTGTAACATTGAAAGCACTTTGTTTGGCTAACATTCAAAAGTTCGCCAAGCAAAAATACGGCAAGCCGCCGTAAGAGACAGAAGATACGATGCTTTGTCTCAATTTTCTTACTAATTTCGTATTTATGTGTCTCACTCCCACACTTCACACCGTAATCATGGCAACGTCTAGATGTTTAATGTCACTGGTAACGACCATGTTGCTTCGTTTAGCCGTGACATCAAAATTGCCGGTTTGCCAATTTTAGCAAGGGGGTTACAATACTGTAAATTGTACTCACTATGTTGTGACGACAGATTATCGTGTCGTTTAAAGCGTCCTGGCTTGTGTATTTAAATGGAGGTGTTCACATATAGGACGACACGACTAACTGTCGTCTACGACTTTTTAACGTTAAATTCATAATTTTTGACAACGATAAATTCATCGTCACGACATAGTGGGAACGCGCCCTAACACCACCACTGTGTCAAACTGCCACAGCGAAGGGAAAGGCCTTGGTGAATATTTGTATTGAATATTAGGTATATTATACGTCTGTGAAATAACTATGTACTTAATTAATATTAGGAATTCAGTGAATTGCTCGGTAATATTATTCATGAGTTAGGTATGCAGAAAATTGTATATAGGTACAATGTTCTGTTTCTAGGTAATATTATTAAGAGAGCGTGGTGGGTGTAGTTCGACCACGGTCAAATGTTCCGTGGGTTATCTTCGGAAAAGTTTGACAATTTTTAAAAATAAAATGTGATGCACTACACTTTGTCGATTCGTATGTGTATCTATTGAAAATCAAAGCTGACCCGGAACAATTACATTCGTTCGAAACTATATTCGCGGCTTTCATTCGGCAACTCATCACGCCATTCATTAATTTTCCACCAATCGCAAACTGAATGCATTTGAAGCATATTGCTAATCCATTGCTTCATTTGTTCGAAAAATTTGTAGGTCCCGTAGGTTGGCTCTACACTGCACATTTCGACCTAAGCTTTTTTATCTACAATTTATATTCGATTTTGAACCCAGTTGTGCCGAATCATGCCGACCTGAACTTATGTGTAGCACATCGGACTGCCAATAAGGGAGTGACAGAATCAGTGCGTCACTTACCTAATTATGGCCATCATATTTAGGTGGCGATTTTTATTATTCGATTACCCCCTCGAATTCGTGCGATAAGGACAACTGCAGATCCGACTAAATAGCCTGTGTAAAAAGTCACATTTCGAGGTTTGGCTCTCGCCTATTTCCTCCTCCAATATTGGACTAATTATATAGATATTTCATAAACTGAATAAGAAGGATATATACTATGTCCCTATGTTTTTCTTTTTTCGTTAATAGTTGTCAAATTGGTAGACTAGGCGTCTGTTGACAGCGGTCTGAATAGGCAATTTTGAGCATTTTTTGAGGGTTCTAGTTCTTATAAAAATAATACATATATCATCAAAAAGGAAAACATAGGGGCATACAAGTAGCTGATATTTATATTTCTGTAAAAAATCATTGCTTTATGGTCATTAACCAGAAAGAAAACAGGCGAGAGTGTTTGTATCTTTTTGTATGGAGAAAAGAGCACCCACGTTTCCTCTTAAGCATTCAAACATGTGGATTAAGTTGGTGCTAGCTTAGCTAAGTTCCGAACAGCTGATAAAATCATATACCGTGAAATATGCCAAAAACATCTTAATATTATGGCAACATTGATTGACTTTGGTGGAAAATAGGTTATGTGTATTGCCATATTGCCAGATTGGCTCGGGTGACGCCGAACCGAGTGGTCGTTCCTCGAGTGCTCCTCAAAGTTTTTTTATTGTTTAGCGTCTGGTCGTGTCGTGTAGTGTATATTTCGTGTGTGTTGTGTGACTGAGTGTCAGTGATTATTTCTATGATAGATAGTGAGTTTGTAACGGTCTTCTGCAAGTACGAGAGACTAATTGCCTGCCGAAGGATCCAGTTTCCCGAGCGACAAGCTGGGTGAGATCTTTTCATGTCTTTCAGGGATACGCTTCTCTCTGCAAAGCACACACCTCTACATTCATCTCTTAAGAGGAATCAAGCCGACATTTTCTCCATACAAATTTCGGTGCGGTTTTTCTCCACTGTTTGACATTGTGCATCCAAAGTTAAACATGATATCGTTTTGTCTCATTATTAATATTGTCGGTACGGAAGCAGAATTGTAAAATAAGAAGCCATTAAAAAGTTATGAGCCAACAAAGATTCGTTTTTCTCGCTAATTTTAACGCAACTTTGGTCGTAAATAAGTAATAAAAGATGTGTAAAAACTCCAAAACTAAATCCGTACCGACAAAGTTCATTTATCGAAGAGTTCAATAAACTTTATTTGTAATTGATATATACAGTGGTTTAATCATAAAACGTGATCTTCCAAAGTCCTTTTCGTAATTTTTGACGCGCTCGTTTGTCATACGAATATCGTGCATTTCACTCAATAATGTTCCCCCGCGCGGTGCGGAGGGAAGACGCTCACGCACACATGCACAAATGCCACATGCGCTTGCGTTCAAATCAGGCGCACATGACACGCGCACGTTTCATACTTTCCAGAATTTTTTTTCAGCACAGTCAGCTGCGGCCTCTATCGTTCGTATATTTGTAGACTATTCTCCCTGCGCTAAAAGTTATTACCTATTATTCATACGTAAACACTACATTGAGCACTGGCTTGAACGTTGGATTCAAATTCAAAATATTTCGATACTACCAACTTTATCTGTGTGACTTCGCTCTGAAATTTGGACTACCTACGTATTTTCGTTTGAAATTAGAATTGCTGGTTTGAGTGGACGCAGTATCAGTTGTGTTGGTTGATTGTCAGTAAGTTGTACGCACGGCTACACATCAAGCTATACATTTCCAGTTTACACTGACCTCTCATTGTAAGGAAATCCTATACAATGCGAGATCAGCTCATACTGGAAATGTATAGCTTGATCTGTAGCCGTGCGTACAATTATCTCTAAGCAGCTAGACCATATTTTTTGTTATAATTATGTCTTTTAGCCAAAATACATTTTCTGCCACTCGGCCGGCCAGCACGGCTTCGGGATTTGCGACCGGCGCGATGCAGCGCGGCGTTGTGTAGGTAGGTAGGTAGGCAGAGCGCGCGTCTTGTCTACCTAGTGTATCTACCTATCTACACACTAGGTAGGAAAGGCGCGCGCTCGTGACTTGTTTTGAGCTCGTGGAAATGAGGGCAGGGGGGGGGGGGGTGCTGGAATAGTAGGTATTTAGTAGGAATCCATGTACTGGATGATTTTTTACCGTCTTGAAAAAAATAGGCTAAGTATAATAGGTGAACGGAGTAGAAGCCCATGGCAAATCTATCTTTTTTTTTTGTTTATAAAAAAAAATCATGCTGCTTATGATTTGAATTTCGATGTTTTTTCTTTCTGTTTTTATGGTTCAAATATGAAAAGTTTACATCGAATGTGTAGTCTTTATTGGTACTTACCTACTTAGATATTTTTTCTGTCTACCAGGCTATTAAAAAAATAAAAAACTAGGTATGCCATAGACTTCTACTCCGTTCACCTAATAAATACCCAATTTTTTTCGAGACGTTAAAAATAGTCATCCGATATATAAGGTGCTCTGAAAATATCTGCCACCGCTTCAATGGGAGATAGTATTGTGTATATAGATTACAATAGTGAAGAAATTTTGTACCCCGGAATAGTTAAATCAGTTTGACAAAATAAAGTAATTAAATAACATATCATTACTGTATTCTGCATAACGTCGTTCAACTACGCGTGACGTGTCGCTTCTTCAATAAAAAACAACTGCTATCTCTTTCTAACTCTTCTATGAATGAACACAGAAATAAGCTGACTAGTTCGTTTACCCCGTGCGCGTTAACATGGCACCTGGATCGAAAACAAAATTGTGTCTAAACACTATGTTTTGTCACGTTTAAAGCATCGTAAAGTAGTTATTATGAGAAACTTAGCGCACAATAAATGATGATATTCAAAAAACTAAAATAAAATTCAAAAATTTTTTGCACTCGGTTCTTTAGGGTCAGCGCACACCAAGAGCAGAGCAGAGCAGAGCATTTTCTGAGACTATTGAAAAATTTATCTTATGACAATTCCTTACATTGTAAAATTCAACCGTCCAAACTTGATGCTCGACTACGCTCGAGCATGCTCGAGCATGCTTGGCGTGTACTTAATTTTGCAATGTATGGAATTGTCATAAGATTAATTTTTCAATAGTCTCAGAAAATGCTCTGCTCTGCTCTGCCCTTGGTGTGCGCTGACCCCTAAACGTAGGTAATTCATTCGAGCCAGGTGCCATGTTAATGCGCACGGGCTATACCTAACTATCTAATCTACTACGATTATGTAAGTACGCAATAATACGTAGGGAAACAAAACTGTTTTAATTTTATTTATTTTTTTAGTGCACAGTTTACTTACCAGTTAATACATTCCTTCAAAAAAACTGACGTAAATAAGATGGTAACCTCCCATCACACTTAAAACAGGCTTTGGACTGTCAAGTTAGTGTAAGAATCGTATTTTTTTTCTTATTATTATTTTTTAAACTAATTAGGTCCTTCAATATCAAATAACGATAAATTACAGTAACTTGGCGTGTTTAAAAGTTAATCACCTTATTTACACCAATTGCACCGTATTTAAAGTTATTTACAAAACACGAAGATACGTATCCCCGTCAGTCTGTCCAAGAACACTGGTCCTAGCCAGTGTGTTGCCGAGTATCCCGGCCCACACATTAAGAAGCACACACATGAAGACTCTAGCAGCGTCCCTGGTGCTCGCAAGAGGATGACGCCGGAAGAAGTCCAACACTTCCTCTTCGAATTCAGCAGAATATCGAGGCCTGCCTGCGTCGCGTATGTTGCACTCGCGGTAGCACAATACCATTTCATGATATCGTTGACTGGAATATCGTCGTCTGGGAGGCATTTTTAAAGAATGCGCGCGCGATACTCACGTCCGTGACCACTGATAATAACGAACTGGCTTTTGTTTAGGACAATTTTGGGCGAGAGAACGGGGTAGTGCGGGGGTAGTAGAGGCCAGTGGCCTGCGGACGGGGTGCATCCATTGTTTGCACAGAGTACCTACTTTTTTGTTTGATAAGAATGGCAACAGTGCATGAACAGCTTCATTGACGTTTTGGGGCACCAAATGGCGGCGTGGCAACGGCTAACTACTACGGGACGGTTTCATACTTGATAAAACAATTCAATCTTATACGCACATTTTTTGTATGAAAAAATTTATGACATAAGATCAATAATTTATCTTCACTATTGTAATCTATAACCACAATACTGTCTCCCATTGCAGCCGTGGCAGATATTTTTAGAGCACCTTATATGTATACCTACCCAATATCCTATACCTATTCCTAAATCGTAATGTATTAAAATATAACTCTAGTCCATTTGAAATAAGATGAAATATTTTTACAATCCGTTCAATCCATTTTGACTTCTATTCCTTAGGGAGGGCAGCAAAAACGTAGTTATAAGTTACAATACCAACTGCAGCTACCATGTGTCATGCCACCAACGCAATAGAAGCCAAAATCGGTTGAATGGACTGTAAATAAAAAAGGTTTTAAAACCTGTAGCGCAGAGATGAAATTAAAACGAACGAGAAAAAAACTCGAGTGGCGTTACCGGGTTGTGCAAAAAAATCATTCATGAAGGTACTCACAGCTGGGTCAAAATAATAGACAAACGATGAACAAAAAAGAAAGGGTCAAAGTCGAAGACCTTACCAGCTGACATAGAACAATAGCTTCATGAATGAGTCGTTTGCATAATGATCCTAATTTTGATTATTATTTTATGATTTATTTTGTTTGAAATTATTATTTTTTCAATTTATTAATTATTTTATCTTATTATAATTTTTATGATTACTGACCACTAGCCTTACCTGGGCGTTTAATTAATATCAATGTTTATTAGGGACATAAAAAAAAAATATATGCGCGGTCGAGCGAGTGATGACTGCTACATAAGTAAGCATACGTCGTGAACTCTTGAGCGATCGCTGCCTGCATGACCACACGGGGAAAACTTTTTAGAAACATAATAAAAGCAATCTTTATAATAGGTACCTACATAAAGGGGTATAATTGTATAACGATAGCAGCGCGCGCCTACCACTATAATACGTGGCAACGCATCAAGCTATACATTTCCAGTCTACACGACCTCCCATTGTAAGGAAATCCTATACAATGCGAGATCAGCCTATACTAGAAATGTATAGCTTATCTGTAGCCGTGCGTACGAGTGTGTAGGAACTTGCTGACTTCTCGGCGAGCGGGCAGCGGCGGTTGCTCCCATTTGTTACACATTGTTGAACAGTCTTGAAGCACCACGTAACAGAACAATTTGGGAAAAATAAAATTCCGATTTTGTACCGTGACGTCACCAAAAAGTGAGCAAGGGTGAAACTCTAGTTTAAATAGTTCTATATTACAAATAAAAAAAAATTCTCTCTTTCGTTCGATGTCGTCATGTTCCATAGAACAATGGGGAACTACGGGTCGGCACAGCGGGCGGTGGTGCATGTGTGCATCGCCATCGTCTAACGTCGTTTCAGTTCGGAACAGTTCGGAACGGTGTTTGTGTGCGTGCGAACTAGTTTACGCGTTTAGACTAGCGTCTAACTGCTCATCACTGATACTATCTCTGTCGGACACGATGTCAAGAGAGACAGCGTGCTTTTTGGTCACGCCCACCACTGAGTTCGAGTCCGCGGCTTGATACACCTTAAGTCATTAGGTTATTTTCTGCCTACGTGTACTATATGTGCTTCTATCTAACTTTCAACAAGTGAACGTGTGTGACAGTTATAATAAAGTTATGTTCGGTGCAGCGCGCATTCTTAGACATTTTCAGGTACCTACTCGTAACCCAAACCAAGGCAAAAAACTTAAAGTGTGTTCCCGTGTCCCAAAATCGGAGTTCTCAAGTGATGAAGTGTGTTGTTTCGAGAAGTAAACTTAAGTACTGCGCTTGCGACGCATTGTCGCTTTTTGTCGGGGTCAAGTTTAATTAACTATTTGCTGAATTGTGTGCATTACTTTGGACTGTACAACTGTAATATCTGCAATCGCGTCAACCTGAAATGAACAGCGGGGAGTAGAACTTTGAATAAAAACAAAAATTACTTACATTATTTGAAGTCGGAGCTGGAAATAAACAACGAGGAGCGGACGCGTCCTGGACATTCTGCTGCTGACAACTTATCAAAATGAAGCAGAAAAGGCTCGAGAAGGCAGATTACCTATATTATAGCATAGCAGCGACAGAAAAAGAGTCGAGGAAGCTGAACTTGAAGCATCATGGCGGCGTCGTCGTCTTAAAAAAAAGCCAATCCATAATTATACTACCCGTCTCTCCACTATTCCATTGCTTATTTTACGGTGCATACTGGATAGGCTGTATAATCCTTATCCATATCCTAAGGGCATGTCTTCCCTACCATTACCGCGCCCCCCGGTCTACTCCTTGATATACAATGGTCTCTGTTGCACCATGTAACATGAGGCAACAGGGGCTAGTGTGAATCTTTGGGTTCATTCGAGAAATCGAGTCTGGTTAAACCACGCTGGGATTGGTGCATTTCATTCATTCATTCATTCATATGTGTATTGCCATATTGCCATACTGACTATCGTGTTTGTTGCTAACTTCGCTTAGTGACTTGTTGGAACTCGTCGAGTGAGGTGCGTGTTTTTGCGGGCAAATAGTGCAAATTTCAACGTATGTACATTCTGCGAGATGGCGAAAACACAGGTTAGTTTACTTTACGACATGTCATAGGAAATCATTTGTAGAATATATTACTGTTAGTGTGGTTGCTCAGGGTCTTTTAAGACTAAAGTTATGATGATGGGCAAAGTTATCTAGTAATGTTGCGACTTACGATTGACAACATTGCCCGCCATCAAAAAAGGCTTAGAGTTGGCACTTTACGAAACCTTGTATATTTTTCCTTTTTTAATTTTTGGCTGTTTATTTAATTTTAAACATAATTGGTATCCATACTAATATTATAAATTCGAAAGTAACTCTGTCTGTCTGTCTGTCTGTCTGTCTGTCTGTCTGTTACCTTTTCACGCCTAAACCACTGAACGGATTTCGATAAAATTTGGTAAGGCGATGGTATCCTGGGGACGGACATAGGCTACTTTTTTTTTTCAAAAATAATCCTACAGGGGGTGATATAGGGTATGAAAGTTTGTATGGGAAACTCAGTATTTCTTAAGTTAGGGATGTGAAAATTAAAATGTATGCTTTTGATAGGAAATAAAGAAATATGCGATTTAGCGTTTTTGAAAAATCACCCCTAAGGGGGTAAATAGGGGTTGATTTTAAAATTTACAAAACTGCATGGATTTCGACAAAATTTGGCAAGGCTTTATATAGCATCCTGGGGATACTATTTTTTCAAAAATAATACTACGGGGGGTGATATAGGGGATGAAAGTTTGTAAGGGAAACCCAGTATTTCATAAGTTAGGGATAACAAATTTATGCTATTGGTAGGAAATTAAGAAATATGCGGTTCAGCGTTTTTGAAAAATCATCCCCTAAAGGTGTAAAATAGGGGTTGATTTTAAAATTTACAAAACTGCACGGATTTCGATAAAATTTGGCAAGGCTTTATAGAGCATCCTGGGGAAGGACACAGGCTACTTTCAAAAACAATACTACAGGGGGTGATATAGGGGATGAAAGTTTGTAAGGGAAACCCAGTATTTCTTAAGTTAGGGATAACAAATTTATGCTATTGGTAGGAAATTAAGAAATATGCGGTTCAGCGTTTTTGAAAAATCATCCCCTAAGGGGGTAAAATAGGGGTTGATTTTAAAATTAACAAAACTGCACGGATTTCGATAAAATTTGGCAAGGCTTTATATAGCACTAGCTTTTGCCCGTGGCTTCGCCCGCGTGGATGTCGGAAAATAACCCATGGGAACGTTCATGTGGAAAGCATAGGGCATATCCCTAACTTAGAAATGCTGGGTTTCCCATACAAACTTTCATCCGTTTTATCACTCCTTGTAGGATTATGTTTTAAGACAAAAATTAGCCCATGTCCTTTCCCAGGATGCTATATAAAGCATTGCCAAATTTTATCGAAATCCGTGCAGTTTTGTAAATTTTAAAATCAACCCCTATTTTACCCCCTTAGGGGATGATTTTTCAAAAACGCTGAACCGCATATTTCTTAACTTCCTACCAATAGCATAAATTTGTTATCCCTAACTTAAGAAATACTGGGTTTCCCTTACAAACTTTCATCCCCTATATCACCCCCTGTAGTATTATTTTTGAAAAAAATAGTATCCTATGGCCTTCCCCAGGATGCTATATAAAGCCTTGCCAAATTTTGTCGAAATCCATGCAGTTTTGTAAATTTTAAAATCAACCCCTATTTTATGATTTTTCAAAAACGCTGAACCGCATATTTCTTTATTTCCTATCAAAAGCATACATTTTAATTTTCACATCCCTAACTTAAGAAATACTGAGTTTCCCATACAAACTTTCATCCCCTATATCACCCCCCGTAGGATTATTTTTTAAGACCAAAAGCAGCCTGTGTCCTTCCCCAGGATGCTATATAAAGCATTGCCAAATTTTATCGAAATCCGTGCAGTTTTGTAAATTTTAAAATCAACCCCTATTTTACCCCCTTAGGGGATGATTTTTCAAAAACGCTGAACCGCATATTTCTTAATTTCCTACCAATAGCATAAATTTGTTATCCCTAACTTAAGAAATACTGGGTTTCCCTTACAAACTTTCATCCCCTATATCACCCCCTGTAGTATTATTTTTGAAAAAAATAGTATCCTATGGCCTTCCCCAGGATGCTATATAAAGCCTTGCCAAATTTTGTCGAAATCCATGCAGTTTTGTAAATTTTAAAATCAACCCCTATTTACCCCCTTAGGGGATGATTTTTCAAAAACGCTGAACCGCATATTTCTTTATTTCCTATCATTAGCATACATTTTAATTTTCACATCCCTAACTTAAGAAATACTGAGTTTCCCATACAAACTTTCATCCCCTATATCACCCCCTGTACGATTATTTTTGAAAAAAAAAGTAGCCTATGTCCGTCCCCAGGATACCATCTATAGCCTTGCCAAATTTTATCGAAATCCGTTCAGTGGTTTAGCCGTGAAAAGGTAACAGACAGACAGACAGACAGACAGACAGACAGACAGACAGACAGACAGACAGACAGACAGACAGAGTTACTTTCGAATTTATAATATTAGTATGGATCCTGGGGTAAGACACAGGCTACTTTCAAAAACAATACTACAGGGGGTGATATAGGGGATGAAAGTTTGTAAGGGAAACCCAGTATTTCTTAAGTTAGGGATAACAAATTTATGCTATTGGTAGGAAATTAAGAAATATGCGGTTCAGCGTTTTTGAAAAATCATCCCCTAAGGGGGTAAAATAGGGGTTGATTTTAAAATTTACAAAACTGCACGGATTTGGATAAAATTTGGCAAGGTTATAGATAGCATCCTGGGAAGGGATATGGGCTACTTTTTGTCTTAAAACATAATCCTACAAGGGGTGATAAAAGGGATGAAAGTTTGTATGGGAAACCCAGCATTTCTTAAGTTAGGGATATGCTCTATGTTTTCCACATGTACGGGTAAGGTACATTTAAATGATAGTCTGATATAAGAGTTCAACTTGTGTATTGATGTCACACAGAAAAACACTCAAAACTGATAGCTGATCAACACGCGGCGAATGAGTCCCTTATTGATAGCCCAACCGATGCTACGCGACTACTACTGCTTACTCCACTATATGCATTTTATTCATTCGCTGCGCGTTGATGTCAGCATAAAAGTAATACAATTGATATGTACGGGTTTGCTCGTACATGCTCCCCGCGGAAAAAGATATAAAGATACAACTGAGTTATTGAGAAACAAAACAATTATAGTAAATGATTTTATGTTAATCTATTTGCTTAGTGTCTCTATCGTTAACACACTGTTCACAAATTTGATATGCTTTTATAAGAACCTAACATAGGGGAGGTGGCTTTATCTAACACTCGCGCACTTGTTACCACCTTCGCCCTTTCACTGTCACACTGAAACACTACACTATCCCCAACACACGCATGTTGCGTGGCCGGGCACGCGCCGGCGCCGGGCGCGCCGTCTGCTGCGCGCGCCGCCGGCGCAGGTGCGGGGGCGCAGCGCGAGCGCGCGCGCCTCCACACGAACACTCCGAGACATGCTGCTACCACGCCGATCATACAGTAGATCGCGGTGTAATGATGAATATCATGGGATGAAAGATTGTCAAATATCAACCCATTTTCTTTCATGATCTTGATTTTGCCCTCAATCGTTTTAAGCTCTCGATCGCTCTCTATGCTGGAGTCGTTCAAGACATCTTGAGGAATAGACACGTTTATAACGTGGTTTATGGATGCAATGACTGGTGAGTATAGGTTAGCACTAACACTAACATCGCTCGTTCTTTGTTGATGCGCAATTACTTCAAAATTATCTGATTTGATTATGCAGCCGTAATCTATAGTTATAAGTCCGGAGTGAGTCAGCTGATGCCCGGAAACTTGATCTCCACATACTGTTCGTAGGTTACATTGACCGCAGCAAAAATAAATATAATTGTTGATAGAATGGCTTTCCATCCAAAGATTTTTACAGGGATTGACATTGACTTCACATGCTGATGCCTTTGATTGGCAGAAGTCCTTATCTCTGCTTAATTCGTAAATAGGATAATGAATGTAACACAAGTGTACGTTTGTCACTAGGCAGGAATGTATGATATTTTCTGTCAAGATAATGTATGCATCCTTTTTCAGGTTCACAGCTATAAAATCTGATACTGGTTTAATTGATAACATTGTGCTCTTGGGTTTCTCCACAGGAATTGGTATAAGCTTGAATATTTCGTAGGTATCCCTGCTTATCAAAGGTATTTGTACTTCAAATATCGAGTAATTCTTGAGCATTCTTGCTTTGACTCGTAGAAGTTTAAAAAGTTGTGCCAGATCCGTATGAATGTTTTCTACAGGTAAGGTGACGTCATTAGACAAATGACTAGCTATAGTGCTCAGCTGATCCTGTAACTGTTCGGCTGTTATTAAATGTGGAGTAAATCGACCATGATAAGTGTCTGTTATTGTATCCACTAAGGCGTTCTGTATGTCTTTCAAGTCGCGTAATAGATTGCTCGCGACTATAGCTCCCATAGAAACTTCACTTGTCCTCGAAAGGTTTTGAGTTTCAGCCTTTAATACTTCTAATGTGTTTTCGATGTTTGCAAACTGCTGATGAATCATTTTATGTTGTTTGCAAACATCGAAAACACATTAGAAGTATTAAAGGCTGAAACTCAAAACCTTTCGAGGACAAGTGAAGCATAAAAGTAATACAATTGATATGTACGGGTTTGCTCGTACACCACATGAACGTTCCCATGGGATATTTTCCGACATCCACGCGGGCGAAGCCGCGGGCAAAAGCTAGTTTAATTAATATATTATTTAAGTACATACATATAAGTATTTAGTTTATACATATTTAACCCTAGATTATTGCTCTACGTCGCAGAGGCGCCCGCGTTTTTGATATATTGCTCTCTCTTTTTATCTTTCAATGACATCTTAGTCATCGCCAGCAGTCCAGCACGTGTCGCAGGACGGTGGTTGCGTTACGGTAAGTCTGCTAGTTTTTTTGATATTACTACCCTTGGCACTCCAAAGACGTATGAGTAGCTTGTATACTGTATCAAGTTCATGTATGTATCGAATGCATTTAAAATATTTTTTTTTTACTTTGTTAGTTTTTTTTTAGTTAATTAGGTACTTCATAATTTACTATTTTTAAGAGATGTGTATACTTTAAGTTTTTTTTTTTTTTAATGAGAAGACTGTTTAATTGCCTAATGTCCTAAAATTTGTTCCTAAGATTTATTTGATTAAGGATTTTATAATAAATTTTAAATAATATTTATAATAAATATTATTTAAAATTGTGTTATTCTCTTTTTAGTTATATACACAATTATATAAACAGTCAAAACATATCAATCATACATGGGTGTTTTTGTATCTATAATATGTATGTATTTACAAAAAAAAATGTATATAAGTAGTTTATCAGCCATCTCGTTACCATAATACAAGCATTAGGTTGCTTAGCTTGGGACTAGATGGCGTTGTGTGAAATGTCCAAGGATATTTATATATATTTATATTTATACATTTTATTTTATTATTAATTCTAATATTTTTTGTTGAGAGTTGCATGGTTTGTTTCAGAAAAATAAACATAAATCTCGAATTCGACAGAGGAAGTCAAGACGAATAATTGGATCCAGGGTATATAAAAACTACACTGAAGAAATGTTAAAACTTGCATGTGAATCAGTAGAATCAGGCCAAATTTCATCACGAGATGCTGAACGGCAACTTGGTATCCCAAGATGCACAATAGTAAATAAAATAAAAAACAAACATTTGAAGTCAGTGGGTCATCCTACTGTTTTATCAGCTGCAGAAGAGAACCAAATTGTAAGAGTTTTACAAGCTTCTAGCGATTTTGGATCCCCGCTTACTAAAGTAGGTAGATCTAAAGCTTGTAGTTCATGACTTTTGAGTTACTTGTGAGTTACTTGACTTGATCTCTATATTAGTATTAAGTATCTAAGTATCTACTTTATCAAAAAAAGTGTTACTTAATTGTAATTTCTATGAAATAGTAATAAGCGTGAAACATTTTCCTGCGTTTTTCTTTTTGTTTAATTTACCTAAACACATAATAATATTCTTAGTAGAAAACAAAAAAAAAACAGAGTAAAATTTTAACCATGTACCAACCCTAGCACTTTTAAAAGGCGAAATGTAGACTCTATGAAAAAATGCCAGGGTAACATTGCCCAGTCATTTTAGCAAGAAACTTTTCAGTGTCGTCTACATTCCTAAAGTAAACGCCATCTTTAGCAAAATTCTTGTACTGGTTACGTCTCCATAGAAAAATCGTATTAAAATTGTAATTATTCGAAAAAACCGGTCAAGTGCGAGTCGGACTCGCGCACGAAGGGTTCCGTACCATATTATATGTTAACAATCGCAAAGATAACTTTTTACTTATTTTATAATGATACTGTGAAGTACAAGGTTATTTTTTGCAGTTGCAGAAAATCACCCATGTTTAAACAAAATACCTTATGAATCGCCGTTTTCAGTATTGTTGATTAAATACAGTATTCATGGTACTTACATGGTATAGAGAAGTTTCAAATTCCTAATTTGTTGAATTGTTGCGCTAGAGCTCGTACAAAAATGGTCTAAAATTTACTACTTTTACGGCCCCCTATTTCTTAATTTTAAAAGATAAAAAAATATGTTTGTACTCTACTCAATGAGTTCTAGACGATGACACCCCACATAACACATAATCAGCCTATAATGTTCCCACTGCTGGGACACAGGCCTCCTCTCGGTGAGAGGGAGCGGGCCGTTATCCACCACGTGGGCCCCGTGCGGGTTGGTAGATGTCACATGTCTTCGAATTTTTGGTTCTAGGACATGCCGGTTTCCTCACGATGTTTTCCTTCACCGTTTTGAGAGCAGCGGCGATGAAATAATGACATGACACCCCACATGCTAGATTAAAAATTTTTTTTTTTTTTTCAAAATGAAAAGTTTATTGTATGGGGACCGACCCCTTACATTTTTAACTTTGCTTTATTTTTATTATTTGTTGTTATAGCCGTAATAGACAGCGGAGGCTTAGTAAGTTTGTACTGGGCTGTACGTGGTTGTCTGATTTCATGGATTTTAATTTTCTTGCGCGGAACCCTAATTATTTTTCTTAAATAAAAATAGCCTAAGTTACTCCTTAAAACATCAGCTATATGCCGTCAAAATCGGTGAAAATTCGTTTGGCAAGTTTCCTAACTTGACTCAAAGTACCATTTTTTTAATCGGACTGCGCTTTAAAATTCTTCTATACAAACTTTAACATCCCTAACCTCATTTGAGGCGTAGTTTTGACAAACTAATAATGACAAACATTATTACTTACTTATGCAAGTATTTGTGCTAAGTTTCAAGTTCATTAACCAAATTAATAAGATTTTTCATATAAACTGTATCTCTGTTTTCGCGAACACAGATACCTAAAGAATTTCAAAAATCGTCTGGTATGTTTCCATAACTTGACTCAAACATTATTTACACCAATTTTAGAGTTAATCAAGCCCCCAATAAAATCCTCCGCTATAAAATTAACTTTTCACCCCTTAGGGGTAGATTTTTGGAAAACCCTAATACACGTTAGTCTTAATTTTTGGTCTCAAGTATAAAAACTGAGTTTCGAGTTAATCGGACCGCGTGTTAAAGTTCCTCCATACAAACTTTGACACCCCCAATCCCCTCCTTAGGGGGTAGTTTAGGGAAACTAAAAATGATAAACTTTATAATTTACTTAGATGAATATTCGTGCTAAGTTTCAAGTCTATTAACTCAAGGGATAGGATTTTTCATACAAACTTTCATCCCCCGTTTTACCCCCTTAGGGATGAAATTTCCAAAAATCCTTCCTTAGTGGATGTTTACACTATATAAGGTATCTATGTGCAAAATTTCAAGTCTCTAGGTCCATTGGTTTGGGCTGTGCGTTGGTATATTAGTCAGTGACACAGTCAGGACTTTGATTTTTTTATATATATAGATTTACCATGTTATTTTAAGACCACAGACTTCTTATAGGTTTTCCTGTAATCTACAGGTATAGAACTAATTTCTATATTTTTTTCAAAATTTTAGGCTCAGTAGTTTCGGAGATAAGGGAGGGAATGATAAATTTTCGTCTATTTTCTTAAATAACTTTAAAACAATAAATTTTAAAATTATAAAAAAATATATATTTGAACCCCTCATAGTAAGCCCTTTCATTTGATATGTCACTCGGTACAGTTTACAAAACTTTTTTTTTAAATTTTCTTATTTTCCCCCTAAAAGTGACTCTCATATTCAAAATTCATATATTTACTTTAGCTGTACGTGTTTGGGTCACAGAAATCCATATGTGTACCAAATTTTAACTTAAATTGGCAAATTGGCTGTGACAGACGGACAGACGGACAGACACACGAGTGATCCTATAAGGGTTCCGTTTTTTCCTTTTGAGGTATGGAACCCTAAAAAGTGGGCAAAGTTGGCGTGTTTCACGGTAAGTATGCAACGCTAGAATGGCATACCTTGCAATGCTCATTATTGATGACTAAAGTGAACTGCGAGAGCGAAGGGAAGTATTCGGCGTGGGCGCTGATGCAACAGAATACGTATGTCCTAATAACAGTATGTTAGGAATGGTCGTGTAATAGCTTCACGCCTTATTTTGTCATTCAAATACGTACCATCGCAAAACTTTGCGGTGAACCACTTTTCGACCTTATTACTAACGCAAAGGTTGAAAAGTAGTTCACTAGAAAGTTTCGCGATGGTACAACATACTGCTATCAATTCTGTATGGGCGCGATTTTCATTTTTTTCGCGATTACGATGTTGGTGCCATGGAAAAAGTTGTTCGGTTTGATGGTCTATACCACACCCATTTGACGAGGATGCAAAACGACACGTTGTGTATCACACCCCCAACAAATAAAATAAACACGTCACCAAACACACACCCAAAAACACTGCGCCAAAAAATAATTGCTTATTTCGTCACAATAAATAACAGCGGTTTTCGCACAGTGTTTTAATTTGCCAAACCTCAAACGAACACAGTAATAAGTTTAATTTCGAAGCTGACTTGTAACCACGTAACCGTCATGGCCATCATTTCCCAGTGGACTAGCAAAAAACGCAACGTGGGACCACCATTTTAATTTTTTGCTGCATCAAACTGAGCTGATGAAAAAACACGGGGGTCGTTCCTGCACAACCCAACTCAATATAGCTAGTACTTTGTACCAACAAAACACAACTCAATATAGCTAGTACTTTGTACCAACAAAGTACTAGCTATATTGAGTTGTGTTTTGTTTTTTAGGGTTCCGTTCCGTAACTTAAAAGGAAAAAACGGAACCCTTAGGGGCTATGTTCACCAACATTCAAACCGCCGCCGCCGCGCCGGTTAGGTATTTAAACAGTTGGTTTGTGTCAAATTTAGAAGGAAATATGGACATAAACCAATTGTTTAAGTACTTAACATACTACGTCAAATAATGACGACGTAAGATCTGTGAAACAATGCTTTTTAGGGTTCCGTACCTCAAAAGGAAAAAACGGAAGCCTTATAGGATCACTCGTGTATCTGTCTGTCTGTCTGTCAGTCTGTCGCAGTCAATTTCCTTCGAATATAATGGACCGATTAAGTTGAAATTTGGTACACATGGATTTCTGTGACCCAAACACGTACTTTGGCTAAAGCAACTAAATTAATTTTGAATATGGGGGTCACTTTTAGGGGGCAAATAAGAAAATTTAAAAAAATTGTTTTGCAAACTGTAGCGTGTGACATATCAAATGAAAGGGTTTACTATGGGGGTCTCAAATATATTTTTTTATACTTTTAAAATAAATAGTTTTAAAGTTATTTATGCAAATAGACGAAAATTTACCATTCCCCCGCCCCCTTATCTCCGAAAACACTTAGCATAAAATTTTGAAAAAAATACAGAAAATAGTTCTATACCTATAGATTACAGGAAAACCTATAAGAAGTTTGTGGTCTTAAAATAACATGGTAAATCTCTCAATATTGTGAGTACAAACTTACATTTACTGTTGGAATGTATAGGAGAACATGTTTTTCAACTACAATGTTAAGTTTGTTCTTGGGATAATTTCATATCAACTACGGAACCCTTCATTGTGCGTAAAAAAAACCGGTCAAGTGCGTGTCAGACGCACTTGACCGGTTTTTTGGTTTTACGATAGAAATTAGAAATCATTTATTTTCCATAATTTTAGCGCCATTTTTGACGTATACGCTTGTGTTAAGTGGGCGTGGATCACTTCGTTGTCCGTCTGCCTGTCATTCTGTCAAGACCCTTTTTCTCAGGAACGCATGGAGGTATCAAGTTGAAATTAATATCAAATATATTTCTATGGCATATAATGGTCTCTTGGAGCTTTAAAAAATCAAGCTTCTAAGTCAACGCAATAAAAAATACACGGCCATTTATGCGACATATTTTCATACTCGCAAGTAAATCAAAACCTATAGGGTACTTCCCGATGACCTAGAATCATGAAAAAAGAATGGGCACTGAACTATGTGTTTCTGCCCTGAAGCCCAATACCCATAAGATATACGGGTATGGAACTGACCATGTGTAATAAATTAAACTACTAGTAATAGTACTAGTCCACGGAAGTATAGCAAAATTAAATATTAAATTAAAAAACATAAATTAAAAAAGTAAATTTTTCAAACAAAATAAATATCAAAATAATGATGATGATGATGTTGATTACTTTTTCGCCGAACATGGTTTTCGTTTGTATTGGGAGTTTCGGCAGGTTTAGCATTATGTCCGACCGACTCTTAGAAACATTTTTCCTAAAACGGTAAAAAAAAGCAAGGAGGCCAAGGAGCAGTCGTGGCCCAGTGGTAACGGCTCCGACTTACGAGTTGTAAGTCGTGGGTTCAAACCCAGGCAGGCGATTTACTTTGTGTAAATGATTTCATCACCACTGCTCTCCAAACGGTGAAGGAAAACATCGTGAGGAATCCGTCATGTCCTAGAACCAAAAATTCGAAGACATGTGACATCTACCAACTCGCACTGGGCCCGCGTGGTAGATTACAGCCCACTCCCTCTCGAAAAGAGGTGGCCTGTGTCCCAACAGTGGGAACATTATTTTCTAATTATGCTCCTATATATACTTGTATGATAGGCTGATAGGCTTAAACGATGATGTTTGTAGGGCACTGAAATAATAAAAGTTAATTAACTGACGAAACACCTGAAATTCATAAATGCTTAATTACTCTTATTTAGAGCTCTGTAGCTCCTCACCGACTATCAATCGAGACTATTAGTCGCCATGACACGAAATATTCGCCTTGAAGAGATCTTTCCATTAGCATATATCTTAACGCTATTGGGGGATGCGGCAGGCTTAACGTTCTGTCCGGCTGACCGACTCTTAAAAACATTCTTAAATAAATATCCTCCTTGACGAGATCTTTCCATTGGTCGTAACTATCTTTATATATCTTAACACTATTAGGCTCCAGGGTAGAATCGCCCAATCTCCTTTGACATGTTTGACACGGTCTCACAGCACTAGTAAAGGAAATAGTCCGAAAATTGTTACGTACTTTATAGCTTTATCACATAAACAATTGTTTTTTGCGATAACAAAATTAAATTTGCAGTTGGAGAATTGACCGTGACGTATATCAATGGGAGAACATGTTTGTCAACTACTTACAATGTTAAGTTTTTTTTTGGGATAAATTCTTTTCAACTACGGAACCCTTCATTGTGCATGGTCCGACACGCACTTGGCCGGTATTTTTATGTTTACCTGCTGTTTTTTGTGTTGTTCAAAAGTGTGCACTTTGATGTTTTAGCGCCGCACGCCGCCGCCGTCGACACGTCGAAGGCGGCTGGCTGTACTGTGTGCCGCTGACGCGTGCCACTCGTGTGTATGGGGTGGTCCACTGTATTTTTTTTTTGCTTTGAAAAAATTCTAAAACCTTAGCACGTTTTAGAAACTGGATGGAAACTATATGTAGTAGGTATAGGTATTGTTACCCACTTGCTATAATTATCAAGCTTTGAGTGTCAGAATGGATAGTGCGAGCCTTTGCCTTTTAAAACTTGCAATAGGATATTACAGCCAGACATATTTGTGGGGTGGTAGGGCAAATAAAGGTAGCCCGATCGCTACCAAACTTCATCCGCTAGGCTAATCTAAAGATTGCCTGAAAATTTCATCAAAATAGCTCCAGCCGTTTTGGAGTTCATAAGGAACATACACACACACTATCATATTTATAAGAATATCAACGATCTGTCAAGGGATATGTTTGACTAAGATACTGCATCATGCATATTGTTGTCATTAATTTTGCAGTCAGTTATTTTATGCTGCACCTGTGACGTAATCACGTCAGATATAAAACTTGTTTATTTATTATGCAAAATCGTCATTATATTATACAAAATGACAAATCTTTGCTTTAAAAATTTAGTTATTATGCAAAATCGTCACTATATTACACAAAATGACAAACCTTTGCTTTAAAAAATATTTTTTCTTTTTTACTTTAATTATTCTGAATGCACTATATTTGGATCTTTTTTTATGTTTTAGTTATTATTGATGGTCTGACATTTTGAGTACTTTATTTATGCGACCTATCCAAATGTCCTTTCTTTCACATCTACATGGTCCTCACATAGTCTGACCAAGATTATGTCTCCAGACATAATCTTGCGCGAAACAAACTGCCAAACAACAAAGAACAACAACACAACAACAACAACAAAGAAGGACAAGCCAAAGGGCTGATTTTCAGTGAAAATCAGACCTTTGGCTCTGTTTCGTAGGGTCACAGCATTATGCTGAGCGATGCCCGCTTTGCGTGGATGTCACGTATATTTTTCCTAAACTTGTTATTTTTGTGTATTTTCTTTGCGGCATATTTTACCGCAAATAAATGTATTTTCTTTCTTTAATACATATATGTAGCTATGCAAATGCATAGAGGAGCTCGTGGCTAAGTGATAGCAGCCGCACGGGTCGATCCATCAGGTTAAGCTACGCTTGCCGGGGTTGGTTCGTGGATGGGTGACCACTAGCTTTTGCTCGTGGCTTCGCCCGCGTGGATGTCAGAAAATATCCCACAGGAACGTACTACCGGGAAATACTCCCTTATTCCTTGTCTGCATTATAAAGGGAACCTCTGTGCATAATGTCAGCTTTCCAAGGGTTTGGGCTGGACGTTGATGAGTCAGTCAGTCAGGACTTCTCTTTTTAGAATAGAATAGAATAGAATAGAATAGTTCTTTATTTGCACAGAAAGTAGGTACAAGTTACTGGTGCTTAGTTTAAAAAGTTCCTTATACTAACTACCCTAAGTAAGGCATGCA
The DNA here is from genome assembly GCA_905163495.3 of Cosmia trapezina. Classification (NCBI taxonomy): domain Eukaryota; kingdom Metazoa; phylum Arthropoda; class Insecta; order Lepidoptera; family Noctuidae; genus Cosmia; species Cosmia trapezina. Next base: position 27,950,704 of record LR991020.1, on the reverse strand, counting down.
TTTATTTATATAAATTGTGATGCTAGCCTGGCTAAAAGTAACTAGTAGAAGGCCATATAACGAGGAATACTTAGAGAGAAAATAGATCATCCCATCTCCTTCAAAAGATGAAAAGGTTAATCAAATAATACTGTATTTTTTTTAGTAATATGGTGATATTTAAATCATCTATAGATACTTATCGCATAAATATTTTGTTAGTAGTTGAAAAAGTTCTAAATCTAAATAGGGTAAAACCAATGATAGAGTGTTCTTCTTCTATCGCAAAGAAATCTTAAAACAATAGACAATGCTTAAAACTCCCTTTTACTATAAACGAAGCCAGAGAGAAAAGCCGCGATACAAACTCCTATAACAATATTTCTGTCTCTTTACTGAACTGTTTTAGAACTCTTTCATGCCTCTCTGTTCTCCATGTTTAGAAAAACTCCAGGATCAACACTGAAACGAAAAAAAATCCAAAATTATTCTACTTAAATTTTATATTTGTTCGACGACACTACTTTCCGCCTCGCTGCTTCACTGCGACTAGGAGCTCCTTCTTGTTCTCCTCATCGCTGTCACTGTGGTGAAGTTGTCAACAGCCTCGGACACCACGGCCTGTCTTGCAGCCGAAGTGCGGGTCGCTTCGCACGGCACGCGAACATCAATGACATCATCCGACGAGCCCTTGTCACCGTCGGCGTTCCAGCTGTATTAGAACCCAATGGCTTGGCACGTGACGATGGCAAGAGACCGGACGCGATGTCTTTATTTCCATGGAAGTTGGGAAGGCCTTTAGTGTGGGACGCAACGTGTGTCGATACTCCCCATTCCATCTTCCTGGCTCGGCGTGCTGTGCTGGCACTGCTGCTGCGGCTGCGGAAAACCTCAAGCGGCGGAAATATAATAATTTTATCGGTAATTATATTTTCGAGCCGTTTGTGGTTGAAACCCTTGGGCCGTGGGGTCCAAGTGCTCTTGATTTATTTAACGTAATCTCCAAACGGCTGGTTGACACTTCCCGTGACCCGAGGGCTGGCTTTTACTTTGGCCAGAGGCTTAGCATTGCCATACAACGTGGCAATGCCGCCAGTCTCTTGGGTACTCTACCAGTCGACAGCGATGCGGAGGAATTTTTCGACGCCATATTTTAGTTTTAGTTAGCATATAATTTTGTTATTTATAAGTTATGTTTATATTACATCGAAATAAAAATATTTATAGCTATATCTCATAAAAGTCTTTTTCATAATTTTGACCTTTTTACTTTAAATTTATTCCGGTATTTTACTTTTCAGCAAAAAAATCTTAAGTTTTCCTACACAATTCAAAATGTTCTCAGCTTGCGCCTTCGGGAACTTCGCGCGTTTACATTAGAATATTCATAGCTAAGACAGGGCAACGTCTGTCGGGTCAGCTAGTAACTAAATATAAAGCAAACAAATTCATGCAAACACTAAAAAAATTGATACACATAACTCAAAAAGCTAAACAGCACGTAATTACCCTTCGTTCGCGGCTCGGGTCGGGCAAAAACGCTTCGTAATCCGTAGCTCAAAAAGGGCCTCAAAATTTGCGTTCACTGGCCTCAAATGGTCCTTCGAGCCGTATATCTTAACGAAGTGTAATATAATTCTGCCATAATTTGAAGGCAGGTGCGATTTTTTAATGCAGATGTATCCTGCATCTTTATTAGGGTCTTTCTCTTTACGTGTATTTGCATTTTGGGTTATTTTAAGGGCTCTTGGTTTGAAAAGATAATTGCTTGATATTTTTGGGTGTTTATGAGGTTATAATACGTGTGTGTGTTAGTGTTATTAGGGTTTTCCACCTAGAATTCCTCAGTAACGGCCCGGAGTCTTCAATTGTGCCTGGTTAGTGGCAATAGGCTGGCCCCCTATTACATGGGACTTAAACATAACTGGCTAAAAATTTAGGTATACTACAGGGTCTACAGGTACACCTATGTTATGTTAACACGTGTAAATGATTGTTTTTAGCAGGATCTTGTTAAACTGTAAGCTGATTAAAATTTCGTAACTCTGGTGAAAATACAATTATAGTTTCGCACGATATAATATGTTTTTGTCGGTACAGACCAGACAGTCAAGTCAAGTTCCTACAAACTGTCTTTTCTCATTTGATTTTGAACTTAACTTTCAACATTTTAAGGTTTTAAATAATTTGGAGAAATCTCAGAATTCGACGACGAGGTTACCTACTCACCATACGGGGTCTTATTGAGCAACACGTACTTCTATAAAAAGTCTTATTCTATTAAAAAGACAGCAGTTGTATTTCAGAAGCATATATTGTAATTCCATTTTCTGTGCTTTCAATGTTTTAAAGTGCATTTGATTTTTAAGAGTGATTTTTAAGTGCATAAGCCTTCAGACCTTCAAACATTCAATAAAATAAAAGGTTTAAAATCACAACGGACTATAAAATTGAGAAGGGTTATCCCCATTGCTTGCAAACACTCCAACATTACGGCGTTCCTCTCAACTGAGCCTGAGGTCATGCGGAGTCGATCGACTCGTCCATTTTATTGTGACCATGGCATGTCTTTCTAATATTTTATTACTATAATCGACACATTACTAAAATCAAAAAGTGCTGGCGATGATTATAATAACTTATTAATACGCCCAGCACCAGCCACTTCGACTTTCCCTATTCGTAGTTTGAAGGATGGTAAAAACATTTTCTGAATTAATCTACTTATAACATTCATTATGAACATACGTACAAACATAAATTTACACCTTCTTCCTATGGGGTTAGGAACTACAGAATGCCACTTGCTACGACCACATGTGCCGCTGCAATCACGACATTAATCTGACACGTGTATACGGTTCCCCGTTTTCGTTTTACAAACATATAATTTTACATAATTTTCTAAAATAGCATCTTGGAGCAACCTGTAGCGCAAAGATGAAATTAAAAAGATAGAGACAAAAAAAAACTTGAGAGGTGTCAAGGGACACCCGGATGGAACGAAGTTCCTTTCGATTAATTAGTGAAGGAATTGTAACAAAATTTTATTTTTATACTTATCATCATCATCATCATCATCATCATCATCATCATCATCATCATCATCATCATCATCATCATCATCATCATCATCATCATCACCATCATCATCATCATCATCATCATCATCATCATCATCACCATCATCATCATCATCGCGACACCACACTGTTCAATGCGAAATAGAAATGACAATATCTGGCTTGCTTTCTGTAAGAGAGAGAGAGAGAGACAGACAGAGAAACATGCGAATGCCGCACGGCTTACAATAGCTACCTATAGCAAAAAGTGTCGTTACAACTTTTCGTGAGACTTTTTTCCGTCTAGCACCCTTTCACAACGCGCGATAAGGAACTTCGTTCCAAAAAGGTCACTTGAGTTTTTTTCTAAGGGGTTTGCAAAAAAAGTAATTCATGAAACTACTCACAACTGGGTCAGATCAATGGACAACCGATGAACAAAAAAAAAAGTTAATGATCGACGACCTTTTAGCAGCTGACATAGAACAATAGCTTCATGAATGAGTCGTGAGTTTTCTTTCTTTCTCAAAAACAGGACACATGCTGTCTGTACGGGTTGTAGTAGTTAACTCCGTACACCGATTTTGTCGTGAAGATTTGAAGTTCAGTTGATAGAGAAACACGCGTTCCACCAAGATGCACTAAGTAGTTAAGTTTATTTAAGTTAAGAGTAAGTAACAGTTCTAGAGTGGAAGGCGATTATTTCTCTCAGTTGTTGATAGCTACTCAGTTATAAGTTCACTATATTTAAATTCGTTAGTCATGTTATTTTGTAATGCTAAATTATGACGCGCATCATTGGCCTAAAGTAGGTTACAGAGAGTAAGCAGAAAAATGTGCGGCGATGAGACCGTACACTGTCATTACTCCTTGATGGCTTAATTCAAATAGGAGTTGGGTTTCTTCTATGTTTTATCTTTATTTTTTAAATAGTTTTTGTGTTTGTCTGTTTGACCGCTTAGTTCTTCTTAAGGCGGGGTGAAAGCAAGCGCCGTAGGTATTAAATGTTTACCGCAGCCCCCGCAAGGAGTAGCGATACGTAATAAATTACGATGCGCGGGAAACGCGCGCCAAGCGCACCGCTCATTAGTTCATGAACTCGAGTAGGTACTATGTTGCGTCACAGAATAGAGCAATGCAGTAGATAAACTTGAACTGATTAGTATACAAGTTTATTTTGTTTTATTTTTCTAGTAAGTATTTTTGAAAGTTGTAGACAGATTAGACATTTTAGACAGATTTTAGACATTTTAGACACATTTTAGACATTTTAGACAGATCCAAGATGGCGGCTGCGAAAATTCCCTAACTGTTCGTCATGGGTGTCATTTTCGTGATATTTTAGGTCGCTGAAAACGATAGTGGGGTCAAAATGAAAATCCAAGATGGCGGCTGCGAAAATTTCCTAATTTTTCGTCATGGGTGTCATTTTCGTGACATTTTAGGTCGCTGAAAACGATAGTGGGGTCAAAATGAAAATCCAAGATGGCGGCTGCGAAAATTTCCTAATTTTTCGTCATGGGTGTCATTTTCGTGTTATTTTAGGTCGCTGAAAACGATAGTGGGGTCAAAATGAAAATCCAAGATGGCGGCTGCGAAAATTTCCTAACTTTTCGTCATGGGTGTCATTTTCGTGATATTTTAGGTCGCTGAAAACGATAGTCGGGTAAAAAGGAAAATCCAAGATGGCGGCTGCGAAAATTTCCTAATTTTTCGTCATGGGTGTCATTTTCGTGATATTTTAGGTCGCTGAAAACGATAGTGGGGTCAAAATGAAAATCCAAGATGGCGGCTGCGAAAATTCCCTAACTTTTCGTCATGGGTGTCATTTTCGTCATATTTTAGGTCGCAGAAAACGATTGTGGGGTCAAAATGAAAATCCAAGATAGCGGCTACGAAAATTTCCAAATTTTTCGTCATGGGTGTCATTTTCGTGTTATTTTAGGTCGCTGAAAACGATAGTGGGGTCAAAATGAAAATCCAAGATGGCGGCTATGAAAATTTCCTAACTTTTCGTCATGGGTGTCATTTTCGTGATATTTTAGGTCGCTGAAAACGATAGTCATTCATTTTGACCCCATTATCGTTTGCAGCGACCTCAAATATCACGAAAATGATACCCATGACCGAAAATTAGGAAATTTTCGCAGCCGCCATCTTGGATTTTCATTTTGGCCCCACTATCGTTTTCAGCGACCTCAAATATCACGAAAATGACACCCATGTCGAAAAATTTTAAAATTTTCGCAGCCGCCATCTTGGATTTTCATTTTGACCCCACTATCGTTTTCAGCGACCTCAAATATCACGAAAATGACACCCATGACGAAAAATTTGGAAATTTTCACAGCCGCCATCTTGGATTTTCATTTTGACCCCGCAATCGTTTTCAGCGACCTAAAATATCACGAAAACGACACCCATGACGAAAAATTAGGAAATTTTTGCAGCCGCCATCTTGGATTTTCATTTTGACCCCACTATCGTTTTCAGCGACCTAAAATATCACGAAAATGACACCCATGACGAAAAATTTGGAAATTTTCGCAGCCGCCATCTTTGATTTTCATTTTGACCCCACTATCGGTTTCAGCGACCTCAAATATCACGAAAATGACACCCATGTCGAAAAATTTGAAAATTTTCGCAGCCGCCATCTTGGATTTTCATTTTGACCCCACTATCGTTTTCAGCGACCTAAAATATTACGAAAATGACACCCATGACGAAAAATTAGGAAATTTTCGCAGCCGTCATCTTGGATTTTCATTTTGACCCCACTATCGTTTTCAGCGACCTTAAATATCACGAAAACGACACCCATGACGAAAAATTAGGAAATTTTTGCAGCCGCCATCTTGGATTTTCATTTTGACCCCACTATCGTTTTCAGCGGCCTAAAATATCACGAAAATGACACCCATGACGAAAAATTAGGAAATTTTTGCAGCCGCCATCTTGGATTTTCATTTTGACCCCACTATCGGTTTCAGCGACCTCAAATATCACGAAAATGACACCCATGTCGAAAAATTTGGAAATTTTCGCAGCCGCCATCTTGGATTTTCATTTTGACCTCACTATCGTTTTCAGCGACCTAAAATAACACGAAAATGACACCCATGACGAAAAATTAGGAAATTTTCGCAGCCGCCATCTTGGATTTTCATTTTGACCCCACTATCGTTTTCAGCGACCTAAAATATCACGAAAATGACACCCATGACGAAAAATTAGGAAATTTTCGCAGCCGCCATCTTGGATTTTCATTTTGACCCCACTATCGTTTTCAGCGACCTAAAATATCACGAAAATGACACCCATGACGAAAAATTAGGAAATTTTCGCAGCCGCCATCTTGGATTTTCATTTTGACCCCACAATCATTTTCAGCGACCTAAAATATCACGAAAACGACACCCATGACGAAAAATTGGAAATTTTTGCAGCCGCCATCTTGGATTTTCATTTTGACCTTGAAATACAAAAAAAATAAGAAGATACCTAATTAGAAAAAAAACTTAATTTAAAAAAAAAATCTTATTTATGTAGGTATACAGAAAAATACATTTGAGGGCCTACTTATTTTCTGAACATCCCTGCCCAACCCTTTGAAAGAATTCAGGCGTGATGTTATGAAGAAATCTCATTTCATATCCGATATTCATTATAAAACCACCCGTACTAACTTTATTCTGTGGCACCTACCTATTTGAGATTTGAAAATAGTGACCCAAAAATTTGCGCGTCAGGCGGCTTTATAAGCTCCAGTGTAGGGTTCAAATTCAACTGTTTTACACACTTGATGCGATTGGTAAACATAGGCCGTGATAAAAATAAATACCAATAAAGCTTTTGCGCGCTTGACGTCTTTATTTACATAGGCATAGCGTTCAAATTCAACTGTTTTCAACACATGCTAATTTGTGCCGGTCGCAGCCGGTGACAGAAGTTAGCGGGGGTGGCGGGTTCGAAAAATTGGCACACGTCCGACCTCCGTCACGTTCCGCTCGGGACTAAACGGCTCAGGGCGAGCGTTTGCGAAGCTGAAAACACTTGACATTGGAATTAGTGATATAAATATTTTGATATTTCAAATTATGATAGCCGTTATAAATTACATTTTTTACGACCTTTATTATGGCATAAGTTTTATTGTTCAAAGCCTAATATAAATCAAATGAAATAAGATATAGATCATAATTTAGACTTGTCTTTGCGATTTAATTGGATGCAGTAAAGTGCAAGTAATCGTGTATCGGACGGCCGAAATTTCTAGATCGAAGTCTGAACTAAGTAATATATTTTTTTCAAAATTTAAATACGTGTTATCTACGAATAAAACACTAAACAAAACGACGTTTTTACGGCTCTCACCGCCTTAAGTACACAATGGATTTCGTTGCGGTTTTCACCATAAAGGCTCCCGCAGACAAGCGCAGACAATTTTAGTTGGTGATTGAAATACGCCAGTCACTTCATCCCAACAATCATCAAATATTCACGAAAATTTACTATGCAGGAACAAAAATTTGACACTGAAAGAAATTAATATTTTGAGTGTAGGTTTGAGTTTTTGACCAATACCGAAAAAAAACTATCGTTATATTTTTTTACCGTAGTCCGAATTCCCGTGACGAATTTTATTCGAGTCGAGAATATAAACAAGCGTTTTCTTGGTCGCGAATAGTCACGGTATAAAAACGGAACGGGAATAGTTATCACTATTACCGTCAATGGGAAAGCTCAACCGGAATACTGAGACCCACCCAACAATTTCCATAAAGTTTTTATAGAAATTGTTTAACCGCGTCGCGCTATCGCGCCTGTTGCGTCAAAATAATTATTCTTAATTCGTTGTGTTGCCTTCATTTAAGAAAATTATTTGGAAAGGTTTAAGTTTATAACATATAACTTAAGAGGAAATGTGGGTGCTCTTTTCTCCATACAAAAAGATACAAACGCTCTCGCCTGTTTTCTTTCTGGTTAATGACCATAAAGCAATGATTTTTTACAGAAATATAAATATCAGCTACTTGTATGCCCCTATGTTTTCCTTTTTGATGATATATTATTTTTATAAGAACTAGAACCCTCCAAAAATTCTCAAAATTGCCTATTCAGACCGCTGTCAACAGACGCCTAGTGTACCAATTTGACAACTATTAACGAAAAAAGAAAAACATAGGGGCATAGTATTTTTAACCTTATTATTCAGTTTATGAAATATCTTTTAAATTAGTCCAATATTGGAGGAGGAAATAGGCGAGAGCCAAACCTCGAAATGTGACTTTTTACATTATATAGTCGGATCTGCAGTTGTCTTTATCGCACGAATTCGAGGGGGTAATCGAATAATAAAAATCGCCACCTAAATATGATGGCCATAATTAAGTGACGCACTGATTCTGTCACTCCCTTATTGGCAGTCCGATGTGCTACACATAAGTTCAGGTCGGCATGATTCGGCACAACTGGGTTCAAAATCGAATATAAATTGTAGATGAAAAAGCTGCTCGGCTTAGGTCGAAATGTGCAGTGTAGAGCCAACCTACGGCACCTACAAATTTTTCGAACATATGAAGCAATGGATTAGCAATATGCTTCAAATGCATTCAGTTTGCGATTGGTGGAAAATTAATGAATGGCGTGATGAGTTGCCGAATGAAAGCCATTGGTACACTACCAATTTGACAACTATTAACGAAAAAAGAAAAACATAGGGGCATAGTATATATCCTTCTTATTCAGTTTATGAAATATCTTTTAAATTGGTCCAATATTGGAGGAGGAAATAGGCGAGAGCCAAACCTCGAAATGTGACTTTTTACATAGACTATTTAGTTGGATCTGCAGTGGTCCTTATCGCACGAATTCGAGGGCGGACCGCTCGCAGAGCGACAGCAATACCTTCTTAAAATACCTAATTTTCAAAAGTCTGGCCACCCGCCTTTCCTCTTAAACATGTCATAAATGTCGATGTTTTTTCAAGTATAAAACCGTGCGAAGGGGCGACGAGCTAGTTATTATTAGTATTCCTCTCTCCTCACTTTAGTCAACCCAGCCTCAGCTAGATACAACGTTACATAGTACAAGTTCAATAAAGCATGCTACAGACAGTCCCGTTACGTTGACCGATCGGCGTGCGCACAGCGCTGCCGGAGCGTAAACATCTAAAGAACATTACCTAGTTTTTGCTCAGCGGATAGCGGGTAAGGAGATTTGTTTTCTTGTCTGTCTGAGATTGGAAGAGTTAAATGGGTTTTAAGAGAATTGGTCATCGTGAATCTTATAGCTGGTTTTAGTTTTTCAAGAGGAATTGTAGTTAACTTATCTTACACCTAAATCGATAGAAGTGTTTTTAGGGTTCCGTACCAAAATGGTAAAAAAAAACCGGCCAAGTGCGAGATGGACTCGCACACAAAGGGTTCCGTACCATATTATATGTTTAACAATCGCAAAGATAACTTTGTATTTCATAATGATACTGTTAATTACAAGGTTATTTTTTGCAGTTGCAGAAAATCGATCATATTAAACAAAATACCTTATGAATCGCCGTTTTAGTATTTCTTGATTAAGTACAGTAAGTATAAGGTACTACATTATACAGCGTGTTTTTTTTTATATCCCATAACTCTAGGGTATTAATGAGACCATCATAAATGGTCTATGGATGGATGGATGGATGGTCTCATTAATACCCTAGTTATGGGATATCAAAAAAAACACCATGTATAATAGAGCTCGTACAAAAATGGTATAAAATTGACAACTTTTACGGCCGCGTGGATCTCTGATTTCATGGGTTTTAATTTTCTTATTATTGTTTATTTTACATCAAAAATATAAATACTGAGTTCCAAGTTAATCGGACTGCGCTTTAAAATTCTTCCATACAAACTTTAACACCCCTAAACCCCCTTTGAGGGGTAGTTTTGAAAAACTAATAATGACAAACTTTATTACTTACCTTGTGTAAGTAATAAAGTATTTGTGCTAAGTTTCAAGTTCATTAACCAAATTAATAAGATTTTTCACATAAACTGTATCCCTGTTTTCAAAAAACGTCTGGGATGTTTCCATAACTTGGCTCAAACATTATTCACACCAAGTTTAGAGTTAATCAATCTATATAAATAAAAAGAGAAGTCCTGACTGACTGACTGACTGACTGACTGATTGACTGACTGATTGACTGACTGATTGACTGACTCATCAACGCCCAGCCCAAACCCTTGGACCTAGAAAGCTGAAATTTTGCACAGAGGTTCCCTTTATAATTTAGACAAGGAATAAGGAAGGAATTCCCGGTAGCAGGTTCCCTTGGGATATTTTCCGACATCTACGCGGGCGAAGCCGCGGGAAAAAGCTAGTCCCCAATAAAATCCTCTGCTGTAAAATTTACTACCCCTTTTCACCCCTTAGAGGTAGATTTTTGGAAAACCCTGATACACGTTAGTTAGTCTTCATTTTTGGTCACAAGTACAAAAACTGAGTTTAGAGTAAATCGGACCGCGTGTTAAACTTCCTCCATACAAACTTTGACACCCACCAATCCCGTCTTCTGGGATCGCGGGTTGTTCGAAAGAGATACCGTGGCCCTGCCATAGGCAACTGAAGGAACACGGGTGGGTTTTAGTCAGTAAAAGTTGACACGCCCTTCCGCTCCACCCAGAGCGGGAGAAGTCATTTGATGATTTCCCATCCACAAAAAAAGGGGGTAGTTTAGGAAAACTAAAAATGATTAATTTTATAATTAACTTAGATGAATATTCGTGCTAAGTTTCAAGTCTAAGAACTCAAGAGATAAGATTTTTCATACAAACTTTCATACCCTATTTTATTCACTTAGGAATGGAATTTCCAAAAATTCTTCCTTAATGGATGTTTACACTTTAATATATTTATAAGGTATCTATGCGCAAAATTTCATGTCTGTAGGTCCAGTGGTTAGGACTGTGCGTTGATTATTATCAGTCAATGAGTCAGTCAGGACTTTGAATTTTATATATATCGACGGTAAAAAGGCAAAAGGGGTCAAGAACCACAGATCATATTGTTCAGGAGAGCAAAAACAAAGTTTAAAAAAATTATATCTCTTTATTGCTTCATTGAATCACATCACAATCTGCAGAAAAGTTGACCAAAATACAATGTTTTTTAATAATTTACATCAAAATAAGTCTAAGATCAATACTTTCAAAGATAGATGTCGTTTGACCCCATGTTTTTACCCCGTTTATCGCATTTGCGAAGGGTCAAGTAACAATATTTAATGTTGTGATATTTAGATTTTGTCTTAAGCTACATGTTAATTTTAATTAATTTGGCACAAAAATTTGAATCTTTTCTGAATCCACACACATAGTATATTTGACCGTCATCTCATCTGGTCTGGTTTTTTTTTAAAGTCGCAATTCTAATTTGTGATCATAGTCGCAATTCTGATTCTGTGGTAAATAGAGGCCAATTCCATCTTCGGTAACCAATGAATTTTGAATATGGGGGTCACTTTTAGAAGGAAAATAAGAAAATTAAAAAAAAGTTTTGCATACTGTACCGTGTGACATATCAAATGAAAGGGCTTACTATGAGGGTCTCAAATATAGTTTTTTTATAATTTTAACATAAACCGTTTTAAAGTTATTTAAAAAATAGACGAAAATTTACCGTTCCCCCCTTATCTCCGAAACTACAGTCTAAAATTTTGAAAAAAAAATACAAAAAATAGTTCTCTACCTGTACATTACAGGAAAACCTATAAGAAGTTTGTGGTCTTAAAATAATAATGGTAAATCTCTCAATATTGTGAGTACAAACTTACTTTTATTGTTGTCCCATACATTCGTATGGGAGAACATGTTTTTCAACTATGTTAAGTTTGTTCTTGGGATAATTTCATTCCAACTACGGAACCTTTCATTGTGCGTAGCCCGACACGCACTTGGCCAGTTTATTTTTTAGTTTACTTTATTGTACTGTTACTACAGGGTGACGTTATTGCTCAGCGATAAAGCCCTTAAAATTAAGAATAAAAAATTATTTAAAAAAAACTTTACGAAATTTGCCTGCAAGACATTTTGACTACCTTCGTCATTTGTTTCTTTATCCTGCAAATTAAACCATTCATGATAGCATAACAAACAAAATTGAATAATATGAACCCTATAACCAGTATAATTTAAAAGCAATAGTGGCTTTATAAGCAATAGTTTAACGCAAATGTTTGTGACCAACTTCGGGTACCTTAAAGAATCTAAGTAGTTATCGAGGAATTTCAAACGAGCTCATTATTTCCAAGACAACTTCCTCGCTAGGGACAAGCCCTGCACTGTGACTTTACATAAATACAATTCACAGACACAAGTCAGTATACCAAGACTTAGAACAACTATTTGTGGGTCACAAAAATATTTACAACGACACGGAACAAATAAATATTTGTGTGCCTCGAGAAACTCGGGAATCGAACCTGGACCACTCGACATGCTTTTAGTAGCGAGTCGACCACTTAAACCACTAGACAAAGCATATAACGTCTCTAGATAATCCCTCTTTCTAGTCGTGGAAACTATATGAAAATCCACAAAACAGTTTCTGTGATCAGCCCGAACAAACAAAAAACTGAGCGCAGTGACATTAAATCTATTTAGTTCGAATTGGGATCCAGTTAGTGAAAGTCACAATAAAAAAAAAAATGAATCTAAGCGGAGCCAGTGTAGCCACGGACAGACATGTTTTATAATTAAAATTATAAATGTGTTATAAACTGCGATCGCGTTTCAAACACGCGTGAACCTGCTGTTTACGTGCACAATACACACACCCGCATGCAACGGCGCTGGCGCGCGTATTGAGTGGATCAAACGCATCGTAATGAAAATAAAATGATTTAAGAAAGGGGTCAAGCGCCAACTATAATTAGTTGACAATCTTTACTATTAGTGTAAGCGACGACGATAAAATACATATTTTTTTTATCAATAGGGTTAAGTGACAAATTATTACTAAACAGATAAAATAAATATGGATATAAACGACAAATTTGTTTTTAATATATTTTATAAATTAAGCCAAATGACAAGGTGATACAAAAACGTAAAATACAAAATGGTCCAACAACCAAACAAGGTAAAGTCGGTGTCGCTTGAGCACTTTTGGTGAGTATCGATTTTGCAATTCAGTACAAATAAATCTTTGTATCTTTGTGCAAGTGACTTTTTTTCATGCTGGAGAAATGATACTAAGACCATTCGAAAGAGAAAAAATAATGGAGTTGGGGTCAACAAAAAGGTAAGATCGCAAAATGTGGCGCTTGACCCCTTTTGCCTTTTTACCGTCGATATAGATTTACAAGACCATAAACTTCTGATAGGTTTTCCTGTAATCTATAGGTAACGAACTATTTTCTGTATTTTTTTCAAAATTTTAGGCTCAGTAGTTTCGGAGATAAGGGGTGGGGGGGAATGGTCAATATTCGTCTAATTTCTTAAATCACTTCAAAACAATTTATTTTAAAATTATAAAAAAAATATATTTGAGACCCTCACAGTAAGACCTTTCATTTGATATATCACACGGCACAGTTTGCAAAACTTTTTTTTATGTGTACTTATTTTCCCCCCAAAAGGGACCCCCATATTCAAAATTCATTTACGTTACATGTCCGTGTTTGGGTTACCAAAATACATATGTGTACCAAATTTCAACTTAATCAGTTCATTAGATTCGGAGCAAATTGGCTGTGACAGACGGACAGACGGACAGACAGACAGACACACGAGTGATCCTATAAGGGTTCCGTTTTTTCCTTTTGAGGTACGGAACCCTAAAAAAGGAACCCTTAGGGTGCGTTTCCACTGACGCGGAGCTGGGCGGAGCGGAGCGGAGACGTGCAGGAATCGACCAATCATAATGGTTGAAATCCTCATCGCGTCTCTTACCTCGTCTGTAATTGGACGATTCCTGCACGTCTCCGCTCCGCTCCGCCCAGCTCCGCGTCAGTGGAAACGCGGCCTTATGGTCTGACTCAGTCTGTCTGTCTGTCTGTCTGTCTGTCTGTCACACCTGGATATCTCAGCAACTACTGATGCTATCAACTTGAAATTTGGAATAGTTTTAGATGACGTTTACCCAACTATTTTGCAAATAAGAAATAAATAAAAATATTTATGTTTTTTTTTGCAACAGGGACTGAAAGGGGGTCTTAAAAATTTTAAAGTGGGGCTACTAAGGCATGTGGGGTATCATATGAAAGAACGGTGTTTGCACATTCTCAAACTATTTTTAATTTTTTTTTAGGCCGCATAGTTATCGACTTTTAATTAAAAATGTAAAGATAATACCGTTCCCCCCCTTATCTCCGAAGTTTGCAAAGAGAAAAATCTGAAATGATTCATAGAATGACAGAAGTTTATGTAAATATTACAGGAAAAATAAAACGATGTATCTGTAGCACACTTTTTCAGAAATCGGAACGGAACCCTCGGTGCGCGAGTCCGACTCGCTCTTGACCGCTTTTTTTTGTTGGGCTATCCTGTTGATGACTTAAAGCCTCCAGCCATATATGTATAAATAATAATAACAATTTTAAAATAGTAAAAAAATATTTTATATTAGACAGTATTACAGACCATATTTTCACAAATTATTTAAAAATTATATTATAACCTGAGGGCCTATTTCACAATGTCCGAATAGCCACTACTTACTGAATAAATTCAAAAATGGAACAGAATTTGTATGAAATTATCTGCCAAGTAAGTTAATAGGAACTTAATCGTAGGTGGTGAAATAGGCAATAATTAACAATAATTAACAGTTTATAATTTGCAATAGGTACAATCACACTACAGCCTAGGTTAACATATACAGGGTGTCCCTGGAAGTATGGATCAAATCGAATAGGGGCGTGGGCAAGGTCATTTCCAAACTTTTAACCCTGTGAATATCGGTGCAATTTTTTTATTTTGAAAATTAAGTAAAATTTTTGCCAGACCGAACCCTTTGCAGTAAATGTTTTTTTCTTATTGAACACATGTTTTATAGCTAAGTACGTAAAAGTATTACCACAAGAAAGGCCCACTCTTCTACAACGTCCTGAAATACAAAAACTTTATTGATAGCCCCGATAGTTTTTTAGGGCTCCGTACCTCAAAAGGAAAAAAACGGAACCCTTATAGGATCACTCGTGTGTCTGTCTGTCTGTCCGTCTGTCACAGCCTATTTGCTCCGAATCTAATGGACCGATTAAGTTGGAATTTGTTACACATATGGATTTCTGTGACCCAAACACGCACGACTAAAGTAAATAAATGAATTTTGAATATGGGGGGTCACTTTTAGGTGGCAAATAAGAAAATTAAAAAAAAAAAAGTTTTGCAAACTGTACCATATCATATGAAAGGGCTAACTATGAAGGTTTCCAATATATATTTTTTTTTATAATTTTAAAATAAATAGTTCTAGAGTTATTTAAGAAAATAGACGAAAATTGACCATTCCCCCCCTATCTCCGAAACTAATGAGCCTAAAATTTTGAAAAAAATACAGAAAATAGGTCTATACCTGTAAATTACAGGAAAACCTATAAGAAGTTTGTGGTCTTAAAATAACATGGTAAATCTCTCAATATTGTGAGTACAAACTTACATTTACTGTTGGAATGTATGGGAGAGCATGTTTTTCAACTATAATGTTTAGTTTGTTCTTGGGATAATTTCATACCAACTACGGAACATTTCATTGTGCGTAGTCTGACACGCACTTAGCTGGTTTTTTTTTATAATTTTTTCTTTGATGGAAAAAAACAAAAATTGGTCATAACTTTTGAACCGTAAAAAATGGCACCGACATTGTCAGGGTTAAATAGTTTGGAAATGACCTTGCCCACGTCCCTATTCGATTTGATCCATACTTCCAGGGACACCCTGTACAATGAGATCAATAGTAAGTTGTGGACGGATTTGATGACACTACCGATAAATTAATAAAATATCAAAACAATTAGATGAAGTCCTATAAGCTTAAGGCACTTTTAACAATAAAACAAGAAATCAATAAAATTATGGTACACAGGCAGACACTCAATTGACATCATGGGAAACGTGATGTCAATTGTGTGTTTAGAGGCATGAGGAATAGGGTGAAAAGTTCACCAGGGTGTTCAGTTGTAAGGGGGTTGTTGGGGTTGCGCGATGCAGGTTTGCGTGACGTTATGTCATTAATGAGTAGTTCATATGTGGCGATGTAGATGCCGCCACATCACTCCCCTCCGGAGACCGGAGGTCGATAGTGGGCTGAGTCGTGTATCTCGCGATGTTTGCCAGTGCCAGTTGTGGTTCCAGTGAGTCGGAACCGGGTGCCGCATAGTTCACGGTGAGTCGGAACTGTCTGCGGTGATACTCCAGTGAGTCGGGGTGGCGCTGCGTTATGCTCCAGTGAGTCGGATTGTACAGCGCTGGTTGAGGTTGAGGCTGAAGGTGATGACCAGGAATGCGCGTCCGCTGCATGCTGGTGGTCAGGATACCCGTTGAAGCCGTGGATGCTGGCTGGCTGTGTGACTCGCCGCTCGAAAGCTTGAGGAAGTGATGCTGATGACGTCACGCTGAAGTAGTTGCACGAAGGCTGCGCTGACGTTCATGCTCGGGGTCACCAGTTTAGAGGCATGACGAACAGGGTGTAAAGTTCACTCAACCTCGATTGAAAAGGGAGGATCCTCCGACCAGACGAGTGTTGTGTCTGGTGGGCTACTGCCCGACGGTTGATGTCGGGACGTTGCGTTGTATATATGCTAATCGCGTGGTAAACTCTAATTGCGCGATGCAGGTTAGCGTGACGTCATGTCATTGATGTGTAGTTCATATGTGGCGATGTAGATGCCGCCACATATGCATGGCTGATGCCCGGTTTCTGAAGAATTTTTAAACGGAGTTAAAACTCTCAATGGCTATTGATTCGACAAAATTATCCATTAAAGCGAATTCCTTCCTTGTTCTCGGTTTTTGAAGTCCTAAGATAAAGCCTCTGTAGTAAGGTAAACGTACCAATACTCGACGGTTTTGGAAATTCACTGACTTTAAAGGACTGCTGTGTGAAAAGTTTTTCATTTAGAATAAAACTTCTTGCATAACGAAATAGACAATTTATCTGTTATTCTAAGTAAGTAGTTTAATTCTACAATTTTCAGTGATAATAAACACTTATTTAAGCAAATGTAAAAAAAGGGCGATTTGTACCAATAATCGTCGGATTTGTACTATTAATCGTCAAAAGGACCCAGTAGTCGTAATTTTTTTGTGCTACTGTGAAATCTCAGGTCTTGAACATAAAGATCAAGATAAGTAGGATTAAACATTAAAAATAATGAGATTGTGTTTGATATGAGTATAAGAAACAAAAGGTAGGTAAAAGACTGAATGCTAAGATATTACTAAAGGTTGTAGCAGAGCAGGAGGTAGTAAAAAAAGATCAGAATTACAGAATCAGTCTTTGTCTGAATTAAGTCTACAGGTTATTTGTAAAACACCAGTAACCTCTTAAGGGGTCATTATACTCATCATTATGAACAACTTTTACTATGGGACCAAACCTGAAATCGCGAAAAAAAAATCAGCTGTTCAGTACATTTATCTACATCAAACTCGTCAAAATGTAGGTAGCAGCTGATTTTTTTTCGCGATTTCAGGTTTTGGTCCCATAGTAAAAAGTTGTTCATAATGATGAGTATAATGACCCCTTAAGAGGTTGCTGGTGTTTTACCAATAACCCTGTCTGTGGCTATCAGAAGAAATGTCATACAAAACCTGTTATCCCATGTCTCAGTGACGCCATCTAGCATAATATAGCAAAATTACATAATAGCCCAGTATTCATGACATGAATACCCGATACACTTTTACCGACACCAACCTTTGATTTAGCAACCGTCAGATAGTTTGACATATCTAAGAAAATTATTTAATTTAAGTATCTCAATACTCAATAAATTATAAAATAATAACGAAAATAAACTGTAGTTGAATCAGTTATTTTATCACTACGAGGTTTGCAATACCACAAAATTCGGCATAATTATTTAAATTTAAATTTAAAGTTACAGTTACCGGCCATAAATATTGCACATGGATTTTTACAGTTGCCGGCCGTAAAAGCACATGAAACAAGTAGGTATACGTAAAAGTACGTAAATAACGTACTACAATAGTACTACATACATATATACACATATACTATACACACATACATACATATATACATCGTATATATGTAGTTACGTATTTAACGTACGTAAATCCCATGTGCAATATTTACGGCCGGTTACTGTACATGCACTGTGTTCAAGTTAAGAGGTTACTGGTGTTTTACAAATAACCCTGTATACTTTGACTCGATGATTGAGCCGAAGTTGAGATCAGACGTCAACTCTATGCCCAAAAGCTCTAGGCGGTCGGTAATTAGTACAGATGCTCCTCGGAAAGTAGGAGATAACTGAAACTGGCTCCTTTTGGCAATGAAAAGACACGCCTTTGTTTTCAGAGCATTGAATTTAACTAGATTGCCGTCGCCCTATTGGGAAACGAGATTTAAGGTCAAATTAATTCGCTCCACCATGGCCTCTCTAAGAGAAGCTGTTTCCTCTCTGCTTGCTCTTGACTGGACTGATATCTTTCTCAGACTGTGCTGTCATCTGCGTAACCGATAGCACCAAGCTGTAACAGGTAGTTGATGTGCAGCAGAAATAGAGTCGCGGAAAGACCAGACCACTGGGGAACACCGGCATCAATAGTCATATGATCTGTTGAGCAGCTATCTAAAACTACTCTGATCGATCGATCAGGAAATCAGGAAATCGCAAATCCAGTTGCAAAAGTCAGTAGGGATACCGAATGCGGGAAGTTTACCCAACAGACTAGCATGCCAGATCCTATCAAAGGTGTTTGATATATCAAGTGACACAACAGCAAGGGCTTCGCCTTGTCTCTCAATGGCCTCGCCCTAACAATGCGTAGCATACACAAAGAGATCCCTAGTCGACCAACTACGACGGAAGCCATACTGGTGGTCACTGAGGAGCTCATTGTCTTCCATCCAGGTATGCTAGCAGCTTCTTGTTAAGTACCCTTTCCATCTCTTTACACAGAATGGAGGTTATGGCGATTGGTCTATATTTGATAGAATCGCCACAGTTACCATTTTTGGACACTGGCTCTACATTAGCAAGCTTCCACGACTCTGGCACCACTCCAGTTAATAGAGAAAGGCGATACAAGCGTGTCAATACAGGAGGCAAATCTGGAGGACAGCTTTTCAGGACTCTTGTGGGTATCCCGTCAGGTCCGCTTGCGTTATTCACGTCCAGACTGCAAAGGGCCTTACGGACCTCTTTCAGGTAAATTGAGACCTCTGGCATTGCGGAGCTACAGTGAGGTATGTTAGAGGCCGAATCAAGGCGTGAATTTTCGGCAAAGATGGAGGCTAATAAGTTTGCCCTCTCTTGCGCGGAATGAGCCAACGTTCCATCAGACTTCAGCATAACAGCAGACCGATTTAGACAGGGATCAGCACTCCTTGACACCTGAAAGGTAAGACGCCAATTTGGCTTCAATTCGTCCAACATGGTCAAAACGCGCCTTCCGTAGCACCCGTTTGCAATCCTTGGCGGAGAATTGTACGCTCTTTTCACATTGCGCGAGCACCTTGACTGTCGCACCTGTCACTGCGGGCCGCAGCCCAGGCCTGGTATGCCTGCTCTGTGTGCAATCTGCTTGTGCACAAGACGCGTTATACCAGGGCTGAGCCTCGCTGCTAAGTGGGACGTCAGAGAATTGAATAAAATATTGCATTCCCTGACGTATCACGTATAACTACAAGAATTTGAATGCTTGAGTAATGCTTGAGCATTCAAAAGATAAGTCATATTTGTACCAATTTTTGAGGTCATGTCACGAATGCAGGTGAATGCGCGCGACACGCTATTTTTCACTATGTGTCGATTCATTTAGCGCATAAAAATGTTAACTTAGAAAGGTGATTCTGGTGACATTGTCAAGAGTTGACAAAGCGCTACCAAAACCTAAAGGGAAACAACAGAAATGTTGGCCGAAATAGTCACCAATGAGCAGAATAACAACTGCTGCTGCGGCAGCATAGCGTTTCCCTTTATCCGCAAAGTGAGCGAAGCAAGCTCTGTCACAAGAAAAGCGCGATCACAGTTTCACGCCGAGCTGCGGACTACAGTTTTCATACATAATAAAATGTACGTAAACGCAAACGTAGTTCGCAGCTCGTCTGAACTCGACACACATGGATAACGCTGGTGGTCGCTACTCGCCACGATAGGCTGCTTCATGTGGCCGCCACCGATCACGCTAAACTAAACGCTAGCAATGGGTTATAAAAGTAGCGGCCACCAACCTCTTGTGCCGACCACCGACCACAAGCGTCTTTCACGCACGTTCACTTCTTAGTAAGTGCTTACAGCTTTAGAAAAACTCAGATATATCGTCAAATGTAGTCCAACCCTTATATAATGTTTGTATAGACAACAGCACATCAGGTTATACCAAACTGTCAAATTTCTCCAAATGATTTTAAACCTTAAAATGTTGACGGTTAAGTTCAAAATTGAATGAAAATACCTACAATATTGTACGGGTTGTAGCAGTTAACTCCGTACACCGATTTGTCGTGAAGATTTGAAGTTCAGTTGTATAGAGAAACACGTTCCACGAAGATGCACTAATAGTTAAGTTTATTTAAGTTAGGAGTAAGTAACAGTTTTAGAGTGGAAGGCGATTATTTCTCTCAGTTGTTGATAGCTACTCAGTTATAAGTTCACTACTTGTAAATTCGTTAGTCATGTTATTTTATAATGCTAAATTATGACGCGCATCGTTGGCCTAAAGTAGGTTACAGAGTAAGCAGAAAAATGTGCGGCGATGAGACCGTACATATTGGCAACCCCCTAAAGAAGCTAAGATGAGTAGAGACAGAGAGAAAGAAACGCCTGTACAAAGTCAAATGTTAAAGTAAAAAAGTAAATAGGTGTACAATTAGTCAAAAGTAAAGGCAATGTTGTCTCGATGTCCTTGAGGTTGACCGTGGCAGTCGTCCGTGGGCGCCTGCTGGTTTTCTTGTCTGGCAATCTGCTGTCGAGATCCCATTGGTTGAAGTTCGATGTCTTCATGCGTTTGCTTTCTATTAATTGTTTTCTTTGGAAATCGCTTCCTGAGCAGTGTGCAGTATTTTCTTGTTATAATCCACAGGAAAGTGATGACAGCAATTGATAATAAAATATAACAGATTGCATATTGGTGAACGTCATGATCCGTGATAGTGGATGGTAGTTTCGGCTCGTTCTCTTGTTGGAACCGCAGTTTTTTGTCAATCTCCTCG
Organism: Cosmia trapezina; assembly: GCA_905163495.3. Taxonomy (NCBI): domain Eukaryota; kingdom Metazoa; phylum Arthropoda; class Insecta; order Lepidoptera; family Noctuidae; genus Cosmia; species Cosmia trapezina. The sequence goes on along the minus strand of LR991020.1, from coordinate 27,929,264 downwards.
AAGTCATTTTTCTTGAGAGTGAAGAGTTCGTGTGGCGCGTTATGAAGTGTAACGTTGACTATGTTGTTTATCGGCGAATTCAGGTTCGGTACATGCATGTCATAGTTCACGTTGAGGTTGCTGTTGTACTGATTGTGCGAAGTGATGGTGAGTTCTTTTGACCGCAGTACGCATCCTTGACTCAAAGTAACTATAGCCGCCGATGTGACAGTTTGCGATATTACGTCGTTTTCACAGACAGTACGTAATTCGCACCTTCCGCAACAAACAACCAGCCAGCTGTTTGATTGTTGTAACTTGACCCATGCCTCCTCGCATGACACGCTGTGTACGTCACACGGTGACGTAGTGGTACGATGACCCAGTAGTTTTGCTTCGCAAGGTGCATTCTTGTTATGTAAGTTGAACACTGGTATGTTTGCGTTACAAATGAAATTATCTTTTTGTCTTTTGATGCATTGCTTGAAGTCTTCATCTTTTAGTGAGATATAAGAATTCTTCTCAAAGTTCACGGCAATGTATTCCGAAGATAGCTGCATCAATTTGTAATTTGACTCCGCCTTGAATGGTATAGCGATAGCCCGGTAGTAGATGAAGTCCTCATTCGAAATTAAAGGAATATGAATTTCGAACATAAAATAGTTATTTGTTATTCGTGCTTTCACGTACAGCAACTTGTAAAGTTCCTTGATATCTTCTCTGATATTTTCAGTTGGCAATGACAGAGTCCTCGGCAGTCTGCCGGATATGTCTTCCAGTTGCCTTACTAGATTGACTGGTGATATCAAGTGCACGTCCATATGTCCGCTGTAGACATTAGTGAGAGTGTTCAGGAGCATAGTTTGAATTTCTTTAAGATTTCGTAATAGTAGCGATGCTGTTAGCGAAGCGGAGTTGAAGTAACTTGTGGCCATCATTATTTGTACTTCTGTTTCAATGCTGCCCAGATTCGTCTTAGTTTCTTCCATGAAGCGTTCTATCATCTTGCATTGAAGCTTGATATTTTCATCGTTTTTCTTCAAAACTTCATTTTGTAGTTGCATTATCGATGTTTGGTTTTTTGCGAGTTCACGCAAATAGTTTTCGTTACGTTGTATGGCATCAATGTCCTTGTGGTATTTGTCAGCAAAATTCTGGTCTAAGATGCCGAATAAGCTGTTTGCCACCATGCCTACTCCGTCGATCAAGCCACGCTTCTTGCGAGTAGATAAATGCTTGTGGGGAGCCAGCAGTATTGTGTTGTAGAAGTTGAGTAGTTCCATCTCGTGAGAAAGTTGATCCATCGTAGCTTGGCAATAACTTTGATGAATATTCTGGCAAAGGTCATTGACACCTTTTATGTATTTTTCAATGTGTTGAACGCCCTGCCAGTAGTTTGTTAAGTTGTAGTACGTCAGCAAAGTCCATTCATCGTGAATGAGTTCAATTTTGCCTATGGTGTCATAATAAATCGGTCGCTCGGGTTCCAGGTTAGTAATTTGAGTGCCTGACTTTAATTGCGAACCATATGATCCATTCACAAGTATCAACATTGTGAAGAGAAACATTAAAATGTTTGTAAGACATTTTCTTCCGGAGTGTTTTGTTGAGGTAGTTTTTTCTGTTTTCTCAGCCTTTTGTAGATCCGTTTTACGTTCTTCATAGTTTTTGTTGCAGGTTGTGTCAATGGCTAGAGCTGATAGCTTTACTATGGGTCGTTTAATGACACCAGTTTGGGTTTTTAGGGTTGTCACTCGAACGTATCCGTCCGCTCCAGGGTGAAGTTCTAGCACCCGTCCCATGGCCCATTTTCCTGGCGGCAAATTCTTGTCCCGGACTAGTACGATGTCCCCCTCGTTGAGGTTATTCCTGGGATTGTTCCATTTGCTGCGCGTTTGTAGTTGAGTAAGACAGTCGCTTGACCAATTCTTCCAAAATTGTTGGTACATATGTTCAGTTAATTGCCATCGTCGGCGTAGGTTGATGTTGTTTTCATCGGTGTAGTCCGCTCGTGGTAGAGACATTGTTGCTCCCCCCGGACCCGAAAGTGACCCGGTTAGAAAGTGACCCGGTGTCCAGTAGTTATAAAATTCTTCGGGGTCTTCAGTTAGTTGGAGTATGTTCGCCCTGGTGTTCATGTACGCTTCTATGTGTGGTAGCAGTTCCCCCATGAGCTGGTTCAACTCTGACGGGTTGTAGCGATGAGAGCGCTGTAGTTCAGCTCTCACCGCTCTGTTAGCTCCAACGATCCAATGCCGTTGGCAGATGTACGCTAAAGTTAGTCTGGTTCGTCCGTGTAAAGTTGTTAGGTGAGATTGATTGATCACCAACTCAGTAAGTCGTCCACCCTTGGGTAGAATGATTGGGTTCTTCATCGGATAAGGTAAACTGGAATAGTTCAGTCGACCCCCGACTCGGATTAAGCCGTTGTTGTCCAAGTATGGTTTAAGTTTGCAAATGTTAGTTTTCGTATAAATTATTTCTTTCTTCATAAGTTGTTTATATTCTTGAGTAATTTCTGTTTGTTGCACATATTTTATTATTTGTTCATTTGCATTGTTTAATTCGCATAAAGTGAGGGATCCGGTGTCACGTTTCGTGTTATTACGTGCGTTTCCAATAAATCGTTGTATCCATGCTACAATTCTGATCGCTTTGGTCAATGAACTGCAATTAGTTAATAAGTTATGAATCAAATTATTCGTTTCTTTGTTCGATTTCGCTTGTTTAACGCTGCCTAAGTTAGTTATAGATGTGCATGTTATGTTTTCTTCACGGTTTTGTTCTTGGAAGGTATTCAGAAATGTAGGACCTTCCCACCACAGACTGAATGTTGTCAGCTTGGTTGGTAGCAATCCTCTTGATGCACCGTCTGTAGGGTTATCTTGCGACTTTACATCACGTTGGTACTCTTGCAGCTTCTCTGACGGCGTAGATCGCCAAATAATTTTCTGCAAATGTTGTTGTTCCTCAGACAGCCAGATACATCGGTATATTTTCTCCGTGTCAGCTGTAAAGGCGTATTTGTAAGTTCTCCATTTTATGATAAGTTCTTGAATATGTTTTTGTAGGTTGGGGCCTTTTTCTTGTAGGCTGTTCAGGCTGTATCCCGTTTTAGTTTTCTGAGATGCATTGAAGGCAACTCTGAGCTTCGTGGTAGTAGATTCTTCACGAAGTACTCCGTGATGTGGTAGGAAACATTCAGTAGTTGAAGATGTCATGGGTTTTGCTAGTTTCATGTGGCCTAACTCCAGGTATTCCCTAAGGAATTCTTTGTATAACATTTCAAGACGGCCATTTCTTTGAAATCTTTTTTCTAGTTGCAGTAATTGTGATACTGCGATAGTTTTCGATGTTCCGATTTTATTTTGATAATTCGGACATAAAGGCATCTTCACAATGTATCTTCCATCTGAACCACGGCGAGTAGTTTCCTTGTAGTAAGTTTCACATTGATCCTCTTGAGATATGTCTGTGTTTGTTTTGGTGACGTCTTCACACTCCCAAAATTTAGTTATTTCAGCCAAGTCTAGTAGGGTGACGTGACAGTTAAATGTTTCTAGTTTTCCACACAAAATCCATCCCAGCTGTGTCTGTTGCGCAACAGGTGACTTTGGTGCGCCTTTTAATATTCCATCTTGTATTATTTCAGCGTAAACGTCAGCTCCAAGCAGTATGTCAACAGACCTTGAAATATTAAAATCAGGGTCCGCTAGTTTTAAGTTTTGCAAATGCGACCAGTCTGGTCGTTCAAATGTGTTGTTCGGTAGTTTATTGATCAGTTTCTTCATAATCAATGCTTCAGTGTTGAAAGTATATTCAGAGTGGATTGATTTGCATGTTAAGTTGAGGCGTCCTTTACAATCGCCTGATACAGTTCCGACTCCAGATATCTTCGCAGTTAGTTTGTTTCTTGGCAGCCTTAGGAGTTGTGCTGCATTTTCAGTTATTAAGTTAACTTGTGAGCCCTGATCTACGAGCGCACGAAGAGTTACGTAAGTCCCATCTATCGATTTGACCTTAAGTTGGACGGTTGTCAGTAAAACTTCCATCTCGCTGGCTGATAGATGATTTGAACTCGGTGTTTCAGTTTCCCTCGAAGGTCGTTGACCTGAGCGTTGTTTTTCATCGCTCGTTGAAGGTGTGTTTTTGTTGGAATTATTGTAATGTAAGAGCGTATGATGCTTCATATTACATTCCTTACAAGTTTTCGTAGAGTTGCAAGTTTGTTTTTCGTGACTAAACAAACAGTTTTTGCATAAACGCATTTTTGCAACTGTGCTGTTTCGTTGCTTTGTATCCAAGTCAATAAACTGCTGACATCGCATTAAAACATGATTCTTTTTGCAAAGAGGGCACTGCCCGTATGAAATGTGGTAAGTTTTCTTGTGATCGAAGTTTTTTCGAGGTACATGTTTTTCAGTTCCAGCTGACTTCTCTGAACTCTGTATGTCCTTCTTTGAAGTCTTCATAGTTTCAAACGCCATAAACTGGTTTTCTAAGTACATCAAAAATTCCTGTAGTGTAGGCACCTCTCTGTTATCGTGCAAGTTTTTTATGTATTCATTGTAGCTCCCACTGTCAAGTTTTTGTGACATCAGATGGACAATCATAGGATCCCAACTGGTTATATCAAAACCAATGTTTGTTAAACCGTTTAGACATTCTGTTGTAACGTCGTGCAGCTTTTTCAAGTTGTAGGCGTCTGGCTTCTGTATGACCGGCAACTGCAGCATAGTGTTCATGTATGATGAGAATTGTAGTCGACGGTTGTTGTACCGTTGATTTAGTATATCCCAACATGAAATGTAGTTGTCGGCGCTGATGCTCAAGTGTTGCACCAGTCTTTCTGCTTCACCTTTCAGCCTGGTCTTCAGATGCTGCATTTTTTGAGCTTTATTCAATGTCTGGTTCTTGTGTATGGTTTCCAGGAACAGGTCTTTGAAAGATATCCATTTGCTGTAGTGTCCTGAAAATTCTGGGATCTCGATTCTCGGTGCTGAATGTTGCTGATGAGCGATTGACCACATCTTGCTTTTAAGTTGTTTCCTTATTTCGTCATATTTGGCTTCCATGTTGTTGAACTTGTCATAGTACGTATGTTCCGAACCTTTCAGTAAGGCTTCCAGTTCCCAATGCGTATTGTCAATAGCTTCCCACTTCGACTTCAAGATTGACAAGTAATCGTCCAGTTCCCACTTTTCGGCTAAGGCTCCAAAATCAATTTTTCCCATAGCCCGATCGATGGCCTTGAAGTTGCATTCCTGTTTAGTCAGCAAAGTCTTTGTCTTCTCATCAGGTTCTCCTGTCGACAAGTCTGACAGGTCGAATTTGGCATTTTCTTCAGTAGTTTGCAACATTTTTAGTATGTCTGCTTTAGTTGTTTCGTACATGGTTTTTGTCTTACTGTAGACATCTTCCACAAAATAGTTTATGTTTTTGTCTTCAATTTCTTGCAGTACTGTATGCCGTGCATTGAAATCCATCCATTGAGCTTCTAACGAGGACAGCCGCTTGTTCAAGTATTCCGTTGTTTTTCTGCTTTTGCTATCCTTGATATAGTTAGCGCATAATGTTTTGATATTTTCAAAACATGTTGCTTGTAGCGATAGCTTACTCATCTTGATTATAGATGATAGCTCTTCCTTGTAGTTGACAAAATACCTTTTCGAAAAGGTCCTGAAGATTCTCCTTGAAGTTGAAGACTCTTCTAGTTATTTTCGAAGGCTCTTCTAGTCGTCGAAGGCTTTTGTAGTAGTTGTAGTTAGGTTTCTGTAGTTGAAGGCTCTTCTAGTGGTCGAAGGGTCTTCTAATATTGTAGTTAGTTTCAGTAGTTGAAGGCTCTTCTAGTGGTCGAAGGGTCTTCTAGTAGTTGTAGTTAGTTTCTGTAGTTGAAGGCTCTTCTAGTGGCCGAAGGGTCTTCTAGTAGTTGTAGTTAGTTTCTGTAGTTGAAGGCTCTTCTAGTGGTCGAAGGGTCTTCTTGTAGTTGTAGTTAGTTTCTGTAGTTGAAGGCTCTTCTAGTGGTCGAAGGGTCTTCTAATAGTTGTAGTTAGTTTCAGTAGTTGAAGGCTCTTCTAGTGGTCGAAGGGTCTTCTTGTAGTTGTAGTTAGTTTCAGTAGTTGAAGGCTCTTCTAGTGGTCGAAGGCTCTTCTAGTAGTTGTAGTTAATTGCAGTAGGTGAAGGCTCTTGCAGCAGTCGCTGGCTCTTCTAGTAGTTGTAGTTAGTTTCAGTAGTTGAAGGGTCTTCCAGTTGTCGAAGGCTCTTCTAGTAGTTTAGTTAGTTTCAGTAGTTGAAGGGTCTTCCAGTTGTCGAAGGCTCTTCTAGTTATTGAAGTTAGTTCGGTACCCAATGTGCCTGTACTCTGGCTAGGTATTTGCGCCTTCTCAATCCAACTGGGGCGACCCTCTTCCGGGAGACCAGCTGAACCGATTCGCTACCGTAACAAGAGACACAAACACACTAAGATACACGTAGGCTCGAAGGACCATAAATGTACGGGTTGTAGCAGTTAACTCCGTACACCGATTTGTCGTGAAGATTTGAAGTTCAGTTGTATAGAGAAACACGTTCCACGAAGATGCACTAATAGTTAAGTTTATTTAAGTTAGGAGTAAGTAACAGTTTTAGAGTGGAAGGCGATTATTTCTCTCAGTTGTTGATAGCTACTCAGTTATAAGTTCACTACTTGTAAATTCGTTAGTCATGTTATTTTATAATGCTAAATTATGACGCGCATCGTTGGCCTAAAGTAGGTTACAGAGTAAGCAGAAAAATGTGCGGCGATGAGACCGTACAAATATGCATACAGCAATAGCATACAGTGGAGGTCTGCCCGGCTTGGGCAGAGCACAGCCGTGTTCTCATGGATGCGATCGGCGGCGGCGATCTCTCGCGTCCGAGCCTGGTTCAGGCCATGGTGCGGAGCGAGAGTGCATGGGAGGCCGTCACCTTCTTCTGCGAAGCAGTGATGCTCGCGAAGGAGGAGGCGGAACGCGTGAGGGAGAGGCAGCCTCACGCCCTCAGTCGCCGCAGGAGACGCCCTGGGCGGCGGGAATCGCGAGGCGATTTCCGGCCACCGTAGGCGCGGGCCTGCGGACGGTGAGTAGCGGGTAGCTCGCCGTCCGGTAAGGACCAGGCCCGAGTCGACGGTGCGTTGTGTTCCACGTGCGCCTCAAAGAGATGTCAGCAAATGATGGGGTCCAATAGGGCCGACGCCGCTGGGGTCGCGGGTAGTTTGAAGAAGATACCGCGGCCCTGGCATAGGTAACTGAAGGAACACGGGTGGGTTTTAGTCAGTAAAAGTCTGACACGCCCTTCCACTCCACCCAGAGCGGGAGAAGCTATTTGATGATTTCACACCCTCAAAAAAAAAAAAAATGGGTCAAGTAGGAATTTTTAGGTACCAATAGATGCCACGTTCGAAAAAAATACTTTTGTGATACAAGTGTTCCAAATTTTAAGTTACATCGTTAGCAAATTAACTTAACTAATTCATCAAACAATCAGATTTACCGTAGACCCAACTGAAGTTTCACAAATCAAAAAACAAAACTACGTGCCGACTTCACATTTAGCAGCTAAACTTGCAAAAAAAAAAAATGTTTTGTTGGACACACTTTTCAAGTAAAATATTTCAGACACTATTATAGTTAAAACTCAGTGTTGTTATTTGAAATGTGCAAAATAATACCAAGAATAGGTTGCCATAAAATCAGCAAGTTTAATGTTTAGTAGAAAAAGATATTTATGTTTTTAAATAATTAGACGACTTCTGGGTCACTGTCGACTTGACCCGCGTTTACCTTAATTCACTTGACTTTTAACGAAATCGAACTAATACTCACTATTGAATGGATAAAGTCCGTTTAAAAACCTCATGATCCATCTGAGACCGGAACCTTCCTAAAATTTTGGTCTTAAAAATGGTAATTTCTGTCAGAAAACACAAACCGTAAAACAAGCCTATAAAACTTATGTAGATAAAATATATAGACTACAACTAAGTATACTCAAGACCATTGTGCCGAAGTATATTAAACTTAAATATAAAGATGATGAGTACGGGTTATTTAAATATTGTAAAATTGTGTCAGTCTTTGATAAATTCAGGTCGGCAATTATCTTGGATAAATTTAATAATATTATATTACCTGATACTTTAAATAAAATTCCTGAAAATGTGCAGTCAAATATTGTCTCTAGCACATATAAAAAATGTAAATGTACCTTAAAAAAATAGTATATTACTTAAAAATATTATATTACATCACATCTTAACTTTTTTAAGTTCCTATGTTTTGTTAATAGGTAAGTAATATGTTGTACCTCCACCTTGTCACATAAACCTTTAAAGGTTTTTAGATAAGGTGTTATTTAGTTTATGATTTATGAAACAAAAAAATTGTTTTTGAAAATAAATTAAAAAAAAAAGCAACATGATAATGAATTAAATCTATACTAATTCATTTATCTATACTAATAATACAGCTGAACAGTTTGTTTGTATGTTTGAAAGCGCTAATCTCTGGAACTATCAGTCGGATTTGAAAAATTCTTTTCGCATTTGATAGCCCAATTCTTGAGGAAGGTTATAGACTATTTAACATCACGCTAGAACCTTTACGAGCTGAGCGAAACGAAAAAAAGGCAGATAGAACGCTAAGCGAAAAAGACAAAAAGAAATAATAGCGCGGGCAGTCGATGCGATGCGATGCAACCAGGTGGGTTGAGGAAACAAGATATGTCACGCGGACGAAGTCGCCGACAGAAGCTAGCAATTTGATAAAAATTAAATCAACCTACATTAGACAGTCCATTTACCAAATGACTTTACTAAAAACTTAACTCAATTATATCTATAACAAATGGTATACTACTACACAGGTGTTAGCTTAATTACTTAGGCACGGTAAATTGGCCTGTAGTTGAGGTCGACGTGCTTAAACCTAATAATAGTTAGGTAATTATAGTTTAGTATGCACAGCGTATTACGTACAGAGTACAGAGCTACTCAACTTATTTCAAATTGATATTGAGAATATGGAATAACATCTATGTTACTAGTTTACCAACATTTTTAACCGACTTTTTTAAAAAAAAGAGGAGTTATCAATTCGTCGCGTATATGTATTTTTTTTTATGTTTGTACACCGATTTCTCCATCAATTGAGGACCGATTTTGAAAATTATTTTTTTATTTGATAGGGTATGCTCTCGAGTTGGTCCCATTGTCACCAAGTGAGAATCTGATGAGGGGATGCCATGGAAATCGAGGGAAAACCTCAAATTTTATAGGCACACCTATAGAGATTTGCTCTCGAAAATCATCTTTTGGTGAAGTGGAACTGATGATGAAGACCACATAATTATGGCCATCGGAACTACTCAATATAAGTATTACACGAGTTGCGATTCGATTAAGTACCAATTTTAAATGCTCGTCCGTCACAATGCGTATGGTGAAGTGGAGCTGCTGGTCACTTCACCATCAGCTCCAGTTCTCCTGGTTCGCACTAGGAGAACTCCTCAACAATTAACGTTCCTGCATCGGGAAAAGCAATATTTTGTAAAAGATGATGAGTAGTTGACATTAGGCTATTGTAACTTAGATAAATTACAAACTGACCCACTAAAAAGTGAACAATAAAAACTTTTTTACAAAAAAAGACAACCGACTTCCAAAAAAAAACTGCAAAGTGAAAAATAACTTTAATTTCTGAAGTCGGTGGCAAAAAACTAAATTAAAGATCCAAAGACCCCGACTTCCGAAATTAAAGTTATTTTTCACTTTGCAGGTTTTTTTTGGAAGTCGGTTGTCTTTTTAGTAAAAAAGTTTTATATTGCTTTTTAAGTTTTTAGGGTTCCTCATAAGGAAAAACCGCGTAAAGGTATCAAGTTGAAATTAATATCAAATATGTAAGTCTATGGTCCCTTGAAGTTCTAAAAAAATCAAGCTTCTAGAAAAAATACGGCCATTTATGCGACATATTTTGATACTCGCAAGTATGTACATCAAACCTATATGGTACCATTGACCTAGAATCGTGAAAGGCAAGAAGCAAGGTCTCACAGCAGAAGTAAAGGAAAAGGTCCAAAAATTATTAATTTGTAATTATATCACATAAACAAAAATATTTTTGGGATTACAATGTTAAGTTTGTTTTCGGGATAAATTGGTTTCAACTACGGAACCCTTCATTGTGCGTGGTCCGACACGCATTTAGTCGGTTTTAATTTTAAAAGTTGTAGAATTACCTATCTTTTATTCTTCGTTCACAATTTAGTTTCCAGAAATATAAATAAATATGTATTTTTGGTAAAAATAACTTAACTACCCATATAGTCCGGTCAATTTAGACATTCGAGGTTACATAAAGTCCCAACAAGCTGAATTTCTGTGAAATTGTTCAAAACATAATTATAAACAATGTCTAGAAGTTCCCCATCATTCCCCTGTAAGGAAAAAAATTTATTCAAGGTCAAAGGTAAAAAAAATGAGTTTTTCGCGATTTTCAGCAAAACGGTAAGTTTTATCATAAAAGTATCTCAGACAAAAATTGTAGATCATAAAATTATCAATAAAAATGTATTAATATTTTTTTTCTTACGAGCCACCGTTTCTGAGATATAACGATTCAAAAAGTTATAAAAGTTGTTATCGTCATAATATGCACACGTTTCCACGCCACCTATGAGGTAGTGTACTTAGCCCGTTTTTTTAACGTGGTTTCCCCAGTGGCCTACTCCACGGGTCAGTTGTGATCCTGTTTAATGTAAAACTATTGCATAATAACGGAAATTTTCAAAGATTGGGAAAGATAAAAGCGATGTAAATTAAAAAAAAGTGTTGAAATTTATTCGTCTTATTCGTAAGTTTCAAAATCTTGTTCTTCTTCTTGATCTTCTTCTTGTTCTTCTTCTCCTGCTTCTTCTTCATCTTCATTTTGTATGCAAGTAAATTGCGTCAATAGCGATGTATCGCATGATACATTTTTAGTATTTTTAACGAAACATGCATATCGATGCTTATCTAAACAGGTAGTTTTTTAAGGAGCTCCGTACATAGAAAGAAGAAAGCGGATGCCGTTGGTAATAACTTCTTGTTGAGTTGAATTACTCTTTTTAAAAACTTCAGCTTCTCTTTTTTTTTTTTTTTTTTTTTTTTTTTAATATAACAACTCTAGATGTATATACGTGGCGTACTCATGTATATTATGACGATAACAACTTTTATAACTTTATGAATCGATATATCTCAGAAACAGTGGCCCGTAAGAAAAAAAGTATTATATGATGATGATGATAATTTTATGATCTACAATTTTTGTCTGAGGTACTTTTATGATAAAACTTACCGTTTTGCTGAAAATCGCGAAAACTCATTTTTTTGACCTTTGACCTTGAATATTTTTTTTTTTCCTTACAGGGGAATGATGGGGAACTTCTAGACATTGTTTATAATTATGTTTTGAACAATTTCACTGAAATTCAGCTTGTTGGGACTTTATGTAACTTCACTCTCATTTTTTGGTCTAAATTGACCGGACTAATACTTATAGTTCAGTTTGCGCTAAAACTTCAAACATATTATGACTTTTTAATGGAAAAGTCATGCTGAAACACACCAAATGAATTACACTGAATTTACACTTACTTATACCTGATATTAATTTGTTCTTACACACGAGCGACATGCGTCAACGACAGAGGCAACTGCACGCGCCGACGCGATGACGACCCCATCGACATGTCGGCCGACATAAAGCAACGCTTGCAGTTGTAGCGTGTCGCGCCATTTTGAACTATTTGCAGGCCACTGACAAAATGGTCGTACGTTGACATGTCGGCGGCAGCCGTCGAGCTAAAGCGACTCTTGCAATTGTAACGTGTCGCATCCGCCATTTTTTCAGTTGACTGCAAATAGTTCAGGAGTGACTACATGGCGGTCGTGTCGTGACACGTTCTACTGCAAGCGTCGCTTTAGATCGGTGACGGTCGTCGCCGCGACGACGACCGTCACAGACGTTTGCAGTTGCTTCTGCCGTTGACGCGTGTCGCTCGTGGTGGAAATAATAACAATTGGAAATAACCACAGTTGGAAAACAAGGATTTGAATCTGGAATACGTCATTCTTCACAGTTTAGCGTCAATATTCTTCAGAGCTCATTCTTTGCAACATGATAACAACTTTTTATTAATAATTAAAGAGAGCTAACACTATGTGACCACCTACCCTTCTAAATTCAAGACGTGCTCGATGATGAAAAGTGTATTTTTGTCGAACTTGACCTTTATTTTGGTTCACAACTGTACAGACTGAAGAGGCGTTGTACACCAAAAAGGTCTAGTAGGTACAAACTTCGTAAGGCTTTCGATAATGTCTAGACTACACTTTGACAGCATTTAATCTTTCAAGACCTGTCTGCTTGCAGATATTTATAACTAAGATGAAAGCTGAGATTATTCTATATTCTATAATCTGAGGATGAAAAATTGATAACTACCTACTATTCACCTACAAATAGAAACACAATGACGATAAGTCCCTGGTGACCTTATGCGACTGGGCGGTGCGTTCAAAAGGTTCGGCTTCATAGGGAATATTTATTTTTAGTAACAAAAATGTGAATAAGTATTTGAAAAAATCACAGATATAATTGTAGAAAATAAAATATAAAAATTTTACCTCTAAATAAAATTTGTATTATGTGTTCCGTTAGACGTCTGAAGTCCATTATGAGAGAGCTGTGTTATCTCCTGGTGGCTTGCTTCATAAAACGCAACAATGTGATTAGTAATATGTTGCATAATAATTTAAAGAAAAACCAAATAATTAAATTTTTTCAGTAAACTGACTCCAATGAACGGTCAACATTGCTGAATTAGAAGTATTATAATAGGTTTACTGCTTGTAGATTTTTTATTTAGAAACTGCAAAGAATTGAGAAAGTGATTTCTCTGACTCAATACTATTGTTATGGTCTGTATTTTTAACCGACTTCTAAAAAAGGAGGAGGTTCTCAATTCGGATGTTTGTATTTTTTTTTTTTTTTTTTTATGTTTGTTCGCGCATAACTCCGTCGCTTGCCAACCGATTTGAAAAATTATTTTTTTGTTGGAAAGGGTATACTTCCCAAATGGTCCCATTTTTGTCAAAATCCAGTTCTGATGATCGGAACCTGGAGAAATCGAAGGAACTCTTCAAATATTATAGGCACACCTATAGCGATTTGGTATTTTTTATAGTAGCTCGTGCATTTGCTCTCGGAAAGCACCACTTGGTGAAGTGGAACTGATGATAAAGACCACAGATGGCTACCGGAACTACTCAATGATAAATATTTCTCGGGTTGCGATTCGATTACTAATTTCCGCTCGTCACACAATGCGTGTGGTGAGTGGTTGTTGAGGAGTGCGCCTGGGTCTTACCAGCAGAACTCCTCAACAATTAACGTTCCAGCATCGGGAAAAGTAATATTTTGTAAAATGTGATGAGCAATTGACATTAGACTATTGTAACTTATACAAATTATAAACAGACCCACTAAAAAGCGAGAAATAAAAACTTTTTAACAAAAAAAAAACCGACTTCCAAAAATCACTACAAAGTGAAAAATAACTTTGACTTCGGAAGTCGGTGGCAAAAAAAAAGAAAGTAAATAAAAAACGAAAGACACCGACTTCCGAAATCAAAGTTATTTTTCACTTTGTAGTGATTTTTGGAAGTCGGTTTTTTTTTTGTTATCTACCTCTCTGTAGAGTGAATTTCAACAACTATGATTTTTTACCTAATTTTGGTGGAAAATTTTGTTTTTGAATCTATCTATATCTATATATATAAAATTCAAAGTCCTGACTGACTGATTGACTGACTGATATATCAACGCACAGCCCAAACCGCTGGACCTAGAGACTTGAAATTTTGCACGTAGATACGTTATACAGTGTAGGCATCCACTAAGGAAGGATTTTGGAAATTCCATCCCTAAGGGGGACAAATAGGGGATGAAAGTTTGTATGAAAAATCTTATTCCTTGAGTTATTAGACTTGAAACTTGCCATGAATATTTATCTAAGTAAATTAAAAAGTTTTTCGTTTTTAGTTTTCTTAAACTACCTCCTACCTAAGTTTGTATGGAGGAATTTTAACGCGCGTTCCGATTAACTCGAAACTCAATATTTATACTCGAGACTAAAAGTGAAGAATAACGTGTATCAGGGTTTTTCGAAAATCTACCCCTTTTTTTTTTTTGAGGGTGGGGAATCATCAAATAACTTCTCCCGCTCTGGGTGGAGCAGAAGGGCGTGTCAGACTTTTACTGACTAAAACCCACCCGTGTGTCTTCAGTTGCCTATGCCAGGGCCGCGGTATCTTCTTAAAACAACCCGCGCGACCCCAGCGGCGTTAGCCCTATTGGACCCCATCACTTGCTGACATCTCTTTGAGGCGCGCGTGGAACACAACGCGCCGTCGACTCGGGCCTGGTCCTTACCGGACGGCGAGCTACCCGCTACTCACCGTCCGCAGGCCCGCGCCTACGGTGGCCGGAAATCGCCTCGCAATTCCCGCCGCCCAGAGCGTCTCCTGCGGCGACTGAGGGCGTGAGGCTGCCTCTCCCTCACGCGTTCCGCATCCTTCTTCGCGAGCATCACTGCTTCGCAGAAGGAGGTGACGGCCTCCCATGCACTCTCGCTCCGCACCATGGCCTGAACCAGGCTCGGACGCGAGAGATCGCCACCGCCGATCGAGAAGCCCTAAAGCAACAAAGTGAGAAAATTGGATTATACATGAACATTATCAAGACCAAAAAAAAAGAGAAAAAAAAAAAAAAAAAAAAAAAAGAAAAGAGATAATCAATTTTACAGGGCAGGTTTAACTGCGGGGTTTGATTAACTCGCAAATTGGTGTAAATAATCTTTCAGTCAAGTTACAGAAATACCCCAAACGATTTTTGAAAATTCCATCCCTGTGGGGGTGAAAACGGAATATAGTTTATATGAAAAATCTTATTCATTTGGTTAAATAACTTGAAACTTGGCACAAATATTTGCCTAAGCAAGTAATAAAGTTTGTCATTTATAATTTTTCCCCCAGAGGAAAGGGTAGAGGGGAAGGGGTGGGGGTGGTGAGGAGGGAGAAGTGAGAGGAGGAGAGGTAAGAGGTAGAGGGGGGGGACGAGTGCCTTTACACCTTAAAGTTGCTATTTGTATAGCACTGATTCATTGAAGAAACCCAGACCGACAGAAATGACCGAAAAATAGAAAGTCAGAAACTCGAAACGGCACAAAAACAGGAGTAAACTCCAGTCGTGGGTCGGAGCTGACACACACTTTTTTTTGTTTGTTTGAACGCCCTAATCTCTAGAACTACCAGTCGGACTTAATAATTATGTTTGCATTTGATAAGCCCTGTAGGGAATTTACTGGGTCCAGCGACTTACCCGCTTCAACCTTCCCGCAGCCACAATCCGAGGGTCCTGGCTTGGTAGAACGTCGAGGCTTGTCGGCAGAGCACACCACATAGAATCTCCAGTCAATAATCCCAAACATATTATGTCCATAGGTCACGTAATACACTGTCTTCCAGGAAGATGAAAGGGGAACTTAGATTTTCGAACTTAATCAAACGGGAAACACAAGCACTGCATATAGCGGCGGCGCGGGCGTTCGCGACGTCTTACGTTTTGTGACTACTGGTCGTGGTAGTGCGAACTTCATACGCAACGTCCATTCCTCACGGACAGGATGCGTTCCAGTCGACGCAGTTTATCGTCGAACCAGTATACAATATAAAAAATTAAAGAGCATCACGTTTATGAGCCAAATTGTGTCATCTTATCCTAACACGAAATAATGAAATATTTAACAAAATATTAAAAAAAAACATAAACTGTTTCGAGACGAAACAAGCCCAATTGTTAAGGAAGACTATAAGCATATTTAGCATCACTCTATTACACTTGCCGAGCAAAAAGAAAGAAAGTTACAAAAAACGCTAAGCGAAAACGAAGTAATAGCGCGGGCAGGCAATGCGATGCGAGTTAGTTGCCGTGGGATATGTTCCAACATCCAGGCGGGCGAAGCCGCGAGCAAAAGCTAGTCGTTTTATATAATACAGGAAGCACCTGTAAACAAAGTTAGTTAATGTTGTTCTAAAATGGTGTCAAGCAGATACAATGCGCCGGAGACGTAAAAACAACAAAATCATTAAGATCACCTATAAAAACATGTTCCAAGAAGCAGGTTGTTTTTTTTTAAGTCTTTTAATTATGATAATTTATACTGTACTAAGTAATTATATCCTAATATACACAATTGAAAAGTGAAAAGTGATGTAATTTCACTTTTCAGTTGTGGTACGCACGGCTACAGATCAAGCTATACTTTTGTAGTATAAGCTGATCTCGCATTGTATAAGATTTACATACAATGAGAGGTCAGTGTAAACTGGAAATGTATAGCTTGATGTGTACCCGTGCTAAGTGTACCTAATTCGTATAATACGACTACTTCAATCAATCTGCCTAGCTTTTTACCAACTAGGTATATTGAGGTCGGCTTCCAGTCTAACCGGGTGCAGCTGAATACCAGTATTTTACATGGAGTGACTGCCTATCTGACCACCACAAACCGGTAATTTGGTAATACGTTACCCCTTGGAAAGACCGGTTGTCAGACTTTCGGGTTCCTGACGACCCGTAACGACTTTCAAAGATCCACGAATGACAGCCGGGACTAATAGCTTAACGTACTTTCCGAGGCACGGAAGAGTCTCAGTATGTAAAGATAGTCATCCATCCACGGACCAACCCCGGCAACCTATCCAAGGACCAGTGTTGGGCAAAATTTAATTACAAGGTACAATTAACAATTGATTAATTGTACAATTAACAATTGATTAATTGTTAATTGTGAAATATCAATTGACAATTGAAGGCTCTTACAGACAGAGGCGATATGCTGATATGCGATATTATATCCGTAGAACAATATCGCGTCGCGACGCGATATCGCCTCTGTCTGTAAGAGCCTTAATGGGAACCGATCACTTTTCCGAATGTTTTTGTTCGAATTTCATTTTACCGAAAACTATTGACCGACGTCTTTTTTGCTTTATTTGACATATTTTTTGATCATCGAAGTATCATGTGTCATAGGTATTATTTTAACACAGTACAAATAAAGAGGTTTATCTGTTCTGTGATTTTAACGAACTATATTTCGCCGATTTACAAAATAACTTTTTGCTATTGGCCGAAGCCTCTTTTGAACTTTTTTCATTTGCCAAATGATTTATTTGCCATATTTTCACCACGCCGAAACAACATTTTACGGAATATTATTTGGTCACAAATATATAGTCGTTAGTCGGTTACCTACTTGGTAGAATTGAATATAAAATTAAAATAGTGTTATCAAAAGTCAATATGTTGTGCTACAAAAGAAGATTGGCAAAACCCCATGTACTTTGAGTGTCGCCTTTATACTTCGCGAGCATTTGTGAAACCACCCGAAAAAACCGTCTGTGATTGGTCTAAAAGAGGCGACAGGAGGTGGGAATTGTGAGTAGTACCAGTAATATTTGAAAACTATAAAAGACGGGACTATTGTTAATTAGGCGGACTCGTTATGCTAGCTGTCTACGGTAAAGACCCTCTGGTGTCTGCCGTAAATATTAATCTGCTAAGGAGATCCTAGCCACAAAGAGACGTACACTAGGTGGAAACTCTAGCTGGCAAGCCAAAGAGAGCTGGAACGCCGTAAGGCGGAAGCTCTGGCTAAAATCATCCAAGTCTTTTGGTTACAACTGTTAGACGGTACAGAGAGACCATGAGTGGTGTCCCATGTCCGTAATATTAAGTTGATAAAAGCCAATGTAAACAACTAAAACACCACGCTGCATAGCAGAAGTTCTGTGTAAAATGGATTCTCTTGGATTTCTATAAAAGATCCACCTACCATGTTCATGTAAGTTAATTGATATTATATCTTGATTATTGTTGATAACAGTGTTGTCCTGTATGTGTTCTATTAAGACTAATAAGTGTTGCTCATGATAAAATCGAATTATGTATATTCATGTTCAGTTGTAGTTGCTAACTTTGAGAAATGATTTATGATAATAGGTAAAGTGATACCTGTTAGAGTAACAATAATAATATTTTATAGTGGTAACATTGTATTGTTCTAGAAGAAAGTCACGTGTTTAGAACATTTGGTACTCTCTGTAAAAACATGGCTTCGGCTAGTTGGTGCTTTTCTCCTCTGTATCTGTTTTCCAAATATATGATGCAAAGAACCTGCTTTACTTTCATTTAAAAGTCCTAATAGGTTATGGGCCCAGGTGTGCATCATAATATTAGGTGAAGAATATTGGCTTGTGAAGGTGAACGGCTTGGTCAGATATCGACAAGTCGGCGAAGGCATCGGCGGCTGCCGGCATTATTTTGGCGTCGCGTGGTTTGTTGTTCGTGAAGCCGTGAAGCAATATTTTAGTACAAAATGGAGAAGCACGGAGTTATAAAACTCGAGGGAGCCAAGAATTGGAGCGTCTGGAGATTTCAGATGTCGATAGTTCTTCGAGATCTGGGTCTGTATAATATTGTTACTGGAACGGAGGTTAAGTCCAGTGATGGCGAAGCAGACACAAAAGCGGCGGCGGTCGTGGCAGAAAAAGATTTAAAGGCGATGAGCGTTATTGTGACAAGATTGTCTGAAGCAGTATTGCAGCATGTGATAACATGTGAGACTGCTCGAGGAGTGTGGGAACGGCTGCACAGCGTTTACGAGCGAAGTGGCGAAACATCTATCATGATGTGTCAACAAAAGTTCTTCCAACTGACGTTTGAGGACGACATGTGTGTCGTAGATTTTATTACCAAGGTGCAGGAACAGCAGCAAACCTTGCAACGACTTGGAGAAAGTGTTAGCAATAGAATGGTAATCTCAAAAATAATCATGTCGCTCCCTGAAAAGTTCAGTCATTTTGTTAGTGCCTGGGAATCCTGTGCTGAAGACAAGCAAACAATAGACAACTTGACGGCACGCCTCTTGATTGAAGAAGAGAGGTTGAAGAGTAAAGACAGCAAGTCGGAGAATATAGCCTTGTTTTCGAAGGCAGGTTATAAAAACAAAAGTTACATGAAATGCTTTCTTTGTCAAAAACCAGGACATTTGAAGAAGGACTGTAGGATGAAAAATGTATGTTTCAATTGCAACAAACCAGGTCACTTCAAGGACCAGTGCAAAGTGAAGACCCAAGGCCAGAAGTTTGACAAGAATGGTCCAAAGGACAGTAAACAGGGGAATGCGTTCATCACTACGGCCTTAGCTGGTGTTGAAGATAGACTTTGTGAAAAGTGGCTAGTGGACAGTGGTGCTAGTCAGCATATGACATACCAAGAAGAGTTGTTCAGTGAATATGAACAGTTATCGATTCCTAAGACTGTAGTTATAGGTGATGGCCGGAAACTTAGTGCTGTAGGTACAGGTAAGATCTGTGTTCAAGCTTTCAATGGTCATGAGTATGTATTTAGTACAATAAATGATGTTTTACATGTTCCGGAACTAAAGATGAATTTGTTTTCTGTGGGTAGTGCAGTTAATAAAGGTTTTGAAATAAAAATGACAAATACTGAATGTATATTTATGAAAAATAACAAGGTATGTGCAGTTGCTAAAAAGGATGTCATGTTTTATGTAATGTACTTTATTTATAAGTCAGATTGTTATCAGGCTAGTGTAGCTAAACTTGACTTAACTGATTGGCATAATAGGTTAGTACATCAAAATTATCGGGAAGTCAAACGTATTCTGAAAGTAAACAACATTGATTACAGTGAGCCACATATTGATACATGTACAGCATGTGTGGAAGGAAAACAGCATCGGTTACCATTTGAGAACAGCAGAAGCTCAACAAATAGGCCAGGTGAACTAGTGCATGCAGATCTGTGTGGGCCAATGGAAGTTTCATCGCTTGGAGACTCAAGGTATTTCCTTCTGTTAAAGGATGATTAAAATTTTTCGAAATATAGAACAGTTTATTTCTTGACAAATAAGTCTGAAACTAAAGTTAGGATTAGAGAATTTCTGAAGAAGGCAAATGTGTTGAACAATTCTGTGTGCACACTTCGTACTGATAATGGTACTGAGTTTGTGAACTCAGAAATGAAAACTTTATTACTTGAACATGGGGTGACACATGAGACAACTGTGCCCTACTGTCCAGAGCAGAATGGCATAGCAGAAAGGGACATGAGAACATTGGTTGAAGGAGCTAGAACTTTATTGCATGCTAAAAAGATGGATAAAGTATTTTGGGCTGAAGCTGTAAACACCGTTGTATTTACTCTCAACAGAACTTGTCGCAGTCAGTCAGTCAGTAGAGAAACACCCTATGAGTCATGGTCAAGAAAGAAGTTTGATATAAATTGTTTACATGAATTTGGTAGTAATGTGTATGTACATATACCAAAAGAAAAGAGGAAGAAACTTGATGCCAAAGGAGAAAAAGGTATTTTTGTTGGCTATGGTGAATGCACAAAAGGCTACAGGATTTATTTACCAGACAAAAATGTGGTTGAAAAACTGCGGGATGTAACTTTTGTGAAGAAACATGAAAAGTCTGAAGAAACTGAAGAAGATGAAGAGTTTATATCTTTAGATATGGATGATGGCATGTTTAATGAGGAAAATCAATCTGAAGCTGAAACTGAAAGTAGTGCAGAATTCCAGGAATGTCAAGAAATAGAAAACCAGATCCAAGAAGAGGAAGAAGAACAAGTGAATGTAGATGAGAATGTGCGAGAAAATACAGGAAGTTCAAGGCTAACACGTTCTAAGAAAATTCCTAAATGGTTAAGTGATTATGAAATTGGTTTTATAAGTATGCACAATGAACCTAGTACTTATAAGGAAGCCATGGAGTGTGACGAAAGAGATGATTGGATAGAGGCTATCAATCAAGAGATAAATACCTTAAAAGATAATAATACTTGGACCGAAGTACAGAGTGTACCAGAAGGAAAGGAAGTGATACGCTCTAGGTGGGTTTTAAAGAAGAAAGACAATGGAATTTTTAAAGCTAGGTTAGTAGCTAAGGGGTTTGAGCAATGTTGTAGTAGTGATTATGATCTATATGCCCCTGTTGCTAGTCTTAATACTTTTAGGATATTTATGAGTGTGGCAACCAAATATAATTTGCAAGTACAACAAATGGATGTTTGTGGAGCATTTCTGAATGCTCACTTAGATGAAGAATTGTATTTAGCATTACCAGAAGGAACTAATAGAAAGATTGTAAAGTTAAATAAATCTATATATGGTTTAAAAAGAGCACCTAAATATTGGAACGAGACTTTTAATAAAGTTATGTTGTCATTGGGTTATAAACAATCTGATAAAGATTACTGCTTATATTCTAAGTGTGAGGGAGAGATAAAAACTTTTTTGTTACTGTATGTAGACGATATTTTATATTTTGGAAATTGTAAAGAACAGAGTTTAGAGTTAAGGGATGTTCTGTGTAAAAGTTTCAAAATGAAAGAAATGGGGCCCATTAGTAAATATTTGGGGATAGAAGTGAAACAGGATTTGGAAAATGGGTGTACTACGATATCTCAAAGTAAATACATAACGGGATTGTTAAAAACATATAATATGTTAGACTGTAAGTCATTATTGTTGCCTATTGATAAAAATTACAATTTTCATGTGTTAAATAGAGAATGTTCAGAATCTGCTGAAATAGAAAACAAATGTAGAAAATTGGTGGGAAGTTTGATTTATGCAGCAATGGGGACAAGACCTGATATTTGTGCTGTTGTTAATATTTTAAGTAGATACCAAGTTGTGCATCTAATTTATTGTTCAAGCTTTTGTTAAATATTTTAAGATATTTGAAGGGAACAATTGATTTGTGTTTAAAATACTATAAAGATTGTGAAGATTTGGTTAATTGCTATGTTGATAGTGACTGGGGAGGGAGTAATGACCGTAAGTCTACAACTGGTTGTGTTTTCAAAGTATTTGGATGTTCGGTTATATGGTTTTCAAAGAAACAGAGTACTGTTTCATTGTCATCAACTGAGGCAGAATTTGTTGCCTTATGTACAGCAACAAGTGAGGCTTGTTGGGTAAAGGATATTTTGTTATCTTTGGGTTTTGAAGGGATAGTCATTAATATGTTTGAAGATAACCAGTCTACTATCAAAATAGCGCTGATGACCAGTGGTAATCCTAGAGTCAAACATTTAGATATAAAGAGATGTTTTGTTAAAGAAAAGATTGATAATAATATTGTCAAGTTGCAGTATATAAGTACCACAGATCAACTTGCAGATATTTTAACAAAAGCTTTGGGTGGGATTATATTTAAAAGATTAAGAGGGAGATTGTTTTGTAACTAGTAGACTTTGTAATTTAAGTCCTAGACATATTATTTTTTTTGTTAAGTAGGTAATGAAACAAGTTTTTTTTTGGTTTGTATAAGTAAAATATTTTATTGAGGGGTGGTGTTAGAGTAACAATAATAATATTTTATAGTGGTAACATTGTATTGTTCTAGAAGAAAGTCACGTGTTTAGAACATTTGGTACTCTCTGTAAAAACATGGCTTCGGCTAGTTGGTGCTTTTCTCCTCTGTATCTGTTTTCCAAATATATGATGCTAAGAACCTGCTTTACTTTCATTTAAAAGTCCTAATAATACCTAACAATGATTTATCCTAATGTTGTATGTAAAGATTTATTGACAAAATACTTTTAAAGATAAGTTTCTGTGGAGTTTTTTGTCCGCTCTTCTCCACAGACCTAGTTTTGGGAACGGTCAAATAGCTTTCTTAGATAAATATTTACTGACAAGCCTGATTGAAATAATAAATGCCTAGTCTTGTCTTTCTGTGCTTTTATTCAACAAACACTTTTCCATAGGTACACATCATATTCATAGTATGTTCAAACACAGAAAATAACTAATAACCACCCTGACATGCAAAGCCTATAATTAAGTGGATATCTATATTTTTAAAGTTAGTGTACAATCCACTTTTTAACACGCGCATTTGAAAACGACGCAACAATGACATAAGGTATGGCGGCTTGCTCGGTGGTGTTCAGTCAGTTCCAGGTTTAGCCGCAGGAGGCGATAGTTCACGTGACGGGAGTGCCAACATCTAACGACATGGCGTGTGTATAGAACGATGTACTTTCTCATAATGGACTTCAGACGTCTAACGGAACACATAATAGTCTGTTCATACTGAAATAAATGTTTGAAAGTAGGTACATAATAATATCGTTTTAATGTTTTGAAATATTCACATTATAGAAATGATGTGTACGCGTTCTAGTATGACATTAATTTTTTGCATAACTTACTTGCATTATTTGAAAGCGTACTAACCCGTCACCAGCCGCAATGTATAACCTTATGAACCCCATAGGTTCATGTCAATGTGTGCCCGAATGTCAACCAACTACTGCAAGCCCGCGGTCGCCATCGGAAGATGGTATTATACGTTTAGTACCTGGTGAAGCGAGCTCAGCTCGGGTGAAAATAGAGAAAACTATTTTTTTTTTGAGTTTTCCCAGATATAGGTAGATATCAATTTTTTGCAACCGTAAACCCATATATTGCAAGTTTCATCGAAATCGTTAGAGCCGTTTTCGAGAACGTGATTACAAATATATACAAATATTGCTCGTTTAATAGTATATGGATATACATATATGAAGTTTATCACTAGCTCATGAACTATCTATGGTACTAAAGTTAAACCACAGAGACCCCTAGTTTATCTATTGGACTAACTGCGATACTAACTAATATAAAATATAAGAACATCGCGTTAGGTAGTTCGCGAAATAAGATGGTTATTATTTAACTAATAATAATTTAAAATCCATGTTTTACTAACTTTTTCTTCAGAAATCCAGTTTTCAACCCGTTTACATACATATTATAAAAGGTTTTTCCTTGGTTTCTCCTTACGCACCCCATGCGTGCGTCTGACATTTAAAAAGATTTAAAAGTCACTAAAATCATATAATCTGAACTCGTTGTTGAATGTTTTGCTACACAACGCAGTAAGTTCTATGATAAGTTTGCATGAAAGCCTTCAAGATAATAAGCCTCAATTAAGTTCTATAGCAAAATAATGTTCTAAGCAATTTTAACTAACAATATTTTCTTTATTATTAGTTACACGATAACATCGTGTAACTAATAATAAAGAAAATATTGTTCTTGTTAGCTTTCGCTAAGTTCCACTGAACACTTACTGTTTGTAATGCAAATGATGTCAAAAGAATCAAGTTGATTTACGTAGAAGTTGATTAAAATATTTATTTTATACCAACTTGAACTTAGGATCTTCTTTAGCTGTTATTTTGAATAAATACAGGTAACTCGTTTTATTCACTTTCATATTTTTTTCTGGTATTCAGCTGCATCCGGTTAGACTGGAAGCCGACCCCAATCTATTTGGGAAAAGGCTAGGCAGACTGATGTTTTTTTTCTGGTCTTAAGTGTCTGGATGAGGAATTTAAGTGGTTAGGTAGATAAAGGTACCTATAGCCAGAAACCATATGCTTTACTGAATTAAACATACAGACAGACAGACGTAAAACGAAGTGATGCTATAAGGGTTCCGTTTTTAGGGTTCCGTACCAAAATGGTAAAAAAAGGAACCCTTATGGTGTGACTCAGTCTGCCTGTCTGTCTGTCTGTCTGTCACAGCTAGATATCTCAAGAACTACTAATGCTATCAACTTGAAATTTGGAATAGTTTTAGATAACGTTTACCCAACTATTTTGCAAATAAGAAAGAAGTAAAAATATTTATATTTTTTTGTAACAGGGAATGAAAGGGGGTCTTAAAAATTCAAAGGCATGTGGGGTAACATATGAAAGAACGCTGCTTACACATTCTCAAAAGTTTGCAAAGATAAAATCTGAAATTATTCTATGTGATAGAAGTTTATGTAAAGATTACAGGAAAAATAAAACAATGTCTTTAAATAGCACACTTTTTCAGGAATCGGAACGGTTTTTATTTCCTTTTAATGTACGGAACCCTAAAATGATTTTAATAAGACACACGAGACTGCGAGACTTCTAAGTTTTTACGTCAGATCTTTATGGTTATTTTTAACCGACTTCAAAAAAAAGGAGGAGAATAGGCATTCAGTGGGATTTTTTTTAAACAGCAAGTAGTGGTATACGAATGAGTGAGCTCGTGGTTAAGAATAACAGCCGCACAGGTCGATCCATCAGGTTAAGCTATGCTGTCCGGGGTGGGTCCTTGGCAGTGTTGGACGCGTTAATCAATTAATATTTTAATCATCGTAGTAATTTATTGAAAAAATAATTGCAATTAATTTAATCACAATTAATTTAATTGCAATTAATCTGTTAGTTGCATAATCCAATTAATTTATTTAAATTAATTATGTTAATTGCAAGATACAATTAAACTAATGCAACTAGTATTTTTAATTGTTGTTAGAAACAATTAAAACTAACAATTAAAAATCATGTTTCACTGACTGCACCTACCTACACATATAAATGACCTTTCTTGTTGCTACTTATTTCGACGCGAAACTTTCCGTCCGTTTCGCGACCAAAACACCGCGCTAGCCGTTTTTGGACAGTTTTTTGGAGCTATCTACTTGGTATTTTAAAAGAAATTATATGAACTAATAAAACATACATGAAAGCCCGTACTGTCCGACGAGGGACGAAAACAAATGACTAGGACCCTAAGTCCTTTGTTTTCATCTTTTCGTCTTTCTTTTTGAAAACTGCCCGTCCTGTCCGACGAGGGACGAAAACAAAGGACCAGTAGTGCTATTCTGTAAATATCTCTCCGTGAAAACATAAGTGAAGTGATCTTAAAGTCAATAATGTCAACCCTTAGCGTCAGGTGGAATGACGGCACACATCACGCTCACTTCACCTAAGTTATCACGGTGAGATGTTTACCGAATAATAGCACTACAGGACCTTTGTGACACTTACCCTTGCGGGGGTTGTCAGCAGGTAGGTAAGTAGGAGTTCGTAAATAATAAGATCTAAATAGGTACACTTATTATTTAATTGCCTCTTTCCCATGGCCGCATCAAGTCCTGATTTGTAGAGGGTAGTAAGCGTAAGGAACAATGGCCTGAACCGTCTCCAGGTCGACGATGGTCCCGACTCACCCTCTGGCAGCAACTGACAGCTCCAGTTCCAGGTTCTGTAACTTTGGTATAACACGAATCGCCCTGCAGTAGAGGATCTCCTCCTAAGCGTCCTCTTCGACGCTGGAACCACGACGTGGCTAAAAGGTTGCAGGGTAGACTTAGAGCCTGGAAATCCAGACAGAACGGAAGCGTGAGCAAGCTGTCGGAACCATGTTTCGTAGGTCCAAAGGTCACAGTGTCCCAGAGAGGAAGATATACAGCAGAAAGTTAGTTTTAATAAATTCTAGGAACACCTTACAGTAAGCATTTTTAATAAAATACATAGAAACTTACCCTGGAGGGATTTCGCGAAGTATTTAACCTAAATGACTTAGATGTTGTCGGAGCGAGTGACACAGCCGTCACCTCAAACGCTTTCAATCGACTAGTCCACAGACTAGGACTAGTCATTGTCTTTACCGGTCCTAACCGAATCGCCACTCCTCGCTCGGCAATGATCGTTTTAGAAATGCGCGGGCGCTTAGAACGAAAACCCTAGGTGCCGTATAATATTATTTAATTTTAATGTTGTATTTATAGGGTTCCGTACCTCAAAAGGAAAAAACGGAACCCTTATAGGATCACTTCGTTGTCCGTCTGTCTGTCTGTCTGTCCGTCTGTCTGTCTATCAAGACCTTTTTTCTCAGGAACGCGTGGAGGTATCAAGTTGAAATTAATATCAAATACGTAGGTCTATGGTCCCTTGGAGTTCTAAAAAAATCAAGCTTTACGGCTACTTATGTGTAAGTACACATAAGTAGCCGTAAAGCTTGATTTTTTTCCCGTTGACCTAGAATCATGAAATTTGGCAAGTAGCAAGGTCTTACAGCACAAATAATGGAAAAATGTTAATTTATAATTTTATCACATAAAAAAATATTTTCAAGTATGACAGTCTGTTAAGACCCTTTTTCTCAGGATCGCGTAGAGGTCTCAAGTTGAAATTAATACCAAATACGTAAGTCTATAGTCCCTTAAAAGTCTAAAAAAATCAAGCTTCTAACTCAACACAATAAAAAAAGCCGGCCATTTATGCGACATCTTTTGATACTGGCAAGTAAAGCAAAACTTATAGGGTACTTCCCGTTGACCTAGAATCATGAAATTTGGCAAGAAGCAAAGGTCTTACAGCACAAATAATGTAAAAAGTCCGAAAAATGTTAATTTATAACTTTATCACATAAAAAAATATTTCCAAGTATGTCAGTCTGTCAAGATCCCTTTTCTCAGGAACGCGAGGAGGTATCAAGTTGAAATTATTGTCGAATACGTACGTCTGTGGTCCCTTAAAGTTTTAAAAAAATCAAGTTTATATGTCAACGCAATAAAAAAATACGGCCATTTATGCGACATATTTTGATACTCGCAAGTAAAGCAAAACCTATAAGGTACTTCCCGTTGACCTAGAACCATGAAATTTGGCAAGAAGCAAGTCACAGCACAAGTAAAGGAAAAAGTCCAAAAATTGATAATTTGTAATTTTATCAATATTAAGTTTGTTTTTGATAAATTCTTTTGAACTACGGAACCCTTCATTGTGCGTGGTCCGACACGCACTTGGCTGGTTTTTTTTAAGTTTTGTGTAAATATTAGGGGTTAAAGTATGAAATTGCCGATTTGTACTGAAAAATTGAAATTCGTTTTTTTTTTAATTTAGCATATTTATTTAATCAAAATAATTTCCATTATTATCTATACATAACATTGCTGCCATCTAATAGGAAAGTCATTTATGCCTTTTCGATAGAACTCTCGTGATCTAGATTCGACAAACTGTGTGAAAGCATTTTGTACTGCCTCCTGGGAAGAAAACTTTTTATCACGTAGAAAATTGTCCAAATCACGAAAAAAATGGTAGTCCGTTGGAGCAAGGTCTGGCGAATTCGGAGGGTGACGAATGGTTTCTAATTGCAGTTCCTGTAGAGTTTCCACCATCTCTTTCAATTCATTGTTATTCACCTGTGTGGGCGGTCTTCCACGTGGTTCGTCGTTCTTCAAATCAAACTTTCCATCAAGAAAGCGTTTAAACCAAAATCGCACGGTGCGTTCATTAGCAGTCCCCTCTCCAAACGCAACATTGATATTGCGAGCTGTTTCTGCCGTGTTAGTTCCGCGTCGGAACTCGTATTCAAAAATAACTCGAATTTTCGAAGTATCCATCTTTCTTGTCTAAGCTGAATAAAAAAAACAACTGAAAGTCGATAATCAAATGTTGCACATTTTTTAAAAGTAGAACTTTATAGGTAACATGTGAAAAAAGTCGCACTCAAAAATCTCAAACCATGAAAGTTCTATGTCAATTCGAAGTACCTAATACAATAAAACGGCAATTTCATACTTTAACCCCCTATTATTATAGTTTTAAGTGTACCTACCTAGATTTGATATTATTAAGGATTCATAAACTTATAACTCTTTTAAATTGTAACTTGTCGCAACGTTACACCTTAGGTCCTCTGTTTTCGTCTTTTTGAAAACCGCCCGACCTGTCCGACGAGGAACGAAAACAAAGGACCAGGACCTCAGGTCCCCTGTTTTTGTCTTTCTTTTCAAAAACCGCCCGACCTGTCTGACGAGGGACGAAAACAAAGAACCAGGATCTTAAGTTCTTTGTTTTCGTCTTTCTTTTTGAAAACTGCCCATTCTTTCAATAGAAAGTCGCTTGACTAAAACAAAGGACCTTAGTTCAAAAACAAAGGACGAAAACAAAGGTCCTTTATTCTCGTTCCTCGTTGTCGTAGTTGTCGGACAGGACGGGTGGTTTTCGAAAAGAAAGATGAAAAGACCAAAATAGGTCCAGGTCCTTTGTTTTCGTCCCTCGTCGAACAGGACGGGCGGTTTTCGAAAAAAAAACCGGTCAAGTGCGAGTCGGACTCGCGCACGAAGGGTTCCGTACCATATTATATGTTTAACAATCGCAAAGATAACTTTTTACTTATTTTATAATGATACTGTGAATTACAAGGTTATTTTTTGCAGTTGCAGAAAATCACCCATGTTTAAACAAAATACCTTATGAATCGCCGTTTTCAGTATTGTTGATTAAATACAGTATTCATGGTACCTAAATGGTATAAAGAAGTTTTTTAGAATTCCTAATTTGTTGAATTGTTGCGCTAGAGCTCGTACAAAAATGGTCTAAAACTTTTGCGGGCCCCTATTTCTTAATTTTAAAAGATTAAAAAAAATATGTTTGTACTCTACTCAATGATTTCTAGACGATGACACACATGCTAGATTAAAAATTTTATATTTTTTTAAAATGAAAAGTTTATTGTATGAGGACCGACCCCTTACATTTTTAACTTTGCTTTATTTTTATTATTTGTTGTTATAGCCGTAATAGACAGCGGAGGCTTAGTAAGTTTGTACTGGACTGTACGTGGTTGTCTGATTTCATGGATTTTAATTTTCTTGCGCGGAACCCTAATTATTTTTCTAAAATAAAAATAGCCTAAGTTACTCCTTAAAATATCAGCTATATGTCGTCAAAATCGGTGAAAATTCGTTTGGCAAGTTTCCTAACTTGACTCAAAGTACCATTTTTTTAATCGGACTGCGCTTTAAAATTCTTCCATACAAACTTTAACATCCCTAACCTCATTTGAGGCGTAGATTTGAAAAACTAATAATGACAAACATTATTAATTACTTATGCAAGTATTTGTGCTAAGTTTCAAGTTCACTAACCAAATTAATAAGATTTTTCATATAAACTGTATCTCTGTTTTCACGAACACAATTAAAGAATTTCAAAAATCGTCTGGTATGTTTCCATAACTTGACTCAAACGTTATTTACACCAATTTTAGAGTTAATCAAGCCCCCAATAAAATCCTCCGCTATAAAATTAACTTTTCACCCCTTAGGGGTAGATTTTTGGAAAACCCTCATACACGTTAGTCTTAATTTTTGGTCTCAAGTATAAAAACTGAGTTTTGAGTTAATCGGACCGCGTGTTAAAGTTCTTCCATACAAACTTTGACACCCCCAATCCCTCCTTAGGGGGTAGTTTAGGAAAACTAAAAATGATAAACTTTATAATTTACTTAGATGAATATTCGTGCTAAGTTTCAAGTCTATTAAATCAAGGGATAGGATTTTTCATACAAACTTTCATCCCCTATTTTACCCCCTTAGGGATGAAATTTCCAAAAATCCTTCCTTAGTGGATGTTTACACTATATAAGGTATCTATGTGCAAAATTTCAAGTCTCTAGGTCCATTGGTTTGGGCTGTGCGTTGATATATTAGTCAGTGACTCAGTCAGGACTTTGATTTTTTATATATATAGATTTACCATGTTATTTTAAGACCACAGACTTCTTATAGGTTTTCCTGTAATCTACAGGCATAGAACTATTTTTAACCGACTTCTAAAAAAGGAGGAGGTTCTCAATTCGGGAGTTTGTATATTTTTTTTTTTTTTTTATGTTTGTTCGCGCATAACTCCGTCGCTTGCCAACCGATTTGAAAAATTATTTTTTTGTTGGAAAGGGTATACTTCCCAAATGGTCCCATTTTTGTCAAAATCCAGTTCTGATGACGGGATCCTGGAGAAATCGAAGGAACTCTTCAAATATTATAGGCACACTTATAGCGATTTGGGTATTTTTTATAGTAGCTCGTGCATTTGCTTTCGGAAAGCACCACTTGGTGAAGTGGAACTGATGATGAAGACCACAGATGGTTACCGGAACTATTCAATGATAAATATTTCACTGGTTGCGATTCGATTACTTTGATATGGTTGCTATGTAATTTCCGCTCGCGTGTGGTGTTGAGGAGTTCTCCTGGTTCTTACCAGCAGAACTCCTCAACAATTAACGTCCCAGCATCGGGAAAAGCAATATTTTGTAACATGTGATGAGCAATTGACATTAGACTATTGTAACTTATACAAATTATAAACAGACCCACTAAAAGGAGAGAAATAAAAACTTTTTAACAAAAAAAAAACCGACTTCCATAAATCACTACAAAGTGAAAAATAACTTTGATTTCGGAAGTCAGTGGCAAAAAAAAACAAATTAAATAAAAAACGAAAGACATCGACTTCCGAAATCAAAGTTATTTTACACTTTGTAGTGATTTTTGGAAGTCGGTTTTTTTTTGTTAAAAAGTTTTCTATATTTTTTTCAAAATTTTAGACTCAGTAGTTTCGGAGATAAGGGGGGGAATGGTCAATTTTCGTAAATTTTTTTAAATAACTTTAAAACAATATATTTTAAAATTATAAAAAAAATATATTTGAGACCCTCATAGTAAGCCCTTTCATTTGATATGTCACACGGTACAGTTTACAAAACTTTTTTTAAAAAAATTCTTATTTTCCCCCTAAAAGTGACTCTCATATTCAAAATTCATATATTTACTTTAGCTGTACGTGTTTGGGTCACAGAAATCCATATGTGTACCAAATTTTAACTTAATAGGTCCATTAGATTCGGAGCAAATTGGCTGTGACAGACGGACAGACGGACAGACAGACAGACACACGAGTGATCCTATAAGGGTTCCGTTTTTTCCTTTTGAGGTACGGAACCCTAAAAAGACGAAAACAGAGGACCTAAGGTCCTAGCCCACGAAGAACGATTTAGCGCGGCCTGGAACCAACGGCTTCCTGCTGACTTTGCAAGATCATCAGTCAACCTTGAGAGAGTCCTACCCTGTGTCACTCCTCCATCTTATATTATTTCTATTTACATTATTTTAATTTAACTAAAGTTGTATTGCAGGAACAATTAACAATTGATTAATTGTTAATTGAAAAACTAACAGATAACAATTAATTAATTGTTAATTGATATTTCACAACTAAAAATTAATCAACTGTGGTTACCTATCATATGTTCGAAAAATAATTGACCGAATTTCATTTCACCTAAAACTTTCAACTATTAGCGTTTCGTTTTTAGGGTTCCGTACCAAAATGGTAAAAAAGGAACCCTTATGGTGTGACTCAGTCTGTCTGTCTGTCTTTCTGCTGTCTGTCTGTCTGTCTGTCTGTCACAGCTGGATATCTCAAGAACTACTAATGCTATCAACTTGAAAGAAGGACGGCCAAATCGTACCTGACTACGAGGCGGTGGTGTACAGATATGGCACATATATGAAAAAATCTAGTATTTTTTAAGGTCTTAAAAAACATAAGAAATAGATATTTAAGTCGCCAGAAAAAAAAGCACAAACACTTTTTTTAATAGCATAATTTGCAAATGATTTAGAATAACATGTTCAGAACGCACCTTTGACGATTCATTTTGCTTAAGAAATGATTTAGTACTCAAAGATTATAATTATTCACGTTTTTCTGAATAGTTATTAGATGTAATTCAATCCTATATACTTGTGTATCAAACCAACTAGTGCTGTTTTTATTATGTGTTGGATTCTTGTCATAAAAATAATTATGTGGGTTTATAGTAAGTATCAGCATTTTGTTCAATTGTGTACAACGGAACGTCATAATATGTCATCGACGCGCGCCATGGATTGACAGTGTCAATACTGTCAATTACAACGGGTGTCAATTTGACACTAATATACTGTAGTGTGTATTCTTTGCACCCGGCTATCTCGCATTGTTGTGTTGTTGTTGTTAGTGTGAATATTGTGATACGTACTGTACTGTTTTGGATTTCCTTCTGTTGTTTGACCTTGGCATTGTTTTACAGACTGATAACTAGGTACCGCTTGTGACGATTCTGTGCTTTTGATTTCCGGACACCGATAACCTCAAAAGTATTTTTTTCATTATTGAAATATCTTGGCTATTTAGATATTATTTTCGAAAGGGATGGTGTTTACTACATACAACAATCAAATCTCACTATAATTTGCTTCTGTACACTGAAAATAAAACTCAGGTCCAGCTTCTATAGAAATTTGGCCGATGTTCTTTGGAATAGTTTTAGATGACGTTTACCCGACTATTTTACAAATAAGAAAAAAGTAAAAATATTTATATTTTTTTTGTAACAGGGAATGAAAGGGGGTCTTAAAAATTCAAAGTGAAGCTACTAGAGCATGTGGGGTATGATTTTAAAGAACGCTGTTTTCACATTCTCAAACATTTTTTTATTTTTTTTTAGGCCCCATAGTTTTCGTGTTTTGATGAAAAATGTAAAAAAAAATACAGTTCCCCTTATCTCCGAAGTTTGCAAAGATAAAAATCTGAAATTATTCTATGTGATAGAAGTTTATGTAAAGATTACAGGAAAAAAAAAGTGAGCTATTTAGAGACATCGTTTTACGATGTCTCTAAATAGCTCACTTTTCACACACATGCACACTTTCAGAAATCGAAACGGAACCCTCGGTGCGCGAGTCCGACTTGCTCTTGACCGGTTTTTTTTTACTTCATCGAAGTCACGTCTGCCATGGGATTACATGACCTAATTATCAATTCGATTTTTTTCGTTACTCCGACGTTTCATTTGGTCGAAAATCTTTTACCGAAGTTACACTTAGCCGACATAACATTTTCCCAACATTCATTATACCACTGTTTTAATTACCATAATTATTTTCATTTCACTAAACGCCTAGAAAGTTTGTGTTTGTTTGTTTGTGTGTTTGTTTTTGTGCACACTATTTCATCACTAATTTTAAGTAGTAGTGGCGGCGTTTTTGAAAAATCATCCCCTAAGGGGGTAACCCCTTAGGGGATGATTTTTCAAAAACGCTGAACCGCATATTTCTTTGTTTCCTATCAAAAGCATACATTTTAATTTTCACATCCCTAACTTAAGAAATACTGAGTTTCCATACAAACTTTCATCCCCTATATCACCCCCCGTAGGATTATTTTTTAAGACAAAAAGTAGCTCATGTCCTTCCCCAAGATGATATATAAAGCCTTGCCAAATTTTATCGAAATCCGTGCAGTTTTGTAAATTTTAAAATCAACTCATATTTTAACCCCTTAGGGGATGATTTTTCAAAAACGCTGAACCGCATATTGCTTAATTTTCTACCAAAAGCATATATTTTAATTTTCACATCCCTAACTGAAGAAATACTGAGTTTCCCATACAAACTTTCATCCCTTATATCACCCCCTGTAGTATTATTTTTGAAAAAAATAGTATGTTTTGTCATTCCCCAGGATGCTATATACAGCCTTGCCAAATTTTGTCGAAATCCGTGCAGTTTTGATTTTAAAATCAACCCCTATTTTACTATGTATTACCCCCTTAGGGGATGATTTTTCAAAAACGCTGAACCGCATATTTCTTAATTTCCTATCAAAAGCATACATTTTAATTTTCACATCCCTAACTTAAGAAATACTGAGTTTCCCATACAAACTTTCATCCCCTATATCACCCCCGGTAAGATTATTTTTGAAAAAAAAAAGTAGCCTATGTCCGTCCCCAGGATACCATCTATAGCCTTGCCAAATTTTATCGAAATCCGTTCAGTGGTTTAGGCGTGAAAAGGTAACAGACAGACAGACAGACAGACAGACAGACAGACAGACAGAGTTACTTTCGAATTTATAATATTAGTATGGACTAGAGCACTGCCAAAGACAGAGAGTTGAGTAGAGACTGAGAGTTGGGTTTGAATTTTTATTTTTATGTTTATTTTGTTACTTTTATATGCTCCTTATTAACTATATTTCCTGTGCGTGTCCCAAATAAAATATTTTTCTTTCTTTTTTTCTTTTTAGATTATAAAACTATTCAGTTTTTTTGCAGCAGCAGCAATTATTGTACCTGGTCTACCAATGCGTCTGAAAATGCCGCAATGGCATTATTTTGATGAGTCCCCATGTTCAGCAGTGGTTTACGGCATTTTATTTCAAACTGCATTGCAGTAAATACCACAAGTCCCAAAACCACATTTTAACTGGAGCGTAAATGATGAAAATTATATAACGTCCATGTCGTGCAGAATATCGGATTTTCGTCATAAATTAACTAGGTATGCGGTGCGAGACAAATTAACTAGAAATGCAGTGCGGAATATATTGCGTGGGACAAGTTAATAGGAACCTTGGGACAAGGTCGGGGTGTTTAACGTTGATCTTGAGATAATTTGCGAGCCCCTAAGGTTTTTTTGCGTAATATCGGAAGAGGCCAATTAATGTATGGTAGCCAGGTAGGTAAAGCTGCAATCAATCAAGCCGACCTCAACATCGGCTTCCAGTCTAACCGGATGCAGCTGAATACCAGTAATTTACATGAAGCGACTGCCTATCTGACCTCCACAACCCAGTAACTGGGTAATACGATACCCTTGGTAAGACTTTCGGGCTTCTGACGACCCGTAACGACTGTCAAAGATTTCCGAGGCACGGAGGAGTCTCGGTATGTAAAGATGGTCACCCATCCACGGACCAACACCGGCAAGCGTAGTTTAACCTGATGGATCAACCCGTAAAGTAAAGCGTAAAGCTAGTACCTATTTGTACCTCTTGAAACAGGGAATCATACCTAATCTGTCATGATTTTCAAATAATAATAACATTTGTTAATTTTAAATCTAAAAAAAAATTCTCCATTAATGTTACGCGGAGAACTTTTGAAGAGCTACAATAAAAGAGCAATACAACAATTATTTACTACCTTTCTGCTCGTTTTTCGTAATAGGTATAAGGTAAACGCGGGTGAAGTCGACAGTGACCCAGAAGTCGTCTAATTATCTAAAAACATCAATATCTTTTTCTAAAAATTAAACTTGCTGATTTTATGGCAACCTATTGCACATTGCAATATTGTGCATTGCATTGTTGCATTGTATATTGCACATTTAAAATAACAACACTGAGTTTTAACTATAATAGCGTCTGAAATATTTTACTTGAAAAGTGTGTCCGACAAAAATATAATTTTTTTGCAAGTTTAGGTGCTAAATGTGAAGTCGGCACGTAGTCTTGTTTTTTGATTTGTGAAACTTCAGTTGGGTCTACGGTAAATGTGATTGTTTGATGAATTAGTTAAGTTAATTTGCTAACGATATAACTTGAAAATTGGAACATTTTTTTGACAGGTGCGACAGTCAAGGTGCTCACGCAATGTGAAAGGAGCGTATAATTCTCCCGCCAAGGATTGCAAAATTCACTCCTTTATGCGGCCTCTAACATACCTCACTGTAGCTGCGCAATACCATAGATCTTAAATCACCTGAAAGAGGTCCGTAAGGCCCTTTGCAGTCTGGACGTGAATAACGCAAGCGGACCTGACGGGATACCCGCAAGAGTTGCCTCCTGTATTGACACGCTTGTATCGCCTTTCTCTATAAACTGGAGTGGTGCCGGGGTCCTGGAAGCTTGCTAATGTAGAGCCAGTGTCCTAAAATGGTAACTGTGCCGATTCTGTCAACTATAGATCAATCGCCATAACCTCCATACTGTGTAAAGTGATGGAAAGGGTACTTAACAAGAAGTTGCTAGCATACCTGGATGGAAAACAATGAGCTCCTCAGTGACCACCAGTATGGCTTCCGTCGTGGTTGGTCAATTGGGGATCTTTTTGTTTATGTTGCTAGGGCGAGGCCATTGAGAGACACGGCGAAGCCCTTGCTGTGTCACTTGATATATCAAACTATTACCTCCTGCTCTGATACAACCTTTAGTAATTTCTTAGCATTCAGTCTTCTACCTACCTTTTGTTTCTTAGACTCATATCAAACACAATCTCATTATTTTTAATGTTTAATGCTACTTATCTTGATCTTTATGTTCAAGACCTGAGAGTTCGCACAAAAAAATTACGACTACTGGGTTCTTTTGACGATTAATAGTACAAATCCGACGGCTATTGGTACAAATCGCCTTTTTTTTACATTTGCTTAAATAAGTGTTTATCATCACTGAAAATTGTAGAATTAAACTACTTACTTAGAATAACTGATAAATTGTCTATTTCATTGTGTAAGAAGTTTCATTATAAATGTACTTTTCACACAGCAGTCCTTTAAAGTCAGTGAATTTCCAAAACCGTCGAATATTGGTACGTTTACCTTAGTATTGTGTTTATAACCAAGGCACCCTTGTATTATGACCAACTTAAACACCCCACTTAATTATCATTTTTCCTGTAACATAAAACACAACAAACAACCCCTGACATAAATATTTCAACCCTATCATGCCGCATTTCGTCCATGGCTCACGGGTACACGTTAACGATCTAAATATAGTTACAATTAGCCACGAGGGGGTTAAGGTCGGGCCAATAGAATTACTAGCTTGTAGCTGTCCTTAAGGGTATCTATGGGGACTCGTAAGTTATAGGTTGTTTTATTAGGGGTTGAGTAGATTTTTATAATGTCAAGGTTTTGTGATGAATCTGATTAAATACTTTGCTGGTAATCTCATCCTCTGCCTAGCCTTTGGCCCCAACTATGTTGGGGTCGGCTTACAGACTAACGGGTGCAGGTGAATACCAGTATTTTACATGGAGCGACTGCCTATCTGACCTCCACAACTCAGGTAGTGCGTAATATGATACCCCTTGTTAGGAATGGTTGTCAGACTTTCGGACTTCTGACGACTCGTGACGACTGTCAAAGAACACGAATACACACGAATGACAGCCGGGAGCAACGGCGTAACGTGCTTTCCGAGGAGGGGTCTTGATAAGTAAAGATGGGTTACCATCTTTCCACGGACCAACCACGTCAAGCGTAGCTTAACCTGATCGAACGACCCGTGCAGCTGTTATTTACTGAATAAAAAATAAAAATACTTTTACTGCGCAGAAAGAAAAAAATCATTTAAGGGGGATGCGCTAAGGTAGAGGTCAATTCTAAGTTATGGAGTTGTATTGCTGATTCTAATGATTATAAAAGCCATGTTAGTATGGTTAAGTTGTACATGGTTAATTGAATTGGACGTAGTAAAATGAATCGTGTAAGTAAGTAATGTAAAAATTCTAACAACCACACCTAAGTAAAAATAATTTGTATGTATATGGTGATAGGTATGATAAATTGCACTAGAATGACCATGTTCTTTTCCAACATCGAAATGTTAATACG
Source organism: Cosmia trapezina (assembly GCA_905163495.3). NCBI lineage: Eukaryota > Metazoa > Arthropoda > Insecta > Lepidoptera > Noctuidae > Cosmia > Cosmia trapezina. The sequence goes on along the minus strand of LR991020.1, from coordinate 27,891,069 downwards.
ATTCCAAAAAATGTTTGAAAAAAACCGGCCAAGTGCGAGTCGAACTCGTACACGAAGTGTTCCGTACCACCACCGTACAATATTTAACACAATACAATATATAAAAAAAAAAACAGTTTAAAAAACACGTTTCTCTTATGGACCCCCTATAATTTTTTACTTTATTTTATTTTAATAATTTATATTTTGTTGTTAAAGCGGCAGTAGAAATACAATCTGTGAAAATTTCAACTGTGGTCTATTAGACGGTTCATTTTCATGGTTCATGAGATAAACTCCGCTGACGAACAGACGGATGGACGGACAACGGAGTCTTAGTAATAGGGTTCCGTTTGGCAACCTTCGGGTACGGAACCTTATACACCTACTACTACTACCACTACTTTCATCAAATGGATATTTTATGGATACCTACACGCGCAACATAAATAGAAAACTGGGCAGCATTTTTTTTTCGGCGTATAACTTTTTAACTCTCTCTCTCTCTCTACGTGATGATGTGACATGATTATTACGTTTCGTCGGTTGTTCCTTACTTGTGCTTTTGTGTGTTGTATTTTCTTGTTGTTGCACTAAACAAATGCTTCATCTAGCTACCATCCAGAAAACATTATGACAAATCGCTCTAACACATACCATCCTAAGTCTAGATTGAAATACAACAAGCAACAAGTATCTAGTGGAGAAACAAGTTCTTTGGAGAAAGTTGTGAGCTTTCTACAGAGCTTTTACAATGCACTTATTTGCTAGCTTTATGAACTATTCAACTTGGTATGACTGTTTCTAAGTAATGCCTAGAATAATGGTCAGGTGCTTTTGCATAAACTTTTTCTCTATTTAAGGCGCTATGACCCGACAGAGACCGCGCTTACTAGTTCTTTTAATCCATAGGAAACATAAAAAAAAAACATTATTATTATGTTATCAAATTCTGAAAAAAAAATATCTTAATTTAAGGATCTGGCGGATAGACAATCGCTTTTAATAACACGATTAGATTTATTTTGCTGGATAGAAAACAATCCCAAAGTTACCCCTTTTCGTAATGTTGAATTACCTAATCAATCTCATAGCTACAAAATAGAATAAATAGATACAAGAGATATTTGTTTTTATTTTTTATTTAAAAGAAAAGGTAGTAAGATTGTTTCGCACAGTTCGATGAGTTTGTCGTGATAATTGATTAAAATAATTACTAAGTACCTACCAAATGCGCGAGGCAACCACTCGCGAGCCTACTTCAGTTGTACTCGGCTTGAGCGCTGGATCATAATAGGGCCTTAATAGTACATTTTGATACAAGTGGAGAACGTTTGTTATTGCATTCGAGGCGGAATTAACACCCGAGCCGTAGGCGAGGTTGTCTTTGAGCCGAGAACTGCAATAACAAATGTCCACGAGTATCAAACGACGTTTTTCAATACACTTTTGAGGAAATAAAATAAAATAACGGAAAATATTTTTGTCATGAATTATTAGGAAACTATGATTTAAATTTTCTTTTTTTTCCGCGCTTTGCTTTCGCCAGGTTGAAGGAGAAGCAAAGGTATAAAGCCGATAAACAGCCTAATATGAAAAATTGAAAATGCAAATATTTTTGAGATTAGAACACAAATAAATGTTAATTTGTTCATAAACGTTTTTTTTATTGTAATAATCATATTTTTTGATGATATTCTATTTATAAACATTATTGAAATATTCAAAAAATATTAACGCCGTAAAGATCATATCTCTTTGCCAAAATTTAAAAAAAATACCTCCGAATAGAGAGTTGTGAATAGAGGCATTGAACCAATTTGGACTAAGTATAGGTATAAGTTATCTGTGGCAATTTTTATTCCCGCACACGGGTGAGAAAAAGAAAAATCGCACGCGTGCGACATATTAGGTTGGAGAAAAAGTCTTTTCGCATTATAGTATGTATGAACTTGTAGTAAAATCTCTTTGGCTATACTATTTGTATCTGGCTGGTTTTGGTATCATTGAAAGTTTAAATTTTAAAGAATATATTTAATTCCAAATTCAAATTAGGAAAATGTGTGATTTTCATTTGTTTTTCGTACTGTCAAGATGAGTGAATCTAATGAAGAAATTCGATACATTTTAAAATTTTACGACAAAAAACGTAAAAATGCAACGCAAGCCGCGAAAAAAATTTGCGATGTTTATGAACCTAGTGCAGTGTCTGTGAGAGTAGCACAAATTTGGTTTAAGCGTTTTCAATCCGGAAATTTTGATGTCAAATATGCACGTCGCTCTGGTCGCCCTATTACGGATAAAATGGATGCCATTTTTGAAAAAGTGGAGCAAAATCGGCATATCAGTAGTTACGACGTAGCTGAGGAACTGGGAATTAACCACAAAACAGTTTTAGTGCATTTGAAAAAAACTGGGTACACAAAAAAGCTCGATATTTGGGTACCTCACGAGCTCACTGAAAGAAACCTAATGAACCGTGTACTCATTTGTGATTCTTTATTACGACGTAATGAAACCGAACCATTTTTGAAGAAGCTGATAACTGGTGATGAAATGTGGATCACTTACAAGAACGTGCGAAAAAGGTCGTGGTCAAAGGCCGGTCAGGCTTCACAGACTGTGGCGAAACCCGGGTTAACTCGCAACAAGGTGATGCTGTGTGTGTGGTGGGATTGGAAGGGCATTATTCATTATGAGCTGTTACCACCGGGCAGGATCATCGATTCTGAACTCTACTGCGAATAACTGATGAGATTAAAGCAAGAAGTTGAGAGAAAGCGGCCGGAATTAATCAACAGAAGGGGTGTGGTTTTTCATCATACATCATCATAAACGCTAGACCTCACACATCTTTAGCCACTCAGCAAAAACTAAGAGAGTTTGGCTGGGAGGTGTTAATGCATCCGCCGTATAGTCCTGACCTTGCAGCTTCAGATTTCTACCTGTTTCGGTCTCTTCAGAATTCTTTAGGCGGTGTCAGGTTAACATCACGAGAGGACTGCCAAAACCACTTGTCGCGGTATTTTGATCAGAAGTCCCAAAATTTCTATAGCAATGGGATCATGTCCCTACCTACAAGATGGCAAAAAGTTATCGAACAAAATGGTACCTACATACTTTAGTTAAATGTAAATAAACTATTTTTAGGGATTTAGAAGGATTTTTATTAAAAAAAAATATAATGAACACCGCTAACTTAATTTTTAATAAATTACAAAAATATTTTAAGAAAATTAAAGAAAAATAATAGCTAAATAAAAGACAAAAATACACGATATCCTATAGTCCATGCTTACGAGCGCGCGTCTGTCAGCAAAAAAGGGACGTGCGCCGGTTTCCGCTGGCTTATATAGAGCTGGTCTCCAGTAGCTCCCTCTAGTCGGACGTTGCAGCTAACACGGCTTCTCCTGACGGGGCAGCGTCCTCGATGCTCTCTGTAGATGATCTTGGCTCTGGCTCTGAAGCCGTCTCAACAACTGGATCCTCATAACCTGGGCAGGTAAACACATACATGTTAGATCTAGCATACATCATGTTCATCAATAGTTTTATACTTGGATGGGTCATGAAGTAATTTTAAAGAGCGATGCCACACAAGGCCTTATACGCTGCAAATAAAATACTATTCCAATGCCACACAAGGCCTTACATGAAATGAATTTGACACAATCTCGATGCCACACAAGGCTTTACACGAGGTAGATGTGATGCTGTCTCGATGCCACACAAGGCTTTACACGAGGTAGATGTGATGCTGTCTCGATGCCACACAAGGACTTACACGAAAACAACACAGTTCAATGCCTTATGCCGAAGCCATCCAGGTCTTACATGCACATTACAGCGCAAACATACTTGTCTGTTCCCAATCAACTCAACGCCACACAAGGCCTTATAAGAGTTTGATACAGATTACTCTGATATCCACATAATTTAGATGAGTAGGCAAGTTATCTAAGTACCTACATTGCCATAGCAAACATGTAAGCATATACAAAGAAAACAAAGTTTAGGTATAACAAGCAAAAATAAAACGAGTAATCTCACATTCAAAAAAGGCTGCACAAGTCTCGGGGGTCCACTCGCCTCGCCACAGTATCAAATACTCCGCGGCTGCCTGCGTAGTCTTTCCATAAGAGCCCGCCACAAGCCGTAACTCGTAACGACTATTAGGCAGAGCATTTATTATGCGATATGGACCCCGGATGCCACTGTCAAGTTTATTAGCAATTTGAGATGATTTGATAACAAAAACCAGATCGTTCACAGCGATGGCTCTAGGTGCCATTCTACTTCTATTGACACGCGCATCTTGGTTAGCCTGATTTTGAGCCAATAGATCCTCAGCCCTTTGTCGTCGTATTTCACGCCAAGCTTCGCGATTTGGTGTGGAGCCATCTACCTTTATGTCTCGTATGAGAGCATTTATAGCAGGGGTAGTCGTGTCACAACCAATAAGCAGATTTAGTGCTGAGCATTGAGTAGTTTTCTGCTTATTAATGTTCAGTACCAGCTGTAGCCTCCACAGTACATCGGACCAGGATTCGTGTCTATAATTTACATCTATCCTAACCATGTTCAGAACTGTTCGACAATACCGTTCCACTTGGCCATTCTCTTGGTGCATTTCGGGCGTTATGAAATGTATCTGAATGCCAAAATTTGCTGCCCATTCGCCAAAGTCGGCACTGTCGAACATTCTGCCCCTATCACATACTATTAATCGCGGAGTACCAAACATCGACACCGCGTTGGTAAACGCACGTTTTAATTCCGCGCTTTCTTGTTTGTACATTGGATATAGAAAACAATATTTTGTGAAAGTGTCTATTATGATAAGTATGTATTTGTACCCATTAGATTCGGGCAGAGGGCCAAGTGCATCCGCGTGCACCGTATCGAAAGGTATTGTGGGTTTTGTCCACGATACTATTGGCTGTAGCGGGGCACGAGGCACCTTTTTGTGTGTTATACAAACAATACAATGAGCTATGTATTTCTTGACGAATTGGCGCATGTTAAGAAACCAAAAATGTTTTAGTATTAAATCAAGCACTGTCTCGATATTAATATGTCCGTGTTCATCATGAAATACTCGTAACATACTTAGCCTAAAACTCTTTGGAACATAACATAATAGTCGTGATTGCTCACCTATAGGGTTGTACTTATAGTAAAGCAAATTGTTTTTCTTTACATATCGTGAACTATCTAATTGACCCTGATCAAGTTTTTCGAGCAAAGTTACCGTCTCATCGTCTGCGGCCAGTGCAACTTGAGCCCAGTTAACTGGTTTTTGTACGGTGCAAAGGTTAACTGGATTACGGCTGAGATAATCAGCATGAGGCATAAACTGACCTTTTCGATACTCGAGGGTAAAATCATAGTCTTGTAGGACCATCCACCAGTTACCCCAGTGAAACTTTACATCTTTACGAGTCAAAGAAGCGATGGGGGCCACTTTCGTAGCGTATCCTGGGATATACCTTCTGAAGTAGCCGGCCAGACCGAGAAACTGCCTTACTTGCTTAACAGTTTTAGGAATTTGAGATTTGGCTAGTGCGTCTATTTTATGCACGCTCGGTCGGACCTGACCTTTACTGATCGTCCTCCCAAGATACTCTATTTCAGTGGATAAGAAGGTACATTTTCTTAAATTAATGGAAAAACTTGCCTTTGTTAAAACCTCCAGAACAGAATCGAGCAAGGATAAGCCGTCCCCTACAGAATCACTCAATACCATGACGTCATCGATATAGACCAGGACCTGGCCTGCATCAATGAAAGATCTCAAGGTATCAGATATAATTCGCTGATAGACCACAGGAGCGTTAGCTAGACCGTAGGGCATTTTAAGATATTCAAAATGTCCCTCGGGTGTCACAAACGCAGTTCTGTGCACAGACTCAACCTCAAACTCAAACTCAAAGCATTTATTTCAATTAAACCAATTACAGGCACTTTTGAATTGTCAAAGAGTCGGTCAGTAGGTAAGTCAGAAAGTTGAAGCTAGTTGCCCATTCCAAAACGTAGATCTATGGAGAAGAACGGGCAAGAAACTCCACGGACACTCTTTTAAATCAAATTATACAATACAATGGTGATTGAGTCTACACAATGCAAAGCTATTCTTACAATCTTCCGCAGTTCCAACAGTATTTTCAAATGTTAATTAATTAGTTGAGGTTGTGGAGCAGGACCAGCATGGAGCCAAGCATTTTTATCATTTATGTAATCCCCCAACGTATAATATGCCTGCCTGCATAGTGTGCGTTTCATACAAGTTTTAAATTTCATCTCATTTAGTTGAAGTATGTGTGGAGGTATTTTATTGTAACATTTTAAACAGTACCCCATGAACGATGAGTCTACTTTAGCCAGCCTGAAACCTGGTTGATCTAATAGGTCCTTATTTCTAGTATTATAATTATGCCTTTCACCTCTTTTATTAAAAAGATGTAAATTTTTTCTTACGTACATGATGTTTTCGTAGATATATTGACAAGGTACCGTCATGATGTTAATATCCTTAAACAGTTCCCTTAGAGAATCACGCCTGCGAAGATTATATATGGCTCTGATGGCTCGTTTCTGCAGAATAAAAATGGACTCGATATCTGCAGCCCGTCCCCAAAGTAAGATTCTTCGTTAATTCTAATTTGGTGAAAGCCTGTCACCATATCAAGCACAGTGAAATAATTACACTTCCCAAGCCTATCTATATGATCATCGATCAAAGGAAGAGGGTATCTGTCTTTTACCGGTATGTTGTTTAAAGCTCGATAGTCAACAACCATTCTGTCAGATCCGTCTTTCTTTTTTACCAACAAAATCGGACTCACATACGAAGACTCTGACTCACGGATTATACCCTTTTCCTTTAAATCACTAACAATTTCACGAACACGCAGTTTTTCATCGTATGATAATTTGTATGGTCGATAATTAACAGGTTCCTCACTAGTGAGCCGAATGTGCATCTCTCCAGTATTTACGGTGGTTGTCGCTGTCCCACTGAGAAAATATTTTGAATACCTGTTTAACACAAACGATAAACGCGCTTTTTCATCACCACACAGTTGTATGTTGATCGAATCAAGTTGCACAGTCGGTTCACTATGTGTCAAGTTATTTACAAGCGAACTATTCCTAACTATTCGCTGCGAATCGCCCTTTCGAATGTAAGCGATGCCTTTTCTATTTAGTACATCTGTACCAATAAGCACCGGTGCACTAAGATAATCACGGGGCACAACATAAAGATCTACCTCTAAGATAATGTCACTAAATTCGATTGACAAAGTTACGAAACAATCGGAACGCATTTCTATTCCGCCTAAACCACGCAGTATCTGTACACTCGGAATCGTGCGACATGAGAAATGTTTGACGAGATCATTTGATATTAAAGAAATGCTCGATCCACTATCAATAAGAACATCGGTGGGTACTCCACTAATTACTGCTGTTATGACATCCCTTTTAGTACTTGCGTCCAAGTTATTTCACGACAAAAGTTAATATTAGATTTATTTCGCGTTTCAGAACGTTCCTTCGTAAAGCAAGTATCCTCTGTGTGACCTACTTTCTTACAAAATGTACACGCAACTTTAGGAACGGATTTGTTAGTAGATTCGGGGGTAGTCGCGGATTTATTTTATTACTGTGACTGTCATCGGTCTTATTTCATTTAGGACAGTAAAATTGCTTTTATGTCCGTTTTGGTTACAATTATAGCAACGTAAACGTACATCTGTATTTGAGGCGGGACGCTTGCGGAATCGTTCGGTGGAGGAATCAGTGGTGGCGTTATTATTAGTATTGCGTGTCTGAGTATTATTAGGTACACTTCCACTTGAACGATTTGATTTCACATATCAATATATGTGAAATCAAATCGTTCAAGTGGAACTCCACGATAGTTTCTGGTGTTAATTACGCGTTTATGGCGGCTGCACGTATTTGTGCGTCTTTTATGCCGCGCACAATTATGGCACACAATAATTCGTCACTTAATCCCTTCACAATGCGCAAACGTAATAATGATTTTCGTGCGTAGTCTGCATACGTGGAGTACTTATCGGATTCTTTACACATCACATCAAAAAGAATATTCGCGACGTCAATGCGTCGTGGACAAAGGGATTTCAGCTCTGATTTGAAATTGGACCAGGTACGATTGTTACTAGTCCACTCGCGCAACCAGGAACGTGCGTCACCCTTTAGAGATAGTCCCACACGGGCTAGGCACTCTTTTTCGTCCCACTGGTTTTGCGATTGAGCACGATCATAGCTGAGCATCCGGCGGCGCTCCGGGGGCTGGCCACGCTCTCGCCACGTGGCGCGCTCGTTGCGGGGGGCTGGAGCTGGCTCGGCGAGGGCAGGCAATGGTGGCGTGGTTGCACGTGGTTCGGCACGCTGCTCTAGCGTTGTCAGGCGGTTGATGATTGCTTCCATCGTCGCTGCTAGGTTACCTAAATTAGGGGAAGACGCGCACTCTCGCGGTGGTGCTCGTTTTCTACTCGACATTATGATGGAAATGGGACCAGAAATGACTAGAAGCGGCTATAATGGCGTTCAATCCCACTTCTGATTTTAGGGATTTAGAAGGATTTTTATTTAAAAAAAATATAATGAACACCGCTAACTTAATTTTTTATAAATTACAAAAATATTTTAACAAAATTAAAGAAAAATAATAGCTAAATAAAAGACAAAAATACACGATATCCTATAGTCGACGTTTACGAGCGCGCGTCTGTCGGCAAAAAAGGGACGTGCGCCGGTTTCCGCTGGTTTATATAGAGCTGGTCTCCAGTAGCTCCCTCTAGTCGGACGTTGCAGCTAACACTATAATAAAAAATGTTTTGAATTTTCTTAAAAAATGCGAAGAAACTTTTTCCCCAACCTATTACATTGTATTGTAACCTAATCGTAGTGCGATATGAACCAGTTTTCGAGGAAGTGTATTGAAATAGTACATTTTGATACAAGTGGAGAACATTTGTTATTGCATTCGAGGCGGAATTCACACCCGAGCCGTAGGCAAGGTTGTTTTTGAGCCGAGAACTGCAATAACAAATGTCCACGAGTATCAAACGACGTTTTTCAATACACTTTTGAAGAAATAAAACAAAATAACGGAAAATATTTTTGTCATGTATTAATAGGAAACTATGATTTTAATTTTCTTATTTTTTTTTCGCGCTTTGCTTTCGCCAGGTTGAACGAGAAGCAAAGGTGTATAGCCAATAAACAGCCTAATATGAAAAATAGAAAAATCAAATATTTTCGAGTTTAGAACACAAATAAATGTTAATTTGTTCATAAACGTTTTTTTTATTGTAATAATCATAGTTTTTGATGATATTCTATTTATAAACATTATTTAAATATTCAAAAAATATTAACGCCGTAAAGACGCATACCTTTTTCCGAAATTAAAAAAACATTCACCTCCGAATAGAGAGTTGTGAATAGAGGTATTGAACCAATTTGGACTAAGCATAGGTATAAGTTATCTGTGGCAATTTTTATTCCCGCACATGAAAAATCGCACGCGTGTGAAATACATTGCATTGTGAACCTAATCGTAGTGCGATATGAACCAGTTTTCGAGGAAGTGAATTGAAAAATATTTTTGTCATGAATTAGAAACTATGATTTAAAATTTCTTTTTTTTTCCGCGCTTTGCTTTCGGCAGATGGAAGGAGAAGCAAAGGTATAACCGATAAACAGCCTAATAATATCAAAAATAGAAAATTCAAATATTTTTGAGTTTAGAACACAAATAAATGTTAATTTGTTCATAAACGTTTTTTTTTGTTATTGTATTAATCATGGTTTTTGATGATATTCTATTTATAAACATTTTTTAATTATTCAAAAAATATTAACGCCGTATAGACGCTTAGCTCTTTGCCGAGATTAAAAAAAACATTCGCCTCCTATTCGGAGGCCGGAGGAGAGAGACGACCGTCGCGCCAGACGGGAGGCTTTGAACCAATTTGGACTAACTATAGGTATAAGTTATCTGTGGCAATTTTTATTCCCGCACACGTGTTGGAAAATGAAAAATCGCACGCGTGTGAAATACATTGCATTGTGAACCTAATCGTAGTGCGATATGAACCAGTTTTCGAGGAAGTGTATTGAAAAAGATCTTTTCAATTCAGGTGTCAGTCTAAACTTTAATGTAATTTTTATCGTCTCACTGTTGTCAGAAATGCCTCGTTGGTACACTTGAAAATCAGCACCTATCATGTATTGTTATAGCGTTTGAGTTAACATGAATCATTGGTACTCAGTCCTTCTGACTATCTTCGTATGTCCCCATCCTTTACGTCTATCATCCAGTAACAAAAACCGGCCAAGTGCGTGTCAGCCCACGCAGAATGAAGGGTTCCGTAGTCGGGACGAAATATTGAGAGATTTACCATGTTATTTTAAGACCATAAGACTTCTTATAGGTTTTCCTATAATCTATGGATATGGAATTATTTTCTGTATTTTTTAAATTTTTTAGGCTTAGTAGTTTCGGAGATTAGGAGGGGAATGGTAAATTTTCTTAAATAACTTTAAAACAGTTTTTTTTAAATGATTAAAAAAAAATATTTGTGACACTTACAGCCCGGCGAGCACGGCCTACTGTGACATGGCTTGAGTCACACATTTTATCATAGTTTGGGCGATAAAACTGTTTTGTCTTAAATGCTAGCACGGCGGCGTGAGATAATTCCTTGAATGTGACATAACTTCTTGACGTTTAGTTGGGACTCATTATGTCTTATTTGCTAATATGGGTGCACCAATTATATCACAAATGTCACATTTTGACGGTGACTAAGAAAAATTTTATCACGTTCGTTCGGAGGTGGTGATAAGATTTGAAAATTGAAAAAAATAATGTTTTCCTGCTAATTACTCTGCACCAAATGGCAATAAATTATTTTCTTGCATTGTGTGGTGGTGGTTTATTTGTGCGTGATAAGGATAACCAAAAAAAAAATTGTAATAAATAAATAAATAATTTACTATTTTTTTATATTTTTAAACGGTTTTTTTTTTTAATTTTTAAAAATACATATTTAGACATGTAAATAATACGCCTTAAAACTAACAAAAAAAATTAAAATAAATAAATAATTTAAGTAAATACAGAGGTACTTAAATACTACTATTTTTTTTGTTACCTACATGTTAAGAATAATCGGTTTATGGGTCTCATAAAGGGGGGCCAAATTTTCATTATTTTTGCGATAGGACACACCGTTTTCGAGTTATAAGCAAAAGAAAAGAAAAAAAAGATTTTATTTGGCCGCATATTCAGATAGTCTTAAACATTTTAATTTTTTCAATTTACTATGTCACACTATGAATTTAGCAACAAGAAAGGCATGTCGCGGCTCTAGATTATGTCACATGGTTGACCCGTGCTAGCATTTAAGACAAATTCTAAGACATGACATAATTTATCATGTCTTGTCACAAACGTCTTGGGTACGCCCGTGCTCGCCCCGCTGTAAGCCCTTTTGATATGTCAAACAGTACCTATAGTTTGCAAAAAAAAAAAATTCTTATTTGCCCCCAAAAATGAAAATTAATTTAATTAATTATTCAAAATTAATTTAATTACGTTACATACATGTTTGGGTCACAGAAATTCATATTTGTACCAAACTTCAACTTAATCGGACCATTAGAGTCAGAGTAAATTGGTTGTGACAGACGGACAGACAGACTTACACACAAGTACGAGATACGGAACCCTAAAAATGAAGTCACATTGTGCCCACTATTTCTGCCTCTGTAAACCTTTTAAAGAAGACCACTGCAATAATTTAGACACATCATTATAAATCCACATAACTCAATAAACGCTTTTTAGTACCTATAAAGCTTAATTTCGCCTAACATAAAGCTGGTCTACAGCTCCATAAGACCTACACATTCCTGGGCCCGTCACCCTTGTGCCGAGTACCGCTACTTTTACCTCGCCCGGCTTATTAGAATATCGTCAACTGGTTTGCGGACGCCATACCTGCGAACTGGCGACATTTTGTTACTTACGCTCAAGGTGGCTCGGATGCGGTGTGGGCAGACTTCCAAGTTGTATATCGATTGATATCGTATGTTTTTCAATCAGACGTCGAATTGTTGGCTACTGCCTTATTGTCAGGAACATGTTATTGGCAGGCAGAGTAACAATTGCTCCACTATGTGCATTTTAACCACAGTTCTATTTTTAGAAAAACAAACCATTCATGTTGTTTGCTGGCTCAAATTCAACGACTGCTTCTCTAAAGTAAAACCTTATGGGAAAAGCAGACAAGCCAGAACTCGCAGGTCAATCAATCTGCCTAGCCTTTTCTCAACTATGTTGGGGTTGGCTTCCAGTCTGAATTCTGTATTTTACATGGAGTGACTGCCTATCTGACCTCCACAACCCAATTACTGGGTAACACTTTCGGGCTTCTGACGACCCGTAGCGACTGTCAAAGATCCAAGAGTGACATCCGGGACCAACGGCTTAACGTGCTTTCCGAGGCACGGGAGGATCTCGGTATGTAAAGATGGTCACCCATCCACGGACCGATCGCGGCAAGTGCAGCTCAGCCTGATCTATCGATCCGTGCGGCTGTTATTACTTCGAGCCCCTCACAGGTAACTTTCATTATCATATGCCAAGTTGACTACGGCGGCCTTTTTCCATGATGATGCATTTCCGCATGCATTGTCTCTTCTCTATATTCCATTCCTTTCACATTCATTCTTATACCCATCGGCCGTGACGTGTCATGGCATAAAAAAAAACATCGATTTATAAATATAATAGTATTTAATGTCCCATACTATTTCATACTAAATATTCCATGAATGGAGCATCGATAAAACCCCATTAGGTACATATTCGATACATATCACGAAGGCTATTACTCCGTCCTTGTATAAATCAGCTGTTTTGTATAAGCACTTGTGCATTCAGCACGTCAGATTCCAGGCACTTAGCCTTCTAGGAACAACAATCGGTAGCTCTCTTCTCACGTCAGGGGAACAGTCTTTGTGACTGCATTTTATATAATTATATACTTTAAGGTGCCAAAATATTATGGTTACTATAGCTATAGGTTAGTTATTAGTTATTATTTGTATGGAAAACTTACGGAGGTGCTTCTTTGATGACAGAATAATTTGGCTGAAAATATCTGGGTTATCGGAGCTAAGTTGAGTGGTGTTTATGAGTCTCTTGTAAAGTGCAACTTATGTCAAATATAATCGATGCTTTAGTGCCCAAGAAAAGGCGACAGTGTCACTTGACGCATTGCTACACGACCTATAAATTGAACATATGAACCAATGATACTAAGAGTAAAAAAGGTATTTTTACTCATAATATTATCATTGATATTAACGGCTTCTCCTGCTTGCTCATGGAGAAATCTTTATTTCAAGTTTTACTGCAATTTAAACTACTCCTCTTCTTAGCGATGGACTCCTTAAGAATTTTAGCGGTAAGACTAGGTAATACGCCCTACTTTTCATCAAATTACAATTTTTTTTAAAATCTTATAAGATATAATCAAAATTTTTATTTTGGAACAATATTTAGTCTTTTGACAATAATATCACAAATGGTAATCTTATTAGGTACTAAGAATACAATAACTAATATTTATATTTTTTTTAAACCTAACGTAGGGCGTTTTGTAATGTGATCGTTTACTAATACTCACTCTTATTATAAAATGCCCCAGTGTAATAATCATATATTTTTGCTTACTTTAAACTATCAGTAAGACGAAAAAAAATGCCATCCCCTTCCGCTGAACTCATATAGCAATATAGTACTGGATAACTCGAATTTTAAAACGTAGTCTTTTTAACTCGAAGTTAGTAAAATATAATGACTGAATCTGACTTGAAATTCCCTAAACATATAGCAATAAAATCTAAAAGAAATGTTTAGTTGTTTTTAGGGTTCCGTACCTCAAAAGGAAAAAACGGAACCCTTATAGGATCACTTCGTTGTCCGTCTGTCTGTCTGTCAGTCTGTCAAGACCCTTTTTCTCAGGAACGGGTGGAGGTATCAAGTTGAAATTAATATCAAATACGTAAGTTTATGGTCCCTTGAAGTTCTAAAAAAATCAAGTTTCTAAGTCAACGCAATAAAAAAATACGGCCATTTATGCGATATATTTTGACACTCGCAAGTAAATCAAAACCTATAGGGTACTTCCCGTTGACCTACAATCCTGAAATTTGGCAAGAAGCAAGGTCTTACAGCACAAGTAATGGAAAAAGTCCGAAAATTATTATTTTGTAATTTTATCACATAAAAAAATATTTTCAAATATGTCAGTCTGTCAAGACCCTTTTTCTCAGGATCGCGTGGAGTTATCAACTTGAAATTAATATCGAATACGTAAGTCTATGAAGCCTTAGAGTCCTAAAAAAATTAAGCTTCTAAGTCAACACAATAAAAAAATACGGCCTTTTATGCGACATCTTTTGGTAGGTACTCGCAAGTAAATCAAAACCTATAGGGTACTTCCCGTTGACCTAGAATCATGAAATTTGGTAAGAACCAAGGTTTTACAGCACAAATAATGGGAAAAGTCCGAAAGTTGTTAATTTATAATTTTGTCACATAAAAAATATTTTCAAGCATGTCAGTCTGTCAAGACGCTTTTTCTCAGAATCGTGAGGAGGTATCAAGTTGAACTTAATGTTAAATACGTAAATTTATGATCCCTTAAAGTCCTAAAAAAATCAAGCTTCTAAGTCAACGCAATAAAAAAATACGGCCATTTATGCTACTGATGATACTCGCAATTAAATCAAAACCTATAGACTTCCCGTTGACCTAGAATCAAGAAATTTGGCAAGAAGCAAGGTCTCACAGCACAAGTAAAGGAAAAAGTCCAAAAACTGTTAATTGATAATATTAATGTTAATTTATACAAAAAAAATTTTTTGGGATGACAATGTTAGGTTTGTTTTTTGGATAAATTCTTTTGAACTACGGAACCCTTCATTGTGCGTGGTCCGACACGCACTTGTCCGGTTTTTTTTGCGATCCATGATGATTATAGTGTCATTCTTTGATAATTCTCTGTAATAATAATACGCAACAAGTACTTTAACACAGTTCAAATACTGGGGCGTTCTAAACAACTGGCTTAGTGGCATATTGTCAAATTCGATTTTCAATATCCCCACCGAAGTCAAAACACAAGATTCAAGGTTTATAACGTTCGACGAAATAAAAAGAGAAAGGTAATTTTATCTACTTTACGATAGTAGGTATGGGTCATTTTAACACAAAATCTAAAGTATCAATCTATATGAATTTCTTGGTAACTCATCACAAATTAATTGTTCCACGCCAGCAAAACTAGATTTCGCAATATTTTTTAAACGGACATCACAAACTATGTTTTCACGTCGGCCATGTTGTTTGGCAACTAGTGGCTCCCCGCGCATGTAGTTACGTACGAGTGGCGTGACTTTGTTAGTGTGAGTGTGAGTGCGGTGGGGCGTTTTGTCACTTAGGGCGTATTACCAAGTTTTACACTATCGATGGCAAAAAGTTCAAAGACTGGGCCCAAAATTCAGTTACTTGAACTGCGCTCACTGACGCAGTCTTAAATTGAGTGCACAGGTGACAGGGCACACGGTGCAACATGGAAGGTGGGTCATTGTCTGTGGGGAGATGCCGCATACGCACTTCGAGTCGGTAAACCCCCATCTGTGGGATAGTCTTTCCTTCCAATTAATTAGTCTTTATTTACCCTGGAAAATTATAAGAAGGTGGCGCTATTGCACTACCACAAAGCAATGTGAGGCACGTACTCCACACAACATAAAAGGAATAAATACATGTTAATAACATTATCACATAATGTCCTTTATAATATATGCAACGTCTAGACATAATGGACAATATAATCACGAGTTACTATAATAATATAACTTGTTTTGTCTACAATCAGTCGGAAGGTGATTTATTTATAGTGTTTTTGTTTAGGTTTAGAATATGAATATGAAATGGTAGACCCATATTTCATTTTTACTGTCATCCATCTCATCATCATCTGCTTAGCCTTTTCCAGCAGCTGAATACCAGTATTTTACATGAAGCGACTGCCCATCTGATAACCACAACCCAGTTACTGGTTAATGCGGTACCCCTTGGTAAAACTGGTTGGTTTGACTTTCAGGCTTCTGACTACCGGTAACGGACTGTCAAGATCTATGAATGATACAATTGTCATAACATCATCACGCCTGTATTCCTCGAAGGGTTGGGCAGAGGTGTACCTATAGTACACCCATATTTTGCCAGTTTTGTTTAAGTCCCATGTAATAGGTGGCGAGCCTGTTGCCATCGACCCGGCACAAATCCAAACTCCGGGCTGATAAAGAGAAATTCCAGATGGAAAAACACAATAACACTTTGTCCGACCTGGGAACCGGCCCCATACATTAGTCTACCGACAGGCGGTCCACTCTTAAAAACTGGAGCTTTTTCCAAACTATGTTGGGGTCGGTTTCCTGTCTAACCGGATCCAGATGAATACCAGTATTTTACATGGAGTCTCCCTCCACAACCGAGTTACCTTAGTACTCGAGTGCTCTTTGTAAGACTAGTTTTCAGACTTTCGGGCTTCTGACTACCCGTAACGAAATTTTAAAGATGTACGAATGACTAAGTGTCATCGGATGACAGTACTATCGTATCATCTGATAAATGATAGTAGGCACTGATCCGTCTGTTTAGATTTTCTTACCTATTCTCTGATCTCAGATCTGATAATCGGCTAAGGATACCATGAACTGCATCGTAGTCTGATTTTTCTTGTAGGTATGCTGTTTCATATTAATGTAGTAGGTATGGAAAGACTTTTAATTATAAGTCCTTTAAACTTTTTAATAATATTATCAGCATTTTGAGTTATTACAGGTAAAAAGTCTCCCCCCTTCCTCCTTTATAACATTTTTATTATAATGAATACTCCTAATTTATATAAAAATATATTACAAAACTTTTCATTTCGCCTAAAAGTAGGTAATATGTATTAACTGGAGTTTCTGGTTACCCCCCAAGGGAAGATGGTGTGAATTTATGTATGTACCTATTATGTAATATAAACTGGACCCAATTTATTTAATACTATATTTTCTCGAAAATAAAATAATTTATTAAAACTATACTATCAGATATCATGATTTGTATATCATGATATCTGATAGTATCTATGTGTGTTTTTTTAATCAGAACCTAAATAATAATATAGTCACAAAACCTAGTGCTTCTAAAACCTGTTATATGTATTTTTATTCAAGGCTAAACAAGAAATTAGGCACCTGCATATTTATGAATAAATGCTTAGTGTATTTTTTCTTTATTATGTAAGACATGATTTTAAATAAATTAGAATCAAAATTAAAATATTATTTTAGTAGATAAAACTTATTATTCTCTGTGGAAAAAAAGGCAGACTTTGTTTCACATTTGTCTTTTTATGAAGTATCTGAATAAAACAGTCAAATCTTTTCAAAACTATAACTATTTCACTGATTCACGTCTCCAGATATGAGATAACACGAATATCATCATTCTCCTGCCCTTATCCCAATCTATTTGGGGCCGGCGAAAGATGTCCTTTTTGTCATGTAAGTACTCACCCCCTTTCTAACCATGTCGTCTTTCACACAGTCCATCCATCGTTTCTTTGGTCTTCCCCTACTCTTATAGAGGAAAGTTTAGAGTATGAATTTCGATGAAATTCATACTCTAAACTTTCCTCACGACATTTTCCTCATTCCTCCGCATCACATGCCCATACCATGACAACCGATTTCCGCATAACTTTTCAGTCACCGGTGCCACTTTCAAACTTCCTCTTATAGTACTCATTTATTATTCTATCCATTCGTGTAACACCACACATCCCTCTTAGCATTCTCATCTCAGCTGCATGCTTTTCATTCATTCCGTTTTGTGGCCCAACGTTCTGATCCATACAAGACAACAGGTCTAACCTTTGTTTTATATATCTTCCCCTTAAGTGTAAGGGGAATGCGGGAGTCACAGATTGTTCCCGTGACCTTCCGCCATTTCATCCATCCGGTGTTAATTCTGTGCTTAACTGTCCGATCTACTTCGCCATCGCTTTACACGAGTGAACCGAGATACCAAAACTCGGAGCAGACTGGGAGAAGCACGCCATCAAGCGCTATGGCTCCAGAACTGGAGATACCGCCGAAATCGCAGAATATATATTCCGTTTTGGTTCTGCTGATTTTCAAGCCAACATTCTCCAGCTCCTGTTGCCATTTCTCCAATCTGCTCCGAATCTCAGGTACATCTTTACCGAAAAGAACAATGTCATCGGCAAACACCATGCACCAGGGTGTCTCTTCCTGTAGATTCGATGTCAGAGCATCCATAATCAACAGGAAGAGGTAAGGACTGAAAGCCGACCCTTGGTGCAAGCCAACAGCCACATTGAACTCGTCGGTATTGCCAGCAGCCGACCGGACGTAGGTACGAGATTGACTGTACATAGCACGAATGAACTCTAAATACTTCCCGGGAAAACCTTTCTCAAGGCCCACCACAACTCATTCCGAGGTAATCACGTTTTCTCCAGATCAATCAAGTTCTTCTTGTGTGCACGTCTGTACTTCACAAAAGTAACGTCCATTGTTCCTCGACCTGGTATAAACCCAAACTGATTCAGGGTAATTTCACTCTCCTCTCGCAGTAACACGCTCATTAATTATTATCTAAAACGTGTTTTTAATTAAAGATTTCGCAAACAAAGTAAATGATAACAATTCCTCGTATTATGTTTATAGTGACCTGCTCGATACAGATCAGAAGTCACGCTACTTGAGATCGCAATAATTGCTGTCCTTTATCTGTCGATAAAAATGTGGCCGGTGACGTCATCGTCGCAAGCGCAACCAAGATTAACCGGCGACCAACTAAATATAGAGTGTAAACATGCCTTAAGTGAATCATGTGTGCTCGCTCTTCAGCTGTAGTAAGTAAACACTCGTGGCATTGAATGTCTTGATTGTTCAGCTATGTATAAGTAAAGCAGATTTGTGTTTTTTAATGGAGTGTTAAATATCTAGCCCTTGTTTACCGCGTGCATTTGAAACTTAACCTCCAAAATAGTTAACCCATTGTACTTACAACGCGTAAAAAATGCAGGCCCGGTGTGGTTTTGTACGCACCTCGGTTGGACGGTTGGCGAGCGAGTCGCCGGCAAGCGGCACTCAACGGCACTCGGGCTTCGGTCGGCACTTCGCTTCGGCAGTCTCTCTCGAACCTCGGGGCCGACGACTCGTTTGGCGCAACCGGTTTAAGTCACAACTTCTCGATAACTTATCAGCAAATAATTGCATGAAGTCATCGATTAAATTAAGTGCATTCTAACGTTGATAACTTATAGCGTTATAACTCAGTTATTATTACAAGTTTCTTGAGAAAAGTTTGCGAAGGTTCAATGCTAAAGTTTGATAGTGGTGAACTCTACAAGTGTCCGTGAAAAAGTTGTGTGCGATTGGATTGGTCGGTTTGTTTTGTTTTGTTAAGTCGTGTCCGGTAGCAGGATGAATGGAACGCCGGCTAGAAGGCCTAAGAGCGCTTTCTCTGAAATGGTGAGTTCATCCTAAGAGATTGAATAGTAGTGTACTTAAGAATATTCATCGAGCTGCATTTTTTTGATGTCATTTTTGTCAAGTTGAGTTTGAATTTTTTGGTGTGAACCCTATATCGTCGCAAGGATCATTGGGTGAACCGAAGCTATTGAAGGCCGCACATTTCCCCCGGATACAGTTCCCCCGCTGATTTGAAAGGGTTACAAACAAATGACAAGTTACACTAACGTTTGCGTCGCGAATTAATTGATCAATAAAATTCATGTTTGATTTATTGTTTTGTTTACAATTTGAGTAACTGATGAGTTGATGAGTAATGCTCTGTTTAACTTTTACATAGGTTATTAATATTAAGTGTGGTCGAACATATGTTTTTTGTTGTTTCATTAACTTGCCTCGGTTTTATCAGTTTAGCTGGTAATACTGTGTTATCGTTGACGATAATCGTTATGCCTGTACTCACAGACGTTTATCAATTAGGTTCAATGCTAGGCTGGGTAGGTATATTAATTATCAATTAGGTATTGACTATTAATATAGCTTGGTGTTGCTGCTTGCTTCATTAATTTATAAATAAGTTGAGTGATAAATGTAGAGTTGAGTATATTTTTGTAACTTGTAGGTACATTGCACATTATTTGAAGATATTACTTTTTTTACAATATTGTGCAAGTAAATATAAATTGCAATACTATATACAAATTACTTTTAAAAACTTGTAGGTATAGCAACTTCCAAAATAAAAATCTAAACCTGCTCCAAGATTTTTTGACAACTTTTTTTTTACCAACTACAAAATGATAAACAAGTTTAGTAGATGGCCATGAACCATATAGACAGACATATAAGGGAATGCGACTTAAAATTTCCGAGTATTATACGAGTAAGAGACCATTAAGAATAGATTACATGAACTTGGAAGGAATTAACTAGCCAGGAACCAATTACGTGTTAGTTAGAACTAGGTATTTTACTTTTCTTGGTGGGAATAACCTTTAGGCTTTGAAGGAATAGAATATTTAAAGCCTGATCTAGTTTCTGGTTAGTAATATCGAGTAAGTACCTAGTTGTAATAACTTTAATACATTAACAACAATACAGTATTGATATGAGAATTATTGTGATTTACCTCGGCTCAACAAGGTACCTATAAGCGTTTAAATTTTAAATTTATTTATTAAAAAAACTATTGACATAGTCATGGACTTCATGATAATCATGAGTCATGAATTCATGATATTCGAGTGTTTTAGCTAGAGCAGCTATTGTTACGTCAGTCAGACAATACAGTATCATCACCTGCCTAGCCTTTTCCTAACTATGTTGGGGTCGGCTTCCAGTCAAACGGGGTGCAGCTGATTGCCAGTATTTTACATGGAGCGACTGCCTATCTGACCTCCACAACCCAGAAACTGGCAATACGATACCCCTTGGTAGGACTGGTTGTCAGACTTTCGGGCTTCTGACGATCCGTAACGACTGTCAAAGATCCAAGAATGGCAGACGGAACCAACGGCTTAACATGCTTTCCGAGGCACGGAGGAGTCTCGGTATGTAAAGATGGTCACCCATCCACGGATCAACACCGGCAAGCGTAGCTTAACCTGTTGGATCGACCCGTGCGGCTGTTATTAGTTAGTCACGAGCTCCTCTGTGAATGTGACTATAAATACTAATTCAAAACTTAACTAATATGAAGAAACTTGGCTATTTAGGTACTTCTACAGTTATACAGTATAAATTGTACTATATTCGTAAGAATTTAAAAACATTAAGTTTTTACCATAGAATTGTAAATAATCTTTTATGATCGACCATGTAGGTCCTTGTAGTCTCCATCGTTTGGAAAACAAAATTTTATTATAGAACTACAAGCCCAAAAGTATATGTTAATAAGTACCTACCTACCTTTTAAAGCATTCTAACATTGATATCTTCGGTTTATAGCTAATTTATACGAAGAAACTTTACAACAACACAAATTACGTAGGTACCTACCAACATTTTTACTAAAATTTTGTAGACTCTGTAAAGGCTCTTACAGACAGAGGCGATATCGCGGCCGCGACGCGATATTTCGATATTATATCCGTAGAAAAATATCGCGTCGCGACGCGATATCGCCTCTGTCTGTAAGAGCCTTAAAGCGTTCCTTTGATACTACAACTTTCGTCTTCTAAAAACATCTTCAAGTATAGACTTTTGGAGGCATCAAAAGATTTTCTTACCTTAATAAAAATTAAATTTAAAATTTAAAAAACCCCCAACGCAAAAAAGAAAAGCGAACATTTAAAAAGTCAAAAATAATACCTATCGTTGAGCCATCAAAGTCGATTGAGTATTACCTACCTATATATATTTTAATTACATTAATTGATGGATTGCACGATATGGTTTGCTCATTGAAATGGCGCTGTAATGTCACGGCGGGGTACCGCATAAGTAAGTCAGACCCTTCACTTGATTGACTATCTACATATGCGGTACCCCGCCGCGACATTATAGCGCCATTTCAATGAGCAAACCTTATCGTGCAATCCATCAATTAATGTAATTAAAATATATATAGGTAATACTCAATCGACTTTGATGGCTCAACGATAGGTATTATTTTTGACTTTTTAAATGTTCGCTTTTCTTTTTTGCGTTGGGGGTTTTTTAAATTTTTAATTTAATTTTTATTTTAATATTTTTAAACTTTTTAATCGATTTAACAATATAGAAATGCATTGTTATTACTGCAGAATGTTAAGTTTCTCTGCACATAACATTAACTTATCCTGATGCCACCATCGTACTGCAAAGAGAATTAAATACTGATAAAAAAACGAATACAAACACTATTATCTGCTACTTTTTTTCAAGAGTGTACTAGTGTGCTGCATATCCTGACTGCAGCATCAGCTCATTGTGTAGCCACCATTGCATTGTATGTAGAATCAAATACTGATCAAAACGAATCCAAACACGACATATCTGCTATATTATTTTACCAAGAGTATTCTAGTGTGCTGGATATCCTGGCTGCAGCATCAGCTCATCGTGTTGCCGCCATTGCATTGTATGTAGAATCAAATACTGATCAAAACGAATCCAAACACGACATATCTGCTATTACTTTTTCCAGAGTGTTCTAGTGTGCTGGATATCCTGGCTGCAGCATCAGCTCATCGTGTTGCCACCATTGCATTGTATGTATAATCAAATACTGATGTAAATTAATCCAAACACGTCATTTCTGCTATTATTTTTTCAAGAGTGTACTAGTGTGCTGGATATCCTGGCTGCAGCATCAGACCAAGAATTCCATAATCTTGCATAGATAGATAGCATACATGGATGTTTCAAAGTTTAGGTCACAGTAAGGTTTGAAAGTAAAGTAAATACCCATTACGCGTCTAAGATCCCTACCGCAGCTAACAAAAGAGCGGATAACTTTGAAACGGCTGAACCGATTTTGATAAAACATGTCTAAGAACCATCGCTGGAAAACCTGCTTTCAAATAAAAAAAACCGCATCCAAATCAGTCCACCCGTTTAAGCGCTACGGTGCCACAGACAGACACACAGACACACACACACACATAGCGGTCAAACTTATAACACCCCTCTTTTTGCGTCGGGGGTTAAAAATGCCCAGTAACCGGTACACCAACAAAACCTTATTCACACTGAATAAAATTAGTTTTTCATAAGTAGAAAGTTGATATCTAAGTAAACCCGTAGTATCAAAATAACATTTGACGGTACAAGATAAGTTTCACAAAATAACATTTGACGGTACAAGATAAGTTTCACAAAATAACATTTGACGGTACAAGATAAGTTTCACAAACTACTTATGCTTTATTCAAAACTAGCTTTTAAAAAGTTTCGTTTGTCCTAACCCAGCCGTGTGATTCTGTAAGACTTCATATTCTAAACTTCGAATCTGAATTCGCTGTGAGTTTCTTGATTGGCATTCCAAAAACTCGGTTGATAATTCGAATTTACACTAACGCTACCCTTGCGAGCGTGTCAGCGAGTCGAACTAACTTGACCGTGAGATTTTACAGATAAAGTATGAGATATTATAAGAAGTGGCATTCAGTAAGGTAATTCCCTGTCACTTCGACGCTCACTTCGCACTCGAACCCCCTGCGATTCTGTAAAAATCTCACCGTGAAAGCTTGCGTGGAGTGAGCTGTCAGTGCCAACCCACGGATGCTATTGGATTGACCAAATTACATTTACAATCATAATCGAGATTTTAATTATATTCTTTATGCTAATTTTAAACCGCCGTAAACCTCCCTTTGCAACTTTCATGGAAATCTTCGGAGCCGATTTCGAGAACGTGGTTGCTCATTTATATTGAAAGGGTTTTATTTTATTTATTGCTCTTGCGTGACGCGCTCACACCTCGGTATAAGTACTACTGGACTAGTCTTGAAAAAAAGACGGGGGACAGTATTTTTTTACATTTTTCATCAGAAGTCGAAAACTATGCGGCCTAAAAAAAAGAAAAAAAAATGTTTGAGAATGCGCAAAAGCGCTCTTTCATATGATACCCCACATGCCCTAGTAGCCCCACTTTGATTTTTTAAGACCACCTTTCAGTACCTGTTGCAAAAAAAAATCAATATTTTAATTTCTTTCTTATTTGCAAAATAGTTGGGAAAACGTCATCTAAAACTATTCTAAATTTCAAGTTGATAGCATTAGTAGTTCTTGAGATATCCAGCTGTGACAGACAGACAGACAGACTGAGTGACACCATAAGGGTTCCTTTTTTACCATTTTGGTACGGAACCCTAAAAACAAGTGAGAAGAAGTTATGCGAAGTGAGAGTGAATAGCGATGTGAGATGCGAGTTGTTGTTTGAATTTTACAGAATCGACGTACAGGTCATGGACTAACTGTGTGCCAAACATCGCAATCCGCTCAGCCAGCAAAAGATAACAGCGAGACACAGACAGAACTACTTTCACATTTATAATATTAGTATGGATTACCGTTTCAATATTTAAGATAAACTACGACCTACGTAAGCCGACTTGAATAAAAGAATAAATTATATGTATATGTCGCAGTAAGATGGTTGTAGCCGTGAGAAAAGAAGGTAAGGGGGAAGGGGGTGTGGTAGGTATAAGGTAAAGAGCTTCATGTTTTCTTTAGAATAAGTAGAGTACCTGCAATCTACATGCGTAATGCAGGTAGCAACAAGGCAAAAGGGTTAATTTACGGAGACCTTGCTTGATATTTATAAGTGGCCGACACCTCTGATAATTAACTATGTTTTACAACTATGAAATTAAAAATGTCAAGTTATCAAGAGAAAGTCGTCCAAAATACTGAAAAGTTTAACAATAAAACTTTAATAGTAAGAAAAAAATATTCGCTAAATATTCGAAAAATATTCACCACTTTGAAGATGGCATCATTAGGTACCTGAAACTTTTCTGAAATGCTGTCTCTTATATTTGACAGTTTCAGTTTCAGGTCAAATTCAAAGTTGTTTCTAGGTATGTCAACAATCATGAATTTTAAATTACAATTTGCCAAGAACACCACTAAGTTTAAGCAAATAAAAATAAATCATTTAAAAACACGACTGCCATGCCAAAAAACGAACTAAAATGTAAAAAACAAGTTGTATTCCCTGACTAAACAGATAAATAAAATTGTCATTGCTGTGGGGGACCGTTCTGTGGAACACTTTTAAATCTAAGAGGTCACCCGACTGTAATCACAATTTTATTTATCTGTTTAGTCAGGGAATACAACTTGTTTTTTAAATTTTAGTTCGTTTTTTGGCATGGCAGTCGTGATTTTTAATTTTTTTTTTAAATTATTTACTTTAATTTTATTATATACATTTTAGTAGCAATTTACAAATTCGCAGTCTTAATAAAGTCTTTAATCGTTTGCAATCAAAGATGAAATGTTTGTTTTGCATGTACTTACACCCTACCTATGTCAAATGTATGCCAATAAATTACTTATTCTTTTTGGAATGTGTTCATCAAGGCTTTCCATTTGATACCATATTGTAATAATGGAAGATTTTTTTCACAAAATTGAGCCATATTATGTCGCCATATTGAATTTAAAAAAAAGCGGTCAAGAGCGAGTCGGACTCGCGCACCGAGGGTTCCGTTCCGATTTCTGAAAAAGTGTGCTACTTAGAGACATCGTTTTATTTTTCCTGTAATTTTTACATAAACTTCTATCACATAGAATAATTTCAGATTTTTCTCTTTGCAAACTTCGGAGATAAGGGGGGGGAACGGTATTTTTTTTTACATTAATCATCAAAAGACAACTATGAGTCCTAAAAAAAAATAAAAAGTAGTTTGAGAATGTGCAAACAGCGCTCTTTCATATGATACCCCACATGACCTAGTAGCCCCACTTTAAATTTTTAAGACCCCTTTTCAGTCCCTGTTGCAAAAAAAAATAAATAGTTTTATTTCTTTCTTATTTGCAAAATAGTTGGGTAAACGTCATCTAAAACTATTCTAAATTTCAAGTTGATAGCATTAGTGGTTCTTGAGATATCCAGCTGTGACAGACAGACAGACAGACAGACAGACAGACTGAGTCACACCATAAGGGTTCCTTTTTTACTATTTTGGTACGGAACCCTAAAAATGTATAGCCAATGTCACTCGAAATAGTGTAAGGATTCTTAAGTTTCTAACGATACATCCAAATCTGTCCAGGCACATACATATACATGAACCCTGAAAACATTACACTCCTTCTTGGGGCAGTCGTGTACACGTAGTATTTAAATTAGTAAAACATAGGAATCGGATATCAGAAAACAAAAATGTAAATGTTATAATAGCATAATCACATTCCATATCAAATAATAAATCATTGGCCTTGTTTAGCCCAACATAACCCTTCAAGCAGTCCACATCGGATTCCATTTCGTCTATAAGCGATATGATATCATAATAAGGGAACATGATATCATAAAACCTCAACACCTTATTACTGGTCAATGATCCCTCCTTATAGTTCACCTCATAGCCTACTTTTCTTATTATTGTCTTACGGTGAAAAGGTTTTCGCGGAAGATCTTACTGTGATATTATAAAAATCGGCCAAGTGCGTGACGGGCTATGCGCAGCGCAAATAGGGTTCCGTAGTGCACGCCACCGCCCGTCGTCGTTGTTCGAGCGTAAATTTATTAATTTAGAAATCATTATTAATAAGAATGTTATGATTTTATTTTTGTATATTTTTACATGGTTCATAAACTTATATTTACTACCTGTTTTATACAACTAACAACGTTACATAAGTAATTTTTAATGGAATTTAAACGAAATTTTTACTATTTAAAAGAAAATGTTACAAGTTTGACTATTACTCGCAAGTTTGACTATTACAAGATTGACTAACTCGTAAACTTGAAAAGCCTACTTAGCTGTGATAGTTTTCCTTTTAATTTCGTTATATATACTACTACCATGAATTTTTCACCAATCCAAAACTAACCGGCTGGCAGGCGGGGTACACTTGACTCTAACAAAAATCAGCACTTTAAAGCTTAATATTTCAGAAACGGATCCCTAAATCGAAAGACTGTTATCACAAACCCGCAATATTTTTGAAAGACCTATCCAACAACACCCCACACCAGGGGGGTAGACGAGAAAAAAAAACATCCCCACTTTACGTGTTCAGAAGGTACGCTAAAAAAATTTTTTAAAATTAAATTTGACTATCAAGAAAAAGTGTTTACGTTATATATTTTTTAAATATAAATATACAGTGTCTTTTATTGTATGTAACTTAAACACTTTTTCTTGATAAAGTTAAATTTTAAAAATATATCAGCTTTTGTAAGTGATCAGGATCACAAACTTTTTTTATGTGTAATTTTTTTTTTATAAATAACTAGCTTTTGCCCGCGGCTTCGCCCGCGTGGATGTCGGAAAATATCCGGTTAGACTGGAAGCCGACCCCAACATAGTTGGGAAAAGGCTAGGCAGATTGATCCCTAACTTAAGAAATGCTGGGTTTCCCATACAAACTTTCATCCCCTTTATCACCCCTTGTAGGATTATGTTTTAAGACAAAAAGTAGCCCATATCCTTTCCCAGGATGCTATCTATAACCTTGCCAAATTTTATCGAAATCCGTGCAGTTTTGTAAATTTTAAAATCAACCCCTATTTTACCCACTTAAGGGATGATTTTTAAAAAACGCTGACCCGCATATTTTTTAACTTCTTACCAATAGCATAAATTTGTTATCCCTAACTTAAGAAATACTGGGTTTCCCTTACAAACTTTCATCCCCTATATCACCCCCTGTAGTACTATTTAAAAAAAAAATAGTACCCTATGTCCTTTCCCAGGATGCTAGATAAAGCCTTGTTAAATTTTGTCGAAATCCGTGCAGTTTTGTAAATTTTAAAATCAACCCCTATTTTACCCCCTTAGGGGATGATTTTTCAAAAACGCTGAACCGCATATTTCTTTATTGCTTATCAAAAGCATACATTTTAATTTTCACATCCCTAACTTAAGAAATGCTGGGTTTCCCATACAAACTTTCATCCCTTTTATCACCCCTTGTAGAATTATGTTTTAAGACAAAAAGTAGCCCATATCCTTTCCCAGGATGCTATCTATAACCTTGCCAAATTTTAACGAAATCCGTGCAGTTTTGTAAATTTTAAAATCAACCCCTATTTAACCCCCTTAGGGGATGATTTTTCAAAAATGCTGAACCGCATATTTCTTAATTTCCTACCAATAGCATAAATTTGTTATCCCTAACTTAAGAAATACTGGGTTTCCCTTACAAACTTTCATCCCCTATATCACCCCCTGTAGTATTGTTTTTGAAAGTAGCCTGTGTCTTTCCCCAGGATACTATATAAAGCCTTGCCAAATTTTATCGAAATCCCTGCAGTTTTGTAAATTTTAAAATCAACCCCTGTTTTACCCCCTTAGGGGATGATTTTTCAAAAACGCTGAATCGCATATTTCTTTATTTCTTATCAAAAGCATAAATTTTAATTTTCACATCCCTAACTTAAGAAATACTGAGTTTCCCATACAAACTTTCATCCCCTATATCACCCCCTGTAGGATTATTTTTGAAAAAAAAAGTAGCCTATGTCCGTCCCCAGGATACCATCTATAGCCTTGCCAAATTTTATCGAAATCCGTTCAGTGGTTTAGGCGTGAAAAGGTAACAGACAGACAGACAGACAGACAGACAGACAGACAGACAGACAGACAGACAGACAGACAGAGTTACTTTCGAATTTATAATATTAGTATGGATATGGATTTTGGCAATGTGTACCTACTATGGTACGGTCTGTATTTTGCCAAAATTATTTATATTTTAGTTATAGTTTTTATTCATTGTAATGGCTCAGAACTTTTGCTCGTTTGTTAATCTGCCAGCTTGTTCACACATCACCTCAAAACACGGGAAAAATAATAATACAATGACACAAACTATTTACAACTTAATTAGGTATGTTAAGGTAAAATCTATACTTATTTATTGAGAACATTGGCACAAAAATAACTATGACTTATCCATCAGTCCTTGATTCAGAAATGTTTCAATTTTTGTCACAGCATCGTACTTTCAATCCGCGAGGCATAAGCTGAGCTTTTTATTTGTGATAAATGATTTATTTTCTGTAAGTAGGTTTGTACAAACACTTTTACACGTCAAACATATTTTTTTTTAAACTAGATGAGTTCGACGTGTGTGAGTGCACATAGATAGTGTAGGTGTGGCGTCCGGCCTAGAGCGCGACGCGTCCTTTGCTTTGTATGAAACCGGTTAATACTGCTTTTTGGCAATCGGACAGAGACACGGTGTATCCCACGCGCGGCGCAACTCCGCTTTGGTCACTCACTCAAATGCAAAGCTCAGCTTAGGCCTCGCGGACTGTACCTAGTTACTCATATTCAGTTTGCTACTTTACCTAGAACAGGACTGAATGACTATTTCCTCGAATGGTTTTCTGTATAAAACTACAGCTTTCGTTTATAAATTACACGTGCTTCTAAACTTGAAACGACGCCCTTTCATGTCCATGTTTCTTGTCTGAAATATTTTTTCATACAAACTTGTGTCATGAACAGGGTTGTTGTTTTTTGTGTTAGTAAAAAACCTTTAATCTTCATTTTCATTCTTGAATTTTTCAATAAAATCTATTCAGTTTAGTCCACCGCTGGGGCTTTTACCATTTTGAATTGAATAATATTTCTTATGGTATAATTAGAGTAATGCAAAGAGTGACTAGCTGGACCAACTGTTAATAATGACATTATAATATTGTACGCCTTTATAGGTATGTTACACATTGCTACTATTTCAAATATAAGATCATTTTAGACATGTAACAAACAATAAATGTATTTGAATTTGAATTTGAATTTTATCAATTACAATTTAAATTGCATTAGACATTAGGTAACTACTAAGTTTTTATCTCTCTTCAGTCCAAATCAGCTGAAGGCTTACAAATTCAGGCAAAAAAAAACCAGCTATGTGCGTGTCAGACCACGTACAATGAAGGGTTCCGTAGTTGAAAAGAATTTATCCCAAAAAAAAACTTAACATTGTAATCCCAAAAAAATAATTATTATGTGATACAATTACAAATTAACAATTTTCAGACTTTTTCCTTTACTTGTGTTGTGAGACCTTGCTTCTTACCTCTCATGATTCTAGGACAACGGGAAGTACCCTATGGGTTTTGATTTACTTGCGAGTATTTTTTATCGCGTTGAGTTAGATGCTTGATTTTTTTAGAACGGGATTATAGAACTGCGTATTTGATATTAATTTCAACTTGATACTTAATCGTGTTCTTGAGAAAAAGGATCTTGACAGACTGACAGACAAACAGACAGACGGACAACGAAGTGATCCTATAAGGGTTCCGTTTTTCCTTTTGAGGTACGGAACCCTAAAAACGGTAAATCATTTAGAAGGACGAACGAACATACATACACATAAAATAGACTGTTAATTATAATCTTCTTTTTTTAACCATCAAATTGGCACCTTATTTCTCACAGGATCAGGCCTAACAATTAGGTACACTATTTCGCTACTTCTCTTACACACTACTGGAGATCTAAAGAGCGTTTTGTTCAGCACCCATTAGAACAAACTGCCCATACTATCCGGTAACGGTCCAGGACATTAACGTAATCACTACATCCACTACTCTTGGCTCTTGGCAGGTGAGGTGCCCCCAATAGCATGTTATTAGTCCAAGTCGTAGTAGCCATTCACGATAATAAAGGAAATATGCAGCGATTCCATCTGAAAACAAGGACACGAGTTGATGAAGAAATTATATAAGACGCAGATAGATAGGCAAACTTCCATCTTCCTTACTATCTGTGCGTTTTAGGTAGGGTGTGTTTTTTTTAAAAATCGGTCTGTTTCTATCTTTCCTCCAATATAATGTTCAAATCTATTTTTTCTGCCATATTAGGGTTCCGTACCAAAATGGTAAAAAAGGAACCCTTATGGTGTCACTCAGTCTGTCTGTCTGTCTGTCTGTCACAGCTGGATAACTCAAGAACTACTAATGCTATCAACTTGAAATTTAGAATAGTTTTAGATGACGTTGACCCAACTATTTTGCAAATAAGAAAGAAATTAAAATATTTATATATTTTTTGCAACAGGGACTGAAAGGGGTCTTAAAAAATCAAAGTGGGGCTACTAGGGCATGTGGGGTACCATATGAAAGAACGCTGTTTGCACATTCTCAAACATTTTTTTTTCTTTTTTTTAGGCTGCATAGTTTTCGACTTCTGATGAAAAATGTAAAAAAAAATACCGTTCCCCCTTATCTCCGAAGTTTGCAAAAAAAAAAAATTGAAATTATTCTATGTACTTAATAGAAAGGAGAATGGGCGGGTCCGTCCCCAGTGGTGTATCAAGATGTGATATACGTCATTTTAAAGATCATACCAATAACTTTATTTTCTTGTATGACACCAACAACGAAACTCGTGCAGGGAAGGAACCATGAATAATTTTAATTTTATTTTTTAATAATATTATTTCTAACTTCTACTGTAACGTAGCAAGTATAACCATGTGCAGAAAATGCTAGAGGCGTCATCGCATCAGGGTGAAGAACGTCAGAGGGCAGATGAACCCGAACGAGATTACAATTACGATAGACAACTTTCCAACCGACGATTATCTCTGTATGCGGGGTTGTCCTTGGGTGCACTATGTAAGTGCACCCAAGGACAACCCCTGGTTGGTGCAGGACTATTGCAGAACATGGAAACAAAACATATTGGGCTTTGGGTTTGGGTGGCTGTGGAATGGTTACCTAGAACTATGGAAAGACTATGGTCCCTGCCTGACCAATGTTTTTTATACAATACACAGATGAAATGGCAGGGGGTGACATTTTTTTTTTGTGGATGGGAAATCATCTAATGACTTCGCCCGCTCTGTGTGGGGCGGAAGGGCGTGTCAGACTTCTACTGACTAAAACCCACCCGTGTTCTTTCAGTTGCCTATGCCAGGGCCACGGTATCTCTTTCGAACAACCCGCGACCCCGGCGGCATCGGCCCTATTGGACCCTATCATTGCTGACATCTCTTTGAGGGGCGCGTGGAACACAACGCGCCGTCGACCCGGGCCTGGTCCTTACAAGACGGCGAGCTACCCACTACTCGCCGACCGCAAGCCCACGCCTACGGTGGCCGGGAATCGGCTCTCGACTCCCGCCGCCCAGGGCGTCTCCTGCGGTGACTGAGGGCGTGAGGTTGTCTCTCCTTCACGCGTTCCGCCTCCTCCTTCGAGAGAATTACTGCTTCGCAGAAGGAAGTGACGGCCTCCCATGCACTCTCACTCCGCACTATGGCCTGGACCAGGTTTGGACGTGAGAGATCGCCGCCGCCGATCGCCTCCATGAAAACAGGCCGGTGTTCCGCCCAAGTCAGGCAGACCTCCACTGTTTGCTCCACCGTGTCCTCCAGGCGATCCACTGGAGTGCCTCCCTGATGCAACTCCAGGGCAGGGTATTAAAGGCGTTAGCGATGTCTAGAGACACTGCCAAGACGACCCCACCCCGGGCCACAGCATCCCCCGTCGTGAGGGCTCGCACGCGCATGATGTCGTCCATCGTAAAGCGCCCCCTGCGGAAACCAAACGGCCTCTCCACCAAATCCGGCCCCTCCTGCACTAGCCACCCGACGAGGTGGTTTGCAATGACTCTTTCAAAGAGCTTGCGTACCTCGTCGAGCAGCACGATGGGTCGGTAAGCGGAGCAAGGGGCACACTCAATGATGGGCCCCCGGAAACGGTCGCTAGCAAATAGTGACGTAGCGAGAAGGGGGCAACATATCCTGATAAGCTTGAGGAGTGGAGAGTTATTCCACGGCTCTCAGAACAATCCCAGAGCCCGGAAGCTGGTCAAGATTCCTACAAGCACTTACTGGAATACTTCCTTCCTCCGAGCACGTTTGCTCTTGCGAATCTCTACTCAAGCGGTCAATAAAGGCAAGACTGAGGTGGGAGCTCTGTTTCCGTCAGTGTTCACTCCAACCGGTCAATAAAGGCAAGCCAGAGGTGAGGAACAAGACTTCTCCCGGGAGATAGGGTCCGTGGGGTCGCTACTTCCCAACAGCTTGCCACACGCTGCCCTGCGGTTTTCTGTATCTCTCTTGGTCTGGCTCCTCACCCTAGACCTGTTTCGGCAAAGTAAACTCTACCGGCACAGACTTGGAGTTCGGAGCGCGCAAGCCTCACCATGACGTCAACGTAAAGATACGGAGGTGGGGAAAAGTTGAAAAGTCAAGTGTGCAGGTGTGGCGATAAAGGCGCAACAGAAGACTAGTAGCTGCACCGCAAAGAACGCTACATAAAATAATAGGTATATACGAAAAACTGTTTATGCTAAACATAATATCATTAAGAAAAAAAAAAGATTCATAGTATCTTCTTTGCACGAGTTTCGTTGTTGATGGCATAAGCTAACTGTCATAACCTCGAGGACACATAAATATGTTAGACTTCGATCATATCTCGCTCCATCGCACTTTGAATAGATATAATAGTATAGGCATACTCCAGGATATCTGCAAGACAAAACAGGTGGACGATGGTAAAATAAGCGAAAATCACATTTTTTTGAAAAAAAAATGTAATCATTCGTAGGTCTTCCCCTGCAAGAGTGCGATGGTTGGTGTCATAGAATAAAATAAAGCCATTCTAATAAGCTTTAAAATGACGTATCGCTCAATTTGATACAGTCTTAAAACAGTCTGGGGACGGAGCCCATACAAAAGCGCCCATTCTCCTTTATGTAAAGATTACAGGAAAAATAAAACGATGTCTCTAAATAGCACACTTTTTCGAAATCGGAACGGAACCCTCGGTGCGCGAGTCCGACTCGCTCTTGACCGGTTTTTATTTCTATAGGCCAGTAGATTTGTTACAGTTTGCCAACGGCCTTGATTGCATAGCTTGAGTGTCCTGTGCTGAGCTCGTGCAACGCGTCGTACATCCACCCAGTAAAAGGACTCGCTCATCAAGGGGCGCTGTCCCAAATTAAGACGCATTATTAATTTATTATACATTGCCCGCGACTCTGTCCTCGTGAAATTTCTTGTTCCCCCAACGCGTCACATTACATCGCCCGCCTGTGCTATTACTTAATATATTGCTTTTTTTTTTTGCTTGGCTCCTAAAGGTCATAGCGTGATGTTAAATAGCCTATTAACCTTCCTCAATAATTGGGCTATTAAATGCAAAAAGAATCTTTCAAATCGAACTGGCAGTTCCAGATATTACACCCTACATACAAACTTACAAACAAATACCTCTATATAATATTAGTATACATTAACAAAACACGTAAGACAATTAACGTATTCCATAATTGAAATCAAATAATAATATGGTTATGGCGTCGTGTTCGGAATTTGAGTTGGGAAACGGAATTTAGTTCTCTGTCCAATAAAATCGTAGGCGTTCCGATTCGCTTCATTATAACAGGAATTTATTTTTTACTTTAATTACGTGAGTTCCATTCTTGCGCTTAACGAATTAATTCATGTAGTTTATTTTATTGTTTTAAAAATAACATGATCTCTTAATTGCTTTTAGTTTAATTGAGTAATTAATATCGCTTATTGCGTGAATTATTCATTCGGAAAATTCAATGCACTATTTTACTGTTAGATCTTTGTACAGTTCTCGAATTCAGAACTCTAAAACCCATTAAGTTTGTTATTTACCTACTCCATTGGCTTTGCTTTTTCTCAAGAAATCTATCGATAACAAAGTTCATAAATGAATACCTACTTAAGAATCTTCCATAGAAACAAGTTCCTCAAAATCTAATTTGAAGACTGCAAAAACATAATGGGTACGATGCTATGAAGGAAAACTACTAGCGACTGACTCATACTTATTCATTCGGCGAATAACGATCAAATCAAACGCTGTAATAATTGTCCTTTTGAAGTTACAAAATAAAACTTTATAAGAACTACTAGCTTCTGCCCGCGACTTCGTCCGCGTGAAATTTCTTGTCCCCCCCACCCACCAACCCCGACGCATCGCATCGCAACGCCTGCCTGCGCTCTTACTTCGTTTGCGCTTAATAGCATCCTTTCTGACATTTTTTCTTTTTGCTCGGCTCATAAGGTCCCTAGCGTGATGTTGAATAGCCTATAATTATCCTTCCGCGTCAACTGCCCGCGCTATTACTTCACGCTCGGCTCCGAAGATCCCTAGCGTGATGTATTAAATAGCCTATATCCTTCCGCATCGCCTGCCCGCGCTATTACTTCGCGCTCGGCTCCGAAGGTCCCTAGCGTGATGTATTAAATAGCCTATATCCTTCCGCATCGCCTGCCTGCGCCATTACTTTGCGCTCGGCTCCTAAGGGCCCTAGCAAGATGTTAAATAGCCTATATCCTTCCGCATCGCCTGCCCGCGCTATTACTTCGCGCTCGGCTCCTAAGGGACCTATCAAGATGGTAAATAGCCTCCTTCCGCATCGCCTGCCCGCGCTATTACTTCGCGCTCGGCCCCTAAGGGCCCTAGCGTGGTGTTAAATAGCCTATAGCCCTCTTCAAGAACTGGGTTATAAAATGCAAAAAGAATTTTTCAAATCCGACTGGGGTAGTTCCAGAGATAGCGCGTTCAAACAAACTAACAAAAAAACAAACTCTTTCGCTGTATCCCACCGACATTATTGAAATAATAAATCGAGAGGGTCGTCAATCCGCGGAAAATCTCGCAATTCAGAAAAATTACTTATTTGTACAACACCATCTATGGGTAAATTGATAAAACGTCCGCACTAAACATGTTTGCTCAAGAGCGACCGGTATGATTTAAAGTTATTTTGCGTTTTAGTAATTTTATATTATCTCCGAAACTGTATGACCAACTGACATACTGTAAAGGCCAAATCTTATCTCCATGAGGTCCTTGTGATCATTAAATAACTTATTTTGATAAGGATTAATGTTTTGTTGTATAAATAATCATCCAAACGTAAGTATGTCTCAAAAATTCTTTTTTAAAGCAATAAAAGATGTATAAAAGATAAAATATAAAAGATAGAAATATGGTGTTGCGGACTTTTTTGTAGAATTATTTAAGACGGACCAGACTGCCATACATGGTTCTCAATTTTAAACAACCGTTTAGGCAGCGCATGCAAAAAAGTCTGTTTAAAGAGGTATTTCTTTCCGACTTGTTAGACAAAAATTGTGATAGCTCGGCTAATATGCATGATATAAATATAATTTATAGCCTATAGCACTCAGGAATAATGTAGCTTTCTACCAGTGAAAAAATTTTTAGAATTGGATCATTAGTTCCGGAGATTACCCCCTACATACAAACTTACAAACTTACAAACATACAAACTTACAAACTTACAAACTTACAAACAAATTTTACCTCTTTATAAACTATTTACACCGTTCTTTTTTTTACGCACCTTAGTAAAAATGTACTAGAGTTGGTACCTACAAACCAAATTTTCTCTTCATCCCGCCCAAATATATATCGCAATAGCTAATTTTTCAATCGTCAGATTTTATTTTTGAAATAAATATGGCGGATTGACAGCTTTTGTATGGAAAATATGTCAAACTGTCATATTTATTCTTCAGAGTTATCTGACTATTGAAAAATCAGCCCTTAGTCTATATGAGGTTCTAAACTAAATTAAAATGAAAACTATTTTTATTGCACCGTTCTTTTGCTTATTATTTGACATTTCGTAGTTACTTATTTAAAAATCAGCCCTTAGTCTATATGAGGTTCTAAACTAAATTAAAACGAAAACTATTTTTATTGCACCGTTCTTTTGCTTATTATTTGACATTTCGTAGTTACTTATTTAAAAATCAGCCCTTAGTCTATATGAGGTTCTAAACTAAATTAAAACGAAAACTATTTTTATTGCACCGTTCTTTTGCTTATTATTTGACATTTCGTAGTTACTTATTTAAAAATCAGCCCTTAGTCTATATGAGGTTCTAAACTAAATTAAAACGAAAACTATTTTTATTGCACCGTTCTTTTGCTTATTATTTGACATTTCGTAGTTACTTATTTAAAAATCAGCCCTTAGTCTATATGAGGTTCTAAACTAAATTAAAACGAAAACTATTTTTATTGCACCGTTCTTTTGCTTATTATTTGACATTTCGTAGTTACTTATTTAAAAATCAGCCCTTAGTCTATATGAGGTTCTAAACTAAAATAAATCGAAAACTATTTTTATTGCACCGTTCTTTTGCTTATTATTTGACATTTCGTAGTTACTTATTTAAAAATCCACTAATTGGTACACTGGGTACCTAAACCAAATTGCTTCTTCATTTATTATGAAAGGGAATTTTATTTGTTACTGGTAACTTTACTTCTAAATTATTAATTCGTGAATCTACAAGCAATACAGTGAATATTTATGTCTTTCGGGCAATTAAATAATCTTACTTATCCACTAGTTCACTAGCCTAGAACTTTGAAAAATCTCAGTTAACCTATACTTATGTTAAAAGTACTCAAACAATAAATACAGAAGAACTTTCGTTATGGTATGGAGAAATAACAATTGTTCTAACTTTCGATACCTATGACAATAGAAATTGGGTATTAGTGTTTCATTAGCTTCAGAATAGAATTTAAATCTGGTTTAGCTGATTATATCAACCAAATAAAAGACCCTTATCATACACTATACTACTAGCTGTAGCCCGCGATTTCTATTTTATTATACTAATATCCAGGATGAAAGTCGTTCTCCATGTCCAAGGCTACCTATCTGTCAAATTAAAAACCATCAGTTTTGTGGTTTAGGAGTGAAAAGGTATTTAAAGGCATTTACAATATGAGTATACGTAGATTACAGTCCTTCTCAAGTAGCCTTGAAAAATAATAACATA
This sequence comes from Cosmia trapezina, assembly GCA_905163495.3. Classification (NCBI taxonomy): domain Eukaryota; kingdom Metazoa; phylum Arthropoda; class Insecta; order Lepidoptera; family Noctuidae; genus Cosmia; species Cosmia trapezina. Next base: position 27,852,978 of record LR991020.1, on the reverse strand, counting down.
GGCCTGTGCAATAAAGAAGGGAAGCCTGCATTGCAGTGCATATCGGAGATCACGGCCCGCCCACCTGCCATACAAATGATGCAAGGGAGTCACGGCTCAGGGGAGCCATTGAACGCGACGTATGCGTGTGCGCAGGTTTGGTAATTAAATCAAGATCAACTGAATCATGCGGAGGAAAGGTGATTTGGAAGTGGGTATTTTTTGTGCAAGTTATTTCTAGTTACGGGTTTTTGTTAGATTTTATCATTCAACTATCTTATAATTTATGAATATATCTCATAATTATGTGGTTCTACAGTCAAGGATATGTTAATGTTAAGCAAAACAAGTTCCTTTCCCTCATAGTGGCTGCATGTCTATTTTTCGAACTGTCATTTTTAAAATGTTGGCAAAAATAATATGGTGCAAGTAAAAAGATGCTTAACATATTTATTCCTTGACTATACATATTATTATTATGGATGCTGTTGCTCAAAGTGAACGGACTCAAACAACGAATATTGCTTTGACTTCCTACTTTTTCAGCCATGTTTTAGACATAAAACGTAACTTCTACCTCAGTCCTACCAAACCTGTTGAATATTCTATCGTTCACGTTCGATATCGAAAATTAATGGTCGTGTAACCTTCATGACTAAATGCCAAAGGTTCAATGAACTCTCGAATCAACAGATCACTTATAGACAACTTTAGTAATAGCATCTCGTTAGTCAACTATCAAGAGATGTGTATAGTTTTGTAACATAAATAAGTAAAATAATCACTAAGTTTCGCGTGCACTCTTGTTTACAGCTAAGTTTAAGCTAAATCACTAAGTTTATTAGTGATTTGTTTTCTTACTTATTGCTGTAGAGATGACTAGGTATATGACAATCTTGGAAGTTGAACTCACTAATGTTAACCTGTTAGTATCTTGATAAGCCTTTAGAAGTAGCCCTTAGAAGTAGCAGTTTGATGTAAGAGCTACATAAGTGATAATTTTGTTGCTAAAGTCTCTGAGGAAAAAGAAAGTGCGTCCACTCTATTTCACTATAATATTTATTATATAATAAATGATTGTTTAGACTCAGGGTTATTCATACTCGGCAGGCTCTATAGTTCTTATTCATGTGCTAAGGGCACGTCTTCCCAACCACTATCGCGCCCCCGGTCTTCTCCTTGATATGCAAATGGTCTCCATGTAACATGAGGCAACAGGGACTAGTGTGAATCTGTGGGTTCATTCGAGTAATCGAGTCTGGTCAAACCACGCTGGGGTTGGTGCATTTCATTCATTCTTAGTAAATGATTGTTTAGACTTTATATGTTAAGGAGGATGCGATAAGGTAGCCCACGAAATTCAAATTTTCTTACGGTTTTTGCAATTTGCAGGTCATTGTATGTTGATTAAGATATGATTCGCGCCCGTAACTAACATGGCTTTACAGAATTATAAGCATTAGAATCAGCAATACAACTCCATAACTTAGAATTGGCCTCAAATCTCATGATTTCGTGAAATAGTCATTCAATAGGGTAATATGAACTTAGAGAGTTGTATTGATGATTTTTATGATTATAATTCTATAAATAAATATTTGATACGGCCGCGAATCATATTATTTAGATCAACATACAACCTAATACTGACTTGCAAATTGCAAAAAACGTAAGAAATTTTGCATTTCGCGGGCTACCCTGTTGCTTTCGCCTTAAGAAGGTAGAATTATGTAGGTGTGGGGTTACAATTACAAGATACAATTTTCGAAGGTGAAAGTGTCACTCTACGCTTTAGAAAGAGCCTTTATCAAGCACTGGACTGTAATACAGGGTGTAAAAAACACATCACAAAGCCGTCAACTATGCATACTGTACATCTAACTAAGTAGCTTTGCGCAAAAATTATTGCTGGGAAACGACTTTTCTTTTTAGGTATAAAAAATAGCAATTTTTTATAACGCGCAATGTAACGCGAAGCCAGGCAAACGTAGTTAAGCCTCGCCCCTTCGCTGTACGGTACGCGTAGGTACTTGTCGGAAAAAGTTTAGTAATATGTCGTTTAGTTTAGTTATGGAATACGTTTTAGTAACAAAAAAAAATGCAACTTTGACCTTCAATATCTCCAGAACCAGTGGATTACCAGGTATGGTCTAGTAAAAAAAAATATCCAAATAATAATGGGTAGAATATGTGGCTTTCGGCTTCGGCAAGTGTCTTTTTACACCCGGTATCTCTGTCAATGCTATTCGTCACGAAGCAGTCACACAGATCCATTTACGTATTCAATTCTGCTGCATACCTGTACGCCCACGAAGTAACAGAAAAATGCGCTTAACTATGTCGCTTCCTGTTGTATATCAGATTACTATAGGGTTGCAGTTATCAATGGAAAAAGTGCATAAGTATGACTTCACGCATTTCCGTATTCTTTTACACTTGCTCAGCTTTCGTATACGTCATGTCTAGATCCTATGACACAAACGAACAAAATGATAATTATGTTTTTTTACTTAGTCAATGGACCAATACCTAAATAAACTGTCAAGTACCTACATAAATCTGTTTGTTTACTTGTGTATATCACGTTTACTATGAAAATTAACTTATGCTCTATCTATGCTTCCAGAAACAAAGAAGGTACTATTTTCAACATTACAGATAAAAATTATTTTGAGCGGTATAAGTATGGGATCCTCCCAATATTTTTAGTCAGTACCTACTATGTTCTAATCATCATAATTATCTATCTGCATAAGTCCTAATTACAAATAATATAATAAAACTAGCAATTAATACAACATAAATCAAGTTACTGACGCTAACGGCGCGGTTAATGAGCTGTGTGTGTGTACTTACTTAACATAGTGTTGCTCAAGCGACACGAGTGTATTAACTTAATGCGTGTGATACTCCCTGGCCGCGCCACAGTGGAAAATCAAAAAAACATGTTTGTAGATAAATTGTACCGTTTATGTACTATACGGAATGAGTAATGAAAAAAATTGTACCTCAAAGAATAATGAAATATAATGAAGTTTTGGTGGCGCGGCCAGGAAGTATTCTCCCTGGCCGCGCCACCACGGTTCTTGTAAACTGTCCGGCGCAGCCGAACATAGTAAACGCTAAAGAATTGTACGGAAATTGTTCTCTTCCGTACGCTATAAAGAGATTCGAAAATTTCATTACTTTAGAAATTATAGGCTTGCGAAGGTGGCGCGGCCAGGGAGTATTCTCCCTGGCCGCGCCACCAAGATTTTTAGGGCGTACCCGGACATAGTATACACTAAAGAATTGTACGGAAATTGTTCTTTTCCGTACGCTATAAAGAGATTCGAAAATTTAATTACTTTAGAAATTATAGGCTTGTGAAGTTGGCGCGGCCAGAGAGTTAGCTTCCTGGCCACGCTACCTACCTACCTGGCTCGCGAGTTATTGAGCGTACCCGGACATAGCTTACACTAAAGAATTGTACGCATTATGCACTACCCAGAAACGAAATAATATTTCGGAAAAATGTAATATCTTAAGAGAAAACATCAAATCAAAATTAAGCGCATCAGCAGAATTGCTGATCTTTGTACCTACTTACTAGATGTGGCCTTCAATTTAGAAGTATTGGGAATTATCTCAGTGAGATGTTGCATAGAAGTGCTAGAAATAAGCAATACAATACGAATCTACATTATTATGCATAACAGCAATAGTTGACCTTCAAGAAGAATATAAGAAATTGGTAGGTACTTTTTTTATTATAGAGTTTCCATTAGGTACGGTCAGCAGCGAAAGTCGTTAACACTGTTACTTTTACATGTCATCTAAATTGATACAAAATGATCTAATACACTTCTTTTTACACGACTGCGGCGAAGCCCAAAAGGAGGGTTATGTGTTTGACCTGTATGTATGTATGTCCGTTTCTTTGTTCCCTCGTAACTCTTAGACGAATGAGCGGATTTGGATAAATTATACGTTTTTAGGTTTGTCTTGCTGGCGCGAGTGTTACTGGCTACATTAACATCAAAAATAAAGTAAAATGGCGGATTTGGGGTGACATATTGCGGAATAAGATTTTTTTTTGTCTTCTAATGCCATCGCCATCTGCCAGTAAAGTCAGGAAAACAATACACCTCTTTAAGTCATTAAGGCACTCTGCGGACTTAGAGACACTAAAAATGGTTTACACTGCACTTTGCCAGTCCATCATTGGCTATTGTATTCTAGCTTGGGGTGGTTCGGCCAAAACTAAATTCCTTGAGTTGGAGCGTGCGCAAAGGGCAGTACTTAAGGTTATGTTGCATAAGCCCTTTCGCTATCCGACTCATCAGCTTTACACCGAGCTCAAACTTTTGACCGTGAGACAGCTCTTTGTACTTAGAAGCACTCTCTGGAAACAACCAAGTACCACCCCCAAACTCTAAGAAACGTGGTCAAAGAATAGTTTGCCCAACGCCTAGTCATAGAACTACCTTTGCCAGAAGACAGCTATATGTGCTGAGCTCTCTGGTTTACAAAAACATTAACAAGACCACCCAAATTGCAAAGTTAAGCAAACACGAGGCAAAGGCTAAGCTGAAGAACATGCTGTACCTCCTTGATTACGCTCAAACTGAGGAACTACTAATCACTCTGACATAACTCGCAACATTCCATACAAATACATGTAATACAGTCACCGACATCTGTAATAAAACAAAAGACACCAAGCTCGTACTAACTCTAACATAGTCTTTCACTCGATACCACCACATTCGCATACTTACACTCCTCATTTCACACTCACTCAACACAAAATACACAAGTTTCCCAGTCACACACACACACACACCCTCACACAACGCAAACAAAACACACGATTCCCAGTCACACATACAGAATCACCCACACAGTCATTTTACTTTTTATTACTTATTAATTGTAATCTTAATTTTATTTTATTAATTTATTTTCTACTTTTATTTTGTTTTCCCAAATTGTTTTTCCACATAATAGTATATTATTTTTGCATAGCATCAGATTACTAGATCTTAATTTCCAAAAGGGTTTATAGTGTCCAAGTAGCAGTAGAACACTGACTCCTAAGTCACAGGTATTCCTAGTTTAGGAGCCAGGGTTTCAACTTTTGTGCGCCTTTAATTATTGTAATCTTTAGCTAGATATTAAGCATATTGTAAGGATTTATATCAATGAAGTAATTATTATTATTTTTGTTGAGTGTTTTTTCTTCTCAGCTCTTTGGCTGGTTTTTGCAACATTTACGGACCAAAGCCAAGTAAATGCAGCGTGTGGTGTGTTAAGTTGAGGATGTGTTATTATGAGGACCTACTTCGTTTTCATCTATTTGCATGAACTTTCTGACAATTCGACATGTATTTAGAATTGCAGCTTTTTGTAGGGTGATATAGAGGGTTTCTTTTAGGTTTAGTAGTTTAAGGCTATGGAGAAGATGATTTGGAATGACGCCTGTTGTGGAGAGGACAATTATTATTATTATTATTATCGAGTAGGGTATCAAAATAAAGGGTTTTAAAAGGTGATTACAAAAATATATACAACTTATATGTTTAAAAGTAATTCGAAGTGACAAATCGTTTTTTTATTTTTTATTTGCTTTTAGCAGAGTTAGGACCTCGAAGGCTTAGCTATTTGTGCACTTATCCAAAAAGCTTTTAAATAACCCTGACGGCCAAAACTCCTTGCAAGAACTAAATTGTCTACGAAATCTTTCACATCTGTAAACTAAAATGCTGGAAATAAAAAGAGTAATTAAAAAAAACTAGAAAACCCGACTGCAGTAAAAAAGACCCATTCCATTTTTTTTATATTTTCAAGCTCAAACGGGTCCCGCCTGCTTCCAACCTTTATTAAATTTAAAATGGGCTTGTTTTTAGCTTTTCAGTTTTAGTTTTTTTACTGCAGTCTGGTTTTTTAGTATTTTTTTAATTACTTTTATTATTTCCAGCTTTTTAGTTTACAAATGTGAAAGATTTCGCAGACGATTTAGTTCTTGCAAGGAGTTTTGGCCGATAGGGTTATTTAACCCCTCAAGTGTCGAATGCACCCCGTGTGTGCATAAGAAAAACCCTTTTTTTATTAGGTATATAAGCTTTTATCACATATATATAAATGTAGAAAAACATCATTCGATGGAAAACCAATAATCATAATTAGTTGTGAACCTATGGAGTTCGCAGCTAACCCCCCTTCCCCCCCCCCCGCGTGTGAAATGCGCCCCAAGTGTGCAAAAGGACAAAACTTTACATAATAGGTATATAAGCTTAGATCACATATATATAAACGTAAAAAAACATCATTCGATGGAAAACATACCATCATCAGTAGTTGTGAACCTATGGGGTTCGCAACTAACCCCCAACTCGCTTGGGTTTTGGGTCTAAAATTAGCCAAACTCAGACACTTGAGGGGTTAAAAGCTTTTTGGATAAGTGCACAAATAGCCAAGCCTTCGAGGTCCTAACTATGCTAAAAGCAAATAAAAAATAAAAAAACGATTTGTCACTTTGAATTACTTTTCAACATATAAGTTGTATATATTTTTGTAATCATCTTTTAAAACCCTTTATTTTGATACCCTACTCGATGGTATTAGAAGACAAAAAAATTTCTTACTCCGCAATATGTCACCCCAAATCCACCATTTTACTTTATTTTTGATGTTAATGTAGCCAGTAACACTCGCGCCAGCAAGACAAATCTAAAGACGTATAATTTATCCAAATCCGCTCATTCGTCTAAGAGTTACGAGGGAACAAAGAAACGGACATACATACATACAGGTCAAACACATAACCCTCCTTTTGGGCTTCACCGCAGTTGGGTAAAAAGCAGTGTAATAGATCATTTTGTATCAATTTAGATGACATGTAAAAGTAACAGTGTTAACGACTTTCGTTGCTGACCGTACCTAATGGAAACTCTATAATAAAAAAAGTACCTACCAATTTCTTATATTCTTCTTGAAGGTCAACTATTGCTGTTATGCATAATAATGTAGATTCGTATTGTGTTGCTTATTTCTAGCACTTCTATGCAACATCTCACTGAGATAATTACCAATACTTCTAAATTGAAGGCCACATCTAGTAAGTAGGTACAAAGATCAGCAATTCTGCTGATGCGCTTAATTTTGATTTGATGTTTTCTCTTAAGATATTACATTTTTCCGAAATATTATTTCGTTTCTGGGTAGTGCATAATGCGTACAATTCTTTAGTGTAAGCTATGTCCGGGTACGCTCAATAACTCGCGAGCCAGGTAGGTAGGTAGCGTGGCCAGGAAGCTAACTCTCTGGCCGCGCCAACTTCACAAGCCTATTATTTCTAAAGTAACTAAATTTTCGAATCTCTTTGTAGCGTACGGAAAAGAACAATTTCCGTACAATTCTTTAGTGTATACTATGTCCGGGTACGCCCTAAAAATCTTGGTGGCGCGGCCAGGGAGAATACTCCCTGGCCGCGCCACCTTCGCAAGCCTATAATTTCTAAAGTAATGAAATTTTCGAATCTCTTTATAGCGTACGGAAGAGAACAATTTCCGTACAATTCTTTAGCGTTTACTATGTTCGGCTGCGCCGGACAGTTTACAAGAACCGTGGTGGCGCGGCCAGGGAGAATACTCCCTGGCCGCGCCACCAAAACTTCATTATATTTCATTATTCTTTGAGGTACAATTTTTTTCATTACTCATTCCGTATAGTACATAAACGGTACAATTTATCTACAAACATGTTTTTTTGATTTTCTACTGTGGCGCGGCCAGGGAGTATCACACCTTAATGCCTACTTTAGAGCATCTCGGCTGTTGCTAACGGGATGAGATGATGCATCATAAAAAGTATGTGTCGGTAATAAGTGGTTTGCGAACTACTTCGAGTGCATCATTGGTACAATGGTCGCATGCGTGACCGTTGACGGAGCGTCCTACCCATAGATATCCGGAGATATGCCGAGCATTATGAAAAAAAAAATCTCTTGCTTACACATAAGTAGTAAGAAATCCTATAGGAAATCATATAGATTTTATTGATAAATCCAAGGATAAATTCAGGATAAATATTTGAATTTATCCTTCTACGTCCATTCGGCAAATCCTTACAGTGAATTTATAAAACGAATTGACTGAAAGTATTCAAAAAAACTCATGAAAGTATAATAATTTATTGTGAGTCCACAAGTAATATATTTTTACTTCTGAAACTTTCCCTTCTTCTATGATGTTCATTTTATTTATTGATGCTTCAAGAATTCAGACCGATTTGTATCGGTCTGTTAAATTAAAAAAACCGGTCAAGAGCGAGTCGGACTCGCGCACCGAGGGTTCCGTTCCGATTTCTGAAAAAGTGTGCTATTTCACACCGTTTTATTTTTGCTGTAATCTTTACATAAACTTCTATCACATAGAATAATTTCAGATTTTTATCTTTGCAAACTTTGGAGATAAGGGGTGGGAACGGTATTTTTTTTTTTACATTTTTCATCAAAAGTCGAAAACTATGCAGCTAAAAAAAAAAAATGTTTGAGAATGTGCAAGTAGCGTTCTTTCATATGATACCCCACATGCCCTAGTAGCTCCACTTTTAATTTTTAAGACCCCCTTTCAGTCCGTGTTACAAAAAAAAATATAAATATTTTTATTTCTTTCTTATTTGCAAAATAGTTGGTTAAACGTCTTTCATATGATACCCCACATGCCCTAGTAGCTCCACTTTTAATTTTTAAGACCCCCTTTCAGTCCGTGTTACAAAAAAAAATATAAATATTTTTATTTCTTTCTTATTTGCAAAATAGTTGGTTAAACGTCATCTAAAACTGTTCCAAATTTCAAGTTGATAGCATTAGTAGTTCTTGAGATATCCAGCTGTGACAGACAGACAGAGAGACAGACTGAGTCACACCATAAGAGTTCCTTTTTTTACCATTTTAGTACGGAACCCTAAAAATAGGCATAAAACTATTCAATCTGCCTAGCCTTTTCCCAACTATGTTGGGGTCGGCTTCCAGTCTAACCGGATGCAGCTGAATACAAGTATTTTACATGGAGCGACTGCTTATCTGAACTCCACAACCCAGTAACTGGGTAATACGATACCTCTTGGTAACACTGGTTGTCATACTTTCGGGCTTCTGACGACCCCTAACGACTGTCAAAGATCCACGAATGACAGCCAAGACCAAGGGCTTAACGTGCTTTCCGAGGCACGGAGGAGTCTCGGTATTTAAAGATGGTCACCCATCCACGGACCAACCCCAGCAAGCGTAGCTTAACCTGAGGGATCGACCCGTGCGGCTGTTTTTACTTAGCCACGAGCTCTAGGCATAAAACTATTATGCGTAGATATTTGTGGGTCTACAGCAGCACCTAAGCCTCTTTCTAGTGATCTTGCATGAGCAGTGAACAGCGGTTACAAACTGTTTTTTGTTGTTTTAAATTAAAATTGTAATTTTACTATTGACATCAAATACACTTATGAATTTGTGATTTCACAAACAAATGTTGAATTCAATTCGCCTAATTATGTGTTTACTTCGTTATTCATATGGATAACATATAGTTTTATTAATTTGCATTTTCCTTCCCTATCCAGCTCATTTTGCATTACAAAGAATATATCACTTAAATTGAACAGTATTGCCGTCTTATGCAGTTTGATTTCATCGTATTTATTACATGTAGAATTCAATAAACCAACGAAAGAAGCATTGCCAACGTACCAAAGGTAAAAAAGGTGGTGCTATGATTGTCATACCTAAGTATCAACAGATTTTATCACATAAACATAATATAATCAGCCTTTAATGTTCCCACTGCTGGGACACAGGCCTCCTCTCTGGCCGTGATCTACCACGCGGGCCCAGTGCGGGTTGTTAGATGTCACATGTGTTCGAATTTTTGGTTCTAGGACATGCCGGTTTCCTCACAATGTTTTCCTTCACCGTTTTGAGAACAACTGTCAAAAAATAGCATACATACCTACTTTATAAATACCAAAGATCTAAGTATTTTGACAGAGGAAATTGTCCTTTATTTTAAATTTATTAAAATAATCACGAAAAACCTTTACAAATGCGACGTTGCCAGCCCGCGCGCGATTACACTCTTAACTAAAAAAAATTGCGAGAACAGAGTCGCGTAATCATCCAAACCCAATACTCGTCTCACACGTGATACTAAATGCGGTATCGTTACAAAATACCAACATAGTCTTGATACAACATTTTATTTGGCGTTAACGACAAAACAAGTCCTGCGATTCGAACAAGCAGATTACACTATATTTATATTTATAGCAACATTTTGCGAAAACAACTAATTCTTGTTGTATCGAATTACGTCATCGGTTTGAGGTTTGATCACAGAGTAGGAGAGCACAGAAGGCCCACTCTGATACTTTTTCTAAGTATAGATACAGCAATGTTGACTTTGCCACTATCTACGACTACGAAAAAATACTGTGTATATGCTACGAAAACACTACGAATATACTACGTAAACGCTACAACTGTGCTACGTAAACGCTACGACTGCGCTACGAAAACGCTACGACTGTGCTACGTAAACGCTACGACACCGCTACGAAAACACTACGAGTATGCTACGAAAGCGCTACGACTTTGTTACGAAAACGGTACGACAGCGCTATGAAAACACCACGTCTGTGCTACAAAACACTACGTCAGCGCTACGAAAACACTGCCACAGCGCTACGAAAACGCCACGTCTATGCTACAAAACACTTCGACAGCGCTACGAAAACGCCACGTCTATGCTACAAAACACTACGACAGCGCTACGAAAACGCTACCACAGCGCTACGAAAACGCCACGTCTATGCTACAAAACACTTAGACAACGCTACGAAAACGCTACCACAGCGCTACGAAAACGCTACCACAGCGCTACGAAAACGCCACGTCTATGCTACAAAACACTTCGACAGCGCTACAAAAATGCTACCACAGCGCTACGAAAACGCTACCACAGCGCTACGAAAACGCCACGTCTATGCTACAAAACACTTCGACAGCGCTACGAAAACGCTACCATAGCACTACGAAAACGCCATGTCTATGCTACAAAACACTTCGACAGCGCTACGAAAACGCTACTACAGCGCTACGAAAACCCTTAGAAAATGCTACGAAAACGCTACGACTATCTATGCTCCAGATTATTTAAGTGTCGCACAGCATTTTACCTATAATTTGTGAATCTTCTGATTGTACCTGTTTTGTAGTTTAATGTTTAATTTAATACGGGGACGTTCGGCGGTCGCGTAGGAGCCAAGGTTGTGGCTTGTGGTGCGACCGGATTGCAACCATGCATTTTTGAGACACAATGTGACGAGAAATCGGAGGAGTTGGACGTTGAATGTTCAATGGAATCAATTAGGACTACCAACATGTTTAAATAAGGAAGAAATGATGAGTGTGTTGGGACATCGGCAGGAAAAAAACTGCAGAAAAAATAGAATGAATTGTGGCTTTAGGCAATATTTAATTCTTTGAAGCACAATCATAACATTGGCCATATTTTTATATAAAAAAAACTGTTCTTTTTTTAGCCATATGTCAAGATACTGTCAAGTTACTACCCTTAAATAGTCGTAAGTCAGTGTCCATCGGTTCACAAAACTGGTAAGAGAAAAAATAAGAATATGTCAGGCAGCCATGGAAAGATCCATTCTAGGAATACGAAAGATAGATAAAGTACACCACACCAAGATAAGAGAAAGAACAAAACAATTGGATTTCCTACTTCACTCTATGAAATTAAAGTGAAAATGGGCAGGACATCTAGCTAGAATGGAAGATGACCGGTGGACTAGTCGTGCCGTAGTATGGGAAGGTCCCAAGGGAAAAAGAAAACGAGGAAGACCATCAAGAAAATGGGTCGATGATATCAAAGATACTTATAGCAGGAGATAAATGGCAAACGATAGCGAGAGATAGAAAACAATGGATAAAAATGGAGGAGGCCTTTACCCAACAGAGGGGTTCTCATTGAAATTAAACAAAATCTTGTATAAAATAAAATTTAAAATCGATACAACAACAACAACAATAATAATAATCAGATAAGAATTATTGAAACTAAATAATTGTATATTGTAATTGATTGAAAGAAAAAAAAAATACTTATATATAATCAATAATAATAATTGAATAATATATTACCATTGTTGCATGCTAAATAGTATTGTAAAATTGCATGGGAAAATGAGAAATAATAAAAGGCTATTTATTTATTTATATATTTATTTATATAAGTCAGTGACTCATTACCGTTAAACGATTGCGTTGAACCGGCAAGCACTAAATTAGACTTCTTAACACTAATCCTTCGGCGATTTAATTTCATACGGCATGCGATTCGAAAAGAGAGAAAATGCGTCTCGCATATGTCTCGCATTCAAGAAATAGTTAACCGCATTGAACGCCTCGGTGACTCAACGCGTGTGATATTTATGTCCCATAATGTCAATCGTAAGGTCTCGCAGGAATAAAGTTGAAGGCGACAGAGAATTCTTCACCTACTTTAGTAGCTGAGATTATTTAAAAAACCGGTCAAGAGCGAGACGGACTCGCGCACCGAGGGTTCCGTTTCGATTTCTGAAAAAGTGTGCTATTTACAAACTTCGGAAAAAAGGAGGGTATTGTTTTTTTACATTTTTCATCAAGTCCAAAATGTTTTTTAACTCCCTTTCAGTGCCAGATGCAAAAAAAAAAAAAATCTTTCTTAGAATTTCCCTGTAGTACGCTCCCTTGGGATATTTTCCGACATCAACGCCGGTGAAGCTGCGGGCAAAAGCTAGTGATAAATATAATGCTTAGCTAAGCACGTGTATTTAGTAGGCATAGTAGGTATGTGACACACTCGTAGTTCTCACAAGTGTTTATATAATATAATATCACCCATAGACGTATAAAAAAGGAGAACTCCGCGCCACGCATATCGAAAGTGAAGCACCGTACAGATCTATGTGTGCGTGATTTGAGTACCTGCAAAGACGCCGTCGCGTCGCTCGGCCGGTCGGCATACTATGATGTAAACGTATGAGGGGCGTTTGTACACACGGCTACACATCAAGCTATACATTTCCAGTTTACGCTGATCTCTCATTGTAACGAAACCCTATACAATGCGAGATCAGCTTATACTGGAAATGTATAGCTTGATCTGTAGTGTAAAAACATCGCGCCGATTTTTTTTCGCGCACTGCACTTTCAACGCTCTGCTTAGCGCCGGGAGTTGAAAATCCAACAGTGTGTTTTTCGTCGCGCTGGGATGCACTCTGTTTTTGTTAGGTTGGATTGACATTGACACACCGCGCTGCTTGATCACAAGGAGTTCCCCATCACGATAGCTATAAATGACCGGGTACCCAAACAGTTTATCTTTGACAAAAAATACAAGATCCAGCTTCACGAGGATCGTCGATGCGAGGGGTTGTGCCCCGCAGAGCTGCGCGTCTTCACCGATGGATCTAAAACAGGTAGTGGCACAGGTGCTGGAATCTTCTCGGAGGACTTCAACATACACATAGCTACACCATTGGGGGTCCATAACACGGTGTTCCAGGCCGAGTGCATGGACATTTCTCTGGCCGCTTCGGCCATCACGGCCAGGGAAGTTAAGGACCACTCGATCCGCATACTCTCAGATAGCATGGCTGTTCTGCAAGCGCTAAGTAGTCACACAGTGGACTCTGGGCTAATATACCAATGCCACCAGCGTCTCAACCAGGTGAGTGTACTCAATAATATAACCATTCAATGGATCAAGGGACACAGCGGCTCGCTAGGCAACGACGCAGCCGACGAACTTGCCAGAAGGGGGTCGAGCATGGCACCAGTGGGACCAGAACCCATAGTGCCGCTCCCCTTCAGGTATTTGCGCGCTCTGGTAAGGAAGCGTACCAGGGACCAGCATCACAAACTTTGGTTAGACCAACGTGAGTGTAGGCAGGCTAAGGAAGCACTCCCTACAATTGATGGCCGCCTCACGAAACAGGTTCTCCGACTGACTAAACAACAGCTGCGTACAGTTACAGCGGCTATAACTGGCCATGGGTCATTTAATAAACACCTCTTTGTCATAGGAGTCACAAACAGTCCGCTGTGCAGGGCCTGCATGGAGGACGACGAGACAGCAGCTCATGTGCTCCTAAACTGCCCGGTGGTCGCCGCATTCACGGCAAAGTACTTCGGTAACCCAGGTACCCTCCGGGAGGTTGTCAGTAATATTAAGACGCTGCTGGCCTTCTTTGAGGAGCTGGGGTGGATCGAATAACCTATTTTCCCACCAATACGCAAAATACGCGCATTGTCGTGGAGTTACGGATACCAGCTCGTATTACCTATTACCTAGGTTGCATACTCGAAGCTCGGCTCAACACCGAGAGTTGTACGCGATAAAATCCAGCCGCGATTTTTTTACGTCCGTACGTACGTCGGCTTACTGTGCGCCACTTTCGATATGCGTGGCGCGGAGTCCTCCTTTTTTTATAAGTCTATGATAACACCAATATTTTTCGTACGCAATCTATAACCATGCGCGAACGTAGTAACACATTATGCCTGTGTGCGTGAAGTATACAGAATATTCAATATCAGGTATATAGAACGGTCCCTAACCAACCAACATTTATGTAAATGGTAACATCGCACATCAATGTATTTTAATTGCTTACCAATCTGCTCATAAATCTTTTTGATTGCCATTTGAAAATAATGCGATGCAATGCCAGGGATACCTATGTCGCGATGTCGTATTTGTCAAATATTGATTTAATAACATGGATAATCATATAAATAGGTAGCAGCAGGAGTCCTTATGTCTTGACCACCATTTCGTCTTTCAGGAATCTTGACTATTGGCAATTTATTTAAAATATCTATCGTAGAACAGTGGGCTTCGTCAATTGGGTACCCCAGTTGTATTAAAATTGTAATACAACTGGGGTACCCAGTTGATGCAGCCCACTGTAAATACAAAGACATTGCATGAATTCCTGGAAACAAAGCTCACTGAGACCTCAAACTAACTTAAAATTAGCCACATATACATATAGCCACATACGTCAAAGGCACAGTGACAATATAGATAGATAGATAGAATACTCTACACGCAAAAAACCAATACAACAATTTCCTCACACGTCTGGAACAGAGACACAGTTTCGCTGGAAGCTCCGTTTGTATATTCCAATAGCTTTTGCCAGCGGCTTCGCCCGCGTTTATGTCGGAAAATATCCCACGGGAACGTACTACCGAGAATTCCTTCCTTATTTCTTGTCTACATTATAAAGGGAACCTCTGTGCAAAATTTCAGGTTTCTAGGTCCAGGCGGTTTGGGCTGGGCGTTGATGAGTCAGTCAATCAGTCATCAGTCAGTCAGTCAGGACTTCTCTTTTTATTTATATAGATAGATGTAGCGAGGGATGAGGAGCTCGTGGCTAAGTAATAACAGCCGCACGGGTCGATCCATCAGGTTAAGCTACGCTTGCCGGGGTTGGTCCGTGGATGGGTGACCTATCTTTACATACCGAGACTTCTCCGTGCCTCGGAAAGCACGTTAAGCCGTTGGTCCCGGCTGTCATTCGTGGATCTTTGACAGTCGTTACGGGTCGTCAGAAGCCCGAAAGTCTGACAACCAGTCTTACCAAGGGGTATCGCATTACCCAGTTACTGGGTTGTGGAGGTCAGATAGGCAGTCGCTCCATGTAAAATACTGGTATTCAGCTGCATCCGGTTAGACTGGAAGCCGACCCCAACATAGTTGGGAAAAGGCTAGGCAGATTGCAGATTGATTGTAGCGAGGGATGTGCTGAATACATCGAATAGATAACGATAACGGGCACCAAATTTTTGTAATTGTAGTTTGGGATCATGAGCTAACAACTCAAAAAGAAATCTCAGTGCTGTTGTTTGTCAACATGCCATATTTTTCTTCACCTTTCTTGACACTATTAGATCCCGATCGTCAACTCTTTAGGTACAGTGGGCTGCATCAATTGGGTACCGCAGTTGTATTAAAATGTTAATACCTACCTACCTCACCTACCTTCTCAGCGTAAGGGAGATTATTTCCTTTCGTAGGTATACTGCCCCTAAACCTAGCCAAAACACGTATCAATAAGTGCCATACCACGACACCACCTTCAAACTTCCATACACAACGAAGCAAAGTGAAAACACTAGTACTTAATCATAATTAATAACTGTATTCAAAGGAAACTAGCCCTCATTAACGTCAGTCATGGTTGCCTTCTATGTCAGGGGATTACTTTCACCATACGCATGGGTAATGCAAAGTTCTATTAATAGTGTTGTGATACTGAACTTCAAATGGGACGATCGATGGTTTTGTCAACATGGCAACCCTTTTTATTACAGAAATGGTATTGTAAGTATGAATAGCTACTTTTGGAATGATATTATAGCGTTATATGGTCTTGTAACATGGAAAAGTGTTTTGTTTTCCATAGTGAAACATTTTTCCTCTGCGTCGAATTTTATTTTAGTCTGATTAGCTGTACTGATTTCATCACCACTGCTCTCAAAACGGTGAAGGAAAACATCGTGAGAAAACCGGCATGTCCTGGAATCAAAAATTCGAAGACATGTGACATCTACCCGCCAGGCCCCGCGTGGTGGTTTACAGACCACTCCCTCTCGAAGAGAGGAGTCCTTGACAAGTGAGAACATTATAGGCTGATTATGCTAGATTGATGTAATGTGATTGTAACAAATATACAAATCTATATATACTTTAGTAACGCAGCAGTTTATTTTGCCTCTTTAATTAATCTTGTTAGAAAAAAACAAAATTATGTCCTAACGTAACTAAAACTATTTATTTGCAAACTAAAATATGACGTCGAAAAATTATTCCCTCATGGTCTCTTTAAAGAAATCTCTAAACGACTTGTTGACACTTCCCGTGACCCAAGGGCTGGTTTTACCTTAGCCAGAGGCTAACCATTGCCATACAACGTAGCAATGCTGTCGACTGGCTAATGTACCCAATAGCGCCAGTCTCTTGGGTACACCTCCCACAATACGGCGAAACTAAGTAACTTTGTAACCATCTTTTACAGTAACTATAGCATTTTTTTGATAGAAAAAAATACACAGTAATCTACAATAAGAAGTGATTTGAAAAAAAAACCGGCCAAGTGCGTGTCGGACTACGCACAATGAAGGGTTCCGTAGTTGAAAAGAATTTATACCAAAAACAAAGTTAAATTGGATCCCAAATTTTTTTTTTATGTCAAAAATAAAAAATTCGCAATTTCCGGACTTTTTCCTTTACTTGTGCTGGGAGACCTTGCTTCTTGCCAAATTTCATTCAAATCAAATCAAATCAAATCAAAATATTTATTTGCTAGAATATGGTACATAAGGTGTTAATTTGTTTAGTTCAGCATATCCTGCCATAACATGGCGTGCAAATGTATTTAAAAAAATCATGCGATGTCAAAATTAATCTATGTTACAAATTACAGAGTCTATTGACTTGTCTTCTAAATATTCCATAATGGTGTAATATCTTTTAAATAGTAAAAATTTGAAAAGCACTTTTTTAAACATTGTCAGCGGTAAATCTTGAATAGTATTTGGTAAATGATTGTAAATAATAATCGACATGCAGTATACATTTTTCTTAAATAATTTTAGTTTTATTTGTGGCAGCCGAAGTCTGTCTTTATGCCTTGTTCGGCTGTTTGGCCTTTCAGTACTAATTTCAAATAAATTGTAATTTCTTTTAACAAAAATACAAATTTCAAAAATATATAAACACGGCAAAGGTAGAATATTAAGTTTTTGAAATAGGGGCTTACAGGTGTCTAAAAAGTGAGCTCCACAAATGGCTCGAATACATTTTTTTTGAGCTTTAAAAACTCTGTCAAAATCTACTGAGTTACCCCATATTATAATGCCGTATCTAAGTACGGACGATACATAACCATGGTAAGCCAGCGTTGCAGTGTCACGGTTTACTGTTTGCCTAATTCGTTTCAACACATAAATAAAACGATCTATTTTTACCAGAATTTTATCTATGTGTGTTTTCCAGTTGCAATTTTTATCGATCGTTATACCTAAGAATACACAATTATCGATAGTAGTCAATTGAGAATCTTTATAATTAATGTCTAGTTTATTTATTGTTTCGGTCGGCTGGGGCACGATCAGTACCCACAGTCGTCCTGGGACAATCTCCCAACGTTGTTGACGTATGTTCCTTGCTTCTTGCTGGCGACACACGTCACCACGCACCCCTGAATGCGTATGGGTACGACAACCCAACTAGGACCTCGGGAGACTGGAGCGATGAAATGAAACGCAGAATTCTTGACTTGACTTGTCCTCAGATTTCGGCTCCTATTCTGAGTTGTTGCCTCTTCGGTGGCTGTGGTCGGACTGACGACTGTTCGAAAACTAGCCCGGCTTATATACCGCGTTTTCTTACCCTAGCGAGGTCCGCGATTTTTGAGCCCATTTTACAGTTAATTTTCCCTAAGCCGAAATCTTTGGAGCCTTTATTTTAATTAATTCTTAACATTTACCTTTTACAATTTTATCTTAAAACCTTGCTTATTTAGTCCTTAATTATTTACAATAATAATATTAGACCTATCTATCAATAATAAAAAAATCCTAGAACAAAAACATACAAAAAATGCAAGTTGGTGAATTCTCATTATACAAATTCCCTTATATCTTCTAAACTAGTTGACCGATTTACATGAACTAAAAAGAAAAACTAGTTTTATAACTAAATCTAACTTTTAAAATGAAAATTATCAAAATATATACATAAACAAAAAAGTATGTTTTCAAGTTACGTAATTATACTCTAGTACTAAACTTTATCACAAAATTCTCTTGCAATTTTAACTTTAATCAGTCTTATTAGATTAGAATATCTAATTATCATTAATTCCAAGTAGTTTAAACTAATTTATAATAAGAAAAAGACAATAAACGAATTTCTTTAAAATCTAACTAGATTCTA
The DNA here is from genome assembly GCA_905163495.3 of Cosmia trapezina. NCBI lineage: Eukaryota > Metazoa > Arthropoda > Insecta > Lepidoptera > Noctuidae > Cosmia > Cosmia trapezina. The sequence continues at coordinate 27,833,962 of LR991020.1, read as the reverse complement.
GTTTGACTCATAACTGTACCGAACTAGTGGCGGGGGCGGTACCCCCGCTACTTGCGCTTACGTGCACCCAGGTAGGGTCTCGTCGCCGACATTCTCCCCCTCGTGCGTCGCACCATCCTCTTGACTCGGCGATACTCCCGGCACCAACACCACCACTCTCGAACTGGGTCTTCTCAGCACTCCCCCTCGTGTCTCGACGTCGACGATCCTGGTCCGCCCATCTGGTCCTGGATACACCCGCTGGATTCTGCCGCGTGGCCAGGTGCATCTTGGTAGGCTGTGGTCGACGATCAGCACGATGTCTCCAACTTGCAGGTCGGTGGAGCTGCTTCTGCCCGTCGTTTTTCTTGGCAGGAGGGTGGGCAGGTATTCTCGCAGCCAACGTTGCCAGAAGTGATCGGCAAGTCGCTGCGTGGCCTTCCAGGTGTGCCTGCCCACTAGCTCGTCGTCTTGAAAGCTCCCAATACTTGTTGCGCCGCAGGATCGCCCGAGGAGGAAGTGATTTGGGGTTAGAGCTTCCTCCTCAAGGCAGTCGGAGAGGTGAGTGAGAGGCCTCGAGTTTACTATGTGCTCGGCCTCTAGGAGGAGGGTGTGGAGTACCTCCTCTCGCGGATGCTTCTCGTTGAGTGTGGCGTCTAGTGCGGTTTTTATGGATCGCACCAAACGCTCCCATGCGCCGCCCATGTTTGGCGCACCAGGAGGGATGAACTTCCACTGCACGCCGATCTTCTCTGCTTCTGTGATGAGGTCTTCTTGCTTCATTTCTTCTTTTAGTTCTTTGCTCGCGCCGACGAAATTGGTCCCGTTGTCAGTGTAGATTATCTTCGGCATTCCCCTTCTTGCGGCGAATCTTCTTAGTGCCATGATCATGCTGTCCGTGGAGAGTGAGGGAGTGAGCTCAATGTGCACAGCCCGTGTTGTTAGGCATGTGAATAGGGCTCCCCACCTTTTTTCATGGCGTCTTGCTACGGTGACAGTCATCGGGCCGAAATAGTCTATGCCAGTGCAAGTAAAAGGAGGGTTACTATGCATCAGCCGTTCAGCAGGTAAGTTGCCCGTTGGTAATTCTTGTGGTCTTGCTTTCTTCGTTTTGCACCACTGACATTGGTGCTGAACTGCCTTAATTGCTGACCGTAGTCCCAATACCCAGAAGCGTTGCCTTATTTCGTTCATAACTGTCGCGTGATTTGCGTGATTGAAGCGGCAGTGGAATTCTTCTATGATGAGTCGTGTTGTCTTGTCCTTGCTGTCGAGCACGACGGGTCGCTTGTAGTCTCTTGTTACGCCCTGTATCGCGTCGATTCTTCCCTTCAATCGCAGGAACCCTTCTTCTAGTACCACGTCGAGTTTCTTCAACTTGCTGCTGCCTCCCAACTGTTTTCCTTGCTGTAGACATTTGATGTCTTCTCTGAAGCTTCTTTCTTGACTTCTTTTCAGCAGGAGAGTTTCAGCTTGTTCCAGTATGCTTGCGTCTATTGGTACGTAGTTCCTTTCTATTTTCTTCGAAGACTGCTGTCGCCCCTTTTCTATCTTCGTCTTCTTCCCTTTTGTTCTTCTCCAGGTGGGATCTTCTTTGCTGACGTTGACCTTTTCCTTTGGTCTGCAGAGTTGTATGAACTGCAGTACTCTTGCTGTGGCTCGCCAAAGTCTTTTCCACGACGAAAACCTCTCAGGATCTGGTGATGGATATGTAGAACTTGTTGTCGCCACGACGTCTGATGACTTTTCTTCGCCGGTGGTTTCTTTCTTGAACGTTCTTGCCGCAGGCCAGTGGATTTCTTCTCTTCTCAGAAAGTCTGGTCCGGTGTACCATCGGTGATTACAATCGAAGTCTTCTGGCACGTCGCGCGTCGCGTCATCAGCAGGGTTCTGTGCTGTAGGTACCCATCTCCAATCTTGAGGTTTGGTTAGATCTTCTATCTCTGCCAATCGATGAGCCACGAATGTCTTGAAGGTTCTCGGGTCTGTCTTGATCCAAGAAAGTACGATGCTGGAGTCTGTCCAAAATGTTTTCTTCTCCACCTTCAGATCCATTTCTTCTTCTACTGAATGCGCCAATCTGCTTCCTAGGAGGGCCGCTTGTAACTCGAGTCTCGGGATTGATACTGGCTTCAAAGGAGTGACTCTTACTTTAGCCGCCACCAGGCCGACGTGGTAAGTCCCATCTTGCTCTTCTGTCCTCCAATAGACTGTAGCTGCATACGCCGTCTCGCTTGCATCTGTGAAGGTGTGCAGCTCCCCCTCGGTGCGATGTGGTGCCAGGCATCGTGGAATCTGAAGATCTTGAAGTAATTTCATCTTCTTTAGGTAGGTTTTCCATGCTTCGTACTCCTTTTCTTCTATTTCTTCATCCCAACCGACGCCGCTTCTCCATATGTTTTGCAGCAGCTTCTTGCCTTGGACGAGAACTGGTGATGCCAACCCAAGTGGGTCGAAGGTTGACATTACGGCGCTGGTGACTTCTCTCTTCGTAGGCACCTGGAGTCCCCTGGCTATTTCTTCTGGCGTGTTCCGAAGGTTTGCCCTGAAGCCGATGGAGTCCCTTTCTGTGAACCAGCGTAGTCCCAATGTCTTCTCTTCTTTCTCGCCAAGGTCTACTTCTGTCTTGTCGATCGTTTCAGTCTTCATATCTTGCAGCAGCTCAGGTTGATTTGATGCCCATCCCCTGAGTTCGAAGCCCGCCTTCTTGTGTATGAAGTCTACCTGCGCTGTTACTCTTCTGAAGTCTTCTTCTGAATGAAAGCTGTGTAAGTAGTCGTCCATGTAATGGTTCAGCTCGACTGCTCGTACTGCCTCTGGATACTGTTCGATGTAGTCCGCTGCATTTCTGTTCTTCACGTAGATTGCTGTGCTCGGAGATGATGTTGCGCCGAAGATAACTGACGTCATCCTATACTTCTTCGGTGACACGTCGCGATGATCTCCGCGCCACAGGAACCTCACGCTATCCCTGTCTTCTGGTCTGATGCGAACTTGCAGGAACATTTCTTTTATATCAGCAGCCACGGCTAAAGGTCCTCGACGAAACCTGAGTAGAACGCCGAAGAGTGACTGCAGTAGATCTGGACCCGGTAGCAGAGCGTCGTTGAGGCTTCTTCCTTTTGACTTGGCTGCAGCGTCGAAGACGATCCTTATCTTCTTCTTCAATGGATGAACCACGGAGAAGTGAGGGAGGTACCATAACTTCTTGGAGTCTTCTTGTCCATCAGGTGCTTCTTCTGCATACTTGCTGTCGATTAGATGCTGGATTTGCTTGTTGTATTCCGCCTTCAACTGAGGATCCTTGTCTATCTTCCTCTCGATGTTGATCAATCGGTTCTTGGCAGATGTGTAGCTTTCTGGCATCTGTTCTTCTTCGTTCTTCCACAGAAGTCCAGTTTCAAATCGACCATCTTCAAGTCTTCTGCAGGTCTTCTCCAGGATGGTGAGTGCTCTTCCTTCTGAGTCCGTAGTGGGTCTTCTAGGTTGCACCCCGAGTGCTTCGATTGCGAAGTGATCCTTGATGGCTTGATGCATTTCTTCTTCAGGCGTGCTGACATGTAGACATGTGTTCAGGAAGTGTACGGGTCTTGCGCCTCCGAAGTCTGACCCATGGAGCACCCAACCAAGTCCTGTTCTTGAAGCGACTGGTTCCCCTGGTTTCCCTCTTCTTACTTCTTGAGTCACGATCAGCTCCCAGTTGTCTTGACCGATGAGCAGCTGTGGTGACTCCCCTTCGTAATAAAGAGAGTCGGCGATCTTCTTTAAGTGTTGACACTCTTGTATTCTCTTCTTGTCTAGGAACTGTGGTGCAAGCTTCAACTCGTCGATAGTCCGGACTCTCTTCAGGGTCTTCTTGTCTTCTTGATGAACCCCTTTCACCGTAAGGTCCAGCTTCTGAGAGTTCTTCTTTTTAATCAGTCTGCCTCCCACTGTTTCTATGATGAGTTCTTCTTTGCTTCCTTGTGCGCCGACTTCTTCTGCAATCTTCTCATCCAGAAGTGATACTGTAGACCCTTCATCCATGAGGGCCAATATCTTCTTTGATCCTTTTGACCCAAAGACTTCTACTGGAACTATCTTCAGGTATGCTCTTGCACTGTTGACTGCATTTACTGATGCTGTGATGCTTGCTACTTCTTGTGGTGTCTCCTTTTTGTCGTCTCCCGAGGTCCTTTCTTCTGACTGGACGTGCAGCAAATGATGATGCCACCTTTTGCATTCCTTGCATGGTGGTTTTCTGCAGCTCTCCTTCCTGTGCTTCCCTTGAAGACATTTGAAGCAGATGTGACTCTTCTTGACCATTGCCCACCGATCTTGAACTGACGCCTTCTGGAACTTCTGACATTCGACGAGATAGTGTTCACCCTCACATATAGGGCAAGTCTTCTCTGAGTGTCTTGAATCCTTTTCTCTGAAGTCCTTTTCTTTGGCTGAATGCGTTGCTTGTCGATGAGTCCTCTTGAAGCCGCTCTTCTCTTCTGAAGTTGCGAAGGCTCCACACTTGTCTGCTTCTATGTTCAGGAACTTGGATACCAGCGTCAGGTTGGAGAACTCGCCTTCTTCTGATGCTGCAGTGAAGTCGTACCATCGGAACTTGAGAACCGTCGGCATCTTCTCTATTATTTGCTTCACCATTTCAGGTGAATGCAGGTACTGTGGTTTCTTCAATCCTTTTATTGCTGCTACGCTGTTGTTGATCTGGCTTGCGAAAACGCAAATGTCCCGTGGATTTTCTGATATCTTCGGTAATGTCTTCAGCTTGTCCAGTTCTGCCAGTACCAGCGCATCAGGTCTTCCATATCTTCTTCTGAGGGCCTGCATGACTTCCAACGGAGAAGCTTCGGAGTACAGCAGGCTCTTGATAGCTTCTCTTGCGTTGCCCTTCAGTGCTCTTCTTAGTCGAGCCATATTCTGGACTTCGTTGAACATCGGTGCTGTATCTTCGTAGACAACCTTGAACGCCAACCATTCGCTGCTGTTGCCGTCGAAGTAGGGTAGCTCGTGGATGTACTTCGGCTGTGCTGCTGGTCCTCCTCTTGTGGTAAAGGCTTCTTTCAACGCTGACGCCAACGCTTGAATTTCGATTGTAGCCCCTTTCGTTGAAGAGTTCTCTTCAGGCTTCACCGTGTGTGGCTCTTCTGGAAGGAGATGACCTCGCTGCTGTGGTTGTTCCATGTTGCCATCTTCTAATACGGATGACTGGATCCAGTTCTGCACCTGTGCTGTTCTGTCTTCCTGGTCTTCGTCCACGGAGTCCTCATCTTCATATTGTGCCATCTCCAATCTGACACGGGCTAGCTTCGCCGCAGCCTGTGCTTGCTTCAGTTCCAGGCGTGCTACTTCTTCTCTGGCTTCCAGCTCGCGTCTTCTGGCTGAGGAGCTCGTAGTCTTCGTTGACCTGGCGCGACGACTGACCCCCTTCGGTTTTAGGGTCGTGTCTGTAGCACGAGGGCCCTCTTCCGGGTCATCTTCTGGGGTCTTCTTTGTCGTCTCCTTTCTTGCGGCATCTTCTTTCTTCTGTCCATTCTTCTCGGACGCCGCCGTGGTTGCAGTCTCGACCGTACTTTCCGTCGCCGTGGTCCCCTCTGTAGCCGTTGTACCCGAAGAAGTGTTCGTGCCCGTTGATGCTGTAGTTTCCGATGCCGCTGACGCTGTCGCTGACGTGACCCCTTTTGACCCTGATGCTTCCTTCGTCGCGTCCGCTACGGTAGGACGGGACGAGGGCCGTGAGGGGGCATCCTTCTGCGACCTGGTTACTCGACCCGGTTGCATTTTGCAGTCTTCTGAATCTTCTGATCTTCTGGGCTCTTCTGACTTCCTCTTCTTGCAGGGATCCCTGGTTCGAAGGACCAACTGTTTCGGTCGGCTGGGGCACGATCAGTACCCACAGTCGTCCTGGGACAATCTCCCAACGTTGTTGACGTATGTTCCTTGCTTCTTGCTGGCGACACACGTCACCACGCACCCCTGAATGCGTATGGGTACGACAACCCAACTAGGACCTCGGGAGACTGGAGCGATGAAATGAAACGCAGAATTCTTGACTTGACTTGTCCTCAGATTTCGGCTCCTATTCTGAGTTGTTGCCTCTTCGGTGGCTGTGGTCGGACTGACGACTGTTCGAAAACTAGCCCGGCTTATATACCGCGTTTTCTTACCCTAGCGAGGTCCGCGATTTTTGAGCCCATTTTACAGTTAATTTTCCCTAAGCCGAAATCTTTGGAGCCTTTATTTTAATTAATTCTTAACATTTACCTTTTACAATTTTATCTTAAAACCTTGCTTATTTAGTCCTTAATTATTTACAATAATAATATTAGACCTATCTATCAATAATAAAAAAATCCTAGAACAAAAACATACAAAAAATGCAAGTTGGTGAATTCTCATTATACAAATTCCCTTATATCTTCTAAACTAGTTGACCGATTTACATGAACTAAAAAGAAAAACTAGTTTTATAACTAAATCTAACTTTTAAAATGAAAATTATCAAAATATATACATAAACAAAAAAGTATGTTTTCAAGTTACGTAATTATACTCTAGTACTAAACTTTATCACAAAATTCTCTTGCAATTTTAACTTTAATCAGTCTTATTAGATTAGAATATCTAATTATCATTAATTCCAAGTAGTTTAAACTAATTTATAATAAGAAAAAGACAATAAACGAATTTCTTTAAAATCTAACTAGATTCTAGTTTGACTCATAACTGTACCGAACTAGTGGCGGGGGCGGTACCCCCGCTACTTGCGCTTACGTGCACCCAGGTAGGGTCTCGTCGCCGACATTTATGTTTGCATTGTATGTCTGAAATTGTATTATGTTTGTTTTAGTCATATTTATTTTTAAATTATTTTTTTCTAGCCAATCGATTGCATTATCCAGAGCTTGGACGATTTCTTTTTCTAAATTTTTGTTACTGTCACTCTTAATCATTATTGTAGTGTCATCCGCGAACAGTATGCAATCTTTACCTATAGCCTCTGGAATGTCGTTGATGTAAACTAGAAAGAGTAGTGGGGATACGATTCCTCCCTGTGGCGTGCCATAATTATTTTTTTTGTATTCTGACCTATAGGTTTTTTGTTCATTTTGACACGTTTTTGTTATTTCCACGCATTGTACTCTTTCAGAAAGATAACTTTTGACCCAGTCGTTGGCCTTACCCCGGATTCCATAATGCTCAAGCTTTGAGAGTAGTGTTTTATGGCAAACAAAATCAAAGGCTTTTGTCATGTCTAGGAACACGCAACTTACCTTAGATTTTTTATTTAAACTTTCAGTTATGTATTTTACTAGCGCAAAACATGCCAAAGCAGTGGAACTGCCCTTCCTAAAACCGAATTGTTCTTTTTTAAGAATATCACATGATAATAAAAAGTTCTCTATTTTAATGGACATAACTTTCTCAAAGATTTTAGATAGTATTGGTACCAAAGTTATTGGGCGATAATTGCTCATGTCAGTTTTTACACCTTTCTTATAAAGAGGTTTGACAATTGACCTTTTCAGACGTGTTGGGAATACTCCTTCTGATAGAGATAGGTTTATAATGTAGGTTAATGGAGACACTAAACTCTTTGCACATATTTTTAACACTTTAGTGCTCAGGTCGTCATAACCCGTCGAGTTAGTGTTTCTTAGACTGCAAATTATTTTATAAATGTCCGATTCATCTACTGGTGTAAGGAAAATGCTTTTAGGATTTTGAGGAGTGTTTATTTTCATGTCATATTGCGAGTCCTTATGCGCAGTATTGGTCGTCTTTGTTTGGGATATATAGTAGTCATTAAATAAGTCACATATTTGATTTGGATTGTCATAAACATTACTATTAGCATTCACTGCGTCAACTTCAGAGTTACTTGTCATATTATTTGTGTTTGTTTTAATCATGTTCCAGGCCGCTTTACTTGTATTTTTGGCCTTATTTATGTAGTGTAAGCTATTAATCTGCTGAGCCTTGTGTATGCATTTTTTCAGTATTTGAGTGTAGTCGTCATATTTCTTTTTGTTTTGTTTTTTGTTATGTTTGTAAAGATGATATTTTAAATATAATGTTCGTTTTTTAACGCAGCATCTTTTTATACCCTTGGTTAGACCTCTATTTTTCACTTGTTTACAAGTATTTTTAACTTTAACTATAGGAAAGCATAAATTGTAGAAAAGGGTAATTATATCGTGTAGTCTATCGAAGGCGTTGTTTGTTGTTTGAGCTTCGTAAACTTCGGAAAAAGATAGACTTGAGATGCAGTTATTAAATTTTATTATATTTTCGTCACTAAGCTCTCTTACATTTTTAAACCAAAAGCTATGAAAGTCTTTAACTTGAAAATCCGTTTCTAAGCTAACCGTTATTGATTGTGCCGATTCGTGGTCTGAAAGCATTATTCTAGGTCAACGGGAAGTACCCTAGAGGTTTTGATTTACTTGCGACAGTTGCGAGTATCAAAATGTGTCGCAAAATGGCCGTATTTTTTTATTGCGTTGACTTAGATGCTTCATTTTTTTAGAACTGTAAGGGACGATAGACTCATTAATTTCAACTTGATATCTCCACGCATCCTTGAGAAAAAGGGTCTTGACAGACTGACAGACTTGAACATTTTTTTTTATGTGATAGAATTACAAATTCACAATTTTCGGACTTTTTCCTTTATTTGTGTTGTATGACCTTGCTTCTTACCATATTTCATGATTCTAGAAAAACGGGAAGTACCCTATAGGTTTTGATTTACTTGCGAGTATCAAAATATGTCGCAAAAATGGCCGTATGTTTTTATTATATTGACTTAGAAGCTTGAGTTTTTCAGGACTTCAAGAGACTATAGACCTACGTATTTGATATTAATTTCCACTTGATACCTCCACGCGTTCCTGAGAAAAACGGTCTTGACAGACAGACAGACAGACGGACAAACAAGTGATCTTATAAGAGTTCCGTTTTTTCCTTTTGAGGTACGGAACCCTAAAAACGGATAAAACGTGGTATAACAACGGCTGGACCGATTTAGATGAAATTTTGTGTGTATATTTGAATGGTAGGTGGCGCTGCAGTCGGGTTCCAGGATCGTCAGACAGGATCAACGTCTGTCGGGTCCGCTAGTATATTATTAAAAATGACATAATTAAAACGCATTAAAGTTGGGGAATGGAGGCCCGCACGTCATCTCACAATAATAAGTATAACAAACTAAAATCTAGCACGGAGTGACGTCATGCCACATTTTAACTCAATGTATCGTTGTAATCTTTTGATTACGTCATCAACTGCCTAGCCTTTTCCCAACTATGTTGGGGTTGGCTTCCAGTCTAACCGGATGCAGCTGAATACCAGTATTTTATATGGAGCGACTGCCTATCTGACCTCCAAAACCCAGTAACTGTGTAAAACGATACCTTTTGGTAAGAGTGGTTGTCAGACTTTCAGGCTTCTGACGACCCGTAACGACTGTTAAAAATCCACGAATGACAGCCGGGACCAACGGCTTAACTTGATTTCCGAGGCACGGAGAAGTCTCGTTATGTAAAGATGGTTAACCCCAGCAAATGTAGCTTAACCTGATGGATCGACTCGTGCAGCTGTTATCACTTAGTCACGAGCTCCTTTGATTAAGTAAAATCTTTTGATTAAGTACGTGAAAAAATAACAAATTCGAGTCTAATATTTTTTAATAATCTACAAGACTGACTAAAAAAAATTTTGTGTTCATTCCTATTTGAACGCAACTTGCTTTTTCTGACAATATGAGTTACAAGCTTCAAAACGTCGTGGGTGTATTATTGAAAAATAGAAAGTTTTGCACCCCTACAAAAGCTTATTTTGAATTTTCTCGGAGTTATCGTCATTTGAAAAGGTAATGAAGAACGTGTCGCATTGTTAAATTGGTACCATTTTTATTGATTTCGTCCAAATCACATAATATCGTAGCACATAAATACACTCCTTTGCAAAAAAAAACGGGCACCTTACAGTCATTGGCTTTTGTATGAAAAAATGACTAGAAATTTTTTATCACAAATTTCTTATTAGAAATTTCTTTTTATCAATAGGATTGGCTCGGGTGACGTCGAACCGAGTGGTCGTTCTTCGAGTGCTCCTCAAAGTTTTTTATTGTTTAGCGTCTGGTCGTGTCGTGTAGTGTATATTTCGTGTGTGTTGTGTGACTGAGTGTCAGTGATTATTTCTATGATAGGTAGTGAGTTTGTAACGGTCTCCTGCAAGTACGGGAGACTAATTGCCTGCCGAAGGATCCAGTTTCCCGAGCGACAAGCTGGGTGAGATCTTTTCATGTCTTTCAGGGATACGCTTCTCTCTGCAAAGCACACACCTCTACATTCATCTTAAGTCATCAGGTTATTTTCTGCCTACGTGTACTATATGTGCTTGTATCGAAATTTCAACAAGTGAACGTGTGTGACAGTTATAATAAAGTTATGTTCGGTGCAGCGCGCATTCTTAGACATTTTCAGGTACCTACTCGTAACCCAAACCAAGGCAAAAAACTTAAAGTGTGTTCCTGTGTCCCAAAATCAGAGTGCTCAAGTGGTGAAGTGTGTTGTTTCGAGAAGTAAACTCAAGTACTGCGCTTGCGACGCATTGTCGCTTTTTGTCGGGTCGAGTTTAATTAACTATTTGCTGAATTGTGTGCATTACTTTGAACTGTACAACTGTAATATCTGCAATCGCGTCAACCTGAAATGAACAGCGGGGAGTAGGTCGAACTTTGAATAAAAACAAAAATTACATTATTTGAAGTCGGAGCTGGAAATAAACAACGAGGAGCGACCGCGTCCTGGACATTCTGCTGCTGACAACTCATCAGAATGAAGCAGAAAAGACTCGAGAAGGCAGATTACCTATATTATAGCATAGCAGCGACAGAAAAAGAGTCGAAAACGCAATTTAAACGCCAAAAGATTCACCGATGAAGCTGAACTTGAAGCAACATGGCGGCGTCGTCTTAAAAAAAGCCCATCCATAATTATATTACCCGTCTCTCCACTATTCCATTGCTTATTTTACGGTGCATAATGGATAGGCTGTATAATCCTTATCCATATCCTAAGGGCATGTCTTCCCTACCATTACCGCACCCCCCGGTCTACTCCTTGATATACAATGGTCTCTGTTGCACCATGTAACATGAGGCAACAGGGGCTAGTGTGAATCTTTGGGTTCATTCGAGAAATCGAGTCTAGTTAAACCAGGCTGGGATTGGTGCATTTCATTCATTTTTAGAGACATGAGGAACAGGGTGTAAAGTTCACTCATCCTCCATTGAAAAGGGAGGATCCTCCGACCAGACGGATGTTGTGTCTGGTGGGCTACTGCCCGACGGTTGATGTCGGGACGTTGTATATATGCTAATCGCGTGGTAAACTCTAATTGCGCGATGCAGGTTTTGCGTGACGTCATGTCATTGATGCGTAGTTCATATGTGGCGATGTAGATGCCGCCACACATTCATTGACCAAACCAATATGAATGTTGTCGAAATAAACATTGATAAGGGCTCCTAAACATGTCAGCTTGACGGTTCAATGCGTAACTTTGACAACAACTACTTAGATAACTTTATTTTGACCAAAATAGTGACTGATTTGAGGTGGGCCCTATTTTGTTTTGAGTAGTTTATATAAGCAGTGCGAGAAGATAATTATTGTCTAGCCGACGTTCGCACGGGCGTAAAAATATCGCGGCGATTTTTTTAGCGCACTGCATTTTCAACGCTCTGTTTAGCGCTGAGAGTTAAAAATCCAACAGTGTTTTCGTCGCGCTGGGATGCGCTCTGTTGTTGTTGGTTGGATTCTCGAAGATCGGCTCAAAACCGAGAGTTGAAAATCCAGAGCGCGATAAAATCTCACCGCGATATTTTTACGTCCGTGCGAACGTCGGCCTTAGGGTATTTTTAATCCCGGTAGTTCCCGGGGGATATTTTCCGACATCCACGCGGGCGAAGCCGCGGGCAAAAGCTAGTTAAAAATAAAATATTACCGGATGACTTTTTTTACCGTCTCGAAAAAAATTGGGGATATTAGGTGATCGGAGTAGAAGCCAATGGCATACCTAACTTTTTTTTTTTCTCAAAAAAAAAATTTAAAAAATCAGAAATTTAAATCATATGCAGGCTGCATATGATTTGAATTTCGATATTTTTAAACGATGTATTATTTTTTTTCAAAATTTCTGTTTTTATGGTACAAAATGAAAAGTTTACATCGAATTTGTACTATTTATTGGTACTTAGATATTTTTTTCTGTCTAAGCTATTAAAAAAAAAAAAAACTAGGTATGCCAGAGGCTTCTACTCTGTTCACCTAATATACCCAATTTTTTTCGAGACGGTAAAAAAAGTCATCCGGCCCGGTATACTAGAACAAACAAATTATTTACATCAACAATATACAATTTATACCCACTACTACATTGAAAAACGAAAATAATTTAGGACTTTCTTTCTTTTTCGTGTGGTTAGTGACTAACCAACACCCTAATTGCGTAACACACTATCAATCGGAGTTTGAATCATTTTGAAACAAATTGTTAATCCAGTGCTTCATATGTTCGAAAGATTCTGCTCGGAAACGTAAATAACGCAATGAATGTTGTTGAACTGTCCAATTAGGGTGCTGGTGGCAGAGTTATAAATGCCGCCCATGGTCCTCTGATTTGGCTTCACAAATGCCGTTGAGAAATATCTCTCAAGCTTTTTTTCCGGGTTTCATCCGGAAACTCGGAGGTGCGTGCCTTGGGTTCCTACTCGAGACTAGTCGAGGCCTATGACTTGGCAGTCCGTCGGTCACACCACAGGCAATTCAGGACGAGTTTGCATTATGATCGATCGTGGTCATCTGTAGAAGGGCCAATCGTGGTATCCAACGACGTAGCTTGTGACCACAAAACAGGAACAGTCATTGGAACAATATACATATTGTTCCTGTTTTGTGGTCACAAACTGCATTGTTCCTGAAACCATCGTTAATAGAATATGGCTCATAAGCTCCGTATTATTAAAAGTTTGTTTGATAATGTATGAAAATTAAATATAGTTTCAGTTTTTGTTAAATAAAATTAAAATTCGCCACATTAATAGATTATGACTATGAGTTACGCAATATTTTACACAATTTTTACACTCACCATCCCACAGAGTGGAGGTTTGACGTGTGATTATGCTTATGAAAAATAGTAGGTATCAGTTTTAGTGCTAAAACCCGCGTTCAATTCTAAACTTGGGTTCTTTTTGAAAGCCAAAAAGATCATCAAAATTTTAAGATTATTGAGATTATCTGATATTATCTTCCCAACCCTGCCTGTCACTCACCACTATCCGAGGGATTAGCACAATCGACACGTCGCGGACGTTATCCAAATCAGTTAAGTCATATATCACTAATGTATGGGATAAAGGTCTGTATTATAGGTAGGTAGGTATTTGGGATAATCAAGTGAACTTTATTATGATTGCTAATTCCAATATTTGCAAGAATAACTTTTAGCGAATGTATTACTTGCTTGTTGAAATTTGTATTTTGGCGAAATGTGGGTGTACTGTAGGTACACCTCTGCCCAACCCTTTGGGGACAAAGCGTGATGTTATGTTACTTCTATTTTCTCAATTTGTAAAAAAGAACATCAACCTGGGAACATAGTACACAAATGTTTCATACATTTAACTCATGTTTGTTAGTTCCGTGTATTGTTCTTAACGGATTATGAACTTCTCCCTTGGTCGATGCGAAAATTGTATGAAGTGTTTTAACAATGTTGCCAAACAGCTCTACAGCATTCTCCCAACATAAAAACTGCATCGCATCATGCATCCAAATTAAAATTATTTGATCAAATTAAAGCACTTTTAGCACCCCTTTTGTGGATAAAGTTAGTGGCCCGTTGCATAGTTTTGGAACATCGCCGGAAAACGGACAGACAATGCCTCTAAAAGTTTTTTGGAAAAAGCAATTTTGTTCATGGTCAAATTATTAGGAACTGAAGTTTAAAATTGCAGTGGGAAGTAAAAGTTTACGTGTAAAATTATGATTTTATTCAAAGGATAAAAATATGTTTCACCTTTCGTTTTTAGCTACGGTCAAGCAGAAAACTGATGCTATAATATATCTAGACTTGACTTAGTTATATGTTTTTGTTTGTATAGCTGTCGAAATATCTTCAAACAAGTAATGATTTGGTTGAAACAGACGTAATTCTACTATTATTCGATGACTTTCATGATGATTTTACATTTGCTAGCTAGAATATATCAATCTGCAACTCCTTTACTGACTAAATTACGCCTTCTAGAGCAATAGACAGTTCTTTAAGTTGGCCCACAATTAGTGGTAAAACTATGCTTGTCCCGCAGACTTCCGTGTTCTGTGAATAGGTGCCCTGATTGGAGGTGTTGTCGTGTTGTATGCTGGTGTTCAAGTTTTAAGATAGTACGTACTTTACGTAAGCTTTCTGACGACTTACCTTCACTACTAGTAGGTCTTGAAATGTTCTCTTAGCAGTAAAGCCATGACAACATATTGCGAGACACGACTTTGTACACATGTATGTATAGTATAAGTATAATCAGCATAATATAAATTTCCCACTCAGTGAGTGGGCCATAATCCAACAACTTCAATCTACCAGTGCGGGTTGCCAGGTCAGGGGGGATGTTGCCAGGTGGGGGGGGGGATGTTTTCGAATTTTTGGTAAGCATTTAGAGCATTTTTTGCATTTTTTTATACATGTCTAAGACGAAGTAGGATTTTATTTTTAACTGCTATTTTTTAGTTTTTCTTTTTTTAAATAACCCAATTTCCGACAGTTACTATTAATGCCAACATTGCCCCAGTTAAAGTTGGTACTTATGTTTTTTTTTTTGTGGTTTGACTGATGTGTACTTACATAATCTAATAAACCAAGTTCCAAGCACCTGTTATTTTTTTTAAAAAAAGAAGAAAAATGAAATGATTTGATTTGATTTGAAAAAAAGCTTTGCACCCAGCTTCGAAACACCCTGAATAAATTCCCTAGTATTTTCGCGGTCTACTGAAAATTACTATTTTTGTGAAATTGCTCTAGTTTTATCTTTCAATTTGTAGGTCTGCCCTATCACCTTCATGTTTGTAAGCTATTTCAGCCTTCGACCGCAGGTCGTAGGTAACACAATAGACCTTGGGTCGGCCTATATTTGGTTCCAAAAGTATGTAGTGAAAAAGAATAAACACATGGATCAGAAACTAATCAGTGAATAAACTTTTTAAACTTTCGCGATTTGTACACACTATAAAACAATATCGAAAACGGGTCTTATCGGGTCGGGAAAGAAGTAGGTACCTGTTTACCTCGTTAAAAAGAATATAGCGATAAGACCCGTTTTCGATATTGTTTTATAATCAGTGAATGCCAATTTGTAAGGCCACTTACAAATTGAGTGTTTTGATTTAATTATTTGAATAGGTACTTAAACCTGAAATTCTAATATAAAATCACCAGCTGTTTTTATGTTACAAAATTCAGGTTAATATTATAACCTCGGCCGTAATAATCGTCTTATTTAGAGTATAAATACAACCGTAGTGAGTCGTCTTATTTCATTGAGCTAAGAAAAATATGGAGACACCGCGTCATTCTATTGGTACATTCATAAATTTGCTTATACAAATATGAGTGAAATATACAGAATGTCAAATATCATTTTGTGTCATTATTTCTAATGAAATTATCGTATTTGATAAAAAGATAAAAGAGTATTGTTGCTTATTACAGCAACATTAGTACGTAGTGATAGTTGTAGGTAAAGTGACATATGGGCCATCTTATGCGACGAGTTTTGCTGTGAAACGGTTGTTTACTTTTGTATTATTGAGACTTGCGAGAAAATTACAAACGGTCTTATTACAAAAGGAGGTTTTTCTTCTGTCATGGTTTAAAGTAAACCATCAAGCCAGTTTTTGTAATAAGAATCTAGCTGTGATAGAAATACAGTTCTGTATACAAAACTGACAACTTAGTCCGGTACTAAGTTGTCAGTTTTGTGTTTTGAATGAATTAATGAATGAAATGCACCAATCCCAGCGTGGTTTAACCAGACTCGATTTCTCGAATGAACCCAAAGATTCACACTAGCCCCTGTTGCCTCATGTTACATGGTGCAACAGAGACCATTGTATATCAAGGAGTAGACCGGGGGGCGCGGTAATGGTAGGGAAGACATGACATTAGGATATGGATAAGGATTATACAGCCTATCCAGTATGCACCGTAAAATAAGCAATGGAATAGTGGAGAGACGTAAGATAATTATGGATGGGCTTTTTTTTTAAGACGACGCCGCCATGATGCTTCAAGTTCAGCTTCCCCGGTGAATCTTGTAACTTAATAAAAAAGGTTCATGGTTTAAACCTGGGTTTGAAGATGAACTTTATTTTGTAATAAGACGGTATGAGTTTATGTTTATAAAACTGCATGTAAATGATAGAAAACATCAATTTAACATTATATACAACGTGTAACGTTAAATGCGCAAAACCTCTTAAGGGGTCATTGTACTCATCATTATGAACAACTTTTACTATGGGACCAAAGCTGAAATCGCGAAAAAAAAATCAGCTGTTCAGTACATTTTGACGAATTATGCGAACATAAATGTATTGAACAGCTGATTTTTTTTTCGCGATTTCAGGTTTGGTCCCATAGTAAAAGTTGTTCATAATGATGAGTACAATGACCCCTTAAGAGGTTTTGCGCATTTAGCGTTACACGTTGTATAACAACTATGTTCCTTGATTGAAACAACCCTAGCAATGGCAGCCATTATAAGAGACATTATGAATTAGTTGTACGGTGTAGGTATGCACCTTTTCTTTGTAGGTGTTTCCAGTCCATACATATAAGTTCGAGGGGCGTCAAAATAGCCCTATTTAGGGCATTTTGTACGTCCTTCTACACAGGCAGTCTGTGGATGGATTACACGCAGAAACAGTACAGCGCTCTACGCGTCCAATACAATAACGCGTTCAGGGTACTCTTGGGGCTGCCTCGCTTCTGTAGCGCATCGGGGATGTTTGCCGAGGCGCGTGTGGATTGTTTCTACACAGTCATGCGCAAGCGGTGCACATCCCTGGTGCGCAGGGTGCGGGCTAGCCGCAACAGTATCCTGAAGGCTTTTGCTGAACGGTTCGACTGTCACTATGTGAACCACTGCTGCATGGTTCACGTACTGACTAATGTTAAGATATTGTTTTAATTGGGTTTTAATAATTTTAATTAGATTTTAATTGTAGTGCTGAATTTAATTTAATTGAATTGTATAGTAATTTTAAATTTAATTTGATTTGTGATTTTAATTTTAATTGTTTTTATTGTGTACCTAGTTGATTTTATATTATTTTTAATTCCGTTTTAATTGTACATATATATGATCCAAAGATGATTGAAATAAATAAATAAATAAATAATAATAATATATATATTCTAATGTCTTATTTGGAGTAAACAAACTGCAAGGGTGTCTTATCAGATGACCCAAATCGTTTATCCATTCGGCTTGGGGTGGTTGAAGCAAATAATTAACTACGTGCACAAGGTTCTAACTTTTTAACATTAAAATAACTTTCACACATGACCAGATAGAGGCCATGTACTAATTAAAATATTTGTAATTGCATTCAATTTGTGTTAAGTGTTACTTGACGAGGTTGAAGCATCAACAAATGTAATGTAAGTTCCGTTGGAGTTTGTGAGGCGTAAACTGTATGGTTTAAAAATATATTTACAAATTAACTTTAAGTACAACATTTGCCCTATTTTTTTTTATTGATAGTTCGGATTTAGTTTTGTGAGTATTTTCACTGGACTTGATCATTAAATTTTTGAGCCAGTCTTTATGAAAGCCTAATGAAGTAACGATTATATATTTTAAAATAATCACAAGGTAACTGTTTTTAGCAGATCATGACATTGTGAGTATCATTATGGATCTCTAGTTAAATTTTAATTTAAATTATTGTAAATATTTATCACATAGTCTCCTCGAAATGTGCTGCAAAAATTGACAAGCAAGATTTTTCAAACAATGTCTGTTCTACACTCTTTCGTTTTTACCCGACTGTGGCAAAGCCAAAGGAGGGTTATGATTTTAACTGACTATGAATACTAAACTACTCGTCGTATTTTGACAAAAGAGATATTTCAATACTCATTATTAAAACTGCTATCGATTCAGTTAATTACCAGAAATACACAAAACTATAATTAGAAAACTCCTAATTGATGACATAACGCCTTTAAAACGCAAACACTAAGAGCTTCCTCGTATATTTCACAATTATTATTGGCATTTCAATTTAATAAAGGTTGACATCATTGCTTAACCTCTGTGGTGATATCAACTAATAATATGTGTAAATTATGCACGTACTTAAATATTATCAACTGACAAGGGGGCTAAAACGCACTTTGGCAAAATCAGAATAGGATACTAGGTATTATTAATCATATTTGAAATCGTAAAACGGTCACAAACTGACAATTCATAATTTATCTGCGTACAATTCATAGCACGCAATTCATCTGTTTGACAGCTGTTTTGTATGGAGATTCGTAAAATGGTCCACAAATTATGAATTGCTTTATTGAAGTTTAATGTCAAATACGTCAAATAGCACAATCATCATAAATTGCTTGGAATTCAGGAAATGAATCGCTTTTAGAGGAATTGCTTAATGTGGTCGTTTTAGGCCCCCCCTGCTGTGCACTAGCAATATAGTGAAACATCAATTAACTCGGCCATCACAGTTCAGGGTTCAGAAATCAGACATTCTTATTTGTGCTACTGTCACGGGTACAATGGCTGGTCAAGTTTATAGTAAAAGTGCGCTATGATCAGCCAAAAAAATAATGCATCCACACCTTACACCCACACCTTATATTCCCCACATCTTATTATTGTCCTAATGGTGCTTCTAAACGAGCAATATTTTACAGCAATATGTGGCTGCGACCATATATAGCACACATGTGATCGCTTCACATTCGAAAATACTTACTGAAATATTGCTGGGTCAGTTACATTGTTGTTTCGTTTTCCGATAAAAGTGCATCCCTTTTTGACTCAAAGTGACAAGTCTGATATCGTCAGCCATTGTTGCCTGATTGTGTAGCCCATTTACGAGTGTGAAAATTATGGGTTATTAGTTGAAGATATATTGCAATACATGGCCCAGCCATAGATTGCTCAGCCATAAGCTGTAAAGAGAGAAAGCTCTTCTTCCTGAATTAATTCTCTAAATTATGGTGAAAACCGCAACAAAATTCATTGTGTAGTTTAGGTGGGCTGCGCCCGCCTACACGTACACATGAAAGCGACTTTGCTGTATATAGGTAGGTAAGTATTTATAGACAGGTAAAGATACTCTACAATAGTGAGAATGAAGGTTCTATTTTATTGAGATCAGTTTCCGCAACTTCAGTTGGACCATTGCATGTGGGCCATGGCCCCCATCGTTGGTCATTCCACCCAGCCTACCTCCCTCCAAAGGTCTCGTAATCTGTTCAAAACATCTGCAAAAGATCTTGGTAACCCGAAGGTTTCTGTTCTAATTAGCTTAACAACCATGTTACTTACTATAAATAGCCTGAAATCTAATAATAAATGAAGCATTCTAGTTTTATATAAAGCGAAAGGTCAAGCGGATGTCGGAAGTGGGGCAGATCAAGCTTCAAGGCCTGCTGGATTTAATTACTGACCGACGAAGGACTCGAGCTGAGCAATAGATGGCGATAATTAATTGGAAATTATCAGTGTTGTTTTTGTATTATGTAAAGAAAAGAGAGAAAGAAAAATATTTTATATGGGACACGCACTGGAAATACGAACAGTAAGAGGTAGGTAAGGTGGTGGTGGAGCAGTGGTGTGTTCATTTATGTGTACAAGTCGTGGTACAAGTACATAGTTGTAGGTAGGTAAGGTGGTGGTGGAGCAGTGGTGTGTTCATTTATGTGTACAAGTCGTGGTACAAGTACATAGTTTTAGGTAGGTAAGGTGGTGGTGGAGCAGTGGTGTGTTCATTTGTGTGTACAAGTCGTGGTACAAGTACATAGTTGTAGGTAGGTAAGGTGGTGGTGGAGCAGTGGTGTGTTCATTTATGTGTACAAGTCGTGGTACAAGTACATAGTTGTAGGTTGGTAAGGTAGTGGTGGAGCAGTGGTGTGTTCATTTGTGTGTACAAGTCGTGGTACAAGTACATAGTTGTAGGTAGGTAAGGTGGTGGTGGAGCAGTGGTGTGTTCATTTGTGTGTACAAGTCGTGGTACAAGTACATAGTTGTAGGTAGGTAAGGTGGTGGTGGAGCAGTGGTGTGTTCATTTGTGTGTACAAGTCGTGGTACAAGTACATAGTTGTAGGTAGGTAAGGTGGTGGTGGAGCAGTGGTGTGTTCATTTGTGTGTACATGTCGTGGTACAAGTACATAGTTGTAGGTAGTTGTTTAATTTAGTAGGTAGGTACCGTAGAGGCTTTGAACCTAAACCGTCTTATTACAAAACAAGGTTCATCTTCAAACCCAGGTTTAAACCATGGACCTTTTTTTGAATTTCGAACTTTATTCCGACACATTAAGATGTCAGTTTTACAAAACTGACAACTTAGTACCGGACTAAGTTGTCAGTTTTTTGTAAAGAACTGTATTTTTATCACAGCTAGGTTCTTACAAAAACTGGCTCGATGGTTTAAACCATGACAGAAGAAAAACCTCGTTTTGTAATAAGGCCGAAAAAGTTGTATCGGACTAAGTTGTCAGTTTTGTATAAAGAACTGTATTTCTATCACTGCTAGGTTCTTATTACAAAAACTGGCTCGATGGTTTAAACCATGACAGAAAAAAAACCTCGTTTTGTAATAAGGCCGAAAAGGTTGTACCGGACTAAGTTGTAAATTTTGTATAAAGAACTGTATTTCTATCACAGCTAGGTTCTTATTACAAAAACTGACTGACTGGCCGATGGCTTAAACCATGACAGAAGAAAAACCTCGTTTTGTAACAAACCCGTATGCGTTTAAGCATGCAACCTCCGTAGATGTTTAAATAGCCTAGGAGAAAAACTTAGAATTTCAATCCCCGAAGTTTTAAAGACCAGTACCTACCTACGTAGAAATAACATTTCCGAAGCTTCAGTATCAAACTAACATCACCCATAAAAATAATGTGTACTTTCAGATCAAATTTGGGCTATTAGATATAAATGTCACAAGAAAACTCCGGCAGAAAGTTGTTCGCTGCATTTTATAACATTTAAGTGTGATATACGTCTTCACATGTGGTGGCTATTATGGCTAACCGCCGGAGTTTAACGGTCGTAAATATACGGACTCGTGAGTTACGGATGTGTATGACCGACCTTATTTTGAAGAAAATAATAAACGAAACAAGGTAATTACGGTCAGCGGCAAAAGTCGAATGCAACACTTTTACAAAATGACACAAAATTATTAGATTTCAGCATTTCTTAAAATACCTAAGAGTTATTATTCTATTAATTTTACTTACTGCGTCGATGGTCTAGTGGTCTGAGCATGAGGTCTTGATTTCGATTCCCAGGTCAGCCAGTGTTATTGGGTTTTTCAAACTGGAATTTCTCAGTACCAACCCGGAGTCTGGATTAGTGCCCGGTTGATGGCAATATGCTCGCCCCCTATTACACGGGACTTAAACATAACTGCCGCAATGTGGGTGTACTATAGGTACACCTCTGCCTAACCCTTCGGGGATAACGGGCGTGATGTTGTGTTATGTTAATTTTACTACAGTTCCGATTTTAATTAAATTGAAGTGTCTATCGACTTTTTTCACCGACTGTACCTACATTCTTAGGTTAGGTTCAGGATTTGACACTATTGTAAGGAGTAATCTGGGTTTTTGGGAATAGAACTGCACTTAATGTGCACCTAAACAAGATAATATTACCTTATATACTTTTGGATACCTACTTGATTGGATTATGTTCTAAGAAATTTAGAAACATTCTGTAACTTTTGATTATGCTCAATATGTTCAAAAGAAGTCTTTTGGTGAAAACTTGATTTTTTTGGTGTGTTTGTCAGGACAAGGTTTGTATGATAGAAAATGTATGAAAAGTTGCCGGGAAAATTAGAAAATTCGGGCCAGCAATAAAAAGGACTACTTGTAATATAAGTTTACATTTAGATTCCAATTGTTTGGTCATCGTTTGCCAACCAGAACAACACAATGCTACTTAATCCTTTGTACAAAAGATATCTAACTCTCATACAAACCTATTGAGTTTTTAATAGCCTTTTTAGAGGACATGGCCGACAATGCATGTCCTTTAAAAAGGCCATAAAAAGGCCTCATAATAAAGTCGTTTATGATTAGGTAACAGTTTATCGTAACGCTCTGTTTAAAACGGATTCCTTTCGTAAAGGCTAACGTAATTTCGCAAAGGCATATTAGCTTGATCATATCTTTACTGTGGAATTGAAGATGGTACCATATGAAGAGGTTTTGGCTGCAGAGGAGTCGTATACGACTCCAAAAAAACAAAAAAAAAAACAAAATAGAAAGAGGTTAGCACATAGTCATTGGTCATCGAGATGTTCCTATGTGTAGGGTGCACACACCTTAAATTAATTGTAAAACGAACAAGCTTACTTGGAACAGCTTGGTATGCTATACATTGATGTTGACCATGACATTCATAACGCCCACTGTTCAACAAGACGTGAAGCTACAATGGACAAATAATTTTTCTAAATCGCCCAGCGTTGTATTGCATTTTTATTTTCATTGCTCATGTCATACAACTGCTTTAAGTCGAATGCAGATTGTTTTTGCAGATGTTGTTGACGCATGAAGTTTTGGAAGTTTTGGTAAATAACAGAAACTTGTTGTTATACCTATGATTCAGGATTTCCCAACACGTGTCGTAATTTTCCGGATAGTTCAAGCCGTGGTATTGTCAATTTTTATTGATTGGCGATAGATTTTGCAGCGATATCGCCAAGTCAGCGCAAGTGCCGTCAGCAACACAAAACAAGCCCTTAAGTCGACTATTCGACGCAAATTGTAAGTGAGTGCCAACGGGCTAGAATCAATCACTTTGTTATTCCGGATACTTACATAAATAGCAGCCCTCGTAATAATTAATTGCTCATTCAGAGGGTATACGTAACCGTAACAAACATTGAAGAGGTCGTCAGTATTTTTTATATTGAAAAGACAGGAAATCATGATAAAGTTGCACAAGTGGTATGCGAATGAAAACATCCCAAAATAACAATAAATAATGTGTATGTTCAACAGAATCATGGTCAAAGTCAATAGCGTTAAATCAGTCAGATATTAGCTAAACCAACCAATAAGACGAGAAGTTTAACCGTCCTGGCCGATGGAAGATCCTCTACCTCTATAAGCAAGAAATTTCCATATTTTGTAAAGAGACAAACAACGACTGGTAGAAATGAATTATTAAATCTATCCTTAGATTAGATCCTTAGATTACAAATTAAAGTCGCTTTTCGTGTCTATCTGTGTGACCTCATTGTTTTTCTAAACTACCTACACTACGGATTTTGATGCAGTTTTCACCATTATTTAGATAATTAATTCCGGAAATTTGATGTGTACCTATTACATTAATAATAATACAGAAATATCGATGTTTTCGTAAAAACGTGCGTATCAGGGGAAAGGATAAACCTTACGGAATATGTTCTCATTATACACATTTTACGAGTACTTAGGTTAATAAGTAGGTCAAAGAAGGTTAAAAAGATACCTCCCAGAACCTTGACCGACTACCTTATTGAATGTATCCGTCGCGGCGGCGTCTTCGCTTTAATAGCCTATTGGCTGTGTAAGAGCCGTAGTCGGGTTACTCACTTATACGACCCTTTCCTGCAGTAGAACACCTGGCCTTGACATTAGTTGTCGAAAGTTCAGTGGCTTAAGTTTTACAAATAACTTAGATAACATCATGTCTAGCGTAGGTTAGGTAACAGTAGTCGTTTTATACCACACTAATATTTTATAGGCGAAAAATTCGCGCTGAAACGCTGAAACGTCTAGACCGATTTGGATGAAATTTGGTCATGTAGATAGCTTATACCCTGGATTAACACATAGGCTACTTTTTATCCCGGTATAAGCGGGTGAAACCGCGGGGCGCAGCTAGTGCAAAATAAATGATCCAAATAACAGGGAATCCCAAATAGCAGGAAACGTCTACGTGGCAGGCGCAGAACTACTAACCTGAGAAAATAAAATTTAAAAACAATAATACTAATATACAACGCCAAAAGTAGACTAGACAGTTAGAAAAAGCTACGAGAGACGCTTTACTTTGTGTTAATAATTTCATCACCACTGCTCTCAATACGGTGAAGGAAAACATCGTGAGGAAACCTCCTAGAACCAAACATTCGAAGACATGTGACATCCATCAACCCGCACTGGGCACACGTAGTGGATTACGGCCCACTACCTCTTGCAGAGAGGAGTCTTGGGTCCCAGCAATGGTAACAATATAGGCAACACTTCGAAACATTACAACTCATTCTTTGATCTTTCATAATATTCAACTTTTGTTCAAGCACTTTGTGAACCCATTTTCTACATCATAAAAATTACAGTGGCACTAAGTCTACTGCTAAAATTCGCTAACTTATTTCCTGTAAAATGAAATCTCGTCTCCCAAATGAAACTCGCAAATGAAAGGATGTTCGTATTTTTCGAATCTCATTCCACGATCATGAAGGAAATTTGACCATATGCATAAACGAAGGCGAGGGAATGTGACGACATATGCAATATTTCCGGCGCGAAGGTCGGATGTGTAGTGAATGGACTAAGTACAAGATTGGAAAGGACGGCAAATGGGATTGCCAGCCGGGAATATAGAATATGTCCTTTACCCAACTGCAGGAGGGAAAGGTAGTGTTGTGAAGTTGTTGAGTAAACATGGCATAGCACATTATGAAAATATCTAAAAGTTCTTTAGCAATTTACGCAAATGTTTCTTGAAGAACAGTACCCATACACTTGACAAACTATACCTAATAGGATTTTTCAACAGTCAGGGTTGGTATCAGAATGACTGGATCGCAAATTGACCACGTCGCTCTTAGTCCAAATCTCAAAATGTCTAAATCTCAAAATACCTAAGTCGCAAAATGACTACATCGCTTTTAGTCCACATCTCATAATGTCTAAATCTCAAAATACCTAACTCGCAAAATGACTACATCGCAAAAAGTCCGAACAGTTGTGTAGGCACCTGTACAGGGTTGATATCAGAATGACTGGATACATCATCATTCATCATCATCATCTGCCTAGCCTTTTCCCAGCTATGTTGGGGTCGGATGCAGCTGAATACCAGTATTCTACATGGAGCGACTGCCTATCTAACCTCTAACCTCCCGAACCCAGTTACTGGGTAACACGATACCCCTTGGTAAGACTGGTTGTCAGAGTTACGGGCTTCTGACGACCCGTAACGACTGTCAAAGATCCACGAATGACAGCCGGGACCAACGGCTTAATATGCTTTCCGAGGCACGGAGGGGTGTTGTGTATGTAAAGATGGTCACCCATCCACGGACCAACCGCGGCAAGCGTAGATTAACCTGATCAATTGACCCGTGCGGCTGTTACTTAGCTACAAGCCCTTTAATGTTTTTTAAAAGTAAGTATAATACAAATTTAGGTATATTACCTACCCAAAATAGGTGATTTTAAAATGTTTGTCTGTTTGTAGGTTTGTCTGTTCAAGCATCAAAATGGACCGGTTTTGGCACATAATCACAAGCACAAGCACAAACTACGACTACGACTATGTGCTTCGGCTATGTGCCGAAGCACATAGTCTAGGGAAAGTTAGAAAAAAAGTCACATTAAGAACCAAAGACATAAATTAAGTAGGTATAGGTGCCTACACAACTGTTCGGACTTTTTGCGATGTAATCATTTTGCGAGTTAGGTATTTTGAGATTTAGACATTATAAGATGTGGACTAAAAGCGATGTAGTCATTTTGCGACTTAGGTATTCTGAGATTTAGACATTTTGAGATTTGGACTAAGAGCGACGTGGTTAATTTGCGATACAGTCATTCTGATACCAAATAACGCTACTACGTGGTATTTTTTTATATTAAAGATATTTATTAGAATACGAATTTCTTATCTGGGAAATCTATTTTATTTAGGTACTTACAAGTATTACTTCATTTACACATACAACCATATCGCACGAAGGACATTTCTGAGATGACTCAATGTTTGACATAAAAAAAAAATATTGAATGGATCTACATAACTCTAAATAGGCTCGTTGAGCATCTGATTAAATAACTGAAGTAACAATGATGTGTTGGCGTATGTAAACATACTTAATACATGTAGGCGATGACTTCATGCTCTCGAATCACATAATTATACATTATAAACTACGTTTATGAAGGCCAATGACGTGCAAATATTTGTTCTTGAAACCTCATTTTCATATTTCATCTGAATTGTATGTTCTGGAGGAATAAGGTCGTATGTGTGTTTCGAACGCGTAACTGTGTAATTACGACTTTCTTGCTTCAAGGTGGTAATTATTCGTTTGTAAAAGCTAATTTTAATGTTTCAACTGTGTTATTATCTGGGTAGAATAAGATCGTATGTATCATATTCTAGTAAATATATGTTCTGTTTTTTTTTAATTAGTCCAATTTAATCTGGCTTTTAATTTAATTACTTAGTGAAATATGTATTATGGACTATGCTATGTCTGACGTAGTGAAAACGTGAACATATAGTTAATGCATTCTTGGTTTATTTTGTTTTGTTGGTTTGGGTTACTTCGTTCGCGTGGACGTCGATAAAATACAGCCCACGTTACTTGTTGATAATGTAGCTTTCTACAGGTGAAAGAATTTTTAAAATCGTTTAAGTAGTTTTTGAGTTTATCCATTACAAACAAACTTACAACAAAATAATTTCTCTTTACAATATTAGTTTAGATTGAAATTGATTTCCTATCAAATCGGCATTGCCATAATGTAGAAGCAAGCTTATCGATGTTGGATTTAGGATTGAGTTAGGTAGTTATTTATTTATAGGCATGAGCACAATGCCAAATCTCGACAGCAGAGTTTGAACAATTAATGAAATCGTCAGGCTCCTTCATCTCGTTAAAAATACAAGCTTGCATAGTAGGTACTTCTGAACTATAGGAGCTCAAACCAACGGTACAAAATTTTTCAGTTATCTATCGTAGATATGCAGCGTGAATAGACCTTTGAGTTTCTATTCACGCTGCACAAGAATTAAAAAAAAAACCGGTCAAGAGCGAGTCGGACTCGCGCACCGAGGGTTCCGTTCCGATTTCTGAAAAATGTGTGCTATTTATAGACATAGTTTTATTTTTCCTGTAATCTTTACATACACTTCTATCACATAGAATAATTTCAGATTTTTATCTTTGCAAACTTCGGAGATAAGGGTGGGGACGGTATTTTTTTTTACATTTTTCATCAAAAGTCGAAAACTATGCGGCCTAAAAAATATTAAAATTCTTTTTGAGAATGTGCAAACAGCGTTCTTTCATATGATACCCCACATGCCCTAGTAGCCCCACTTTCAATTTTTAAGACCCCCTTTCAGTCCCTGTTACAAAAACAATATAAATATTTTTACTTCTTTCTTATTTGCAAAATCGTTGGTTAAATGTCATCTAAAATTGTTTCAAATTTCAAGTTGATAGCATTAGTAGTTCTTGAGATATCCAGCTGTGACAGACAGACAGACTGAGTCACACCATAAGAGTTCCTTTTTTACCATTTTGGTACGGAACCCTAAAAAGGCAATGCAATCGTGCCCAGTGTGTAGACTTTCTTAAGGTACACACACACATTACACCCAATTTACAGTGTGGTGCAAAAATATAGGTACAACGCAGCGACCAAAGTTTGCTTGTAATGCACGATACTTAGACCTGGGGGCTTATTATGAGCTAAAGAGACGGAGCTATATACGACCTATAGCACCGTCACTCTCTCTCACTGGAAACGTTCAACTTCTGCCCTGCTATAAGAGCTCATAGTAAGCCCCCAGTACAGTGTTTTATTTCCCATAGAGCCCATAGAGCCATAGAGCTGGCTCCATTGGGTGGGTTACAAAATGAGACTATACCGACATCTTCAAGACTCTTTTAGTGAAATTGTAACAATTTAGAGGCATGAGGAACAGGGTGTAAAGTTCACTCATCCTCCGTTGAAAAGGGAGGATCCTCTGACCAGACGGTTGTCGTATCTGGTGGGCAACTGCCCGACGGTTGATGTCGGGACGTTTTATATATGCTAGTCGCGTGGTAAACTCTAATTGCGCGATGCAGGATTGCGTGACGTCATGTCATTGTGATGCGCAGTTCATATGTGGCGATGTAGATGCCGCCACAACAAAAATTTCTTGACAAAATATCTTTAAAGTATCTTCTTCACCTTCTTTTAATATGTTTTTGAAGTTTCTTCTTTACTTACATAAAATCAGCATTTCTGTTAGAATTTCTTGTGTAATTTTCCTTTAAATGTCTTGATGGACCTCAAACCGTATAATTATGTATTATACATACAGGTGAGAGAAATATACCACCGGTAAGATCTCAACTCGAAGCATTTCATTCAAATAAACCAATTACAGGCACTTTCAATTGTCAAGGAGTCGGTCAGTCAAAAGATGAAATTAATCGCCCATTCCAAAGCGTAGTAGGCCTATGGAGAAGAATGGGCAAGAAAGTCCATGGACACTCATTTCAATCAAAATATGGTTACAAAATATTGGTTACATCATTCATGTTGAAATTGAGGTGAGAACGATGCAGAACGTTAAAAGCGTCCGTAATAAAAATATATTTAAAAAAACAACAAAAAGCCGTGGCAGCTTAGATATTATGTCCAGCCTCCACTGACCGGCGGGAATCACGGGGCGATTTGCGGCCACCGTAGGCGCGGGCCTGCGGACGGTGAGTAGCGGGTAACTCACCGTCCGGTAAGGACCAGCCGGTCGATTCTGTAAAAATCTCACCGTGAAAACTTAGGTGAAGTGAGTTTGTTTTTGCTAGGAATTGACACTATTGACAGCTCACTCCACGCTCACTTCACCTAAGTTTTCACGGTGAGATGGTTACCGAATCGCACTGCAGGCCCGAGTCGACGCGTCGGCGCGTTGTGTTCCACGCGCGCCTCAAAGAGATGTCAGCAAATGATGCGGTCCAATAGGGCCGACGCCGCTGGTGTCGCGGGTAGTTTGAAGAAGATACCGCGGCCCTGGCATAGGCAACTGAAGGAACACGGGTGGGTTTTAGTCAGTAAAAGTCTGACACGCCCTTCCGCTCCACCCAGAGCGGGAGAAGTTATTTGATGATTTCCACCCTCAAAAAAAAAAAAAAAAAGCCTCCACTGAAAGCGCCCGTTCACGAAGCTGACGCATGGAGTAGTAGGTACCAATCAGCTCAAACATTTTGAATGGAGCTAAAAATCCAACACACGCGATATGAAGTATATAGAAATAATATGAAGTAGGTAAGCTACTTCATATTTTTTCCTCTCCAAAGTGCATATGACATCAGTAAGTTGCAAATAGAGCTTACCAGCATCAAAGTGAAACGGACTAAAATATCGTGGATTACGCTTTGATAGAGAGGATTTTATTAAAGGTCTGGCTTTGAGAGAAAATATGGAATTTTTGAGTTGGATGGGTTTATAGATTCGTCATTAGCATTCAACGGACATTCTGAGGCAATTTGGGCCCAATTAAAAGCTCTAAGAAAATTTGTTCTACGGATATAATATCGCAATGTCGAGTCGCGGCGCGATATCGCCTCCGTCTGCCTTTAACACGTATATAACTGACAATGCGACATATTTTTGGTAAAAAATATTTAAAAAAAAAACACTTTCTCGCCAGGTCAATCAATCTGCCTAGCCTTTTCCCAACTATGTTGGGGTCGGCTTCCAGTCTAACCGGATGCAGCTGAATACCAGTATTTTACATGGAGCGACTGCCTGTCTGACCTCCACAACCCAGTAACTGGGTAATACGATACCCCTTGGTAAGACTGGTTGTCAGACTTTCGGGCTTCTGACGACCCGTAACGACTGTCAAAGTTCCACGAATGACAGCCGGGACCAACGGCTTAACGTGCTTTCCGAGGCACGGAGGAGTCTCGGTATGTAAAGATGGTCACCCATCCACTGACCAACCCCGGCAAGCGTAGCTTAACCCGATGGATCGACCCGTGCGGCTGTAATTACTTAGCCACGAGCTCCTCTTTTCTCACTTTCTCGCCAGGTGCTGTATAATAATTTAATAAACCAGAAAACGTATGAAAGAAACTTGTAAAATAATTATCGCCTGCCGGTTTTATTAAATAGGCTCCTGGTAAGTAGGTAATAAAATGTATCGATAAGCTGAAGTTTTTATTGGTAAAGGCGAAGCACTGGAAGAATTAAACTTATTTTTATGTTAACTGACCAGTCTGCATGCATCGTTTGGACTTTGAACTTACCTAGATAATAAAAATTATACAAATATAATTATAAAATTCACAACCCGGTAGGTAGATTTCCAATTAGGCGCTGAAGGGAGAAAATATACTGCAAGCAATTTAATATGGCTTGGGTTTAATACTGCTTCCTTTTTCAATCAGTGATGACTAAATTTTTTTATACCATTCCCCCTCTAAAAAGCTTATTTTATTCACTGAAAACAGTGAATAAAAAGCACTTTTACTCACTGTTTTGATGTTTGAAAATGGAACACACCAATGTATTCGACCACAGATTTAGAGTACCTAGGCTAGATACGGCATGTTATTAGATAGTATGAAAACCGAACGTGTCATTTTTTTATACCTACGATAACTTCACCCCAGCCATTTAGTGATGTGCTCAAAGTAAACAGAATTGTTTCAATCGCTAAGCGTCACTGAGCTAACAGACTTTTTTTTAGTACGAACAGTCGAACATGCAGGGCACGCTTGGTCGTGGCTTGCCATATCTAGTGTAAGTGTAATCTTTGTATTCGACCTATGTGTGTTCTAAATTCAATTTGATTGGTCGACATTTTCGACAAGGAGTTTAGCATTAGAATAAAAACTGTTTTGTGTTCCTTGCTGTCCCTAGTAAATTGGCGCTATTTTGAATACTGTAAGTTGTACGAACACAAAGTTTAGTGTTACTTTAATCTTTAATTTTGTGTTTGTTTAGTGTTGTTCTAATCGATTAAAAATGCATTCTAGTGATGAAGATGTGTTAACAATTGAGTTTATGAAAGAGAGGGCGGCCGATATAGTGGAAAACTTGCTACCCAAAAAATCACGGCTGGTTTACATCAAAGCCAATTTAACTTTCCTTTTTCTTCATTATATGTCTATTTTCACTTAAATCTTGCTTTTTCTCGTAGTCATGGTATAAAGTATAGTATGCAACTCTTGAATAAAACGGATTTATATCGAGGGCCATGAATCACTCGCGTCGCTCAGGATTCTAACACTTGAATCACTCGCTACGCTCGTGATTCAATCATCATGAATCACTCCCTACGGTCGTGATTCAATCGTTAGAATCCTTCACTAGCTCGTGACTCATTTATGGCCCTCGCTCTAAATCCGTCCTTTATTCACTAATTGCATAATATACTATTATACCATTCCCCCTCTAAAAAGCTTATTTTATTCACTGAAAACAGTGGATAAAAAGCACTTTTACTCACTGTTTTGATGTTTGAAAATGGAACACACCAATGTATTCGACCACAGATTTAGAGTACCTAGGCTAGATACGGCATGTTATTAGATAGTATGAAAACCGAACGTGTCATCTTGTTTATAACTTCACCCCAGCCATTTAGTGATGTGCTCAAAGTAAACAGAATTGTTTCAATTACTAAGCGTCACTGAGCTAACAGACTTTTTTTTAGTACGAACAGTCGAACATGCAGGGCACGCTTGGTCGTGGCTTGCCGTATCTAGTGTAAGTGTAATCTGTGTATTCGTTCGACCTATATTGATGTGTTCTAAATTCAATTTGATTGGTCGACATTTTCGACAAGGAGTTTAGCATTAGAATACAAACTGTTTTGTGTTCTTTGCTGTCCTTAGTAAATTAGCGCTATTTTGAATACTGTAAGTTGTACGAACACAAAGTTTAGTGTTACTTTAATCTTTAATTTTGTGTTTGTTTAGTGTTGTTCTAATCGATTAAAAATGGATTCTAGTGACGAAGATGTGTTAACACCTGAGTTTATGAAAGAGAGGGCGGCCGATACAGTGGAAAACTTGCTACCCAAAACATTACGGCTGGTTTACATCAAACCCAATTTAACTTTCCTTTTTCCTCATTATATGTCTATTTTCACTTAAATCTTTCTTTTTCTCGTAGTCATGGTATAAAGTATAGTATGCAACTCTTGAATAAAACGAATTTATATCGAGGGCCATGAATCACTCGCATCGCTCAGGATTCTAACACTTGAATCACTCGCTACGCTCGTGATTCAATCATCATGAATCACTCCCTGCGGTCGTGATTCAGTCGTTTGAATCCTTCACTAGCTCGTGATCCACCTATGGCCCTCGCTTTAAATCCGTCCTTTATTCACTAATTGCATAATATACTATTTCGTCCGTCATAAATGTTATTATTTTTTGTTTTTTTCTACGTAGGTACTTAATCAAAAGTCTACGGCGATACATTGAGTTAAAATATGGCATGACGTCACGTCTAGCTAGATTTTATACGTAGCGCGCTCCCCACCCCCAAACTTTAAGAGCCTATACAACCTCAGCTCAAATTCAAATTTCGCCCCCACTTCCCCGCGCCACCTCACTCTTTATTTCGCTCGCACACTACTACTCGCGGTGACGCGGACACACAAGGTCAAAGCGATTTTGTTAGAGTAAACTACACTAATATCGGACGAGTACTAAGTAATAAAATTATCAATAATAATTTAATATTAACTTGTCATTATAGGTACGAACATGAAATTACATATCGCAAAATTAATTTCAATGTACTAAGTACCTACTAACTTCTCATCAAGCTATATTTTCCAGTATAAGCTGACCTCTCATGGTACGGAAAGCCTATACAATGTGAGATCAGCTTATACTGGAAAGTTATAGCTTGATGTGTAGCCGTGTGCAGTATTTTACCTACTGCTACAAAATACTAGTCAAGAGCGAGCTAGCTTAGCGCTGAAGGTTCCGCCCATTGGTTTAGTAGTAAGTTTACGTTTTATAGTTTGCGCCGTGTATTTATGTAGGTACATACATACCTACGTATATGTTACATATTTTGCAAATCGATTCATAAATTCCAGTGTGCGTCTATCTGACAGGCCCCAACGAGATTCATCAACAGGTGATAGCTTGTCATAAAGACATTATTTTGTACCTAAAGAAAATAAATAAGATATATTTTGTACCTCGACAGTTTTTGATTAAATGACGTTTTTATGAAGTGTCTTGCTAGCGGGCCCTTTATGGTTATTTTTATTGTTATTATACTTTCAGATCGCACAATAGTGTTAGGAGCTTGAGCGGAGCACAATAATGTATACGTTTTTATAATAAACTACCTAGCCACATTCAAGAACTAAGCCTTAATAAATTCAAAAATTGTATAAAGCGGAAACTTTGTCAGAAAGCCTTTTATACTGTCAAAGACTATATTGAGGACAAAAAGACTTGGGATTGAGCTGCTCCAATAAATTTACACTATTAATGTTGATTTAAATAGCTTTTTACATATTCTATACAATGACATGAATATTTACTTTGTAAAGTATTACTTATACTATTTTTAATTATTGTGAATGTGAAGACTACGTGGATCATTGTTTTTTATTTATTTTATCCTTTTCTCAGTTTTAGTTATAGTCTGACAGTTTGAGTAATTTATGCGGCCTACCCAAATGTCTTTTCTTTGGTATTGTTCGTCGAATCGTTAAGCTCCTTAAGTTTTGAGTTGAGCTGCACGATTACTGACAAATGCGTGCACTGACTGGACAGGTCCACTCAATCTGTGTGGTTCTTTCATCAAAAGACCATTTCAGACTGCAATCTACATGGTCTTCACATGATCTGACCAAGATTATGTCTGGACTTTAAAAGAGACTGTGACCTCTGAGTTTGTTTCGGCGTTTCTTCTCAGAGTAGTCAGATAGGAAACGTCGAACTCATCTAGTTTAAAAAAAATATGTTTGACGTGTAAAAGTGTTTGTACAAACCTACTTACAGAAAATAAATCATTTATCATTTATCATTTGATACTATTATGTACCTTACAAATCCAAAATCTCGACTTTCTGTGAGCTACACTTCAGAAGATATTCGTTATTTAAACAAGCGTCCAGCCAGCGGGCCCCTTTTTTAAATACTACTATTTTATATCATACAATAGTGTTAGGAGCTTGATACTATTATGTACCTTACAAATCCAAAATTTCGACTTTCTGTTTCTGAAGTATACTTCAGAAGATATTCGTTATTTAAACAAGCGTCCAGCCAGCGGGCCCCTTTTTAAATACAACTATTTTTCATCATACAATAGTAATAGGAGCTTGATACTATTATGTACCTTACAAATCCAAAATTTCGACTTTCTGCGAGCTATACTTTAGAAGATATTCGTTAATTAATTGTGATTTTTTATTTGCTTTAGCTCGTCAGTCATTATTATGTTACAGAAAACGAATTTTTATTTTTATTTTTTTTTATTTTGCCAAGTATGAGACCTAGCTAGATCAATTTTTTGCACCCGTAAACCCCTATATTGCAAGTTTCATCGAAATAGTTAGAGCCGTTTTCGTGAACGTGAGTACAAATATTACTCGTTTAATAGTATAGGGATGTTGTATAAGGTTTTTGATGTTGTTTAAATTTCTAAGTTCTAAATTGACATTTGTTACGCGTTGTCTGAAATTTTAAAATTATTTAAAATTACTGTCGACATGTTTAGACATCTTTTGTTCCGAACAATTTAAACAGATTAAATATTATAATTACTATTACATTTTCTCTTTTAATTTACATCGTCATCATTAGCGTCGTACTTAACTCTCTTACTCTTTTTCTTAATCCCAGTTTTGGTGTTATAGCCCTATTGGATTATGAACGTAGGTATAATGTTTGAAAAGGGGTTTGCTAGCTAGACGATCGTTTAATTAACGAATATCTTCTGAAGTATAGCTCGAGAAAGTTGAAATTTTGGATTTGTAAGGTACATAATAGTATCAAGCTCCTAACACTATTGTATGATATAAAATAGTTGTATTTAAAAAAGGGGCCCGCTGGCTGGACGCTTGTTTAAATATCGAATATCTTCTGAAGTATAGCTCACAGAAAGTCGAAATTTTGGATTTGTAAGGTACATAATAGTATCAAGCTTCTAACACTATTGTATGATATAAAATAGTAGTATTTAAAAAGGGGCCCGCTGGCTGGACGCTTGTTTAAATAACGAATATCTTCTGAAGTTATAGCTCACAGAAAGTCTAAATTTTGGATTTATAAGGTACATAATAGTATCAAGCTCCTAACACTATTGTATGATATAAAATAGTAGTATTTAAAAAAGGGGCCCGCTGGCTGGACGCTTGTTTAAATAACGAATATCTTCTGAAGTGTAGCTCACAGAAAGTCGAGATTTTGGATTTGTAAGGTACATAATAGTATCAAGCTCCTAACACTATTGTGCGATCTGTAAGTATAATAACAATAAAAATAACCATAAAGGGCCCGCTAGCAAGACACTTCATAAAAACGTCATTTAATCAAAAACTGTCGAGGTACAAAATATATCTTATTTATTTTCTTTAGGTACAAAATAATGTCTTTATGAAAAGCTATCACCCGTTGATGAATCTCGTTGGGGCCTGTCAGATAGACGCACACTAAATTCCACTGCTACAAAAAACTTGTCAAGTGCGAGTCACCATTGCGTTGAGGGTTCTGTAGGTACGCATAAGGTTTGTATAAATATAAGATGCATAGGTATAGGTAGGAATGGTAGGATAGGGATGTAGGTAAGTATGTAGGTAGGTAGGTAGGATAGGTAGGTAGGTAGGATAGGTAGGTAGGTAGGTAAGTATGTAGGTAGGTAGGTAGGTAGGATAGGTAGGTAGGTAGGTAGGTAGGATAGGAATGTAGGCAGGCAAGTAGGTAGGTAGGTAGGTAGGTGGGTAGGGTAGGTAGATAGGTATGGTAGGTATATACCATAAGTATTTTGAAAGTAATTAAAGATCGTCAAAATTATACAACAATTATTTTAATTCGCTTAAATCTCTAATTGGCATATTTCGAACATGTCTGGGATCGCATAGCTCAGGCAACATGCATGTAATGTAAAAATGTTCTAATTTTGGTTCCATTTCTTCCCAATATTGGTCATCTCTCTCTATAATTTCAACTTTGATGTCTTTGTCGCATCCAGACCATACTCCGAAAATACATTTTTGCCTACCGGTGACATGTAATTGTCCCTGCACTTGGATGTTGGCACCGTCTCCGATATTCAGGAGAAGTCCTGGAGTGAGGCAACATTATAAAAAAAAACAATTACCTACTACATAGATACCTACCTATTTCTTGTATATTGTGTCAAAACAAAAACAAACCTATTTAGGTAACTTATCCCCACCTGGATTTATCCTAAATCGTGGACAAACACAAATCTTCACATGCCAACTATTTTACGTGTAAATGGCGTATATTTTGATTTGTCTAAAGTTAGCAACTCAACTAAGTCGCCAACCGGCGCAACTACCCTACTTACTTCAGTACGTTTATCATATGTTTGCCTGTTTCTTTACGCCAACCCCGTCGCTTCTTATTTTTATTACGGTTATTTCCCATTGCGCCAACACTATAAACCTAAGTACTTCAATGTATTTTAATTTTACGTCGTCCTGTTGTGTAATTTGTGTTCTGAGCGCAAGCGACACAGCCCTCGCGTACGACAGCCGAAGCGAGACTGAACGGGGGTGTCGGGCGGAAGGGAATGAACGTCAAGACGCTGATAGTTTAGGTAATTTCTTTTTACAGTGAAAATAATGGTAATTTAAAAAAAGTATATAACATAAGACCTGCTTTATAGTTAGTTCAGTTAGTATGCAAAGTTTCATGATCCAATTTGACGTATTTTTTGAATAACAGCGGTTTTTGTTCGGTTTGGAGGTAACTTTGGGATTTTTTTGTATCGAGAAAATTTCAAGGAATCGTGTTTTCGTCTAACATAGTACCTAACATTAATCCTCAACTTTACCATATATTTAATTCAAAATTAAAGCTGCTGTATTTTCGACGTAACGGAGGATCATGCTAATCCATTTGAGGTAGTATAGGCTCTTAATGCGTGTTATCTAAGTATTTTTTTATTATTATTTTATTTTTTAAGTACATAATGCAAATAAATTAATTAATTACTATGATAAAGCAAAAAATACGTGTCTAATATTTTATCTGACTGACGGACTAAATAGAATTTCTTTTTTTTTACCCAGGCATCATCCATATATAAAAAACCGGCCAAGTGCGTGTCGGACCACGTACAATGAAGGGTTCCGTAGTTGAAAATAATTTATCCCAAGAACATAACTTTGGATATCAAAAAAAAAAAATGTACCTATGTCATAAAATTAAAAATTCACAATTTTCGGACTTTTTCCTTTACTTGTGCTGGGAGACCTCGCTTCTTGACAAATTTCATTATTGTAGGTCAACGGGAAGTACCCTATAGGTTTTAATTTACTTGCAACAGTTGCGAGTATCAAAATGTGTCGCAAAATGGTCGTACTTTTTTATTGCGTTGACTTAGAAGCTTCAGTTTTTTAGTACTTCAAGAGACTATAGACTAACGTATTTTATAATAATTTCAATTTGATACCTGTATGCGTTCCTCAGAAAAGGGTCTTGACATACTGACAACTTTCAAAATATTTTTTTATGTGATAGAATTACAAATTAACAATTTTCGGATTTTGTCCTATATTTGTGTTGTGAGACCTTGCTTTCTGCCAAATTTCATAATTCTAGGACGACGGGAAGTACCCTATAGATTTTGATTTACTTGCGAGTATCAAAAAATGTCGCATAAATGGCCGTATTTTTTTATTGCGTTTACTTAGAAGTTTGATCTTTTTAGAACAAGGGACCATAGACCTACGTATTTGATATTAATTTCAGCTGGATACCTTCACGCATTCCTAAGAAAAACGGTCTTGACAGACTGACAGACAGACAGACAGACAGACGGACAAACAAGTGATCCTATAAGGGTTCCGTTTTTTCCTGTTGAGGTACGGAACCCTAAAAATGAATCCCCATTTCCCTTGGTCATCGCATCACGTGTGAACGGATGGAACAATTTCCCTAATTCTTTTTTTGTTTTGTTTATTATTGTCAGGAGAAGGTAAAAAAAAAGAAAAAATTAAGAAAATTTCCCAGAAAATTGGAAAATTTCTGATAACTTAACGACTATTTTAACTTCACGCGTTTACATTAGAATATTCATAGCTAATACAGGACAACGTCTGTCGGGTCAGCTAGTCGTAAATAGTCATCACAATTTAAACTCCAACCTTAAAGAACCTACCTGTCTTCTATTTTGTCATGGCTGGGTTTACATAACGGGCAAAGTGTTCCAACTTGGTCGGCCATTGTTGAATTACTGAACAACTAGACTGCTTATGCTTGAATAGGTACTGCAGTGGGTGCCGAAAATGCTTCAAGAGCCACCATTTTGAATAGGTTTAATATTTATGTAATGGGGCTGGCGGGTATAATAGTTATTCAGAAGAACCGAAGTATTTTGGGATAAGTATACCGAATATTACTTGCTATTGATTGATTTATAAAGGTCTTTATTTACAGAAGGTAAACACAAGTTAACAAAAAGATCTTATTCTAAATGTAAACTAACAATCATAATCCGAGCGATGTTA
Source organism: Cosmia trapezina (assembly GCA_905163495.3). Lineage (NCBI taxonomy): Eukaryota > Metazoa > Arthropoda > Insecta > Lepidoptera > Noctuidae > Cosmia > Cosmia trapezina. The sequence goes on along the minus strand of LR991020.1, from coordinate 27,794,970 downwards.
AACAGGTTATAACACATCTTCTAGCTTAGTCAAAAATATAATATCTTAACCTAACTAAAACTATTAAAAAACTAAAGTATGGCGTCGAAAAATTAATTAATTATTAATTAATTAATTGATTCTTTTAACTTAGAACATATTGTAATTGTTAGTGTGACTATATTATAATAATATATGATATTATAAGACTGTACTGATATGTAGGGTTTGTAGACCCACATTTTTTAATTAAAGCTATCCAGGCCAGCCATTTTTTTATTATTAATATTTACTACTACTTTCTGCCCGCGGCTTCGCCCACGTGGATGTGGGAGAATATCCCACGGGAACGTACTACCGGGAATTCCTTCCTTATTCCTTGTCTACAATATAAAGGGAACCTCTGTGCAAAATTTCAGCTTTCTAGGTCCAAGGGTTTGGGCTGGGCATTGATGAGTCAGTCAATCAGTCAGTCAGTCAGGACTTCTCTTTTTATAAAGATTACTAAATCCTGAAAGCTTACAAATTATTAGTTTCAGCGGTACTTTACTATTGCAGCCCGTGCATCCGTGTAGTACATCTGTTTCCTCCCTCACATAGTTCATAAAACGTCGACGACGACGTTTTATGAACTTCTTTCAACTTTGCAAATCACAAAAACTTCAGAGTCTTCTCATATTTCAAAGCAGACTATCAGAAGGAAATACCCTGAGAGGTTTAGCACACCTCCGCGCTCCGCCGCAAACCCCTATCTATATATATAAAAGGCAAAAGTGATTGACTGATGTATCAACGCACAGGCCAAACCGCTGGGTCTAGAGATTCCAAATTTGTTACGTAGGTTCCTTATGAAGTCTTGGGGAGCACTAAGAAAGGATTTTTCAAAATTCACCCCCTAAAGGGGATAAACGGGGGTCCAAAGTTTGTATGAAAAATTTTATTCCTTGAGACTTCCACGCGAGCGAAGCCGCGGGAAAAAGCTAGTGTATGATAAAAAAAACGTGTCACTCGTGTACATGAGCACGAGTCTTAAACATTGCGGTCAGAAACTCAATTTTATTTTTTTTATTTTCTATCTAGACTGGTCCCTATACTAGTCTAGATGAAAAAAATGTAAATGTTTACTGGCCTATTCTAAAAACTTTCAGTGTGACTCCCGTAGCAGCGGTTTCGCGACGGAGGTGTGCTCAGGCCCTGAACAATAGAATGCATCACAAACAAATTGCCACAAACAATCTCAAATTAACTGTAGGTGTTTGAAATGAATTTGACATTCAAAGATAAGCATTAATGGACAACTTAGGTGCCCAGACGCATTCCAGACAATTTTCCAATAAGCAACCAATTGCTCGCAAAGGCTTGTTACCTCAACTATAGAAATAATGCTCGCTTTAAGAATGTTTGGCAATAAAAAGTGGACACGTGTGGGCCGTGCCTTACTTGGTGAACGGCACTTCCTTTTTTTAACCGATTCGGAGTAGTGTTTTTTGACGCCCGTGCGAACGTCGGCTTACTGCGCCTTGTAAAGCATCTATTAGTTTAAACGCTGAAATCATGGACTTATAAAAAAAGATGGACTCCGCGCCGCGCATATCGAAAGTGAAGCACCGTACCGATCTATGTGTGCATGATTTGAGTACCTACAAAGACGCCTTCGCTCGTGTCACGTAATGGCAGCCGGTCGGCATACTATGATGTAAATGTGTGCGCGAGGCGTGTTTGTACAAACGGTCCGGCATACTTACTGTGCTTCACTTTCGATATGCGTGGCGCGGAGTCTATCTTTTTTTATAAGTCTATGGCTGAAATAAATATAATTAGGCTGCAGCAATCATTTCCAATGGAAGAGAAGAAAAGGAGTATGTAAAGATCGTTCTGTAGTTTGTGCCTACCCCCATGGGAAGAAGGCGTGAGTTTATGTGTGTGTGTGTAGGGGAACATTTGTTACCATAATAACTACGATAGAGAATATTGACTTTATTAGTGGCATTTAAAACATCAACGCGAAGATGAAGTGTACCTACAGTACGACAACGTTCAAAAGTTCCATATCATATCTTCGAAAAAAAATGTGACTATCGACCAATAGAATTTGATTGAAACTCCCACCTAAATTATTATAGAGTGACGCACTATTTCCGTCACTTCCTTAAGCTGGGGCTACATTAGCGGACTATGGCGAATATTCGCGTTATCACGATAAGTGTGGCCGGATAGATCGTAGCAACGCGTAGTAAACCGGCGACGACGAATGCTTATCGGGCCACTGTCGGTAAACTGTCATCAAAGGGTTTTGACCCGACAATATTCGCTTGCGCTGCTACATCTGCGCTGCGTCACTTCAGTGCAGTCCAGACTTTGAAGCGTCGAGCACCACCCGCTTATACCCGTAAACGATGTTTTTAGCGCGCCAACGTGACACGAATCTTCGTCCGCTAATGTAGCCCGAGCATTATTAGGCCACTCACATTTAATTCGTCAAAGTTCGGTTTTTCCGGAAATAAACGATGCCGATGGAACCTGTGAACATTGTCGTACTGTACCTATTCTTTGTTACCTACCTACACTGCAGTCATGAATGTGTCACCAATTTATAGCTACACCAGTGTCATAAATTGGTGAATACTATTATAGTTATTTATGCAACTGACGTATAATAAGGTGTATTAAAACACGAACGTGGGTTTGTGTGATAATAGTATCACAAGAGTGTTTTAATACCTAATTATGTACAGTTGCATACAAGACTTTACCTACATCCATGTTATGAATCCTCTATAAAAGGTTCTGAAACAGTTTTTTGCAATACTAATACTTTATCGAACATGGCGGCCGGCGTCATAGTAGGTATAGGTACGACGTGAATTCGAATAAGTTCTTTTTTTGAAAACGAGTTGCATTATGAAATTCAGTACAACATTATAACACCCGTTTGGATGATATTATGGTTACTATGACACTGGCTGTTTTAATGTTGGCAATAAGCTAACTGTTTCAGAAACTTTTATAGAGGATTTATAGCATGGGTGTAGATAAACCAATTTATAACACGGGGTTTACAAAGAATTCAAGTATAATCCACTTGTCCTCCCACACATGTAAGTATACATAGTGTAAAAACCAACCAATGAATGATGTAACCTGCTGATGATTGTAGGATGAGTTGTCAGTTGACGATAAATAAGTTCCAAAGATATCATGATACATATGAACTCATGCATTAACTACGCCATAGGTATGGAGATGGTTAGATACCCGAGTATGTTGGGGTAAACTCGGCACTGGGATAAGACCATATGAATCAAGTTCTGCTCTAGCCAATAGTGTTCCCACTGCTGGGACACATGCCTCCTCACTGTGAAAGGGAGTGATGGGCTATAATCCACCACGCGGGCCCAGTGCGGGTTGGCGGATGTAACGTGCCTTTGAATTTTTGGCACTAGGACATGCCGGTTTCCTCACGATGTTTTTCTTCAACGTTTTGAGAGCATGGAGCAGTTGTGACGAAAATGATTTATACACAAAGTGCTTGGGATCGAACCCACGTCCTAGAACTCGTAAGTCGCGTCCTTTACCACTGGCCCACCACGTATCTAATATAATATAGCGCAGAACACAATTTGGTTAGCACTAAAAATATTGCCACAATAGCCGGGAATTTGATTCGTACGGCTTATCCCAGCGCCGAACTTACCCCAAGTCCCCAACGTACTACACATTATGTGCTAAGTATTTACATTAATCTATTAGATATTTTTCTAAACTATCAATATTTTTTCATCTACGTTCATGGTGAGATGGAGCTACGAGAAATTGGTGTTAAGTCCTTCAGCGTGTCCGGATTTTTTTTTCAAAGACGTTACGCATACTTGTATAGTTAAACTATTCCGCGAAGGCGTGTTAGTTATTGCAATTTAAACCTTATGTCTAACAACGTAAAGGCTTCAAGACACGACTTCGTGAAATAGGTTACTATATCGTGGACATGTACCCTATACACCTTCCTACACTAAGTACTTAAATTAAATAAAATTAAATGTTTATTTCAAAAACTTACACTACTACTTACTTACCTATTTACTTACCTACTTACCTATTCTATAAGGAATTTCCATTTAAGCAAAAACTTTGACTTGTGTTAGAAAAATTCCGCCCATCCATTACTTGCAGTGTAAGCTATATTAAGCTAAGTTATGGTTAAGTTTAGTAAACAGTTATACAAATCAAAAGTTTAGAGAAAAAGAAAAACAATGCAAAAAACCGTACTTACTTATTTGTTACTAGCTTTTACCCGCGGCTTCGCCCGCGTGGATGTCGGAAAATATCCCAAGGGAACCTACTACCGGGAATTCCTTCCTTATTCCTTGTCTACATTATAAAGGGAACCTCTGTACAAAATTTCAGCTTTCTAGATCTATGGGTTTGGGCTGGGCGTTGATGAGTCAGTCAGTCAGTCAGGACTTCTCGTTTTATTCATATAGATAAGGAAAAACTCTGTGTTTAGGTATGTGTAAGTAACTTGTATAAAAAGACTTAATTAACATCAGCTCCCAAAATCTTAAACACGATTTTCCTGGTAAAAGATGAGAGTCTTTCGAGCTGACTATGCTCATAATATACGGCTATTGTTTGTATTTTGTATGATCTTTTCGGCTTACAACTAAGTACTTACAAAAATGTTTCTCTAAGTTTCGACTTCATCGTGCGTTTAATTAAAACTAGAATATTTTTTTTGGCAGAAAAATAATCCAAGAAAACCTAAGAAACTATTTTGGCAGAAAAATAAACCAAAAAAACCTAAGAAACTATTTTATTCATCTATATATGTATAAAAAGCAAAAGTGATTGACTCATGCATTGAGTTTGGACTCATGTATCAACGCACAGCCCAAAACCGCTTGATCTAGAGATTCCAAATTTGGCACGTAGGTTCGTCTAGGGGTGTAAGAAAGGAGTTTTCAAAATTCACCGCCTACGGGTCGGAAACTGAAACGGGGGTGCAAAGTTTGTATGAAAAATCTTATTCCTAGAGTTAATACACTTGAAACTTCCACGTGGGCGAAGCCGAGGGAAAAGCTAGTAATACATAAATATTGTTTGTGAATGAAAGTAGCTTTTCGTGACCGCGTTGTTCTTCTAAAGTACGCAACGGACTTTGATAATATTTCCATTATCATTTAGAAAATTTAAGAGAATATAATTTTTTGAGAAGTTTATGTGTACAACACTATATTACTAACATATAATTTATAGGAATATTAAAAATCAATTGCCGAATGCATGTAAGCGCATCACTTCAGAACGGTTGCACCCATTTGACTAATTGTTTTTTGTTGTGTTTGTAATTTGCAGGACAAGGTTTGTATGACAGATTTTTTTGGAAAATTCACCGGAGAAGTCGGTTTGGATGGTATGTTTGTATGAAAACAGGCAACACACAGCTTAAACCGCTGGAGATAGAGACATGAAACTCACTCTACCAAGAACTAGCCTCTTTTTTGTCTCTAAAAACGACAAGCAACTTGGTACAGCCAATCACAAGGACGTAAACAAATAGCTTTCCGATTCCATTGAGGAACGCCAAACTGGCATGTGTCACGTCACTACTGGACATCGTACGTGCTCTGCATGGCAAGTCGCTACAGAAAATGAATAGTTAAATCACAACATAGGTACTTTATTTTATGCTCGATTTATTATTGGTCACATAATTCGATTCATGTAACCGGGCATTTAATTTTACGATGATTCCATTTTTAAATGGAATCATCGATGTGGAAAAAAAATTCTTGAAAATGGAACAATCTTTTCGTTCATGTCGTGATCAGGCTGTATTTCGTATTGCCTGTGCTTTTGATGACTCAAAAATTGTCTGTGCTTTTGTGGCAATAGCATGGAATTAGCATGTACCTACTAGATATATAGTATAACACACAGAACAGATAAAAGAGATTTTATCTGTTCTGTGGTATAACTTATAATTTATTAGTCGTGCTACGAAAGTAGGTAGCTAATTTTGAACGTACTGCAAGAGTTTTTTTTTAACAAAACCCAACGTATTCCAAATGTATTCAACATTATTCACATTGTATGCGGGATGAATACTGTAGTCACAAACATGGCTACCGAGGCAAAATGTAATTGAGTTTTACTCTTGGACAATTCTCAATTGCAGGCTGTTCATAGTTTGAAATCGGCACAGTATGCCAGTCATTTTGCGGCACATGTTCAGCTGTGGATGTTTACTGTTATACGCTGATGATCAATTAATCGTGTAGAGTCATAGTGCCAGTTAGAGGAAATACTTGCCCAGTACCTATAACATTATTCCTAACTTTATTATTATTAAAAAATATTATTATTATTTTAATTGTCTTTGACATATCTCGAGACCCTGGGGTCCCGGACCTTTGGAAGGCGTACGAGGGGCCGAAGCCAACTCGCAGAGGCCCCTTAGACAATTTTAAATGACGAGGACACACCAGCCGACAATTATCCCTGTATGCACTATGCAAGTGCAACCAAGGACAAGCCCCGGTTGGTGCAGGACTATTGCAGAACATGGAAACAAAACATATTGGGCTATGGGTTTGGTGGCTATAGTGGATTGGGTACTTTGAATGGGCCCCGGAAACGGTCGCTAGCCCATAGTGACGTAGCGACAAGGGGGTAACATGTCCTGAGGTGTTCGAGGAGTAAAGAGGCATTCCACGGCTATCAGGACAATCCCGGAGGTACGGTCAAGATCCCTACCAACATCTTACTGGAATACTTCCTTTTTCCGAGCACTTTTGCTCTTGCGAATCTCCACTCAAGCCAGCCAATAAAGCGAAGAATGAGGTGGGAGTACTGTTCCTCGTCATTGCTCACTCCAGCCGGCCAATAAAGGCAAGCCAGAGGTGAAGAACAAGACTTCTCCCGGAAGATAGGGTCCGTGGGGTCGCTACTGCCCAACAGCTCGCCACATGCTGCACTGCGGCTTCATGTATCTCTCTAGGTCTGGCTCCTCATCCTAGACCTGTTCCGGCAATGTAAACTCTACCGGCACAGACCTACAGTTTGAAGCGCACAAGCCCCACCACGACGTCAACGTAGGCATACGGCGGTGGGGATATTATTATTATTATTATAACTAAAACATTTTTACACGCCAAAGACTGACACTGACCATTGACTTCACTGATGCAAAACACTTTATCCTAACAAATGAGGTTGCATCCCACTACGGTGTTGCAAAAAAGCCTCTTATGCACATGAGACCACATACTCCGTGTAACAAAATTCCTTTATCAAAGCAAAGATATCTTAAACCCCTGCTTACCTTAAACAAGGAAACAACAGAAAAAAGAACCTAACCTCCCCAGTCCCCACAGACTTGAGTACCAAACAAACACACTAGAAACAAAACATTATAATTAAGACTGATTCACACAATCGAAAATAATGATGATGAGTCCAAACACGGCTGATGAAGTGGGTGCGCAAATTAACGCTAATTGACTCATGTCTGATGTTGCCTGGTTACTGGACGCCATTTTAAGATGCGTGTTAGACTGTGAGGCGGTTGTAAATAATGGTAGCTTTTGTTATGGATTGTTGGCAAGGATGTACATAAGACCTTGGATTGTAGTATATTTTCTTAAAATGAAGAGTAAGTAAAATCTCGTGGCTAAATGATTATAACCGCACGGGTCTATCGCAGGTTAAACTACGTTTGCCGCGGTCGGTTCGTGGATGGGTGACCATCCATTACGTATCAAGACCCCTCCATGCCTCGGAAAGCACCTTAAGCCGTTGGTCACGGCTACAGCTGTCAGTCGTAGATCTTTGACAGTCGTTACGGGTCGTCAGAAGTCTAAAAGTCTAACCAAGGGGTATCATGTTACCCAGTAACTTGGTTGTGGAGGTCAGATAGGCAATCGCTCCATGTAAAATAGTGGTATTCAGTTACATCCAGTTAGACTGGAAGCCGACCCCAACATACATAGTTGGGAAAAGGCTAGGCAGATTGATTTAAGAATAAGAAAAATAACTATCAATGCAAGTAATTTAGGCGATAAAAATCCGTGTAACTTAAAAATATTAGAGAAAATCAGGATGTTAGTATAGTATAGTAGTGCAACGGGATTTAATCCCAGTTTGACGATATTCTAACACAAACTGACGTCATTCAGCAAAATCTTAATTCCCCGAGAGAAAAGGTCAGTAAGCAGTCGTTAACATCAGAAAGAATAATAAAGAATAACGTGCACTTAGATGCTTACGAAAACTGGCTGGAAGCCAAGAAACCTCTGAAAGAAATAGAAGAAAAATTAGTGAAGCATTTATTTATTGCACATAGCCAGTGGGTCTATGCTGCTGCACTTAGATAATATATTTACATCTAGATCGAGCCACCGCGTGGCCGGTCATGAGACAGCAATATAATACTTTTTCTAGGTTATGTGGTATTAGAAATGAGGTTTAACGTAAGAAATCTTCTATATTTTAGACTGAAACCCATGTGACATTCGCACAATGCAAAATCTGTCCAAAAAAGTTAAATTAATCGATGCAAGATAAATTTTGTAACAGTGAAAGCACTTTGTTTGGCTAACATTTGAAAGTTCGCAAAGCAAAAATACGGCACGTCTTAAGAAGAGAAGATACGATGCTTTGTCTCAATTTTCCTACGAATTTCTTATATAGGTATGTGTCTCATTTCCATACTTCACACTGTAATCATGGCAACGTCTAGATGTTTAATATCATTGCTGCTGCACTACGAATGTGCTTTAAAAAGTTTTTTTGTAGCCGTCACATGAATACCAATGATAGTTGTCACGGGCAGTATTTTAAAACCTAAAGGTGAGCGTCCACTGGTCCACCCGGCCGCAATGCACGCACGGCATGCAATGGATTTTGGTTTGTTTGTATGAAGAAATGAAAATGCGAGGAGCGGTACCGGTAGTAGACGCAGTGCTATACGAATTCATACAAAGCAAACCGAAATCCATTGTGTACCCTGCGTGCGGTGCGGCCGGGGCGGCGCGGACCAGTGGACGCTCACCTAAGGCCGCGTCTTATATAAAAGCGATTACGCGATCGGAGCGGGCATCCCCGCCCGATGATCACCATGTTTGGCAAGCAGATCCCGTGGGCGAAGAGATCCAATCTAGGTGTGACGCTCGATGAGCACCTTATGTTTTCAGAGCATATAAAGCAGGTTCGTTCGTGGACCTACTTTGCTCTCGGCAGACTCCATTATGTTATGAATGCACGCAGCAAATTGTCTCTTAAGTGCAAGTTGCGTCTTTAGCGTGTATTCGCCCTATCATGACCTATGCGGACCCAGTCTGTGCACACGCAAAGCCCCATCGCATCTATAGGATGCAGACCCTTCAAAACCGTTGCCTCCGAAAGGGAGCGGGAGCCCCTTAGTTCGTTCCGAACGAAAACCTCCATTTAGACCTTAGAATCCCAACCATCCGTCAGTTCTTGAAATGCCTTTCCAAGCGTTTATTTATTTATTTATTTAACACTTCAAGCACAAATGTACAGAGGCGGACTTAATGCCATAGGCATTTTCTACCAGTCAACCTTTGGGTGATGCAGAGACAAACAGTGGCAGGTGCAATTTCGAAAAATTAAAGGAATAAATATTTATTTAAATATAAAGATACACATAATACCTATTACAAACTATAAATATAATAATATATACCTAACTATATATAAATATAAGCACAAATAAATATACATAAATATACTAATACAAATAATACCAACAATGGGGAAACATTACCGTTGTGATGACACTGCCAGCTTCTTGCGAATGTGTTCACGAACTTTAACTTTAAAGGATAATCGGTTGGTTGCCATCCTGATTTCCGGGGGGAGCGCATTCCACAGAGAGATAGACTGAATGAAGAAGGAAGAGTGAATGAAGTCTGTACGGTGAGTGGGACATAGAAGAAGACGATTGTGAGATGAACGTAAATTTCTATTGTGGTTGGCGCAAATGTACTGAAAGTGGGGGGCTAGATAACTAGGGGAAAGCGTTTCTTTGACACTGCCGTAAAGCACCGCAACCCTCTGGCTGTCGCGTCCGCTAATTACTCGTATGTCCCTTCTAGACTCAGTAAAATCCGCCGTCCGCGACTTGCTCTCTCTGAACCCGATGACCCTATCACCCTCCTCCAGGAAAGTAGTAGTGCTACTAATACAGTACGCAAACACAAAAACAGATCTACATTCCGACCTCGCCGTCGAGGTCCATCGCGTCGACGACCACCCCTTATAAATGTAAATTCATCTCCCTTGATCGGTGAAAACGAGCCAGACGGTGGCGTAGCTGAGCCTGTAGCTTGAAACTCCTCTGTTAATAATAATTACCCCGATTTGAGCCAGCCTGTTGTTCCTTGCTGTCCTCCCCCCAGCAACGCCGTAAGCCGAGGTCCGTACCCCACCGTGGACGGTCGGACGGACGGACGGACTTAGGGAGTAGACCCCCTGAACTCGTAGTCGCGCCGACAGAAGGCTTTTTCCGACAAAAGTGACATATGCATGTGATTTAGCTACTTGCTCACTTTTAAATAGGACGCGAGGATCGTATAAAATTGGTATTATAGGTTTAAAGAAACTTTATTCTCATTATAGACATGTCACTTACATGAAAACAATACTAAAACATACATAAAATTACACAACGTTCGTCGTCATCAGTTACAAACTAGATGCCCATCCAATCAATCTGCCTAGCCTTTTCCCAACTACGTTGGGGTCGGCTTCCAGTCTAACCGGATGCAACTGAATACCAGTATTTTACATGGAGCGACTACCTATCTGACCTCCACAACCCAGTAACTGGGTAATACAATACCCCTTGGTAAGACTGGTTGTCAGAGTTTCGGGCTTCTGACGACCCGTAACGACTGTCAAAGATCCACGAATGACAGCCGGGACCAACGGGTTAACGTGCTTTCCGAGGCACGGAGGACTCTCGGTATGTAAAGATCCACTAACCAACCCCCGCAAACGTAGCTTAACCTGATGGATCGACCCGTGCAGCTGTTATTACTTAGCCACGAGCTCCTCAACTAGATGCCCATTAAATGCCTTCATTTCTCAAGAAGTGATCGAAACGCAATTATGTACTGATTAAGTTGAGTTTTAAACGCATTGAAAGAGTGTAGATTTCTAGGTAAGTAAATGACTTTTGATTTTGATCTTATAACAGTTTCCCTCTACGCATTAAAACAAAATCTACAGTAAATTATTTCCCAATCAAGAGAACTCGTTATGAAATAACTTCCTGTGCTTCGTTGATATTAATTGCAATACAGATCGATAAACTTTTATTTACATATCCGTGATTGCAACACAGGTGCATTATATGCCAGGCACGTTTAAATAAATAGGTTCCTACTTGAATCAATATGTAGTTAGGTACTAGCTCATAAAACTGACTATAAATAGATGAACAATATGAATACCTGCGTATATAAATCTGGAATCTTATAATAATATATTTAATAACTACGAATTTAAGGGGGATGCGCTAAGGCAGCCCGCGAAGTTCAAATTTTCTTACATTTTTTGCAATTTGCAGGTCAGTGTCAGGTGGTATATTGATTAAAATAATTATGATTCGCCGTCGTAACTAATATGGCTTTACATAATTATAATCAATAGAATCAGCAATACAATATAAGTTAGAATTGGCCTCAAATCTCATGAAATAGTAGGTACTAGCTCATAAAACTGACTATAAATAGATGAACAATATGAATACCTGCGTATATAAATCTGGAATGTTATAATAATATATTTAATAACTACGAATTTAAGGGGGATGCGCTAAGGCAGCCCGCGAAGTTCAAATTTTCTTACATTTTTTGCAATTTGCAGGTCAGCGTCAGGTGGTATATTGATTAAAATAATTATGATTCGCCGTCGTAACTAATATGGCTTTACATAATTATAATCAATAGAATCAGCAATACAATATAAGTTAGAATTGGCCTCAAATCTCATGAAATAGTAGGTACTAGCTCATAAAACTGACTATAAATAGATGAACAATATGAATACCTGCGTACCTATATAAATCTGGAATCTTATAATAATATATTTAATAACTACGAATTTAAGGGGGATGCGCTAAGGCAGCCCGCGAAGTTCAAATTTTCTTACATTTTTTGCAATTTGCAGGTCAGCGTCAGGTGGTATATTGATTAAAATAATTATGATTCGCCGTCGTAACTAATATGGCTTTACATAATTATAATCAATAGAATCAGCAATACAATATAAGTTAGAATTGGCCTCAAATCTCATGAAATAGTAGGTACTAGCTCATAAAACTGACTATAAATAGATGAACAATATGAATACCTGCGTACCTATATAAATCTGGAATCTTATAATAATATATTTAATAACTACGAATTTAAGGGGGATGCGCTAAGGCAGCCCGCGAAGTTCAAATTTTCTTACATTTTTTGCAATTTGCAGGTCAGTGTCAGGTGGTATATTGATTAAAATAATTATGATTCGCCGTCGTAACTAATATGGCTTTACATAATTATAATCAATAGAATCAGCAATACAATATAAGTTAGAATTGGCCTCAAATGTCATGAAATAGGGTAATATGAACTTAGATAGTTGTATTGATGGTTTTTATTCTATAAATAAATATTTATCGCAGGTATCCCACTTCCCAGCTTTATGCTGATTGTGACCTATTGACTGTCAGGCAACTTTACGTGCACCATTTGATAATCCGGAAACACTCTTCCCGCCCCCTCGTTGAGCCAGTTGGTAGAACTATACATAGGCATAAGATTTTCCCACTAGAACCGCACAGAACATCTTTTGCCAGGCGCCAGTATTATATCAACAGCATAAAGGTGTATAATTGTTTAAACAAGGTATTAAAACTATTTTCAAAAACAAAACATGAATGCAAACTCGCATTAAAAAAATACCTGTCAAAACTGACTCATCAAAACACTGAGGATCTTCTTTTAGGCCATCTACCATAAAATTTTATGACTTTTATTTCAAATTAAGCATACCTGCACTTATACATATTCCCCTATCACACACGCACACCCACTTTTCACGCATGCACACCTACACCCCCACACACACATACACACTTACCCCACACATACATACACACTCACCCCACACTTGCACAAAATTGTAAATGAGAAAGGAATGAGATAAGGGTTTTTATTAAGTATCGTTTTTTTTTTTTCTTTTCTCTTTATTTAAATATCTAAAGTAATACTTTGTACCAATGAGTTACATAATATAATGGCTTGTGACTTTGCTGCGGAGGGACACTGATCTCTAAGATACAGGGATATCCCTAGTTTAGAGATCAGGGTTTCAATGTATTGTGCATAGCATAGCCACCTAGTTATAAATATAACATTGTTTTAGTGAGTACCTACTTTGGCTTTTCTTCAATAAACATTTTTTTTTTTTTTTTTTTTTTTTTTATTTGATACGGCCGCGAATCACATTCAGATCAACATACAAACTGACATTGACCTGCAAATGGCAAAGAACGTAAGAAATTTTGAATTTCGCGGGCTACACTGGCGCGTTTGCCTTACTAACTGGTACTCAATTTGATACTACTATATAACAGTATCTAGTTATTCTAAGAATAATCCTAGAGATGTTCTTTCATTCACCCTGCCGCTAGCCTCCCTACACTTGCGCACTAGCGCGCTATTCGCCACTTCCCACATCCATTCTGTCTGTCTGTCTTCTCCAGTTTCGTCGGTAACTCTATATAGCAAGGAGGCTTCCCACATTGTTTGCCGGTTCTTTATCTTCACTCTATAAGTGTCTAAACACACTATGCCGAAGTTACGCGACCGAAGTTCGGCATGATTACGCCTGCAATGCTATTTGAATTACTGACGACACACTATGCCGAAATTACGTTGCGTTCTAGCGTACAGCCGAACTTCGGTCGGGCGTAAGCTCAGCGGAAAATCGGCGGCAACATATTCTGTAGAGCACACATTATACGCGACCGAAGTTCGGTTCGATTGCCGAAGAAGATCCGGGGCGGGGGACGTGGGGGGGCCGGCCGGGGGGGGGGGGTTCAAGACACTGAATTTCCGCAAGTGTATTTCCGCCGCGTTCGTTCGGCACTTATGGTGTGTCATATCAGCCGAACACGTCGGGACGTAACATCAGCCGCGGAACTTCAGTCGCGTAACTTCGGCATAGTGTGTTTAGACACAAAGACTCGTCGGCACCAACGACCATGGTCCTTCGGCAGACATTACAAGCCCTCTCACACCTCAGCTTGCTTACCCTAAAAGTTACGTCAGCCAGCATCAGTATACAATAATGTAATATCATTGTTTGTAATTCATGAATTCATTGCATTTCCTATGAAACAAACTCGAATACATTCCAAAAATAACCAGTCATTCGCCGTCACTTATTTTTTTCGCAGAACCGACTTGACACCCAATATCTTATTCAGAATCGCCACCTACCACCTACCTACTAAGTGGTCATGTTCAAAATTCCCGTAAGACATTCATTCAACTCTCACGTCACTCATACATAATTATGTATCTATTATACATTTATATCTAAACAAATTTTGTGTTGACCGGAGTCTGATGACGACTGTTTGTGAACGTCAGAGGAGACGGATGCAACAAATTCGTCATTTCAGAGGCACATCCTGTTAGTTATGTTAAATTCGGTACATAGGAACACAATAAGATGGATGACTAGATCTTCGAAATGTGCGGCACCTTCCTGTCTATTGGCACCTTTTATTTAATCTAATGGATGATCAATGGATTTCCCCGCCACATAATTTCCATTTGCAGGATAAATCTGGTTTCATACTGTATACAGGGTGTAAGTGTAAACAGTGGCAATCTTTTAAGGGGTCATTGTACTCATCATTATGAACAACTCTTACTATAGGACCAAACCTGAAATCGCGAAAAAAAAATCTGCTGTTCTCTACATTTTGACGAATTATGCGAACATAAATGTACTGAACAGCTGGTTTTTTTTTTACACTTACAGCCTGTATAAATACCAACTTCGAGAATAACTGTCTAAACACAATCGTAGAGTTGTAGAGTTGTAGAGAGATAGAGAGAGAATAGCTTTCTACAGAATAGCTATGAAAGGGTCTACACAAGACACAATTTTACATAGAACCAGCAAATTGTATCGTTTGTAAGCGTGTTGTGGCTCTCAGTCGCATCTTCCGTCCTAGCAATCTGCAGATTCTTCATTATGTTCCTTTGATGCACATTTAGTGACAAAGTCATATATCTTGTTTATTATAGTGTTTTTTCTTTATATTTATTTTTATTATTTACTAGCTGACCCGCCAGACGTTGTCCTGTCAATTTTTTTTTTAAATCCATTGCTGTATTAGAGCAAACAAAACAAAAAATATATATATAAATCGGCCGTTTTCGAGTTTTAGCGAGACTAACGAACAGCAATTGATTTTTATATATGTATTATACATAGGTGTATAAAAAATTACTTTAAAAATAGTTAAAACCGACGTCTAAAACCTAAAACGCCTAAAACAAATAAAATAAAAAAAGGTCCGGATGTCATCATGACCGCCAATGTCGAGGTTTGGTTTTGTGCAAATAAACTGAGAAATCCTTTTTCTTTTATTTTACTAAGCTTCTTTAAAAAATCTTGTATCTTTATAATGTGGACTATAAAGATACAAGATTTTTAAATGAAATGAAATTGATTATTCTGTAAATAGGATACCTGTCGGAATCACTTTTACACGTCATAAAAAATTAAAAAATAAGCTAGATGAAGCACTATTGTTTGAACTAGCAGTAATTTATACGTATAGACAAAAGCTTTACCTAAATGTTCTACTAAATTTATTTGTCAATTTTGCCAATTTTGGCACGCAACCGGACACTAAAATCATACGGTGATTTTAGTGTCCGGTTGCATGCGTTTGTGGTGCGGAGTTTTCTAAACATTAAGACCAGCAGGCGTTGGATAAGCTTCCAAGGTTCCATGGTGCATTAGCACTTGACCATTAAAATACATCTTGACATCGGGCATTTTCGCTTTAGTGTACAGTCAGCCTGAAAAAGATCGAACAAGAACTCATTTGATTGACTCAACAGAAACATCGCCAAGAATTAGTTTGAATGTATACAATTTGTGTTCCTAAGTACCTACCCCATTCTAATGCGTTGTGGCTATACAAAGAGTAACCGTGGAGTTTCTTGCTCTTCTCGATAGGAAAGTACCAATTTGATCCGTACGACCTAGCTTATTACATTTCATAAGTGCACATGCACATGTAATTTTGATTTTAATTGTTACAATACGACACAAAGTCATGATCTGCCTTTTCCCAACTATGTTGTCGTCGGCTTCCAGTCTAACCGGATGCAGCTGAATACCAGTATTAAACATGGAGTGACTGCCAGTCTGACCTCCACAACCCAGTTAATGGGTAATACGATACCCCTTGGTAAGACTGGTTGTCAGACTTTCGGGCTTCTGACGACCCGTAACGACTATCAAAGATCCACTAATGACAGCCGGGAGCAACGGCTTTAAAACGTGTTTCGGAGGCACGGAGACGTCTTGGTATGTAAAGATGATCACCCATCCACGGACCAACCGCGGCAATCGTGGCTTAATCTGATCGATCGACCTGTGCGGCTGTTATTACTTAGCCACAAGCCCCTTTATTACGAAACAATATGGTACAATTAAGTAAATACTTACTACTTAACTTACTTACTTTACTTCGTCTTTACCTAACTATTCGTTGGTTTCAACATCCGACATTTTGGCTCTCACGCCGGGTATCTCGACATCCCCCAATGCTTCCTGCGCCCTCCTGCAAGTTTCTAGGCTAAAGGAAAAATATAAATTGTGAGAAGTTGACGGTTCAGCGGGAAGTTGACTGCATTCCAAACTAAATGTAGGTCACGGCGGGTAAGTTAAGTCGTTCTGCTGCGATCTGTCTTTGGTATTTTCAAGATTTTAGGGTTCCGTACATCAAAAGGAAGAAACGGAACCCTTATAGGATCACTCGTGTGTCTGTCTGTCCGTCTGTCACAGCCAATTTGCTCTGAAAATAAAGGACCGATTAAATTGAAATTTGGTACACATTGGAACTTCTGTGACCCAAACACGGACGAGTAAAGTAGGTATATAAATTAATGTTGAATATGGGGGTCACTTTTTGGGGGCAAATAAGAAAATTAAAAAAAAAGTTTAGCAAACAATACCCTGTGACATAGCAAATGAAAGGCTTACTATGAGGAACAGTTTTAAAATAAATTGTTTTAAAGTTAGGTATTTAAGAAAATAGACGAAATTTGACCATTCCCGCACCCCTTATCTCCGAAACTTCTGAATCTAAAATTTAGAAAATAGTTCTTTACCTGTAGATTACAGGAAAACCTATAAGAAGTGTGTGGTCTTAAAATAACATGGTAAATCTCACAATATTGTGTGGTGTAACAAACTTACATTTACAGTTGGTATGTATGGGAGAACATAAATTCATCCCAACTACGGAACCCTTCATTATGCGGGGTCTGACACGCACTTGACACCCATCACCCATGCCCAAAGTCCCCACCGTTAATTTATGAGAAATTAAGACCACAGACTTTACTCATCCATTTCACTATTTATCCAACAGATCATCAGATTAGTACCTACAGTAGAAAATGACTGCATTGTGTACGTTTGCTCTTAAACCACCGTATTTTAATGAGATATTGTCACACGTCCGAGCATTGCTCCCAATATTATTTACTTTCCTCCTCTTCTGTGTAGGCATGTACTGAATGAGTAGGTCTAATTAATGATGACTTAGTAAACAGTCGTAGCGGTGAGACCACTGTACAAATACTTTTGGACTTTGGGTAGCCAACTAGGCTCGTTGATCTTTAAAACTACGCAACGGATTTTGATGCGGTTTTTTTTTAATAAATAGAGTGATTCAAGAGATAGGGTTTTATCATTATATGTATAATAAAGCTAGTCTTAATACCTAATACCTAATTGTCTTAATTTTTGACCGAAACTTAAACACGTGATTATGTTCATGATAACAAACAACTTTTACTATGGGACCACATCTGAAATCGCGAAAAAAAAATCAGCTGTCCCATAACATTCATGTTCGCATAAAGGCTCGACAGAGGCGATATCGCATCGCGACGTGTCGCGTAGCGGTGTTGCGACGCGATAATATCGCAATATCGCTCGCGATATCGCCTCTGTCTGTAAGAGCCTTAACGAGTTGAATGCCGTAATTACAGACACAATGAAAAAGCCATTGTGTCTCGCGTGGATCCATGTTCGCCATACAAGGGGTTAACTCGTCAAAATATAGGGAGCAGCTGATTTTTTTTTCGCGATTTTAGGTTTGATCCCATAGAAAAAGTTGTTTGTTATCATGAGCACAATCATGTGTTTAAGTATCGGTCACTAATTACCAGTCACCTTTATAATTTTTCTGTACGTGTGTTTTTCACCTAATTCTTCTTAAATGGCTGGACCGATTTGGATGAAATTTTGTGTGTATATTTCGATGGGTTCCTGGATGGTTTAAAAACACAATCGGACCCGGTAGGTGACGCTGCAGCCGGGTTCTAGGATCGTTCAGACAGGACAACGTCTGTGGGTCCGCTAGTAAAAAAAAAATATAAAATTACAACATAAACAAATAAATATCAACATCAAACTCAAGTAATTGAAAAAACTATCGATAAACGTCATGAAATAATTTTAGTTGAATGGAAACTGAACCATACGCAATTAAGTTAAAGTTTTTAATACCAAATCATGAAATTAATCTCGTCTGTACATACATAAGTGATACGATGCGGCCGCTACCGCCTGCGCCTGCGTGCGTGCTTATCAATATGCAATTTATTTTTTTTACTTAGATTTTTCTTTTATGATTCACACCTTTAGTCAATTTGCCGGTACTACAAAAAAGTTGTGAGTTTAGCCGTATTATTAGATAGATACCTACTACCAGTATTTTTGTGATGTGTCATTTCCTTGTTTGTGAATAAGTGGTCCGATTCTGTCCCTAACAAAGATATTCTGCTCTTTTGACAATTTGCAACCCATTTGCCATTTCGCGCTTAGGTTGTTTTAAAAGCTTTTTAATGCAATTTTTTTTATTTGTTGTATTTTTTTTTCAGGATATGGATTAATTTTGAACTGAAGTTTACTTCTGTTGTTTTAATTTTATGAACAACAGTTCTAAGTAGCCGAAATCAAAAGCAACACTTTGTCAATTTTCTCTAAAATTTGACTAAATTAAATATTATTTTACTCAAAAATTTTATATGAAAGTGGTAACAAATTATTCATTCATTATATAGACTACGTTCAAAAGAATACATTTTAATTTTTCCATACACTTTAGAAGTCAAAACAATTCGTAAATGTGTGATATTCTAAACCTCTTACAGCAAAAATTCACAATACTTAAAACTTTTAAAACAAAATTAAATGATAAAAATAAAAAATGTAGCTCATACATTAGATCATAATTGAAATGTTGTGCATTCAAACTTATAGAAATACAGTAAGCTGTAAAATCACGTACCTAAATCGGCGAAATCGGCAAAATTTCGTGTATGTCCACAGTGTTAGAAGCCATTGTGGACATACACGAAATTTTGCCGAACTCACTACAAAACTCTTTTAAGACAGTAAACAAGTAAATAACACAGTTTAGATTAGTGTAGTGTAAACGATGAGGTCACTATGCAAGCACTTGTGGTACCCAACTCGTAGGCAAGTTATAAGTAGCTATGTAGGTACGCACACTATTCTCGTGGGCCCACTGTGTAGCCAGAATCGTACCAGTTTAGTCACTTGAAGTGATTGGTGCAAGTTATACACTGATGACAAGAGCGATAATAATCAAATAATACAATAAAGCTTAGCTCCCGCTCCAGCGTAAAAAAATCCGGTCAAGAGCGAGTCGGACTCGCGCACCGAGGGTTCCGTTCCGATTTCTGAAAAAGTGTGCTATTTAGAGACATCGTTTTATTTTTCCTGTAATCTTTACATAAACCTCTATCACATAGAATATTTTCAGATTTTCCTCTTTGCAAACTTCGGAGATAAGGGGGGGAACGGTATTTTTTTTTACATTTTTCATCAAAAGTCCTAAAAAAAAGAAAAGTCCTGTGCGGCCTAAAAAAAAGAAAAAATGTTTGAGAATGTGCAAATAGCGCTCTTTCATATGATACCCCACATGCCCTAGTAGCCCCACTTTGAATTTTCAAGACCCCCTTTCAGTCCCTGTTGAAAAAAAAATATAAATATTTTTATTTCTTTCTTATTTGCAAAATAGTTGGGTAAAACGTAACGTAACGTCATCTAAAACTGTTCTAAATTTCAAGTTGATAGCATCAGTAGTTCTTGAGATATCTAGCTGTGACAGACAGACAGACAGACAGACTGAGTCACACCAGAAGGGTTCCTTTTTTACCATTTTGGTACGGAACCCTAAAAAATGGGTTAAAATCTAGAGTCTGTCAAGCGAGTCGTGTCCAATGAAAAAGGAAGCCAAAAATAAAAATCTTACATGTGTCAACACTGATATAGTACGCTGAAATAGTACATTTTGATACAAGTGGAGAACGTTTGTTATTGCATTCGAGGCGGAATTAACACCCGACCCGTAGGCGAGGTTGTTTTTTAGCCGAGAACTGCAATAACAAATGTCCACGAGTATCAAACGACGTTTTTCAATACACTTTTAAAGAAATAAAATAAAATAACGGAAAATATATTTGTCATGAATTATTAGGAAACTATGATTTAAATTTTCTTTTTTTTTTCGCGCTTTGATTTCGCCAGGTTGAAGGAGAAGCAAACAGGTATAAAGCCGATAAACAGCCTAAAATAAGAAAAATAGAAAATTCAAATATTTTTGAGTTTAGAACACAATTAAATGTTAATTTGTTCGTAAACGTTTTTTTATTGTAATAATCATAGTTTTGGATGATATTCTATTTATAAACAGTATTTAAATATTCAAAAAATATTAACGCCGTAAAGACGCATACCTCTTTGCCGAGATTTAAAAAAAATCACCTCCGAATAGAGAGTTGTGAATAGAGGCATTGAACCAATTTGGACTAAGTTTAAGTATAACTTCTCTGTGGCAATTTTTATTCCCGCACACGTGCCTGGAAAATGAAAAATCGCACGCGTGCGACATACATTGCATTGTGAACCTAATCGTAGTGCGCTATGAACCAGTTTTCTAGGAGGTGTATTGAAAACATATTTGATACTTGAATTTTTGTACCTACATAAAAAATTTATTAAAAAAGTGCATTTCAATGTAGGTATTTATTAGTCACAATCAGAACTAAAATCAGAATCTAGAAATTCAATGCCTTCATAAGAGAAATCACTGTCAGTATCATGACGCACAAAAATGATGAAGGGTTCCAACTCCGTATCGGTTATCCTTTGTTTTCCACATGAATAGTGTGATCTGTGCATTTATCCATTAAATATATTTCTTTTCCATTCTTCTTTAAATTTCCATTAATACAAATTAAATGATTGAGCTAAAAGCATCAAAATGCTGTAGTTTAGTAGAACAGAAGTGACAATCCGTTTGACCGATAATAGTATTGCCATTATAAGAAATCAGCTAAATGGTCGTAAACACGACTCGCTTGACAAACTCTACCCATTACTCCACATTAACCATTTGCAAGAACTAAAAAAACCGGCCAAGTGCGTGTCGGACTACGCACAATGAAGGGTTCCGTAGTTGGTATGAAATTATCCCAAGAACAAACTTAACATTGTAGTTGAAAAACATGTTCACCCATACATTCCAACAGTAAATGTAAGTTTGTACTCACAATATTGAGAGATTTACCATGTTATGTTAAGACCACAAACTTCTTATAGGTTTTATTGTAATCTACAGGTATAGAACTATTTTCTGTATTTTTTTTCAAAATTTTAGGTTTCGGAGATAAGGGGGGAATGGTCAATTTTCGTCTACTTTCTTAAATAACTTTAAAACTATTTATTTTAAAATTATAAAAAAATATATTTGAAACCCTCATAGTAAGCCCTTTCATTTGATATGTCACACAGTATAGTTTGCAAACTTTTTTTTTTAAATTATCTTATTTGCCCCTAAAAGTGACCTCCATATTCAAAATTCATTTATTTACTTTAGCCATACGTGTTTGGGTCACAGAAATCCATATGTGTACCAAAAAACTGAATCGGTCCATTAGATTCGGAGCAAATTGGCTGTGACAGACGGGCAGACAGACAGACAGACAGACACACGAGTGATCCTATAAGGGTTCCGTTTTTTTCCTTTTGAGGTACGGAACCCTAAAAAGATCTTCACATTGGGTGTTCACTAAAAACTTTTATTCGATTAAAAATAATAATCTTAAATAAAAAAAAACCGACCAAGTGCGTGTCGGACCACGCACAATGAAGGGTTCCGTAATTCAAAAGAATTTATCCCAAAAACAAACTTATATTAACATTGTGTGTTGTGTGGGGTGTTTTTCTATCTATAATATGTATGTATTTACAAAAAAAAATGTATATAAGTAGTTTATTAGCCATCTCGTTACCATAACACAAGCATTAGGTTGCTTAGCTTGGGACTAGATGGCGTTGTGTGAAATGTCCAAGGATATTATTTATTTATTTATTGTAATCCCAAAAAAAAATGTGTATTTTTGGACTTTTTCCTTTACTTGTGTTGTGAGACCTTGCTTCTTGACAAAGAAGCAAATTTCGATGACTCTAGGCCAAAGGGAAGTACTCTATAGTGTAAGAGAGCGTATAGTCTTACTTCAGAAACAGCCAGTTTAAATAGATCTTAGAGACGTTACTGTCTATAATAACCATTTAATATGTGTCAGGGAATACTAGGTAAATAATATGAAACACCAAGATATTCAGTCATTCATTTAATATCTTTGTCAACATAAAATTCAATAACTAAACCATACCATCACATCTCCTATTCTCCACTTAACATCACTATTTATTTAGTATTCTAATCATTACAATAAAACTAATAGGTTACCTTAATTTGCAGTAGATCTCCAACTCTATATTATATGCCAACATCGTCCGCTCACGATGCTGGCCCCGCGCAAATAGGAAGAGTCAACTCCCGCCTTCTCACCTACAACCTAACACTCGGCTCAAAATTATTTACTCATTATTTCTAAAACTTATACACTGTTTACGAACCTATTATCATTATCATTATCAAAATATGTCGCATAAATGGTCGTAGTTTTTTGTGGCGTCGACTTAGAGGATTGATTTTTTTATAACTCCAAGGAACCATAGACTATACGTATTTGATTCTAGCCGTTGCCCGCGGCTTCGCCCGCGTGTATGTCGGAAATTATCCCACGGGAACCTTCTACCGGTATGAAAAGTATCCTATGTCTTAATCCAGGTTATAAACTATCTGTATACCAAATTTCATCCAAATCCGTTCAGCCGTTTTTTCGTGATTGAGTAACAAACATCCAAACATACAAACTTTCACATTTATAATATTAGTAGGATTAATTTCAATTTGATACTGTGATATACAATTAAATGTAGCACGCCACTCAAAGGGTCTCGCGCCACAAGAGTCCCGTTCTAAACATGGGTTAATACCGATATTTATCAGTATTAGCTAATATGAATATATTAGTCTAGTAATATTATAATATCTTAACTAATATTTGAGATTAGTGATATTTAACTTAGACCTAATAATACGTATCGTACGTATCGTATTAGTGTTCAGTTCAGTTTATTGTATATTGGTATCTTTTTTATAAGTCTATGATTGGTAAATAAATAAATAAATAAATATCCTTGGACCAAATATAACACAAAATGAACACATCGTGTCGTGGTGTAGGATCGGAATAAATAAAAAAAATCAGTACCTAGCTTTGGAGAATTTATTGCTATAGATAAATTGAATTTATATTATAATTGCAATTAACCGTAATTAATAAATGTTTTATAGTCAACTAGGGCGCAAAACATGTTATACCTTTAGGTTTGCTCTTTGAAATGAATTTTAAAAATCGCCACCATAATGTCCGTTTTTCTCTTCCGGAGACATTATATCTGTCTCTTTCGTTTGTATGTTCTTGTACCTGCATAAGAATGAGATGGATGTACCGATACACACTTCACGAACAGAACCCAGGCAGAGTGAATCCGATCACAGACAGAACACAGATTAGATAATTATTAGCTCCGTTCGGAGTGTTCTGTGGATATTAGTCATATCAGTATTGTATCAGTAGCAAGCTATCCGACCCGGGCCGAGTGAAATGAATCTCAGATTATGTGAATATTAAATATTAGCATACGAGAGTTCATCGGATTACTAATACGTGAATCCATAGAATATTACTAATTTCCTAACTAATACTAATATATTAGTTACATCTCTACCGTTCAGTCTGGCCCATGCCTGGAGCCGACTAGACGTTCCCTTTGAGCTGCAGTGTACTTACTGATAATATGGTGGTTTTACTCCAAACACACAGTCCTAACAAGTGATCCTAGTGGACACCACATTGGCGACGAGTGAAAGCGCAGTAAGTTAAATTATGGCTCAAATTATGCATACTTACGGAATTGGTCAGCAACAAAATTATTTTATTGCATAAAGGGTTTTGAAAAAAAAAAAAAAGTGTGACAACACTCGGTGGCTCAATTTTATTTATGCGCAATCTGTCGGCGATCAGCTGAAGGCTGTGTCATGCCTGGAGCCGACTAGACGTTCACTTTGAGCTGCAGTGTACTTACTGATAATCTGGTGGTTTTACTCCAAACACACAGTCCTAACAAGTGATCCTAGTGGACACCACAGATACCTCCACGCGTTCTTGAGAAAAAAAGGTCTCGGCTGACAGACAGACAGACAGATAGACAGACGGACAACGAAGTGATCCTATAAGGCAGTAATATACGCAGTAATATATGTGTAGAATAATATATATGTGTAGAGTAATATATGTGTAGAATTTAAAAAGAATTTAATAGAAAAACTACCAGGTTTGCCTTATCACAGTAACCCGGATCAAGCTTATACTGTACTATTTAACCTCATAAATTGTGAGTTTAGGAAGGTATTCACATCAAAAACATTACCTGTTTGTGACCGCGTTATATTTAGTGATTGGGCAACACCAGGTATTTACAAAAGTAGGCAGAGGTTATATGAACTGTACCATGAAAAAACGTATAACTATGATGAAACTTTTAAAGAATTTGTTAAAAATTACTCTAAAACTTTTAAAAGAGCCTGTTCGTCAGCAAAAGCCATACACATTAAAAATAAAATAAAATATTCTGGAAATAAAATTAAAACAACTTGGAATATTATTAATTCAGAAACGGGAAGAACGACAGTTCGGAATCGTGACTTCCATCTAAAAGTCAATGATGTAGATATTAAGGCAGACGTGGAGGTGGCTACTGAGTTTGAAAATTTCTTCACTAATATTCCCATTTTAACAACCAAAACTCTGTCATCGTCGTCCTCCACTTCTGCTTACTCAATACTAAAAGAATGTGTACCAGAATGTGATAAACACTTTAAATTCGCAATTGTTACCGCTAAAGACGTTATAGATTGTTTTAAAGATCTCGAGGTAAAAAAAACTGCTGACCTTTGGGGATTATCAGTACATACCATGTCTTCAATAATTGATATTATTGCACCCTTTTTATCAATTGTTTTTAACTCTTGTATTGCATCTGGTGTATTTCCTGATTTAATGAAACTTAGCAAAGTGATTCCACTGTTCAAATCTGGCAGCACGACTGATCCCACTAATTTTCGACCTATTTCGATATTACCAACATTGAGCAAAATCTTTGAAAAACTAATTTTAAAACAAATGTTAGGCCATTTCAATACACATAATTTACTTCATCTGAAACAGTTTGGTTTTACAAAGGGTCGTTCAACTACAGACGCGGGCGTGGAATTACTGAAGAGCATATTCGAGGCCTGGGAGGAGTCGCAGGATGCTCTTGGCATTTTCTGTGACTTGTCTAAGGCGTTCGATTGCGTAAATCATGATACACTCATCAGGAAGCTGTACCACTATGGTATAAGGGACAGGGCTCTCGACCTTCTGACTTCTTATCTGAACAACAGAATTCAAAGGGTAGATGTTAATGGCAAGAGATCTGCAGGATCTGCGGTCACTATGGGCGTTCCACAGGGTTCAATTCTGGGTCCTTTCTTGTTTCTTATTTATATAAATGACTTACCTTATCACATAAGGGACAATCACAAGATTGTATTATTCGCAGATGACACATCCCTCATTTTTAAAATCAAACGTCAGTTAGTCAACTTTGAACAAGTTAACGATGCACTCTCTAGAGTTGTCCATTGGTTTAATGTAAATAATCTTCTCCTGAATGAAAAAAAGACTAAACTCATTAAATTCTCAACGCCAAATGTCAGGCAGCTAACTGCCAATGTTCAACTTAATGGAGTGGAGTTGGACCCTGTTGAGTCGACAGTTTTCCTTGGAATAACCATTGACGGTAAATTGCAATGGGGCCCACACATAGAAAAATTGTCAGGAAAGCTTAGTTCGGCCGCCTACGCTGTCAAAAAAATTCGACAGATAACTGATGTGGATACAGCCAGAATTGTTTATTTTAGTTATTTTCATAGCCTTATGTCTTATGGGATTCTTCTCTGGGGAACCTGTGCGGGCATTAATACTATCTTTGTTTTACAGAAAAGGGCTGTTCGAGCCATTTACAATCTAGGTCCAAGGGATTCTCTTCGAGAGAAGTTCAAGGAAATAAATATTCTGACTGTAGCCTCTCAATATATATTTGATAATCTATTGTATGTACACAAAAATATATCCAATTTTAAGAAGATGTCCGATATTCATAGTTTAAATACTAGGAATAAACACAATCTTGCTGTCCATCGCACTCGTCTCCACAGAGTAGGCAACTCGTTCATGGGTCAATGTATATGCTTTTACAACAAACTTCCCGTTGAAATTCGAAACTTGCCCATTAAACGATTTAAAAACTGTATTAAAACCAAACTTTGTAAAAAGGGCTACTATAAAATCCGATTATTTAGAAGACAAAAAAGATTGGGTTTGAGCTATTCGCTCAACCTTGTAATATATGTAATACCAAAATCATTATATTATGCAAAATGACAAACCTTTGTTTAAAATAAAAATATATTATTATTATTTCTTTTATTTTACTTTTCACATATTTGTTACATTTTTAAATATTAGTATAAAAAGAATAATAAAAACATTTAAAAATATAATTATTATTATTTTTATGTGTCTTGACAATTCTCGGGACCCTGGAGTCCCGGACCTTTAGAAGGCCTACGAGGGGCCAAAGCCAACTCGCAGAGGCCCGTTAGACGCTTTCAATGAAATGAGGCACCAACCGACGATTATCCCTGTACGCACTATGCAAGTGCACCCAAGGACAACCCCCGGTTGGTGCAGTACTATTGCAGTATATGGAAATAAAGAGATTGGACTATGGATTTGAGTGGCTAAAGTGGACTGGTTGCCTAGAACTATGAAAGGACTATGGCCCCTGCCGGATCAATGTTTTGTAATACACGGATATTATTATTATTATTATTATATTATTTTTTTGTTGTTGTTTGTTGTTGTTGTTATATTTTTTTTCTTTAATTATTGTAAATGTGAGCACTATGTGGATCTTTTTTTTTTTCTTTTTTAGTTTTATTGATGGTCTGACATTTTTTGAGTAAGTACTTTATGCGACCTCCCCAAATGTCCTTTCTTTGGTATTGTTCGTCGAGTTATTGAGCTCCTTAAATCCTTGAGTTGAGCTACACGATTGTTGACAAATGCTTGCACTGACTGGACAGGTCCACTCAAATTTTTATGGTTCTTTCCTCAAAAGACCATTTCAGACATTGATCTACATGGTCCTCACATGATCTGACCAAGATTATGTCTGGACTTTAAAAGAGACTTTGACCCCTGAGTTTGTTTCGCCATTTCTTCTCAGGGTAGTCAGATAGGAAATGTCGACTTCATCTAGCTTATTAAAAAAAAATATGACGTGTAAAAGTGATTTCGATATCCTATTTACAGAATAAACAATTTCATTTCATTTCATTTCATTTCATTTCATTTAATTAGATATAAGTCAATGTAAATAACGCAATGAATGTTGTTGAACTGTCAAAATGAAATCGATTCGATTTATAGTATGTAACGCAACTGCCCCGCATATTTACCTGTGTTCATTTGATTATCTCGCTTCCTCTCCTCCCGTGCACCAACCATAATGAATCAGTCTTTACATACACTCAACGCCAATTCATTAGCAGCTCCACTTGTTTGCAAATTAGTCTTTGTGCTACACAATAGACACGCATAACATTACGACATCATACTTAGAGCCAAAGACTATAACTACATCTTAAGACGCTACCGAGCGCGCAGTGGCGCCCTCATCGTTTGTTTGGTTATTTCTTTTATTTTAGAATGAAAATGCAGAAAATAAGCACGTTAAGTTGTGCTCCACAAGACTATACGTTATTATTATTACAAATAGTAGTTTTACATTGTTAAGTTTTATTACAATCGTTAAAACGGAGCTTAGGGACTCCGCTCCGTTTTAACGATTGCAATAAAACTTAACAATGTAAAACTACTATTTGTAATAATAATAACGTATAGTCTTGTGGAGCACAACTTAACGTGCTTATTTTCTGCATTTTCATTCTAAAATAAAAGAAATAACCAAACAAACGATGAGGGCGCCACTGCGCGCTCGGTAGCCTCTTAATATGGCGCGTGTTGGCATGATTTTGTTCGATGTACAGACAACAGCACATCAGGTTATACCAACTGTCAAACTCCAAATTATTTTAAACCTTAAATTGTTGATGGTTAAGTTCAAAATCGAATGAGATTTGACAGTTTTTAGTCACTTGACCTACTGCTGTGTGTAGTCAGGGAAATTATTTTTTAGCAAGTTACATCGTCCGTATATTCAAATCATAACTGCCTCGTTAGTGTAGTGGTCGCAAGCGCTACTGCTGAGCATGAGGTCCTGGGTTCGATTTTCGGGGTCGGGCAAAATGTTATTGGGCAAATTTACTCACTAGTAGCCAGGGCTTGATAACGTTACCAAATAACAAAATAATAACCGTTACGTAACGTTACTTGATAACAATACCAGTAATATAACGTTAATTAACATAAACGAAAACACGATAAGTAACGTTAATTTTACCGTTAATTTAGCGACGTTGCCGTTCTGTACCTAATGGGGTCCTAGACGATAAAAATTGCTTGACAAGCACGTGATTTTTTTCATGCTTGTCAAGGGAGGGTTTAGGACTGCAATTGCGACTGAATTCGGTCGTAAAGTGATCGTTACGTATGTCGAGACTGGTCAGGGAAGCGTGACTAGCTGGACACGTCTGGTTGAAGAACACCGTGTAGTTTTCTTACATAAAATAAAAACCGGTCAAGAGCGAGTCGGACTCGCGCACCGAGGGTTTCGTTCCGATTTCTGAAAAAGTGTGCTACTTAGAGACATCGTTTTATTTTTCCTGTAATCTTTACATGAACTTCTATCACATAGAATAATTTCAGATTTTTCTCTTTGCAAACTTCGGAGATAAGGGGGGGAACGGTATTTTTTTTTACATTTTTCATCAAAAGTCGAAAACTATGCGGACTAAAAAAAAATAAAAAATAGTTTGAGAATGTGCAAACAGCGTTCTTTGATATGATACCCCACATGCCCTAGTAGCCCTACTTTAATTTTTTTAAGACCCCTTTCAGTCCCTATTGCAAAAAAGATATAAATATTTTTATTTCTTTCTTATTTGCAAAATAGTTGGGTAAACGTCATCTAAAACTATTCTAAATTTCATGTTAATAGCATTAGTAGTTCTTGAGATATCCAGCTGTGACAGACAGACAGACAGACAGACAGACTGAGTCACACCATAAGGGTTCCTTTTTTACCATTTTGGTACGTGTAACAAATCTACTAGCCTACAGAAATAAAAGGGGGCTAAAGTAAGACTTGAAACAATATATATTAAATATTAAAAGATAAAAAATACAGACCGGTTTTTAAAAAACACGTCCTACCTAACACACACAGCTATTTAGGAAGGTAGAGGATAACTTGAAGTAGTAATTTGAGTAAGTCCAGGTTAGGCAAACACGCACGGATAGTTTGGAAGAGGAAGATTTTGAATTGAATCGCTCTGATAAATTAATGGTTATTTTCTATAACCCTCCTTCAGGGATCGACCGCAGTCGGGTAAGTTTTAGTCACTGAGTTAGTTTTCCCGGTCGAAGAATACTTTTAGGAGATGTTTCGTTTATAGCTTCCGGAGCAGAACTGCTAGTCTCCGAGTCTTCCACCCATCGATTCATCAGCGTTTTTCGAAATCGTCTTCCAATTTCAGATCCTTTCCACATTTGAAGCTTTCCGTCATCAGCATGCCAAACGCCACAGTCAATGCTTGAATCTGCCAGTAATATACGTTGAAAAACCTCTAACCTCTTCTATGAATTTCGAGTGTGTGTGGATTAATTTTATAAAAGTAATTTAAGATACAGCTATTCAATAATAAATCAAAATTATCTATAAAATACAATATTTGACCTAACATATTGATAAAAAGAATTTAGATTACATAAATCAAAAGAAACGTTCATAGTCTATGCCATTATGAAACTCTATGAAAGATAGTTAGATAGAAGAAAAAAATAATGACAGCTTGACAACCTGACGTAAGTGTCATAACAATGAAAAATTTATAGAAAACGAATTGTTTTAGACCAATTCGCAATATATGAATATAAATCTTTATAAAAGATAAATAAAAATGGATGAAGTGTAAGTAAAGGTTATGTATGTAGTATGTATGTAGTAGAAGTATGTAGATACTATATACGGAACCCTAAAAATGCGACTTACGATATTTATTCTTTCAATTTTCAAAATAATAAGAAAAATACACCTTTCATTACTTCAAATAACTTTCAAGTTCATTTTAAATTATTAAAAGTTGTACCTACAGCTATTGAAGCGATCCTACACCTTTGAAAGAGAAAACATAGTAGGTACAGCGGCCTTGGTGCTAGTTTTTATACTTACTCGATCGCGTTTACGTTACCTTACGTCAATTTGTATGGAATAACTGTGTTCCCATTATAGTCACCAGACGGCGCTTATTCAGTTTCAGTCTCAGAACAATAACAAAGCATAGAAGTAGTGTTAAAATAGCAACTGAACTCAATATATTTGTTTCATTTTGACTTATGGAGCCGCTATGATGTTAAAGAAGGACACGTATACAGAAGACGTTTCGAAATTTTGTAGGTTGTCATTCATTTTATTCTGACTAGTGATGTACCCACTAAATTTCAACGTCGATAGAATTTACAATGACATTCTTTCTTACACTGCCAAGAATAATAACCGTAGGTACACACGGCTACACATCAAGCTATACATTTCCAGTTTACACTGACCGCTCATTGTAAGGAAATCCTATACAATGCGAGATCAGCTTATACTGGAAATGTATAGCTTGATCTGTAGCCGTGCGTACCAAAAATTTTGAAGTAACTAAGCATACTTATGATACCAATACTTAATATATTCGTTCAAAATGAAACAATACTTTAAGTATGAACTAAATAGTTCGTCATCATCATCACCAAAGTCTTCCTTGGTTCCCGACAGCTCTTCATGTATTAAATCTGACCCGGCTAAACCCGAATGTATTTAGTTGCCATAATAACTGATGAGTTTATTGAAAAGAAGTGGGGGACATTCGGTTTTGCAAATGTTTTTAGCAACTTACTTTCTCATATTTATTTGAATTTTAGATTACATCATAGACTACTCAACAAAGTCTAGGGAAAAAGGGTATTCAAAGTACCTAATAATTTTTATTTTAATACTTTTTATGTAACATATATTATTGTAAATCAGTAGGAGCGTAATTTAATAGAGATTTGAATTATTTGATTAAATAAAATGGTTGTTAGTGAAAAAATAAAATTTACTATGAAAATTTAAAATGGTACCAAAGCGACAAAAACTTTTCGTACATAAAAAAATAAATAACGACCAGATAATATTTTAAATAAAAAAATAAAATGCCTAGCCACTTTAATAATCTGTTAGTCGAATTCCAGCCCACACCATAATCATTCCGCCCTGGTACGGATGAACTTCCTGAGGATTCTGGAGTCGGCTCTGGCGACCAGGAACTCGCCAAAAGCGCAGTCTTCTTGAATCGGGATGGAATCCAATTATTTCTGAATTTGTTATTGTCATCTGTGTCAAGGATTCCTAAAACAAACAGTTCTCAATAAAATTTATGTAATATTTTTTATCAACATTTTTATTTAGGTAAATAGTTTTATTTGTATGTCTTACCTGACTGATGTGAGATGATTTCACGAGATGTCAAGATCAGTGGCGATTCATTAATTTGTACCGATGTACTAGGTCCTGTTTCAACTTCCATTGCTACGGGATCCTACAATTACGTATTTTGTATTAAAAATAAATAAATAAATTTGCACTCGATTATATTTCCGACTGGGATAATTAGAAGAATTATATCGCATCAATGATATTTTTAATATAATATCATTGTATCGCATATATCAAGTGAACATATTTCTGAATGTTATACCTGTCTTCATGTTAGATTACTGTTGATGGTGAGCGGTTTTTTTAATTTGCAGTATTGCGCTATGTCCTTCTTCGCAGACTTCCATAAGTATTTCCTGTAATGTAATAAATCAAGTTTTAATTTGAACGGGATACTATTTATTGCCAATAAAATACCTTAATTATATCATAATATATCAAGACCATTTCATCTGTTCTATCCATAACAAATAATGTAGGAACAGCATGTACTCTAAGTGACGACTTAAAGAACATGCTACATCCATTTCATAGGTTCATTACCAAATGAATACAAAGTAAAATGTTTGGAGCATATTATGTGGCTGTGCTGTTTGGAGTCCAATTTCGTCTACCAATACAATTTATCCATTTTTTTTTCACATCGTCTAGGAAATCTGTAAAAGAAAAGTATCGACAACATTATTTACGTCACTATGGCTGATCAAGATAACCCCAAAACAATTTCCGAATATTCGCTAATAACTTCTATTGGAATAAATATTACGACTGGTTTCAGCTATATAGTGACACAGCAATATTTGTTATGTATTTATATTCGTTTATCAGATCTTAGGCAACAAGAAATTGAGCAAAAACTTACCGATGGAAGGTCAATATTTGTTGTTCATTTTATTTTCGCTATGAATGGGTCTTGCAGCCCCCAACCACACAAGAAATTGCTCCACAGCGTCCACACACTCACTATTTGTAGTTAAACAAAGAATTCATGCAATCTAACAGTAGAAATATTATTAAAACATCGCAAAACCATGGAATATTACGACAGACACGTAAACAATGAACACGCGAATAAGTCAGCTAGTTCAATGAACGAACTGTCAGACATTGAAACAAAGTACTATCAAATTTGGCCGCGTCATACTATAACTTTTTTAACCAAATGACAATTGATCTTGTGACCATGCCAAGAAAGTAAAACAAAGAGTAAAACATTTATCTCTTTCCCACATCCTTTATCGTACCTAATAATAGAACGGGAATAAAGGTAGTTACAGAATTCTGTTTTTAGCCTTCCTTCTATGCTTTGTTATTGTTCTGAGGTTTCAGTACAAATCACACTAAAGGCGAAAGTTTGTGAGTGAGTATGTTTCTTACTTCTTCACGCTCAAACAGCTATACTGATTTGGATGAAATTTGGTATGTAGATAGCTTATAGCCTGGATTAACACATAAACTACTTTTTATCCCGACCTACGCGGGTGAAACCGTGGGGCGAAGCTAGTTGAAGTATAAAAATTCGCACTAAGACCACTGTTTCTAGTTTGCTGGTTGTATTAATTGCACAACATAATGTATAAGTAGGCACAGGCATGAAGAAAACAACCATCAACAGACCAGTTACAGGGCTAGTTTCTCGAACGAAAAGAGAGACAAACAGCCAAACGCGAGTAAACTGCTACTATTGACTGTTGATAAATTATTCAACCAATCACAGCAGTTTATACGTGCTTGACATCTAATCGTCACATTAATTTTGCGGTCATTTTCGTTCAAGAAACTGGCCCTTATAGACCAGGGCCAATCCTGTTTGAGGAAAAAATAAATCTTAGCAGTATACGAGTGGTCGGAAAATGTAGCTAATGATGTAAATAACGAAGGAAAAATAGTCCAGACTCGGAAAAAGTTCTGGAAGAGGGGTGGGGGGGGTAATATATACGGTTTTAGGGGTTTGTACTCGTTTTTTCCGATTTGCGGCTAAACTATGCATCCTATCGAAAAAAGTTAAATATAAAAGTGGTAGATAATAAAAAAATCTTTAACTTTCTTCTCATACATTATTACCCATAACCTCAAAATTATCGAGAAAAACGCAAAAAAAACGTTTTTTTGGTTTTTAATTTATAACTATAGCAAATATTATAACTTTTTCATGAAGATTGTTGGAAATGTTTTTTTTGTGTTTCAAACAAGCCCAAATTTTGAAAAGCGAAATATTTATTTGTCGATGTTTTATGAAGAAAATACAAAAAAATTACCTTATATTCAATCGAAAAATTTGGTTAGTAAATTTTAGATAAATGACCTTTACCAGTGCTCATTGTTTTCCTTGAAATCTCAGCTTTCATATGGAATTAAAATATAATATTGTTTACATACAAAAATATCGTTAAAAAAGCGAACAACCAAAAAAACTACTTTTCAAAAATTGATTCAACAACATGCATTGCGTTATTTACGTTGTCGAGCAGACACATTTTTCGAACATATGAAGCAATGGATTGGCAATTTGTTTCAAAATGAACCCAACTCCGATCGATAATGTGTTACGCAACTAGGGTGCTGGTACTAGTTAGCAACAGTCAAATACAAAGCCTATATATTATAGCCCCATTTAGGCTTCCACCAGCCTGTAAATTTATCTTCAATCCTAACAAGATGATCGCATATTATTACTAGGCACATTAAACACGTAGGCCACCTAAATTATCACCGGTACCTGGAATAATAATTATAATAATTCAACGTCTATTGTAACCGGAGCGCAGCGTTGAGCTCCCTGTATTTTCAATGTATACGTAAGAAGACTTAAAAATACAAGCTGGATTTAAGTTCGAATTTCAAACTGCATTCAATAAAATCAAGGGCGCTGAAAAACAACAACCTCAGTTTTATAACGCCAACGCTGTTATGTCTAAAAATACGAGTACCTTCCACGTTTCAACGTTTTTTCTGAAAGTGATGGATAAAAATTATTCATTGGAAATAAAATGTTACGTGAAAATTTCATAATTTATTTTTACCTTTGTAAGTTGTGGACTAGCTGTATGTACAGGGTGTTTCTTTTAAGGTGTCAAGCCGGTGCGAGCTGATAGCAGAGTACCATACCTATCGATTTAACCCCCATGTATATTCTACGATTTTTTGTAGTTTTCGAGTTATTTTGGATCCCTTATTTCATATCAATGGTAGTGGTTAAGGATAGTAGTAGGTATAAAATTTATGTTTCTATTATCAAATGAGCTCTGCTTAAACGTAGAGGAATAGTAAATATCAGTATTGACAAAAACATGCAAAGATAATAAATAAATTATAAAATATTAAAATCACAAGATTTCAGATACACCACTTTCAACGACCGATTTCAGAAAAAAATGCCCTATTTAGTACATTCTTGTTCAAAGTTGGCCCATAAAAAAGATATATTTTTTTAAAGGCATCATCTCGTTGAATCAGGAAAAATATCGAAAAACAAGTTATAACTCGAAAACTACAAAAAATCGTAGAACATACATGGGGGTTAAATCGATAGGTATGGTACTCTGCTATCAGCTCGCACTGGCTTGACACCTTAAAAGAAACACCCTGTATATTGTTTCCTCTTGTGCCCTTTTGGGTATTTTCTTTTCCATTCTTCCTCTGTGCCGAAGGAGGCATAAGATTTGGCAGCACACTCAGTGATAATCTATACTTACCTACTTGATCTGCCTTCCAGAAACCAGGTCGAAGCTGAAGGGTTACCAGTTCGGCTTTAGTATAGCATAATCAGCCTATAACGTTCCCACTGCGGGGACACAGGCCTTCTCTCTGTTGGGCACGCCACAATTGCGGCGATAAGTCCCCTCTTTGAGGAGTAGTTGGAGAGGCGCCACGGCGTCCTCACCTTCCGCCTGACGCAGGTCCTACCGGACACGGTTGTTTCGGGAGGTTCCTGGTCCGCATAAGGCGGGAGGAAACGCCCGGGTGTCACCATTGTGTGGTTCGCCCGGAGGACACGGTGGAGCATACAGTGGAGGTCTGCCCGGCTTGGGTGAGCACCGCCGCGTTCTCACGGAAGCAATCGGTGGCGGCGATCTCTCGCGTCTAAACCTGGTCCAGGCCATGGTGCGGGTGAGAGTGCATGGGAGGCCGTCACCTACTTCTGCGAAGGCGTATTGCTCGCGAAGGAGGAAGTGGAACGCGTGAGGGAGTGTCAACCTCACGCCCTCAGTCGTCGCAGGAGACGCCATGGGCGGCGGTAATCGAGAGCCGATTCCCGGCCACCTTAGCTTGAGTAGCTCGCCGTCTGGTAAGGACCAGGCCCGGGTCGACGGTGCGTTGTGTTCCACGCGCACCTCAAAGAAATGTCAGCAGTGATGGGGTCCGATAGGGCCGATGCCGCCGGGGTCGCGAGTTGTTCGAAAGAGATACCGCGGCCCTGGCATAGGCAACTGAAGGAACACGGATGGGTTTTAGTCAGTAAAAGTCTGACACGCCCCGCGCCCTTCCGCGCAGCAATACCATAATGGCAGTCTCATCTGTGATCGCAAACGCAAATCTTTCACATTTGTAAACTAAAAAACTGGAAATAAAAAAAAAATAAAAAACACAACTGCAGTAAAAAACTAAAACTGAAAAGCTAAAAACAAGCCCATTTTAAATTTAGTAAAAGTTGGAAGCAGGACCCATTCCATTTTTAGGGTTCCGTACCTCAAAAAGAAAAAACGGAACCCTTATAGGATCACTTGTTTGTCTAATACGTAAATACGTAAGTCTATGGTCCCTTGAATTCCTAAAAAGATCAAACTTCTAAGTCAACGCAATAAAAAAATACGGCCATTTATGCGACATTTTTTGATACTTGCAAGTAAATCAAAACCTATAGGGCAATTCGGCAAGAAGCAAGGTCTCACAACACAAGTAAAGGAAATAGTCCGAAAATTGTTAATTTGTAATTTTATCACTTAAAAAAATTTTTTCAAAGTTTTCAGTCTGTAAAGGCATTTTTTCTCAGGAACGCGTAAAGGTATCAAGTTGAAATTAATGTCAAATACGTAAGTTTATGGTCTCTTGAAGTAATAAAAAACTCAAGCTTCTAGGTCAATGCAATAAAGAAAAACGGCCATTTTGCGTCACATTTTGATACTCGCAACTGTCGCAAGTAAACCAAAACCTATAGGGTACTTCCCGTTGACCTAGAATAATGAAATTTGGCAAAAAGCAAGGTCTCCCAGCACAAGAAAAAGTCCGAAAATTGAGAATTTGTAATTTTATGACTTAAAAAAAATTGTTAATAAAGAGTACTATGTTTGTTTTTGGGATAAATTCTGTTCAACTACGGAACCCTTCATTGTGCGTGGTCTGATACGCACTTGCCCGGTTTTTTATATTTTCAAACTCAAACGGGTCCCACCTGCTTCCAACTTTTATTAAATTTAAAATGGGCTTGTTTTTAGCTTTTCAGTTTTAGTTTTTTTTTTATTACTTTTTTTGTTACTTTGCTGGGTACCACCCAATACAGAAACAAGTGAATGCTTCAAGTTGAGTTGATTTATTTATGATACTGTTTTCACTAGTTGAGGAGCTCGTGGCTAAGTTATAACAGCCGCACGGGTCCTACCTACCTAAATCCATCAGGTTAAGCTACGCTTGCCGGGGTTGGTCAGTGGATGGGTGACCATCTTTACATACCGAGACTCCTCCGTGTCTTGGAAAGCACGTTAAGCCGTTGGTCCCGGCTGTCATTTGTGGATCTTTGACAGCCGTTACGGGTCGTCAGAAGCCCGAAAGTCTGACAACCAGTCTTACCAAGGGGTATCGTATTGCCCAGTTACTGGGTTGTGGAGGTCAGATAGGCAGTCGCTTCATGTAAAATACTGGTATTCAGTTGCATCCGGTTAGACTGGAAGCCGACCCCAACGTAGCTGGGAAAAGCCTAGGCAGATTGACTGTTGACCCCAACGTAGCTGGGAAAAGGCTAGGCAGATTGACTATTTTCACTAGAGTTATATTTTCTTTTGCGCACCTGCTTGTCATCTGACAAGAGGCGTTTGGGTGGTCCGTCACTTCCACCGGCAAAGAACAGACCCACATGTGGGAGCAAAGGAAGAGACTGATACGGGTACTCTTGACAATGGTCTGAGCTCATACACTATAACTAGGAAGTTGTGAAGGTCGGGGTTGCGTTTTTGAGGGCTGTTGTTCTATAAGTGTTCATTCGCGGCCTACTTTAAACAGAATATAATGAATTTTGAATATAAATATTTTCATTGTTCTTGTGTACAGTCAACCGCACATCAGTGGCACGTGCACTACGAATATCATCCTTATTGTTACGTCATTAAGGTGCTGTCAATGTCAAATTGTTATTTTTATTATTGTATACAAAAACTTGTGACGACTTTAAGACCAATAGTGTTCCAAATAACTCTATTATCCTCGTTAAAGTGAGTATATAATTATATCCACATTGATGCGTTATCGTGTGACTGCACAAAATCGAAATTGATCGCTCGTACATAAGACACGTTTGACGTGACGTATTCACGGCCGTCTGTATAGCAAATACTAAGCTCTTGTTATCACGACGTCGCCTATCTGAACTAAGCTTACACTTGATTGGCCATAACCTCGTCATCTCGTTTTAGACACGGACGACGTGGGATATACATATAAAGGGTGTAACTAGGGACACCGACAACGCGCCAACTGTTACCATGAATTCAGCCCATGATTCTAGACGCCCACCATTTTTGGATTCATCAGCATTCATCAGTTTAAAAAAAATCTAGAGTCATGGGCTGATATCGCAGTAACAGTTTGCACGTAGATGTTCCATAGATCCTGTGTATTTACACGTATATACTCGTATAATCTGTGTCGAATATCACACAGTAAAAAAAACGTAAACTAATTCATTTATTTTTTTAATTACCTAATTGTAGTTTATTCTTCAGAAAGCTTACCGTCTAATATCTATAAAGGTAATTATGTACAACAGGGCTTACTATTGTCATTTAAAAGCTTCCACAAATTAAAAACTACATTAGTACCTAAAATCTCCTTAAATGTAACTCAACAAATTCTTCTAAATAAAACAAAATTAATTTTTCTTTAAAACAAAACGTTAAGATAAAGATTTATTAGTCATTTTAGTATCTAATAATCGTGATAGTTTATTAATTGTGTTAAAAACAGTAAAAAACTGGCC
Source organism: Cosmia trapezina (assembly GCA_905163495.3). NCBI lineage: Eukaryota > Metazoa > Arthropoda > Insecta > Lepidoptera > Noctuidae > Cosmia > Cosmia trapezina. Next base: position 27,755,267 of record LR991020.1, on the reverse strand, counting down.
AAGTGCTTGTCGGATCACGCACAATGAAGGGTTCCGTAGTTGAAAAGAATTTATCCCAAAAACAAACATAACTTAAAATCCCAAAAATATTTTTGTATATGTGATCAAATTACAAATTACCAATTTTCGGACTTTTTCATTTACTTATGCTGTAAGACCTCGCTTCTTGCCAAATTTCATTATTCTAGGTCAACGGGAAGTACACCATAGGTTTTGGTTTACTAGCGAGTATCAAACTATGTCGTTTAAAGGGCCGTATTTTTTTATCGCATTGACCTATATTAATATATATAAAAGCTTGATTTTTTTAGGTCTCCAAGAGACCGTAGACTTACATTATTTGATATTACTTTCAACTTAATACCTTTACGCGTTCTTGAGAAAAAGGGTCTTGACAGACTGACAGATTTTAAAGTATTTTTTATTTGATAGAATGACAAATTAACAATTTTCAGACTTTTTCCTTTATTTTTGCTGTGAGACCTTACTTCTTGCCAATTTTCAAGATTCTAGGACAACGGGAAGTACCCTATAGGTTTTGATTTACTTGCGAGTATCAAAATATATTGCATAATTGGCCGTATCTTTTTATTGCGTTGACTTAGAAGCTTGAGTTTTTTAGGACTACAAGGGATCACAGACTTACGTATTTGATATTAATTTCAAATTGATACCTCCACGCGTTCCTGAGAAAAAGGGTCTTGACAGACTGACAGACGGACAACAAAGTGATCCTATAAGGGTTCCATTTTTTCCTTTTGAGGTACGGAACCCTAAAAAAAGAAAATGATATACACAAGTGTAGGTAGCTACATGTTAAATGATGAATAATGCTACTCATTGCGATCTATAAAAAAGTATTCTTTGTAAAGACCCCTTAATGTTATGGTGATAAGAAAGAAAAATAAATTTATTACCACCACCAATAGTGATGACCACACATTTATGGCAACCGTTGAACACGTCTTCAAAAATTAAACAACATATTTTCATGTGTGAAGCCATATTTATACTTTGGTATGGCACTTCTGAATATGGTAATCTTTCTGATTGTCTCATATGCAACTACCCATATTGGTTCTAGCAATCCAGTCAATTTCCGTATGACCTTTACAAGCAATCTGATACAACAGAGGGCTATTTCCGACCGTCTCACATATTACACTCAATAATACATACACTACGGCGAAACCAACTAACCATCCTCCATATATAGGTACCAGTTCTTGGAACACCGCTGAATATCGTATTCATGAAATTTCGGATAGCGTTCCTCGTCCTCCATGCTGATAGGGCGAGTAATGAAAGAAACAGAGAAGAAGGTGTTACTATTGTATAAACTTGTAATAGGGTTTGCTGAGAGGTAGAACAATTTGTTGGTAGTTGAGCCGACATATGGGGCGAAGATGAATATGTAATTGCTGGAAAGGTGTCCAGTTGGTACCTATAGATCAGAGATTTTTAATGGAAAAGGTTTCGGTATAGTTAGTTCATGTAAGCAAACTTACTTGTTCATTAATTCGCTGTGAAGCAAGCTACAAATGACTGCCCAGCAGTCAATATCAATACAAACAGCAGCGCGCCATGCCATGCGCATCGCAAAGCCTGATTTTATAGCGGCTAATGTTAGACCCAAAACCCCAGCGAGTGGGGAGGGTTGGGGGTTAGTTTGTCCACCTTGTACATCTATTTTAATAGGACCTTATACAGTATGTTAAATAATTCCCCTAAACTCGTTTATCTATATCATTAATAGATTAAAATAAAAATATCAGCATAGAAAAATAAAATGAAAAGTTTACATCGAATTTGTAATATTTATTGGTACTTTGATAATTTTTTCTCGTTTTTCAAAATCATAAAAATTTCATTACTTTCACGTATTTTTCTTTTGACTTCGCTGGAAGCAGGTTTTGCATTGCCAATTTGGCTTCCGATCTTAAATCTGGTGGAGTCTTCGATCAATTATTGATCGAAGGGTGGAGTACAATCAATCTCCATTTCACTCTTAAAACCGTTGGAACTCATTTTAACTATTGAATTTATATTTATTATGTAAATAACAAATCAAGACAAATTTTCAGCTTTGCCGCCAATTTTCTGTTTATCATCTGTGCCGAAAGGCAAATGGCTATACAGCTATATACAGCCACGCAATTTGTACTAAGCAAAGAGACTTACCTACTTTGGAATGCCAAGAATGATAAAAGAGATCCAAGCAAAGAGTATTTAATAGCCTCAGCACGCCGTTTCATACAACATTGCTGGAGCGCTGTTATGTTCCAAATTCAAAAAACGCTCCTGCCTGCAATGGATTTGATTTTCTTTGATTACGGTCAAAGAAAATCAAATCCATTGCAGGCAGGAGCGTTTCGACACTTCGCGTGTTTTCTTTTTAGGGTTCCGTACCTCAAAAGGAAAAAACGGAACCCTTATAGGATCACTCGTGTGTCTGTCTGTCTGTCTGTCTGTCTGTCCGTCTGTCCGTCTGTCACAGCCAATTTGCTCCGAATCTAATGGACCGATTAAGTTAAAATTTGGTACACATATGGATTTCTGTAACCCAAACACGTACAGCTAAAGTAAATATATGAATTTTGAATATGAAAGTCACTTTTAGGGGGAAAATAAGAAAATTTAAAAAAAAAGTTTCGGAAACTGTACCGTGTGACATATCAAATGAAAGGGCTTACTATGAGGGTCTCAAATATATATTTTTTATAATTTTAAAATATATCGTTTTAAAATTATTTAAGAAAATAGACGAAAATTGACCATTCCCCCCCCCCCCTTATCTCCGAAACTACTGAGCCTAAAATTTTGAAAAAAATATAGAAAATAGTTCTATACCTGTAGATTACAGGAAAACCTATAAGAAGTCTGTGGTCTTAAAATGACATGGTAAATCTATATATATAAAAAAATCAAAGTCCTGACTGAGTCACTGACTAATAATATATATCAACGCACAGCCCAAACCAATGGACCCAGAGACTTGAAATTTTGCAAATAGATACCTTATATAGTGTAAACATCCACTAAGGAAAGATTTTTGGAAATTCCATCCCTAAGGGGGTAAAATAGGGGATGAAAGTTTGTATGAAAAATCCTATCCCTTGAGTTAATAGAACTTAGCACGAATACTCATCTAAGTAAATTATAAAGTTTATCATTTTTAGTTTTCCTAAACTACCCCCTAAGAAGGGATGGGGGTGTCAAATTTTATATGGAGGAATTTTAACACGCGGTCCGAGACCAAAAATTAAGACTAACGTGTATCAGGGTTTTCCAAAAATCTACCCCTAAGGGGTGAAAAGTTAATTTTATAGCGGAGGATCATATTGGGGGCTTGATTAACTCTAAAATTGGTGTAAATAATGTTTGAGTCAAGTTATGGACACATACCAGACGATTTTTGAAATTCTTTATCTGTGTTCGTGAAAACAGAAATACAGTTTATATGAAAAATATTATTAATTTGGTTAATGAACTTGAAACTTAGCACAAATACTTGCATAAGTAAGTAATAATGTTTGTCATTGTCATTATTAGTTTTTCAAAACTACGCCTCAAATGAGGTTTAGGGATGTTAAAGTTTGTATAGAAGAATTTTAAAGCGCAGTCCGATTAAAAAAATGGTACTTTGAGTCAAGTTAGGAAACTTGCCAAACGAATTTTCACCGATTTTGACGGCACATAGCTGATGTTTTAAGGAGTAACTTAGGCTATTTTTATTTTAGAAAAATAATTGGGGTTCCGCGCAAGAAAATTAAAATTCATGAAATCAGACAACCACGTACAGTCTAACAAACTTACTAAGCCTCCGCTGTCTATTACGGCTATAACAACAAATAATAAAAATAAAGCAAAGTTAAAAATTTAAGGGGTCGGTCCCCATACAATAAACTATTCATTTTGAAAAAAAAAAATAAAAATTTTAATCTAGCATGTGGGGTGTCATCGTCTAGAACTCATTGAGTAGAGTACAAACATATTTTTTTTTATCTTCTAAAATTAAGAAATAGGGGGCCGCAAAAGTTGTAAATTTTAGACCATTTTTGTACGAGCTCTAGCGCAACAATTCAACAAATTAGGAATTTGAAACTTCTTTATACCATGTAGGTACCATAAATACTGTATTTAATCAACAATACTGAAAACGGCAATTCATAAGGTATTTTGTTTAAACATGGGTGATTTTCTGCAACTGCAAAAAATAACCTTGTAATTCACAGTATCATTATAAAATAAGTAAAAAGTTATCTTTGCGATTGTTAAACATATAATATGGTACGGAACCCTTCGTGCGCGAGTCCGACTCGCACTTGACCGGTTTTTTCGAAGATAATGACAATATTTCCATGCATGTTTGAGAAATAGTACATTATTGCAAAGGCCGTGAAATAGGCAATTGCAGGTCGAGTATGAGTTTGAAGGCCGAGCCGTAGGCGAGGACTTCACTAATACGAGACAGGCAATTGCTATTTCCGCCGAGGCATATATAGTGCTTTTCTCAAAAGAATGCAGGGAAATAAAAGTAGTTAAGTTTCCATAATTTTTCAAGTTAGTGCCGTTTTTAATATGAACTGTACATTTCAGCATGGAATAAATTGTCCATAATGTAGATGGGTTTTTAGTTTTAGCAATCTCATTAAAATACGCCAAAAATACTGTTTCAGAGAAAATGTTCACTTTTTTCTCGTTTTTCCAAATCATAAAATTTTCATATACTTACCTAGTTTCATGTATTTTTCTTTTGACTTCGCTGGAAGCAGGTTTTCCATTGCCAATTTGGCTTCTGATCTTAAATCTGTGGAGTACCTACAATCAATCTTCATTTCACTTTATATTTATGAATGTAAATTTGTTATTTACATACATAATACTTAAATATAAATTTTTAAATCAAGATGAATTTTCAGCTTTGCCGCCAATTTTCTATCTAACATCTGTGCCGAAAGGCATTTGTGGCTATCTATACAGCCACGTGAACGCAATTTATACTAAGCAAAGAGACTGCCATTGGTATGCCAAGAATGATAAAAGAGATCCAATGAAAGAGTATTTAACCCAGCACGCCGTTTCATACAACATTGCTGGAGCGCTCCAGCAATGTTGTACATTGCTGGAGCGCTGTAATGTTCCAAATTCAAAAAACGCTCCTGCAATGGATTTGATTTTCTTTGACCGTAAATTCGATACTTCGCGTGTTCTTTATTCGAAAATAATGACAACATTTCCATGCATGTTTGAGAAATAGTATATTATTGCAAAGGCCGTGAAATAGGCAATTGCAGGTCGAGTATGAGTTTGAAGGCCGAGCCGTAGGCGAGGACTTCAATTATACGAGACAGGCAATTGCCATTTCCGCCGAGGCATATATAGTGCTTTTCTCAAAAGAATGCAGGGAAATAAAACATGCTTTAATTTATATTTATTATGTATGTAAATAACAAATCAGCTTTGCTTGAATTTTCAGCTTTGCTGCCAATTTTCTATTTATCATATGTGCCGAAAGGCAAACGCATATGGCTATAAAGCCACGTGAACGCAATTTATACTAAGCAAAGAGACTTACTTAACTTTGGTATGCGAAGAATGATAAAAGAGATACAATCAAAGGGTATTTAATAACTCCAGCACGCCGTTTCATACAACATTGCTGGAGCGTTGATTGTTCCAAATTCAAAAAACGCTCCTGTAATGGATTTGATTTTCTTTGACCGTAAATTCGATACTTCACGTGTTCTTTTTTCGAAAATAATGACAATATTTCCATGCATGTTTGAGAAAACGATAAGTATTGTATGTATTGGAAATACATTAAAGGAGTGTCTTAATAACGAAAATGAAACTACTCGAGTCTCTAGGATTTGTTGTCAATCACGACAATCCTGCAAGTATGTAAGATTTTGTTATGATACCAGAAAGGTTACCATAGAATTGCCAGTTGATGAACGACGTAACATTGCCGAGTTGGTTACTAAGTTTACAAAATTACAGCCATGTTCCATTCGCGAATTAGCTCGTCTAATCGGCATACTAGTTGCTGCTTGCCCAGCCGTTAAATACGCCTGGATATACACTGAGGCCTTAGAGCGACAGAAGTTTCTACCGTTAAGCATAATTATGACTATGAAGTCAAAATTAAGCTCCCTAATATTATACTAGAGAATTTGTACTGGTGGTTGTCAAATATTGATACAACTCGCAATTTTATGCGACAGCCAAACTTAAATGACTTGACTAAGGCCCTTTGGAAATGGTGTGAACAGCGCAACCTTTGGGTATATGCATCATACGTGAATACCAAAGAAAACCAGGCAGACGCCGCATCTAAAATAATTAATCCGGATACCGAATGGTTACTATCCGATGAAGCATTCCAAGAAATCGTAAAACATTTTGGACAACCTGAAATAGACTTATTTGCGTCTCGAGATAATGCAAAGTGTATTATCTCATGGAAACAAGACCTTGACGCATTGCCCGTAGATGCATTCACGGCAGACTGGCATACCTATTACTTCTACGCTTTTCCACCATTTTCCCTAATATTAAAATGTCTTAGTAAAATTATCGATGACAATGCATACGGCATATTAATATATCGCAACTGGCCATCATAACCATGGTTACCACTATTGCAAAGCCTTATATAGTCTCCGACATTGTTTATTTAAACCCCAAGAAAAACCTGTTGCAATCTTATTTCAGAGATTGCCACCCATTGCACAAGAACCTTACCCTGGGTGTCGCGAGGCTCTCTGGCAGGCTTTCAGCCGACGAGATGCCTGTGCAGACTCGGCCACACTGATGCTATCATCCTTTTCTAACAGCATAAAAATTGTTATAACTGACATCATAAAGACATCCGCACCTGGTAGAGACCAGCCGGTCTTGTTCCTGCCATACTTCAGGGAAAATATGTCTATTTGCCCAGCTACAGTTCTCTCAGATTATATTTCTATTACTAGAAATATAAGACCTGAGAGTACAAATTAATAATCTGTTGTTAACGTATGAACGGCTGCACAAACCTGCTGTAGTAGCGGGTTTGTGCAGCCGTTTATACGCAAAGTATCAGCGGATGGATTAAACAAATGCTGTCGGAAAGCGGTGTCGATATCGGCGTATTCGGCGCTCACAGTACACGTCACGCGTCCACTTCGGCCGCGAGCTTGGCTGGGGCACAGAATAAATAATAGTACTAACGTAGCTGGGGTTAGTATAGAAACTATTCGCAAAACCGCAGGGTGTACTAGTTCATCTAACTCATTGGCTTAACGAGCAAAAGAAGGTGAATTTGCTATATCCGTTTGTTTACCGTAAGAAGTCCAATATGACTAGGTATTTATTTAAATTATTGTACGTACAATAAATGACACATATAAAACGTTTATTGTGATTAATTCGAAATAAATTAATATACAATTACAGAAACATAATTATTAATTACTATAGTGCTAATTTGTTGAGAAATAAAACTATAATGGTAAAAACCTTATTGTTTATTTCATTCCAAAACTTTCTAACTCTTAACATCTACATAGTAATAATCATATATGAAAAATGAAGCAACGAATTATAATTTAAGATCAAACGAACTTCCAAGTGAAGTTCGATCGTTATTATAATAGTTGCTTCATTTGAAGATATGATTTGATCCCCCCCCCTCCTGACGCTCGACGATCCCATAATAAAGACAAAGTTTTGTATCATAGCGTTACTTGACTCTAAAAAATGAGCATACATCAAAGAGCTAACACAGATACTGACAACCGGAAAAACGTCACTTAATAGTTTTAAAAATCTTTAAAATACGTGCGAAGTTACCAAGTAACTAGGGAAACTACACTGTAATAATCATATCTTCAAATGAAGCAACTATTATAATAACGATCGAACTTCACTTGGAAGTTCGTTTGATCATATATTAAATAAAAAAGCCTTATTTTAATAAAAAATACTACTAGTATTTTTTTATTAAAATAAGATTTTTTTTTTCAAGTTTCCTTGCTTCGTCTTATACATACGGTATATTTCGGGTTTTTGAAAATATATTTTGCTTACCGAAAGCAAAACATTTTTCACATTTCCCTTAACATTACCACTTTCTTATACGTATATAACACACAGTAAATAGGATACACTTAAGTGCAAAAGTAATAGTGGTTAGCACGCGGAAGCCAATTGTTGGCACATTCCTCACAAGTTTACTGCTTAGAGACTTGCTTGCACCATAATACAGTAACTGGCCGCGAGTGTATTTTACGAGCAAAGGACGTTTGCTCCTGTTTTTTTTTTCTATTTAGGTGTATCTGAACTGGTTCTAAGTTGATGAGTTTTCTAACAATATTATGGCATTTTGTGTCTACTTTTTTCGTTTATCGCCAATCAAGCCAATAATTACAAAAATTCAAAAAAAAAAAAATAGTTTAAAAAACTGACCCGACTACGGAAACACAAAAGTGATAAAAAAAGTACGAAACAAGAAAATATTTCAGACAGAAGTCAAGACATAGGTACAAATGGTCAAGGTAAAGCCGTCATCACATGCCATTATAATTTTGTAGGTGTTTCTGGCACCCACATGGATACAGATCTAAAGACCGCGACTTTCGAAATTAAAGTTATTTTCCACTTTGTAGTGTTTTTCTTTGGAAGTCGGTTGTTTTTAGGGTTCCGTACCTCAAAAGGAAAAACGGAACCCTTATAGGATCACTTCGTTGTCCGTCTGTCTGTCTGTCTGTCTGTCTGTCAGTCTGTCAAGACCTTTTTTCTCAGGAACGCGTGAGGTATCAAGTTGAAATAATTAATATCAAATACGTAAGTTTATGGCCTCCTCAACAATAAAACGTCCCTGCATCGGGAAAAGCTATATTTTGTAAAAGATGATGAACAGTTGACATTAGGCTATTGTACTCGTAACTTAGATAAATTATAAACTGACCCACTAAAATGTGAAAAATAAAAAACTATTTTGTAAAAAAAAACCTGCAAAGTGAAAAATAACTTTAATTTCGGAAGTCGGTGGCAAAAAACTCAAATACAGATCCAAAAACACCGACTTCCAAAATTAAAGTTATCTTTCACTTTGCAGTTTTTTTTTTTGGAAAAAGTTTTTACACAACAAACAAGAAAGTGTTTCACTCATTTTTAGTCATATGTTGTAGGTTTTTTTCTATAAGAAAAAAACCGGTCAAGAGCGAGTCGGACTCGCGCACCAAGGGTTCCGTTCCGATTTCTGAAAAAGTGTGCTGTTTAGAGACATCTTTTTATTTTTTCTGTAATCTTTACATAAACTTCTATCACATAGAATAATTTCAGATTTTTCTCTTTGCAAACTTCGGAGATAAGGAGGAAACGGTATTTTTTTTTACATTTTTCATCAAAAGTCGAAAACTATGCGGCCTAAAAAAAAACAAATGTATGAGAATGTGCAAACAGCGCTCTTTCATACGATACCCCACATGCCCTAGTAGCCCCACTTTGAATTTTTAAGACACCCTTTCAGTCCCTGTTGCAAAAAGTTTCAATGGTGACGCTTCCTATTAGCGGCTATAGGTACTCGCCCTAAAGTGCCTACTAATTATGTCTCGTCAGTGCACTGGAACGACCCTTGCACTGTCATATGATAAGGCTTATCAATCATTAGACTAATAATGTTGTTTTATTGTTTCAGGTAAATATTGGATCGATGTGTGCGGTTTGCGATCTTACCCTTGAAAATGAAAATGGTTGTTGGGGATTATTTTCCGTGCCATGTGTATTGATGTGATTTATTGTAATGAGTTCTATTACAGGTGAAAGCGTCAGAATTTCTTACGACCAATAATATAATTATAAGAAATCGAAGAATCGTAAGAAATTCTGGCGTTCTGTTCATATTCATAATTATTGAAAGTTAATTTGTACCAAATATAATTAATTTCGAGCGGGGTTTTTAAGGTTTACAAATCAAATACAAAACATTCAGGTGCACACGGCTACACATCAAGCTATACATTTCCAGTTTGCACTGACCTCTCATTGTAAAGAAATCCTATACAATGCGAGATCAGCTTATACTGGAAATGTATAGCTTGATCTGTAGCCGTGCGTACAGGTATAATAATGACGTGTTTATTTCTTGTGGAGGTAAGAATTCATTGATTATTTTTATACCTAATCAAACAAATTAAAGTAATGGCTATTAATAGCCTACGTGTAAAATATTTTAGCAAAAAGAATGAAATCACAGTCTAAACTATACTACAAATAATCTTTTAGAGATCAACTTTTAAAATAATCAATAAATTCGTACCTCCTTATGAAATAAAGTCTTCGTGATTATTATAATAGGTATCATGTCATGTACTTATTTTTAGACCGATAGGGATTTGTGAACTTTTTGTCCATAAATCCCCTAAACAACTCATAGAGGTCATAATGGGGCTTTGTGGGCAAAAAGTTCACAAATTGATGGGGTTGTCAATAGGGATTGTGAAATAACCCTTCGAACTCTACCTCTAGGTATTGGTGTTTTAAATAATTATAATACATACAGGGTGTAAGGGACAGCCCTCCGCAAACTGATAGGGTGAATTCAGTATGTCATACTAAGATGACCGGTACATGAAATTATTTGAAGAACGTTATGGGAATCCAATAAACCTGATTTGTGCTGTGTGTGTTTTTTTGTGCACAAATCGGAGCGTCTGTTACTGGTTGGGAGAGGTAGGTAATAGGTATGCGGTGAGTTCGATGTACTCAGCAATGCTATTCTGTAAACATCTCACCGTGAAAACTTAGGTAAGTGAAGTGATCGTGGAGTGAACTGTCAGTATCATTCCACCTGATGCTAGGGATGGACCAGGCATATTTTTACAGTCATAATCGAGATTTTAATAATATTTTTTACACTATTCTAGTAATCATTTTATATTAAACTTTACTACACTAACACACACTAACTTACCTTTTTTTACGTTCTTTTTTTAATTTATATTATTTCAAAGCTAATATTAAGTGTCTAAACATTAATACTTCCGGGGTTAGTCTAGGCAAAAAAAAAAGTTGAATTTTGTCTGAATTTCTATTTGACTATTTTATTTTAAAACCCCCTAAATAGTAATATTTAGACAGCATACTTACTAGCTTACAAATAATATAAAATCATTATAATAATTTGGTCAATCCCTAGCATCCGTGGCATGACACTGACAGCTCACTCCACGCAAGTTTTCACGGTGAGATTTTTGCAGAATCGACCAGCAGTAGCTAGACAGAAAGTGAACAGCTGATTTCACGCGTCGTTCGTTACAGTATTTCTACATCCATTGCTGGTTTTTTGTTTTTTACATAAATGGAGTGCTACGAACACACAATGTAATTTTACATTGAAATAAAGAAAATTTAACTAAAAAAATTATTAAAAAAATGAAAATTTTCCTGACAAAATTTCCGGTGGAATATGATTCAAAATGAGGAGCTGAATGCACCCTGTTAGTTTGCGGAGGGCTGTCCCTTACACCCTGTATAGTAGGTAATTATTTTATCATGTAAGTATAGTTGCGGCGTATTGAATTTTGATGAACAGACAGTGTAAAACAGCGCTGATATTTTGAATTTCGTGAGCTACATTGACGGAATCCCTTAATCGGTTTGTAAAACAATCATCATGGAACTGTAGGTAAATAAATCACTGTGTCATATAAATAAAAAATCGTAATTGTGCGATAGTTTGTGGATCCATTTCTTAGGTGTTCAAAAACTTCTACTATTTCACTTATGTCAAGTTTAGCAACGCCTAGTTAGGTAATGTATAACGTAAATAAATCCCTAAGTAAGTAACTCCTGTTTCACCATTCGTTTCTCAGTAGGCAACTTGTAAGCTTCGAAATCTACATTTGTCTGTGGTTTTTTCTGAATTAAACTAAGCCCGTCAATTTGTTTAAAATCTGTTGCTGGGTAACCCGGAGGAGTTATCTAACTTTTTATGCTCTAAGTGATTGCTTATCTACGCAATACTTTTACTTAGATGTTGCCAAGCGTTAGTGAATTAGGGCATATCCTCAGGTCACCGTCTTTTTCGACACCAATCGACAGATTGTAAAAGAAAAAAATCTAAATTAAACTTCGATTATCTTATATCGCCAACTTGCATTGAGGTTCAAAGCACATTCTCCCTTTACCCCCTTCCCTCCCCCCCTCCTTTTTTTTCCCTTTTTTTGAAGCGATCCTTATGCAATAGGAGAGTACCTACGAGGTCAACATACGATTACCACATTAACAGCAACACCATGTTGTAGCCGTTGTAGTTAAGAGGAACTGTTGTTAGTCAATCGCACAAGTCACACAATACTTAGCACACGATCGTCTCAACATTTGAATCACAGATTGTCTGATGACGTCATAACGTTAGCATGAGGAGTTGCATCGTTGTCCTACGTAACGTTACACTTAGTCATAAGTACTTTGTTATATGATAAAGGGCTCTTTCTTTAAGCACTTTCGAAGGAATACTTACTAATATTGTTAACATTCTTAGTGTTAATTATCTAGTGATCACAAGCGCAAATGCTACGCAAGCAGATCTTTAATATTGACAATTAGACAGGTCAGTGGGTTTTTCCATCAACAATTTCTTAGTACTTCGCAGCCCGTAGTCTGGATTTGTCTAGGCCCACACGGAATTGTAGCTGTACAGTCAGTTTTTTTAATCCTATCGAGCTGACCTGACAGACTTTGTCATGTCAAAAAAATTCATACATATTTCCTATAGAAAATGCACTTTCAGTTTTCCCGAATTTTCCAATTTTCCCACCATTTTTTCCAATTTTTCTCTTCATGAACCTTTCGCAGACTACAACGAAACTTGAAAAATTGCCGCAATTCGGCAATTTTTTTCCAGCCGTTCTCGGTTTTTTTTGCGCTTAGCAACACTTATCCATTCATTTTTATTTATTAGATTATGATAGGTACCTAGGTAAATATATAATTAAAATCGGAACGGAAGTAAAATTAGAAGAATTATTAACTATTAATTAAATGATATGCTAAAATACGATTTAACGAATAATTTTGCGTCTATTTAGATGATGTGTACCCGTGCCTCGCTGTCCGTACTAATCACCTCTGGTAACCCCTTCGGGTAATACAGGCGTAACGATTTTATCAAGGTGCTTCCACACAGGAGTTAAAAAATGTTAGTAAACATTTGTTAGTGAACATTTTATCGTAAAACATAACATTTGATAACAAAAGTTAATAGATATTTTCTTGATATTAAGTATTTTCTAACATTTGCTAACAAAGTGTAACAATTTGTTTTTAGAGTTTTGCGTTCAATAAGAGCGTTTTTTCTTTCTTTTCAAATAAAAAATAAAAGCCAATCCAATCAGCAAATATTCTTCCATTTTCATCGCAAGAGGCGGTAGGAGCGACTAGTCTTTGTAAAATATAGTAATCCGAAGTGGTGGTTATAAAGTGTTAGGAAATGTTCTACAACATGTTTTATCAGTGTGGAAGCTTTGAAAACATAAACAACAATAAAGTTAACATGTTACTTGACATGTTATAGTCCACTCTACAAAGGGGTTGTAGAGTGCGTGAGCAGGGACGTAAGCGATTTTTTCAGAAAGTTGTTCAGGGTGCTTAGGGAGTAAACGTACCTACTAAAAGTCCCTGCGTCTAGGAGGACCTTCAATCAACCCTTGCGGCTGTTATAATTTAGCCACGAGCTCCTTCTCTCCAAGTTCACAACGAACATTCGAACATATGTATTATAATTCCTCCCTACACAGTACACAAAACATCGCATTACAGAGCTACTGGCTTGCTCAGGTAGTTGTACCTGAGCAAGCCAGTCAGTAGCTCTATAATGTTCAAACAAATATGCTAATCTGTGGCGCGGGCGCCGAATGTGTCGTAAAAGATCAGCACAATGTTGTGAACGATAATTGTAAGGGTAATTGTTAATTTTGCTGTTATTGCTACCTTTAATGAGAAGCAGGATCGAACTGGGGAAGCTGTGGAGTTGTGCAACAGTGTAATGCAGGGGGATTAAAGTCGCAGGTGAATCTAATTTTCAAAAAAACCGGCCAAGTGTGTGTCGGACCACGCACAATGAAGGGTTCCGTAGCAAACTTAACAAAAAACAATTTTTTTTGATACAATATCCCAAATTTTTTTTTAAGGTAAAAAAATTACTAATTCACAATTTTCGGACTTTTTCCTTTAATTGTGCTAGGAGTCCTTGCTTCTTGCCAAATTTCATTATTCTAGGTCAACGGGAAGTACCCTATAGGTTTTGATATACTTGCGATAGTTGCGAATATCAAGATGTGTCGCAAAATGTCCGTTTTTTTTATTGCGTTAATTTAGACGCTTGAGTTTTTTAGGACTTCAAGAGACCACAAACTTACATATTTGATATTAATTTCAACTTGATACCTCCACGCGTTCCTGAGAAAAATGGTTAGCGTCAGAATGGCTGGTTGCCTATGGCAAACGCCTCTGAAAGTATATTCAAGAATTGCTACATAATTGCTTATATTTGCTACATTTCTTCAATAATTGCTACATACGATGGATTCAGAGAAAAATGAATATTTTTTTGACCAGCCATTCTGACGTCAGGATGGCTGGTCGCCTCCGTGTTCAGCATGAAGGACGCAGAATTTCTAAAAGTTTGTTATGTCAATAATTGCTACCTAATTGCTTCATTCACGAATTTAAGTTTGAGCTTCATACATACATTAGGTAAAAAGATATAGCTTTTATTAATTTTTTTACGAAGAAGTGCCTACTAATTTGGAAAGGCAACAGATTTTTTTACTACAGCGCGCGTCTTGTTCAAATCTTGCAGGCGTGCGCTTAGAGTGATGTTGTATAATGAATAGCTTTTAAAACGTACCTACCCTCAAAAACACAATACATTTACTAGTATCAGTATGTAAAATAGCTGGGACAGATAATACTTTGAAAACTGTTTTAACTTATTTGATAAGTACATCAAAAGCAAAATATTGCACTAAGTAGTGAAAGAACAAAGGCGAAATCGTAGCTGAATTTAATTTGAGCGACTAAAAGTGACTTATATACGAAGGCAGCTCTATTATTTTTCTACGTTTTTTTAAAATATCACCTTAACTAGTTAAAAATACTAGTTTAAATGAAAAGTTATTTGTGTGAAAAGTGTTTAGTGTTGCCATTTTGTATTTGTTCTTCCAAGTGACAGTAAGTACAGCATTATTGTATTATAATCCAAATTTTTCGTCATGGGTGTCATTTTCGTGTTATTTTAGGTCGCTGAAAACGATAGTGGGGTCAAAATGAAAATCCAAGATGGCGGCTGCGAAAATTTCCTAATTTTTCGTCATGGGTGTCATTTTCATGATATTTTAGGTCACTGAAAGCGATAGTGGGTTCAAAATGAATAACTATCGTTTTCAGCGACCTAAAATAACACGAAAATGACACCCATGACGAAAAATTTGGATTATAATACAATAATGCTGTACTTACTGTCACTTGGAAGAATAAATACAAAATGGCAACACTAAACACTTTTCACACAAATAACTTTTCATTTAAACTAGTATTTTAAACCAACCAAATCTTACATGCATACGATGCTTTGTTATTATGAAACAAACCGTTTATTATGAGATAAAAACAGAGAATTTCGATGACATTGTGACATCTGAATTAAGAAAATTAAAGATAATTTAAAAAAGTAATCAGCGCATTTTGAAGACAAGAATATGGAAACAATTATGCGCTGAACAGATTTTCTAAATAAAATTTGCATTGCCCAATGCAAGTGCACAAACATAACTCGAATCGTTGTTGGCGCGAAAGAGCTGTATTTAACGCTTGATTTACCTAACATAATCCACCCAGATGAACTTAAAAAAAACTACCAGCTATTACTTATATTATGGTTATTCACGTACTATAATAATATTTCATGTTATTTCATTACTTTTGTTTAAAAAAAAACACAAAGTTGCGCAAATAATTCGCCGCGAGTGAATTTTGCAAGACTGCAGCCTTAAGGTGATATTTTGAAAAAACGTAGAAAAATAATAGAGCTGCCTTCGTATATAAGTCACTTTTAGTCGCTCAAATTAAATTCAGCTACGATTTCGCCTTTGTTCTTTCACTACTTATTGCAATATTTTTCTTTTGATGTACTTATCAAATAAGTTAAAAGTTTTCAACGTTTTATCTGACCCAGCTATTTTACATACTGATACTAGTACCTAAATGTATTGTGTTATTGAGGGTAGGTACGTTTTAAAAGCTATTCATTAAACAACATCACTCTAAGCGAACGCCTGCAAGATTTAAACAAGACGCGCGCTGCGTTGTAGTAAAAAAATCTGTTGCCTTTCGAAATTATTAGGCACTTCTTCGTAAAAAAATTAATAAAAGCTATATCTTTTTACCTAATGTATGTATGAAGCTCAAACTTAAATTCGTGAATGAAGCAATTAGGTAGCAATTATTGACATAACAAACTTTTAGAAATTCTGCGTCCTTCATGCTGAACACGGAGGCGACCAGCCATCCTGACGTCAGAATGGCTGGTCAAAAAAATATTCATTTTTCTCTGAATCCATCGTATGTAGCAATTATTGAAGAAATGTAGCAAATATAAGCAATTATGTAGCAATTCTTGAATATACTTTCAGAGGCGTTTGCCATAGGCAACCAGCCATTCTGACGCTAACAGAAAAATGGTCTTGACAAACTGACAGACAGACAGACAGACAGACAAACAAGTGATCCTATAAGGGTTCCGTTTTTTCCTTTTGAGGTACGGAACCCTAAAAACATCGAAAGGTCCACCTGATTAATATTTTTCAAGTTACCCGTCTGTCTAGGCAGTCAAACAATAATTTAATAATAATTTAATCAAAAATAACAATGTTAACATTAAAATGTGTCACTATTACCTAATAGGTACACTTGCGTTTTTTAATATTTTTTTAGTTTATTTTTGTTTTATTTAGTTTTTAAGTATTTTAGTTTTAATTACATTTTTACTTTATATTTGTATACCTTCACGGCAAAACGTAGCGCCCAAATATGTTAACCTCTAACACCTTTATTTAAATACCTATGTTTTACAAATAAATATTCTGATTCTGATTCAACGCACCCATTTTTCGAACCAAGCCATCCATCCAGCCAACACGTTACAAAAAAGAAATGCAACTTTCTTGCACCCTCCACCAATCCGAATACATCCCTGCCCACAAAACTACACAAACTCACGACATGTACCCATTAACAAAATGCTGACTCATCTGAATTTCTGCTACAACTGCTCACGTTATGCTAAAACTATACAATATGTACTTACACTTTACATAAAGATACAGTTTTGATAACATTAAAGGTTGTAAGTGAAATTGTTGTTACGTTTACTACAACAGTTTCTGCATACTGTTGTTGTCTTTCTCACTGTTGACGAAGGTCCGAATGTAAAAACTAAACTAAAGCTTCAGATTAAATTTTGACAAGCGTTTCATCCTAACTCGGTTTGTTTTCATTGTGTCAATAACTTGTCGAAACTTTGACTGCTTTGAAGAAAAATAACTTATGTAAGCACCTTTACTCACCAATAACAGACTCAAAGGCAATCTGCCGAGCCTTTCCCCAACTATATTCCAGTCTAACCGGATGCAGCTGAATACCACTATTTTACATGGAGCGACTGCATATCTGAGGGCCAATTCTCGTACATAAGAACGTTCAAATTCTAATCGCAATCTCATGCCAGCGACAATCAACTGTCAAAAATGTATGTAAACGCTGTACAATTTTTGACATATTGAGACTGACATGAGATTGCGAACGTAGTTAAGAGGAAATAGGGGCGAAAAATGAGGTATTTTAAGAAGGTATTGCTGTCGCTCTGCGAGCGCTCCGCCCTCGAATTCGTGCGATAAGGACAACTGCAGATTCGACTATATAGCCTGTGTAAAAAGTCACATTTCGAGGTTTGGCTCTCGCCTATTTCCTCCTCCAATATTGGACCAATTTAAAAGATATTTCATAAACTGAATAAGAAGGATATATACTATGCCCCTATGTTTTTCTTTTTTCGTTAATAGTTGTCAAATTGGTACACTAGACGTCTGTTGACAGCGGTCTGAATAGGCAATTTTGAGCATTTTTGGAGGGTTCTAGTTCTTATAAAAATAATATATCATCAAAAAGGAAAACATAGGGGCATACAAGTACTATACCGATACTAAACTGATATTTATATTTATAATACTACTATATTTATATTTATAATAATACTAAACTGATATTTATATTTCTGTAAAAAATCATTGCTTTATGGTCATTAACCAGAAAGAAAACAGGCAAGAGCGTTTGTATCTTTTTGTATGGAGAAAAGAGCACCCACGTTTCCTCTTAAAAATAGGGGAATTGCCCCTCTGACCTCCACATACCAGTAACTGGGTAATACCCATAGTTTCGAATTTAGTCTGATGTGCCATTGCAACAATAAATTATAATTTGACGACACGGTTGGCGCAGTGGTTGAGCGATTGACTGCTGCGCATCATCTCGCGGGTTCGATTCCCTCACGAAACAAATATTTATACGACCTACAGGTATTTGTTCCGAGTCTGGGTGTTTTTCTATCTATAATATGTATGTATTTACAAAAAAAAAATGTATATACCTAAGTAGTTTATCAGCCATCTCGTTACCATAACACAAGCATTAGGTTGCTTAGCTTTAGCTTAGATGGCGTTGTGAGAAAAATGTCCAAGGATATTATTTATTTATTTATTATTATTAATTATGTTAATTTACGCGACTGACATTATTTCCCCCACTTACATGCAGCTGACAATTTTTTTTGGGTAGAAGATGATCCCATAAATCGTCCCTTAAGGTATTGGTGCGATATGAAATCCCTTTTTTAGGGTTCCGTACCAAAATGGTAAAAAAGGAACCCTTATGGTTTGACTAAGTCTGTCTGTCTGTCTGTCTGTCTGTCTGTCACAGCTGGATATCTCGAGAACTATTAATGCTATCAATTTGAAATTTGGAAAAGTTTTAGATGACGTTTACCCAACTATTTTGCAAATAAGAAAGAAATAAAAAAAAATGTTTTTTTTTGTAACTGGGACTGAAAGGGCGTCTTAAAAATTCAAAGTAGAGCTACTAGGGCATGTGGGGTATCATGTGAAAGAACGCTGTTTGCACATTCTCAAACATTTTTTCTTTTTTTAGGCCCCATAGTTTTCGACTTTTGATGAAAAATGTAAAAAAATACCGTTCCCCCCCCCCCCCCTTATCTCCGAAGTTTGCTAAGAGAAAAATCTGAAATTATTCTATGTGATAGAAGTTTATGTAAAGATTACATGAAAAATAAAACGATGTCTCTAAATAACACACTTTTTCAGAAATCGGAACGGAACCCTCGGTGCGCGAGTCCGACTCTCTCTTGACCGGTTTTTTTTTAATATTTCACCATATCCCAACATTTTTCACCATCTCTATCCAAAAAAATCAAACTCATGTTGTATGTTTTGTTAGCCCACCTATGTTGACTCATCCGCAGCTAATGATCCCCCGTTTACACCAGCCATTACCGCCTTTGATCATAACATAGCGTTGTTCTAACGAGTCGACCGATCAGCTGACATTTTAAAGTTCATGTTATTATAATTTTGCACTGTAGCGTGGGTAGAGAAGAAAGACTGTATTTTATTTTATCTACACCCATGCCATAAATCCCCCATAAAAGTCTCTGAAACAGTTAGCTTATTGCTAACATTAAAACAGCCAGTGTCATAGTAACCATGGTAACCATAATAGCAT
This sequence comes from Cosmia trapezina, assembly GCA_905163495.3. Lineage (NCBI taxonomy): Eukaryota > Metazoa > Arthropoda > Insecta > Lepidoptera > Noctuidae > Cosmia > Cosmia trapezina. The sequence goes on along the minus strand of LR991020.1, from coordinate 27,735,425 downwards.
CCAAACGGGTGCTTTAATGTTGTACTGAATTTCATAATGCAACTCGTTTTTAAAAAAAGAACATTTTAATGCACGCGCGTTTCATTACAACAGCGCCGTAATTTAAAAAAAGAACTTATTCGAATTCACGTCGTATACTATGACGCCGGCCGCCATGTTCGATACCGAGTATTAGTAATGCAAAAAACTGTTTCAGAACCCTTTACAGAGGATTGATAACATGGATGTAGATAAAGTCTCGTATGCAACTGTACATAATTAGGTATTAAAACACTCATGTGATACTATTATCACACCCGGCTTCGCCTCGTGTGATAAACCCACATTCGTGTTTTAATACCCCTTGTTATACGTCAGTTGCATAAATAACTATTAATTAATTTCCGAAAGCGTTATTTTGTTGAGATCGGGATATAGGCATATGTAGTAATTATTTTCTGTCTATTCATATTGTTTGTATGAGATTTGCATAAGACGAAGGTTTGGTGTTTGAAAGAGAAGAGGATGTATCGGTGTTTCATGTGAAAATAAATGAGTGTGGAGCAAGTAAGTGAGTTTGTACCTATATTTGGGAAGTCTGTTTACAAGGGATGGAAAGATTGATGAATAGGTGGAAAGGAGAGTAAATGCGGGACATAAAGTGAATGGTGCTATACATTCGATTGTGAGCAACCAGTTGATGTCCAAAAGGGCTCCACTGGCTGTTCACAATGGTGTGCTGTTACTTACGCTTATGTATGGAAGTGTATGTTGGGTGTGGCAAAAGAAGCATGAAAGTAGAATAAATGCTGTGGAAATGCGTTCCTTGCGAACATGTGTGGTGTGACCATGAATGATAGGCTGAGGAATGATGTGATGAGGCAACGGTGCGGTTTAAAGGACGATGTAGTGAGAAACATTGAAAAGAGTATGATTAGATGGTCTGGTCATGTTGAGAGGGTGAATGTAAGGCGACTAACAAAAGGTATTCACAAGGCAGATGTGAGTGGAAACTCCGGGAGGGGACGCCCTAGGAAGACATTATGGTGACCTTATTGGTGATGTTCTTCAGATAGGTCAGGTGCGTATATAGTAAGCGGCGTGCCTGTATGAGCAGTGGTCTTTAAAGTATTCGATGTTCGTGTATTCGTTCGTACGTACACGAGCAAGTGGCGTTCCGTAGTTTCTGCCTACCCCCATCGGAAGAAGGCGTGAGTTTTTTGTATGTATCTTCAGTCTGTCATCATCATCTTCCTGCCATTATCCCACGTTACTTGGGGTCGGCGCAACACGTTTTCTTCTCCCACTCTCCCCTGTCAACCGTCACGCTATCATTCACTCCCTTCTCTTTCATATCATTCCTCACAGAATCCATCCATCTTTTCTTTGGCCTTCCTCTGCATCTCCATCCATCAACATGTGTATATCTTATGTCTGTATCGTGGGAATATTATTTCAATACAACAATAACAACAAATATTTATTTCGTGCGGAAATTAAATTCACGACCGCATTAGCCATTGCGATAACCGAGTAAAGGCTCTTAGAGACAGAGGCGATATCGCGAGCGATATTGCGATATTATCGCGCCGCAACACCGCTACGCGGCACGTCGCGACGCGATATCGCCTATGCCTGTAAGAGCCTTAATCATTTAACTCGATTGAAAATATTTCTTCTGAATGCAAGCCTATGCGATTACAGGAACATCAGACATTTTAACTTTTTCTGTAGGAGGCCAACAAAGCAACAAATATATTTATTCAGTTTCCTGACTACCACTTTATGTAAAATATCATCAATCACCATAAAGGCCTTATCACACTGACGATTTGCGAGCGTGTTTCCAGCGAAGTGATTTGTGAACGAACTCGCCGCGAGCGCGTAGCGAGCACGCTACGAGTGAGCAACGTGTTCGCCGCGTTTTCATAATATTGTACACTCGCTTGTCTCGCTCTCTCTTGTACATTCGCGTCAATTGGTCTCGTTACGCAAACGCGACCAGGTCGCTGCGCACCCGCGGCGTTGTCGCCGCGCACACGTAGCGAACTCGCGGCGAGCTCGCTGCGCACTCGCCCCGCTTTCCACTCGCTCGCAACTCGCTAAAGCCCTAACAGTGGTCACTAATATTAATGCCAGAACCTACACAGTAGGCAACATTATGTACTCCTCAAATATTAGCTTACCCTCCAAACAGACTAACTGGTATCGGAACGTGCTATGAATATTTTAACCATGCATAATGAACCCGCCGCAGTGGTCACTGCGTCACGTTTGGGTAATCTGTCAAACTGTGACAGATGCAATCCGGGAATAGAATGCTGCACTGGCCTTGAGGGCTGGTCTTAGTACTGTAATGTAATACTACAGAAAGGACAATAGAAAGAAAATCGCAATTTAATTACATCTACCCGTATCTGGGGGCACGGTAGTGCCCCCGCCAAGACGAGCCAAGCGAAGCGCAAGGGCACTACCTACCTTTTATCGAAGCACTTCGTCGTATTTTTGAACCTTCTTAACTTGGGTTTGGAATATACCAGATAAACAAAATTTTCGGGATATGATTTCAGTGGTTGACTTATTAAACCTATAAAGTTTCAATTGCATAGCTCTTATACTTTAGATTTTATTGATATCTAAAATACCCCGATTTCGTCACTGACTCACTGACTCACTAATGATCATAAAAATTCTTAGAGTACTTCCTGAAGTCCTAGAAAGCTGAAATTTGGTATGTAAGCTAGTATTAGTGCACAAACAACAAAAAAAAACTAAAACTTGGAACTTTTACCCCCCAACCCCTTAAACTAGGGGATGGAAATTTGTATGAGACTTCCGCAAGTAATAAGTACTTATACTTACGAATAATATTAATACACTTGTATATACTTCGAAAAGTGTTTATTAATCTCCTACTTATCAACCTATACATATAATAAGGAACTTACAAAAATAAATGAAATCCCACCAAAAACATTTTCATGTAAAATGTTGCCAAGACGAGACCACATATAGCTCGCACTGACAAAAAGCTATCAGATCTCATATAGAGCCTAGTTTCTAACTCTCTACACGCCATAACTTCACAAACTCTACACCTTAGTCAAAATATGTGGCTTGGCCGTTTCGCTACAATCACATGGGCGCAAGGTGAAAAATGTATTCACTGTTCATTACTTTTCTGTTATACAATAGTTCTTGTAGTAACGAAACGGCAAATCGCTTCAATTGCATTTGGTAGACGATCAATTTGCGCATCAACGTGTATCAATCACGTAAAAATTGGCAATTGCAATTGGTCACTTGCCATCAATTTACATTGTAGTAATATTGACAATATTACTACAATGTAAATTGCACTTATTAAAGAATCAATTTGCGCATCAATGTGTATCAATCACGTAAAAATTGACAATTTGCAATTGATCAATTTCCATTGTAGTGATAATGCTAATCGCTTCAATTGCATTTGGCAGACGATCATTTTCGCATCAATGTGTATCGATCATCAATCACGTAAAAATTGAAAATTGCAATTGATCGTTTAGACAGCTAGCAGTATAAATAGGTAAGTACTTATATTCTTTTCATTACTTACCTACATCTTACCTTCAACAATATATTATTTTATTTACAAAATCATATCATATTTACTTACACATTTCTCTTTATGGATCTTTGTTATCTAAATAAATATATAATTAAATTAAAATTAATTACTCAGAAAACCAACGATAGACTTGTTGTGGCTTTTCGCCCTTGCCAACAAAAAACTAAAAATAAAAACAATTCAAGCACAAAATTAATATTGAAAACTGATCGAACCAAACTCCGTTCAAAGTTTGGTTTATCAAATGCAGAAGTTTTAATGATGTAACGAGATATTTGTTGCAATTAGCGCACAAAGAGCTCAAGTCTCCGTTAAGTTAAAGGGACCAAGTTGCAACCTGGGACCTTTGCTATAAACTAGTAAGAACCTAAACTAGTAAGAACCTAAAAGCTTCGTCCCTTCGACAAGTTTCCAGAAATAATAATAATATTGACATTGATGCCTGAAGACGGACGTCGTCACCGAGGCAGGCCTAAGGAATGCTTTTTTTTTTCTATTTTTTTGTGGATGGGATATGATATATAATATGATTTCCCAATCATCAAATGACTTCTCCCGCTCTGGGTGGAGCGGAAGGGCGTGTCAGACTTTTACTGACTAAAACCCACCAGTGTTCCTTCAGTTCAGCACTGTACTAAAACAACACGCAGCGCTTCCATACAGCACTGATTTAACTAAAAGGAGACGGAAAGATATAGCTTGCCCTCAAAAAAGTACAAAAAATGCTTTCACAGCTAAATTTTACATGTACCTCGGACCACTACTCTACAATAGGCTAAATGAAAAAGGAAACATCTACTCCTTAAATAATAGTAACTGCAAGAAATTCCTTATGGAAGCTCTTCAATCTATGTCCTATGAAGATACAGAGAAGTTATTATTTGTGCTTAAGTAAATATTGTTAAGTAGTATTATATAATTTTATATTTTTTATACACCTTTTTACATTTATGCAACAATAAGATAAGTGATTATTTAATCAATTAATGTTACATCCAATCGCCTGAAACACAGGATTACCTAGTTCAGGCACGAGTCATGGGTGAATTTGCCATAGATTTAAGGAAAACTGTATTTATCGTTAGTCCTTATATATTTTTGAATAAATTTGATTTGATTTTGATTTGATTTGAGTTGCCCATGCCAGAGCTGACATCTCTTTGAGGCGCGCGTGGAACACAACGCGGCGTCGACCCGGACCTGCAGGCTTACTCTCGACACTCGATCGCAAGCGGAATTGGAAATTGGGATCGAGATCTTGTCATTTGGCACTCTTGAATGCTACACTAGCACACGATTGGAATCGTATTAAACGGATTTATTTGGAACTAAATGAAATCGACTTTACTCGAACGAATGCACTTTTTCGGTACTCTTGACGAGATTTTGACGTTACCGTATCGAGTTTGAAGTCGTGTTTGTGTCAAAATTGAACGATTACAAAAAGGCAACTTTTTCGGGATCGAGTTTGTTTTTGTAACGGATGGCTGAAGTTTTTATTGTGAATAATGGCACGTTTAGAACTTATTTGTGATATTTTGGATAATGCTCATAAGTAAGATATGAGACAAAGGCGGAATTTGAGACGAATGGCGCGTTATGCAGACAACGCGTTTGCCATGACTGACGATTAATTTAGGAAAAATTACCGAGTAAATAGGGACTTGTACTCTCTCTTATTAAGACTCAATTGTAAGACTATTGTTCTAATATGTAATAAAATAATGTAAGTAATGTGTTGTGCTGAGGGGTTACTAATAATCAAATAATAATAAGCTTACATTAAAAGTCAATTATAATATAAGTTCATGGTATAATTTTAATTATTAAAAATCTTAAGATTAAAAGGTAATGTCTAATTAATATTACAAAGTGTCTATTTGAATAAATATAATCATAGCCTTTTTATTATGAGTTTCCATTTATATTCACAAGGCATTTCCACAACAAAAAACAATTTTTATTTTGTTCACATCATAACTTAGGACTAAACACCATATTTATAAAAGTACCTGCTGTGTTTGGCATGTTACACATTGTTGGATCCCGTAAAAAATTATCTATCCACTGAGGTACTCTTATCTATATTATCTATTTTTTTCCACTGAAAAGATATTTCAGTGTAAATAGGATAAAATTATAATTTTTAATCAAAAACTGTTTTATATGATTTATTACTCGAAAAGTACTGAACCGACTTATAAGCTACATATAGATACCTCAGGCTGCTCTATTGAACTAAAACAATCCTACATTTAAAATAACACTACAGTGTTTTGCAGGCTGATCAGGGCACACCCTCGAATGATAGTTGTAAAAACCATATTTACAAAAATTAACAAACTAAAGTTTTACAACATAATTATTATATAAACTCAATTGAGTAAGCTTTTCAAAAGGACTAGACATCGTCCAGGGCTAGGTCTTGGTCTAGGGTACCTGGACGCACCAAAAAAAAAAAAATTAAATTATGGCCAGGTATAGGGGCCCACTTAATTGAGGTTTATAAGGGTTGTACTTACGATTTTTCGTAGAATCACTACTTTATCACAACTTTTTGCTTAATTAACACTATTATCACTATGAATTAATGTTAAAACTTAATGGAAACAAAAACACTATAAAACTGATTTACTTTATGGTAAATTAATATAAGTATCGATGGTCGATGGGTGTTAGTAGGTATAGGTAAATTCTCTTCAGACCCACCATCTGTATGCCTCATCGACTGTGCATGCTCACCACATATGTATATTGATAAGCGAATGCTTTTTGTCAGCCCGATGCTGAAAAGGAAAGAAATGTATTCATTATTGTACCGTAGTCATATAATTAAGTGTAAAGAAAAATATTAGTGTGTAGACAGTAGCCCAGCCTTTACCATCTTTTTGTGCACCGCCTAGTGCATTTAAGGATACTTCTATCTCGTTCCACTTTTTCTTTGTCTTCTGCTTAGCATGAGCAGTACGCAATAACCCCTTGGCACTGGGTTCTGTACCAGGAAATCTACTAGAGTCTCTAGCTGTTGGTGTGTTGTCCTACTCATCCTGTAAGAACAATGAAAGTTTGTATTAAGCAAGTGTTAAATATTAAAATTTTAAGGAATTACAATATATTTAATAGAACTGTGGCCTTACCTTGATATTTTCGTCTTCCTCGGTTGAATGCTTGTCTTAAAGTACAACTAACTTGAACTTGAGCATACAAACGTACTTTAACACATTCCAAACTAAACACTTGAAAACTTTCAGATAACATCGCTTTGAAACTTTTGTTTATCGCAACAGTAATAATTCACAGTTTTTATTCAAGTAGGAACCTAATACGATTTTAAAGTGGATGACAGAATGACAAATGCGCGAGAAGTTTTTTCTAACGTAACGTAGGCAATGACATTCACAATGAGCCAATGTTGCCTAAATATTTAGTGTTAAAATACATATAAATGCAAGCAAAGACCACTTAAATGATTATTCATGTTAAATTATATATCGGAACAATTTTAATAATACATTTAACGAGTTATTCAATATTTTTAAATTTGGTAATTAACGTTTTCATTTGTATGGCTACCCCATGTCAATCGGTGTAGTCGAACATGCAGTCGATTCCAATCTCAATCTCGATTTCGTTCAAGAGTGCCAATTTTTTGAAGATTGGAATTGAAATTGGATCGGATTGGAATGCGTTCGAGATTGGGATTGATTTCAAGAGTAAGCATACAGGTCCTTACCGGACGGCGAGCTACCCACTACTCGCCGTCCGCAAGCCCGTGTCTACTGTGGCCGGGAATCAGCTCTCGACTCCCGCCGCCCAGGGCGTCTTCTGCGGCGACTGAGGGCGTTAGGTTGTCTATCCCTCACGCGTTCCGCCTCCTCCTTCACGAGCATTACTGCTTCGCAGAAGGAGGTGACGGCCTCTCCTGCACTCTCGTTCCGCACCCTGGCCTGGACCAGCACGCTTACTCTCGATACTCGATCGCAAACGGAATTGGAAATTGGAATCGAGATCTTGTCATTTGGCACTCTTGAATGCTACACTAGCGCAAGATTGGAATCGTATTAGGCGGATTTTTTTGGAACTAAATGAAATCGACTTTACTCGAACGAATGCACTTTTTCGGTACTCTTGACGAGCTTTTGACGTTAACGTATCGAGTTTGAAGTCGTGTTTATGTCAAAGTTGAACGATTACAAAAAGGCTATTTTTTTGGGATCGAGTTTGTTTTTGTGACTGATTCGTGAAGTTTTTATTATTAATAATGGCACGTATAGAACTTATTTATGATATTTTGGACAATGCTCATAAGTTAGATATGAGACAAAGGCGGAATTTGAGACGAATGGCGCGTTATGCAGACATCGCGTTTGCCATGACTGACGATGAATTTAGGAAAAATTACCGAGTAAATAGGACTTGTACTCTCTCATAATAAGACTCAATTGTAAGACTATTGTTCTATTATGTATTAAAATAATGTAAGTAATGTGTTGTGCTGAGGGGTTACTAATAATCAAATAATAATAAGCTTACATTAAAAGTCAATTTTAATATAAGTTCATGGTATAATTTTATTTAGTAAAAATCTTAAGATTAATTAATATGAAGTATCTATTTGAATAAGGAGCTCGTGGCTAAGTAATAACAGCCGCACGGGTCGATCCGTCAGGTTAAGCTACGCTTGCCGGGGTTGGTCAGTGGATGGGTGACCATCTTTACATATCGAGATTCCTCCGTGCCTCGGAAAGCACGTTAAGCCGTTGGTCCCGGCTGTTATTCGTGGATCTTTGACAGTCGTTACGGGTCGTCAGAAACCCGAAAGTCTGACAACCAGTCTTACCAAGGGGTATCGTATTACCCAGTTACTGGGTTGTGGAGGTCAGATAGGCAGTCGCTCCATGTAAAATACTGGTATTCAACTGCATCCGGTTAGACTGGAAGCCGACCCCAACATAGTTGGGAAAAGGCTAGGCAGATTGATTGATTTTTATTTGAATAAATATAATCATAGCCTTTTTATTATGAGTTTCCATTTATGTTCACAAGGCATTTCCACAACAAAACCAATTTTTATTTTGTTCACATCATAACTTAGGACTAAACACCATATTTATAAAAGTACCTACTGTGTTTGGTATGTTTCACATTGTTGGATCCCGTACAAAATTATCTATCCACTGAGGTACTCCGTACTCGTATCTATATCATCTATATATTTTTCCACTGAAAAGGTATTTCAGTGTAAATAGGAAAAAATTGTAATTTTTAATCAAAAAATGTTTTATATGATAAATTACTAGAAAAGTACTGAACAGATTTATAAGTTACATATAGATACCTCAGGCTGATCTATTGACCCTAATCAATCCTATATTTAAAATAACATTACTGTGTTTTTCAGAACTTGACGCGCTCTCGAATGATTGTTGTAAAAACCATATTTACAAAAATTAACAAACTAAAGTTTTTACAACATATTATGTACCTAAACTCAGTTGAGTAGGCTTTTCAAAAGGACTAGACATCGTACAGAGCTAGGTCTTGGTCTAGGGTACCTGGACGCACCAAAAAAAAAAACTATTAATTATGGCTAGGTATGGGGCCCACTTAATTGAGGTTTACAAGGGTTGTACTTACGATTTTTTGTAGAATCACTACTTTATCACGACTTTTTGCTTAATGAACACTATTATCACTATGAATTAATGTTAAAAGTTAATGAAAAAAAAAAACACACACAGCAACATGGCTGTCTCCTGCAGCAAATTGAAGGCCCCCATCACTGCTACTAGGCGTTGGTCGATGGACGTTAGTACAGGTACATTCTCTGCAGAATCACCACCTGTACGCCTCATCGACTGTGCATGCTCACCACATATCTTCTTAAGCGAATGCTTTTTGGCAGCCCAATGCTGAAAACGAAATAAATGTATTCATTACTGTACCTGTAGTGATATAATTAAGTGTAAAAAAAAAAAAATTGTGTGTAGACAGTACCTACCGACCATCTTTTTGCGCATCGCCTAGTGCATGTATACTGTTATCTCGTTTCACTTTCTCTTTGTCTCCTGCTTAGCATGAGCAGTACGCAATAACCCCTTGGCAATTCCTGGGTTCTGTACCAGGAAATTTACTAGAATCTGCTGTTGGTGTGTTGGCCAAGAACAATGAAAGTTTGTATTAAGCAAGTGTTAAATATTAAAATTTTAAGGAATTACAATATATTTAACAGAATTGTGGCCTTACCTTGATATTTTCGTCGTCCTCGGTTGAATGCTTGTCTTAAAGTACAACTAACTTGAACTTGAGCATACAAACGTACTAAAATACATTCCAAACTAAACACTTGAAAACTTTCCGATAACATCGCTTTGAAACTTTTGTTTATCGCAACAGTAATAATTCACAGTTTTTATTCAAGTAGGAACCTAATACGATTTTAAAGTGGATGACAGAATGACAAATGCGCGAGAAGTTTTTTTTTAACGTAACGTAGGCAATGACATTCACAATGAGCCAATGTTGCCTAAATATTTAGTGTTAAAATACATAAAAATGCAAGCAAAGAACACTTAAATGATTATTCATGTTAAAATAAATATCGGAACAATTTTAATAATAGATTTAACGAGTTATTCAATATTTTTAAATTTGGTAATTAACGTTTTCATTTGTATGGCTACCCCATGTCAATCGGTGTTGTCGAACATGCAGTCGATTCCAATTTCAATCTCGATTTCGTTCAAGAGTGCCAATTTTTTTAAGATTGAAATTGAAACTGGATCGGATTGGAATACGTTCGAGATTGGGATTGATTTCAAGAGTAAGCCTGGGTTTGGACGCGAGAGATCGCCGCCGCCGATCGCCTCCGTGAGAACACGGCGGTGCTCCGCCCAAGCCGGGCGCCTCCCGCCTTATACAGGCTGTTAGGTTAAACGAGGGACTTACTTTAACGGAGTGTAGTACTCATCATTATGAACAAGTTTTACTATGGGACCAATCCCGAAATCGCGAAAAAAAAATCAGCTGTTCAGTACATTTATGTTTGCATAATTCGTCAAAATGTAGGGAACAGCAGATTTTATTTTCGCGATTTCAGGTTTGGTCCCATAGTAAAAGTTGTTCATTTTCATGAGTACTACACTCCGTTAAAGTATGTGCGGTCGGGGGACCCCCGTCAAGAACGAAGTTTCGCACGTACACACACCTTTTCCTACATCTGTTTCTCAATGCCAGGATTTTAATTTATGTTGGGGTTATTAGTAGCAGCGTGTTTTCGGAGCTATAACTTAGGGCTTCCACTGCAAGCTATAAATAAACCTGACTTACTTGAAAAACAACAACAACACAAATACAACACCACAACAACAATACAATACCACCACCCCCACCACCACCATATCTGCCACCACCATCATCACACCTGCCACTGCTTGTCTCTGCATCACCCAAGTCTATAATAGACTAAAGCTGAAAGCAAACATTTACTCCCTGAACTACACAAATTTGTAAGAGAATTCTCAAGGAGACTCTCCAAAGTATGTCTTACGAAGATACAGAGAATTTATTAACTGTGTTAAAGTAAATATGTATACTCACCTACGATTAGTACCTATTAATCTAAGGTCCGTATTACAGAAGGAAACTCAAGCACTGATCTTTGTTTAAATTTAGTTTAAATCTAGTTTCAACCAATGAAATGGCTTGAATCTAGTTTCAAGTAATGCTTGAGTATTGAGTGACGTTCTGTAATACGGACCTAAGAGCTATTTTATTTTATTTTTATTTTAGTATAGGTATACGTTAAGCATTAAAATGTTTAGAGACTAAGAGTTGAGCTACTCAACATAATTATAATTCTTTTGCCTATTGTTAACTGTTACAATATTTATTAATTTTATAAGACTATTTAGCACTTTTCGCCTGAAACACAGGACTGCCTAGTTCAGGCACGTAAATTCTTAGGAATATAAATATATATTTCAGCAAAACTGTACAAATTTTTATGACTTGTAATTTATTGAATAAATTTTATTTAATTTGATTTGATTTGAAAGGTTGACTGGTAGAAAATGATTATGGCATTAAGTCTGCCTCTGTACATTTGTGTTTGAAGTGTTAAATAAATAAATAATAAATAAATAAACATCACAATACAATACAACAACAATACAACACTCAACACAACACACACACACAATTGTGTTACAATATCGACTGTGGGAATCATGCTTTTTTGTCACTAACGACCCACCCTTGCTGCGCACGGCTTGTACAACTTGTCAAAACATCGAGATTTCTTTATTATATTATAAGTTTATTATTAACTTATGAACTTATATACACATAAATCTTCCGGAATCAATTCTCTAAATGGTACTGAAAATCACATCAAAATCCGTTGCGTAGTTTAGAAGAACTTAGAAGAACAACACGGTCATACAGACAGACACGAAACTATAGAAGATTCATAAATAAAGCTCAGTTCATCCTCCATTTCGAGTACAATACTAAGAACTAGTAGTTAAGATTTAATTGTGTATGTAAATCGTGCATCCCGCCCGTCTGCGCGAGACATTAGGTTTTCAATGGAGTGATGGGACATGATATCTTGCAGTGACATTAGAAATTATCGTGCAATTTTGTATCGTTGCGTGAACATGTAATTGAATGACGTTTTATTAGAGCTTCTAGACGTTTGTTTATTTATAGACTAGCTCTTGCCCGTGACATCGTCCACGTGGATTTTGAAAGCACCTATAGGTACTCCATTTACAATAAAATTAGACATTTAAACAAACCTTTTTTACAGTCAGTTCAACCAATTTTGACTTCTATTTGCGTAGGTTTAAGGATGGCATTTCTGCCACTGTTACAAATGTGGCGGTAGCCTTAGGCTCAGCGTAAACGGGCCACCGACCACAGCCACCGGTGGCTGTCGCGCGTTACCGCCACATTTGTAACAATGGCAGAAGTGCGCGACAACCATCACTGTTCGGAAGCCGCCACCGTATTTATCAGAATTTAAATCCCAAATAGCCGAACGTAATCGGATTTCCGATATCAAAGTACCTATCTTTATCTATTGAGGCGTCGTGCTCCATTGTGACGCGTGTTGGCAACTCCAACAAACTATATTTTTATCTATATTTAATTTCCTGTGCCTTATATTAAAACTATTGTCATTCGCTCAGTCGGTAATAAAAATCCGCTCCATTCACGTATCGCCAAAGCCTGCCTTATATTTCTGCTTCCACACCATCGATTACCCGCAAGAACCAGCCCTGCTGCAATACTCCAACATATTTGTGGTCCTTCGAGCTGGATATGAACCAGCGACCTATGGATATACAGTCCACTGCTCTGCGATGCGTAGTCCCGCCTAAAGACTAATAACTGCGCGGGGGTGGAGCAGCGCGACAGTGGCGGGTGTCTTGCGGGTCCCGCAGCGACCACAAGTCGTGGATCTATACAAAATATATGAAAAAGTGTGTTAAGTCGCTGTCGTTGGCCACTGGTGGCTGTGGTCGGTGGCCCGTTTGTGCCGAGCCTTATCATCGGCTGTTTCCGCCGCGCCAATGTTCGTTTTCATCGCATGTGTGTGACGCGCTAGTCGTTTGTCCGCTGTCGCGCAAGGCACTCACGCGCTCGCTTGCGTAAAATTAGCTAACCGCCGCGCGCTCGTAAATCGAACTTTTCTGCTATTCCTTCCTGCCTATCTATACTAAAGTACCAGTCACGAGAAGCTATAAATTATGTAAACAAACATCTTTTACTAAGTAAACATTTTATACTGCGAGATAATAATAAATTGACCATATTCAATCGACATGAAATATAGACGGGTTATATGAAAGTAACAACCTATTTAATTTAGTCGGATCATATTTTAACGACGCAAAGCGCTATCGTTTGTGTTTCTTGGTACCGGAACGCGTCCGTCGCAGGCATTGTAAACTATCGGGACGTCATTTTGAAATAAACGCGTCATTCGAGTTTCGAATGCGTACGAGTTGTCAGAATCAGTGACATGTACTGTCACTGATTCTGACACAGAAATGGAAACATCTGAATCTGACGAATAATTATTCTTAAGACTGTGGTCGCGTATTTTCGCGCTCGGATTTTAAACATCTGACGCTCGACGCCGCGTAGCGAGTGCGCGTGTGTGCGTTTTTCCTCATGTATGGCACACAGTTGCGATGCTGCGACGACTAAACGATCTTGATCTGTAGCTATGGCGTACCTATATTTTTTTGAAGTAAAAGCTAGAGGTTTACGGAGAAAATAAAAATACTGTCCACAATACATTATTAGTGTATTTTAATTAAATTTATACAAATATGGATGAAGAAAATAATATTATGTAGGTACTTATAAAAACTAAACTCATTTTACTTATTTGCTTAAGTATTTGTATACTTATAAGTAATTGAAGTTTTATAAAAGTATTTGTATTTGACGACACGGTTGGCGCAGTGGCTGAGCAATTGACTGCTGCGCAGCATGTCGTGGGTTCGATTCCCGCACGGAACAAATATTTGTACGACCTACAAGTATTTGTTTCCGAGGCTGGGTGTTTTTCTATCTATAATATGTATGTATTTTCAAAAAAAATGTATATAAGTAGTTTATCAGCCATCTCGTTACCATAACACAAGCATTAGGTTGCTTAGCTTGGGACTAGATGGCGTTGTGTGAAATGTCCAAGGATATTTATTTATTATTTATTTTATTTATTTGTCTAAGGGGATTGATCGACTTTTCCTTGGATCTATAATTTCTGGGAGAACACAATCAGAATAAAATTTTGTTAATAGCGGAGCCATCTTTTGTCCAAAATCATGTTTTTTTTTGTGTAAAACAGTTCAATTTAATAGGGCTTAAATTGAACTTTTTAACACAAAAAAACCAATGTAGATAAAGACGCCACGCGCTAGCTATAATTATTTATTTTTCTTGCGGCATTATAGGTTTAGCAACCGCATCAAGTTCATAAAACAGTTGAATTTGAACCAACAATAATACATAAATACATACAGCCGCCTCATGCGCAAATGTTTGGTTTACTGTTTTCAAATTTCAAATAGGTAGGTCACCCCGCTGCCACAGAATAAATAATAGTACTGCTGCGTTCGTGTGGGGTTGGTTTTATAATGTTTATTAGCCTAGGCAGGTATTGTACGTGCCCAGTCGACCTAATGACATATACAGTCGACCACACGTCGCACGTCAGTGGTAAGTGATAAGGATTTGTATAGGTATCGTTTTCATAGTTTTCGATTTCGACTATAGCCAATAGTGAAGTCAAAATTAAAATCCAAGATGGCGGCTGCAAAAATTTTAAAATTTTTCGTCATGGATGTCGTTTTCATAGTTCTTGAGTGTGCTAAAGCCGATATTGGCGTTAAACTGTAAATCCGAGATGGTGGCTGCGAACATTTTCAAATTTTTCGTCATGTGTGTCGTTTTCATAGTTCTCGAGGATGAAGGCGATAGTGAAGTCAATCATCCCTTTTAATGCGGCCCAAGAGAGCAAAACAATGGTGGCCCAATGGTAACGATCCCGACTTACGAGTTGGTCATGGTTTCGAACTCAGGCAGGCACTTTGTGTAAATAATTTCATCACCACTACTCTCAAAACAGTGAAGGAAAATATCGTGAGGAAACCGCCTAGAACCAAAAATTCGAAGACATGTGACATCTACCAACCCGCAATGGGTCCTCGTGGTGTATTACGGCCCACTCCCTCTCACCGAGAGGAGCCCTGTGTCCCAGCAGTGGGAATATTATAGGCTGATTATGATTGAGACCCATTATGTTGTGAGCGAGCACGTTTCAGTGCCAGAGGTCATCACTGATGTGAGACGAGAAGATATATTACGCTCAACACCGCCGCGCGCGGCCCTTGTCCGATCAGAGCGCGGCTAGCCGCGCGTGGCAGCCGCGCTCAAATGCCGCTCTATATTTGGACACACCTTTATATAGTGCCTTTATCTATGCCTCACTCGTTTCGTATCGTTTAGTGCGGTCGCGATTTGAGTGTATTTCCCATAGTTTTATTGATGTTTTCCTCGAGCCCTGTTTTCTTTCTGCGGACTTCTGATCTTGCTTCTTGTACGAACCTTGCTACCACACCGGACACGGTACGGAGAACCCCGCATAAACGTTGGACTTGAACTTGTTATTTTGTATATTACGACCAGCCTACCGATTTCATATTGGCACCATGGATCGTTGTGTAAATTGTGGCAAAGTGACTAGAGGCTGTAGTTTACGTGGTCGTCGAGCTGAAGAACTTCAAAAATCAGCTGTTAAGTACCTATATGTAGATCGTTATGTAACCTCACTTTTATTACATCTCTTTTAACTCGGAACTCAGACCGCGAAAATCCGCAAGATGTTCAGTGATGGTTTGATAATATAGTAGCTATAAATTGACACCAATTTCATCTTTTTACAACCCAGGCCAGGCCCAAGTTTATATGACATGGTTTCCGTCTCCTTTGTCACGGATCCACAATAGAGATTGTGGCAGTAGAGATTTCAAATAAAAATCTGATATAAATTTTTTCTCCATATTCATCCTCCAAAATTCTTGTAGGCATCTTGGATTTACATTTTGACTACACTATCGACGTTAGCACCCACAAGAACCATGAAAACGATACCTATGATGAAAAATTTGAAAATGTTCGCAGCCGCCATCTTGGATTTACATTTTAACGTCACTATCGGCTTTAGCATCCTCGAGAACAATGGGAACGATCCCCATGACGAAAAATTTAAAAATTTTCGCAGCCACCATCTTGGATTTGCATTTTGACCAAATCATATTGTATTATTGATATTGTAATTACAATATCAATATTACAAGTAATACAACATAATTCAAGAATTGTAACATAATTCTCCTAAACTAAGTGTGCCTACCACTTCAGCTTCTTAAAATATTACTTAAATGAAAGTATTAAAAATATTTAGTCGCACTACAATTTACTATATATCACGCGAGGCGCATGCGCGGCGGCGGGAGGTCAACCGACGTAGGTCCCCCGTCGACGAGCGCCAGAGCGCGACTGACTTAGGCCGTTCGATGCACCCGATTTTATACTCACTTTAAAAAATTATTTTCGTAAATGATTGAAGACAGATATGTTTTATTTTTTACACATATATAGTACAATCTTTCTTCTTACGTATAAAATGATTTGTGTTGCCAAATGACTTTTAGATTCGGAGAAATGACGTGTTTTTTTGTAGTCGATTTCTCGATTTTTGATTATCTTAGATGTGATTAAAATACAAGTTAATGAATTAAAAATCAAACTTTTCTCAATGCATTTTAAATTTCAGGATATGCATCTTCGAATGAATACCACTTTACCTTCTTAATTAGTAGTAATAATTGGTGTAAGATTACTTCAAAGTTGAGCCTTCGCGCGTCATCTGGAAATCGCGCCTTCGAAATCGACTGTTTTCGTAGTCAATAATTCAATTTGAACAAGTTTTTTTTAATAGACTTCAAATAAAAATATATGATAATTACGATGATTGCAGTCAAAAGAAGCTAAAAAAATAAATTATGTGACCAAAATCACTTCAAAATCTCCCAAGTTCTCGATTTACGTATGAAAAATGCAACAACGCTCTTAAATGATATATGTTAATTAATATTTGTTACTTAATAATTTATTAAATCTTAAACAAATTCATTTTTTTTGTTGGTCCAAATGTTGTGAACTCCTGAACACTTGTTTACAAAATTTATAGCTTCTCATGACGGTTACTTTAGAAAGGTTTAGGTAGGTAGTAAAATAAAGGTAAACAATCTTGATGTGACTTCTTACAGAACCACTTATAAACTACTGCAACTAATGGTTCAATTGATTTAGTAATCATTATTGTTGTTGTATTTACATTGGTTTTTAATTGCATTTTATTTTTAAACTGAGGTTTTAAAATAATAAAGATAAAAGACACATCAAGATTGTTTACATTTATTTCACTACCTAAATAAACATTTCTAGTATAGTTCTTGTATCTTGATTTTTGTTCTTGCATCTTTCTATCTACAAAGCTTTCTACTCCTGTATAACGTTTATAAACTTATTCTTCAAAAATACAACCATTCTTGTGAATTTTGGACTATTATTTAGTGGACAAATACCTACTGCTGTTTTTTCATTCTTTGTGTGTGCTGCTTTTTTTCTTTGTTTCTGCTGTTTTTTTTTCTTTGTCTGGAGATATCTCCAGATTCATGATTTTTTTCTCAATGGTGGCGCTAGACACTAGGGTCATGGGGTCCGAGTGCCCACTTGGTTTTTGAAGACATCGCTAAGCGATTGGTCGACTCCTCACGTGACCAGAGGGCTAGCCTATTTTTTGGCCAAAAAATCAGCATTGCCATACAAATGCCATATCAATTTATTTATTGACATTCACTGAGTACGTTATTGAGGAGCTGACGAACAGTCACACCTATTAAATTGATAGTGAGACTGACAGACTGATAAAATTAATTTTCATCGTCATCACGCTTTTGTGCTCCGAGGGCGATGGCAGATGAGTACGTACGTACCTATGTAGTAGAGTAGTTCTCATGTTTAGGGTTCCGTACCCAAAGGGTAAAATGGGACCCTATTACTAAGACTCCGCTGTTCGCCTGTCTGTCTGTCTGTCCGTCTGTCACCAGGCTGTGTAGGCTGTGTGTGTAGGGTCTCATGAACCGTGATAGTTAGACAGTTGTTTTCACAGACGATGTATTTCTGTTGCCGCTATAACAGCAAATACTAAAAAGCAAAATAAAATAAATATTTAATGGCGCTCCCATACAACAAACATGATTTTTTTGCCGTTTTTATAGATAATGGTAAGGAACCCTTCCCACCTTCCACTTAGTCGGTTTTTTTTTATGTGAATCATTTGCCATTTACATACATAAACTGACGCCTTCTTCCCATGGGAGTAGGCAGAAACTACAGAACGCCATCTGCTATGATCCTTACAAACTACCTTTGCCCCGTTTACGTTCATACACGTCACTGGTGTTCCTACTGTTCCTAGGGCGTCCCCTCCCGGAGTTTCCACTCACATCTGCCTTGTGAATACCTTTTGTTAGTCGCCTTACATTCATCCTCTCAACATGACCAGACCATCTAATCATACTCTTTTCAATGTTTCTCACTACATCGTCCTTTAAACCGCACCGTTGCCTCATCACATCATTCCTCAGCCTATCATTCATGGTCACACCACACCACACGTGCTTCGCTATTTACTGGCCACAGATTCAGACTCATTAACTACTGAGAAACTCTTTGAATGAATGAATGAATGAAATGCACCGACCTCAGCGTGGTTTAACCAGACTCGATTACTCAAATGAACCCAAAGATTCACACTAGCCCCTGTGCTAGGGAAGACGTGCCCTTAGAACATGAAAGGATTAAAAACCTAATAACACTTTCTCCGACCTGAGGATCAATCCCAGGACCCTTCGTTGAGCAGGCCCTTGCCAACACCAGGTCAACGAGTTGGTAACTGCAAGTAATGTTAATTATAACTTACTGGCCCTTGCCATCGGCTTCGCCCGCGTGGATGTCGAAAATTATCCCACAGGAAAGTACAACCGGTATAAAAAAGAAGCCTATGTGCTATTCCAGACTATATATCTTTGCAAACTTTCGCAGTTATAATATTATTAAGATAAAAGTATCATCATCTGATTCATCTGCCTAGCCTTTTCCCAACTATGTTGGGGTCGGCTTCCAGTCTAACCGGATGCAGCTGAATACCAGTATTTTACATGGAGCGACTGCCTCACAGATCATTTATATGATCTGTGGACTGCCTTGATCTGACGTCCACAATCCAGTTACTGAGTAATACGATACGAGTAACCCCTTGGTAAGACTGGATGTCAGATTTTCGGGCTCGTGACGACCCGTAACGACTGTCAAAGTCCACAAATGACAGCCGGGACCAACGGCTTAGCGTGCTTTCCGAGACACGGAGGGGTCTTGGTATATCACCCATCCACGGACCAACCGCGGCAAGCGTAGCTTAACCTAATCGATCGACCCGTGCGGCTGTTATCACCTAGTATGACAAGCCTATTAGATTATTGTAAGCAACGCCACCTATCGCATAAATCACAAATTATATTCACACAAATGACATTCCTTCTTGATGTAAATAGGTATAATGCTGATACACATGCTCAGACTTTTAATTAGCTGCAGTAAAATGACACTTCTTAACTGTAATTTCGATAAAAAATGTTCCTGTAATTTATCAAAGCATTTGATAGCGAAATGACAGTAGAAGTGTCATTTTACTGCAGCTAATTAAAATTCCGACCATATATAAATTAACTAGAAATGCTAGAGTTTTCGAGTACATGTCAATCGGATGTTAATCATCAGCTGTCGGGTACTAACTACATTATCTAGTGTTTGCTATTTCATTCATCCGGTTCTAGGAAACGGGACAAAAGCGGAAATGGTGAATAATTTCCTTTAGGTAGGTGCCTCTCATTGATTTATTTGTTGTTGTCTACGAAAAGGCTTTTTCTGTACAAAGAAGTAAAGAGTATTAAACACTACATTTACGTGGATGGTTTCTTTCACCGTAAGCTGGGATCTACAGGTTGGGAGGGCTGCATTTAGAAAACTGGACGACATTCTGAGATCAGCTAAAATTCCACTATGTCCGAAGTCCCGCCTCTATAACCAGTGTGTTCTGCACTGCCCACCATAGTCCGGGCGCGCTGCGATACTTTTTCAGCGAGATATCGGTGATAACGTTTTTGTCACCGTTTCGATGGCGCGGCCACGGGGTTTTAGTCTCACAGGTCCTAAAATATTAACCTAGTATTTTTCGTTGCATTTTTGTAAGTTTTGACAAATTCAAATCTGGGTTTTACAAAAACTCTAGACGTCTGCGATGCTTTTTCAGCGAGATATCGACTATCACGTTTTTTTCACCGTTTCGATGGCGCGGCCATGGGGTTCTAGTCTTACAGCTCCTGAAATATAAACCTAGGATTTGTTGTTGTATTTTTACAAGTTTTGACAAATTCAAATCTAGGTTTTACAAAAAACTTCAGACCTCTGCGATGCTTTTTCAGTGAGATATCGGCGATAACATGTTTTTCACCGTTTCAATGGCGCGGCTCCTGAAATATAAACCTAGGATTTTTTGTTATATTTTTACAAATTTTGACAAATTCAAATCTAGGTTTTACAAATAATTTCAGACCTCTGCGATGCTTTTTCAGTGAGATATCGGCGATAACGTGTTTTTCACCGTTTCTTTGGCGCGGGTCCTGAAATATAAACCTAGGATTTTTGTTGTATTTTTACAAGTTTTGACAAATTCAAATCTAGGTTTTACAAAAAACTTCAGACCAGTGCAATGCTTTTTCAGCGAGATATCGGTGATAACGTTTTTGTCACCGTTTCGATGGCGCGGCCACGGGGTTTTAGTCTCACAGCTCCTAAAATATTAACCTAGTATTTTTTGTTGCATTTTTGTAAGTTTTGACAAATTCAAATCTGGGTTTTACAAAAAACTCTAGACGTCTGCGATGCTTTTTCAGCGAGATATCGGCAATCACGTTTTTGTCACCGTTTCGATGGCGCGGCCACGGGGTTTTAGTCTCACAGCTCCTAAAATATTAACCTAAGATTTTTTCTATATTTTTACAAATTGTTTACAAATTGAATCTGTTATTTACCAAAATTTCAGGTCTGTGCAACGCTTAGTTTCTGAAATCTCCGTGGCCGCGCGGTTCTCCGCGTTTCGATGGCGCGGCCACGTTCAAACCCTTTTAACTTTTTAACCATAGCTTTGACAAATTTGTGGTTTTGGGAGTCAACTTTTACAAATTATTACAAAATGTTGGCATAGTTTTTTTTTTTTTTTAACGCCATGGCCGCGCGGTTGAAACGAACACAAAGTTGTTCATAATGATGAGTACGGTCAGCAACAGAAGTCGGTTAACCCTGCTACTTTTTGACATCATATAAATTAACACAAAATGATACGATAACCTGCTTTTTAGCATTTCATTTATTAGATAAGAGTTCATTTTCTTTAAAATTTACATCTGTCCCGATTTTAATGAAGTATTTTTCTCAATAATTAAGATTTAGAAAACACAAGTGTTAATCGACTTTTGTTGCTTACTGTACAGTGACCTCTTAAGAGGTTGTGAGTTATTTAAGTACACCTTGCTTAAACACTGTGAACAAAAGTGGTTTAACATTGTTGCAGCAACATGATCTTGTGTTGCACGCACACTTGGACGTTGCTGCAACGATGGCAACCTATGTTTACCATGAATAGTAGGTACGAGGCTACAGAAAACTTATAAAATTCATGTTTACCAATTAAATTTCACGGACACAGGGCTCGTTCATAAGCCGATTCTCAAAACTTATTAAAGTTGTTTGTTTCTCGTAAATCGGATTATCTTCCTTATCTAAATTACAAAAAAAAAAACAACCGACTCCCAAAAAAACACTACAAAGTGAAAAATAACTTTAATTTCGGAAGTCGGTGTCTTTGGTTTTTTATTTACTTTCATTTTGTTTTGCCACGGACTTCCGAAATTAAAGTTATTTTTCACTTTGTACTGTTTTTTTGGGAGTCGGTTGTTTTTTTTTTTTGTAAAAAGTTTTTATTTTTCACTTTTTAGTGGTGCCTACCCCACACAAATCTGAATACCACTCTGCAAAATGTTAAATTATTGAAGCTAACTCAAAAGTCACTCATCAGAACTTGAAGATATTTTTATGCGACCATCTCAGGAGTAGACCATTTCAAATAAAAACTTTGCAAAAAGGCAAATACGTCGCGCTAAGTCGTGTCAGAAGTTTGGTAGGCGTAGTTTTAGTTGACGGAGATAACGAGGCTACGAAATCTGCCTTCTGACAATCAAGGCCACACATAACATACAACTCAAGTAGCGCAATTTGAAGCGGCATATAATTACCATTAAACCATTTATAGCCAGAGTGCACCTCATGACAATTCCAATAAGCCCAAACACGGCTAGGATACATTGTTTTATTACTGAGTTCCGATGCCTACCTTCCGGCTTCTTCATCAGATCGGTTCGATGGTACCATTTTCATCAGAACCATTTATTTAAAGCTTCGTCATAGTCGCTTAACTATTTTAATCTTATCGGTATCCGTGAAATACTTTTCATCGTTGAGGAGTTTCCGTGGCCATCTGTGGTCTTCTTCATCAGTTCCACTTCACCAGATGATACTTTCTGAATGTAAACGCTTGATTTGTTGATGAAAATACCATAATCGCTATATGTATGCCTATAATATTTGAGGAGTTCCCTCGATTCCTCATGGATCCCATCATCAGAACTAGATTTTGATAAAAATGGGACCAATCTGGAAGTATACCCTTTCAAATAAAAAAAGAATTTTCCGAATCGGTTCATAAATGACGGAGTACTTACTGAGGTAACAAACATACAAAAAAAAAAAAACATACAACCGAATTGAGAACCTCCTCCTTTTTTGGAAGTCGGCGGTAACAATTGTTCGCGTCTGAATTCTGCGAAAACTATAAGCTCCTACTAATAATTGTTTGTTGGTATCGTGCGACTAAACCGCTTAATGTTTTTTTATGAAAATAATTGCAAAAAATACTGAAATTCAAAGCATTTGTGGAAATAAAATGTTTATTTATTTCTGTAAGCAGAGATTGGCTTGGGTGACGCCGAACCGAGTGGACGTTCTTCAAGAGCTCCTCAAATTTCTTATTGTTTAGCGTCGGGTCGTGTCATGTAGTGTATATTTCGTTAGTGAGTTTGTAACGGTCTCCTGCAAGTACGAGAGACTAATTGCCTGCCGAAGGATCCAGTTTCCTGAGCGACAAGCTGGGTGAGATCTTTTCATGTCTTTCAGGGATACGCTTCTCTCTGCAAAGCACACACCTCTACATTCATCTTAAGTCACTAGGTTATTTTCTGCCTACGTGTACTATAATGTGCTTGTATCTAACTTTCAACAAGTGAACGTGTGTGACAGTTATAATAAAGTTATGTTCGGTGCAGCGCGCATTCTTAGACATTTTCAGGTACCTACCTACTCGTAACCCAAACCAAGGCAAAAAACTTAAAGTGTGTTCCTGTGTCCCAAAATCGGAGTGCTCAAGTGGTGAAGTGTGTTGTTTCGAGAAGTAAACTCAAGTACTGCGCTTGCGATGCATTGTCGCTTTTTGTCGGGGTCGAGTCTAATTAACTATTTGCTGAATTGTGTGCATTATTTTGAACTGTACAACTGTAATATCTGCAATCGCGTCAACCTGAAATGAACAGCGGGGAGTAGGTCGAACTTTGAATAAAAACAAAAATTATATTATTTGAAGTCGGAGCTGGAAATAAACAACGAGGAGCGGTCCAACCGCGTCCTGGACATTCTGCTGCTGACAACTCATCAGAATGAAGCAGAAAAGACTCGAGAAGGCAGTTTACCTATATTATAGAATAGCAGCGACAGAAAAAGAGTCGAAAACGCAATTTAAACGCCAAAAGATTCACTGGGGAAGCTGAACTTGAAGCAACATGGCGGCGTCGTCTTAAAAAAAGCCCATCCATAATTATATTACCCGTCTCTCCACTATTCCATTGCTTATTTTACGGTGCATACTGGATAGGCTGTATAATCCTTATCCATATCCTAATGGCATGTCTTCCCTACCATTACCGCGCCCCCCGGTCTACTCCTTGATATACAATGGTCTCTGTTGCACCATGTAACATGAGGCAACAGGGGCTAGTGTGAATCTTTGGGTTCATTCGAGAAATCGAGTCTGGTTAAACCACGCTGGGATTGGTGCATTTCATTCATTCATTCACTTTTACGCGTCAATATTTTTGTCAATATTTTCAAACTTTTAATTGGCTGCAGTAAAATGACACATCTACTGTAATTTCTGCTGTCATTTCGCTATCAAATGGGAACATTTTTTATCTAAATTACAGTTAAGAAGTGTCATTTTACATTATAGATGGCGCTGGCATTTCCTAGCTGACTGATGATGATGACTGATCCCTGAGAAGAAATGCCGAAAAAAACTCAGAGGTCATGGTATCTTCGGTCTCTTTGGTTTGGTCATGGTTTAAGTCCAAACATTATATTATTAGGATTTTATGTGAATCTAACAATGCAGGGCCATGTCTGGAAGGGCCTTTTGAAGAAAGAGCCATAGCAGCTTTGAGTTGACCTGTCCCAACAGAAGGCACGGATGCATCAGTCATCATGTAGCTCAACCCTATTTTAGGGAGCTCAACGACCCGTCACATGACGCTACCAGATCTGCAGGACATTTTCGTAGGCTATATACAAAATACTCAAAACCGCCCGCCAGTTATAAAGACATGTATTCAATTCAATCTAGCCCTCACATTCACAGTCAGTTATTAAATGTCATCAAAAATATGAGTTAAGTCACGTAAAAGAATACAAATAAAAATGTAATAATTTCAATTAATCTAATTACAGGCACTGTTGAAAAACAAATTAGGAACTTAAATACAGGGCAATTTTTTTATAACTAGCTAAATTTTTATAAGGTTTTCTACCCATGAATATGAACAACTTTGACTATCGAAGCAAATCTGAAATCACGAACAAACAATCTGGGGGGCTAAAACGGCCACTTTGGCAGAATCATAATAGGATAATTATATTATGAATAATATTTGAAACAACGAATTAAGAATGATATAGAATCGTAACTCTCTTACGAAGCCCGCTAAAACATGGTCCCAAAATCATACTACTAAACTGATAATACTAACGCAACACACGCACAGACAAAAAATATAATACTTTGCTAAATTTATTTTCCGTGCATGAATTCGCCCAACCATTCATTTGGGGCGCAATTTTATTTAGTAAGATAATGTTACAGTGAAACGGAAATATCGAAGCCAGGGAGTGGGTACGAGATGGATTATTAAGGCTTATACCGGCGCCAACGACCTTGCGTGTGTAGGCGGAGCTTTGTACTTCTCCCCGCGCCACCCGCACCTAAACATCGCGCGCGATGCGTCGCTACGCTACCGCTAGGGTGTACACGATTACTACCACGACATACACTAAGAAATAACAGCTGTCTTATTACAAAGATTTAACAACACATGTTCTATGCGTGTTTTACGTTTTTTATGTATGGAGTTCGACGTTAGACATGCGTTGAACATGTGTTTAAATCTTTTGTAATAAGACCGACCGCAGATGTTTTCATCGATACCTACCTAATATTATAAGGTTTTAATAAATTAACTCTACAAACTTTAAGGAGTGCTTTAGACCATCGATTTAAATAACTTTTACTACGGGACCAACTTTGAAATCACGAAAAAAAGTTACCTGTTCCATATTTCCGTTTTTGACGAGTTATGACGACATGCGTTAATGTAGTGTAGGCAATAGCGAAATTTTTTTCTCGCGTTTTCAAAGTTGGTCTCATAGTAAAAGTTATTTAGTTCGATGGTCTAAAGCACTCCTTAAACTTTATAGAGTCAATTTTTTAACATCTTATACAACGTGCCGATTTAATGGCGACATTAAATTCACACAGGTATACGGTTCCGCGTTTTCGTTTTGATTTTGATTTACTTGCGAGTATCGCATAAATGGCCGTATTTTTTTATTGCGTTGACTTAGAAGCTTGATCTTTTTAGTACTCCAAGGAACCATAGACTTACCTGTTTGATATTAATTTCAAATTGATACCTTCACGCGATCTTGAGAAAAAGGGTCTTGATAGACAGACAGACGGAACTGACAGAGAGACAGAAAGACGGACAAACAAGTGATCCTTTAAGGGTTCTGTTTTTTCCTTTTGAGTTATGGAACCCTAAAAATGAACGAAAAAAAGGGTAAAGGATTTGAACACTCTTTATATAATCTGATAAAGAGTGTTCAAATCCTTTACCCTTTTTTACGCCAAGACGAGCCAAGCGAAGCGCAAGGGCACTACCTACATTTTCTCGAAGCACTTCGTCGTATTTTTGAACCTTCTTAACTTGGGTTTGGATTATACCAGATAAAAAAATTTTCGGAAAATGATGTCAGTAGTAGACTTATTAGACATATTAAGTTTCAATTTCATAGCTCTTATACTTTAGATTTTATTGATATCTAAGATACTCCGATTTCGTCACTGACTCACTGATGATCATAAAAATTCTTAGGGTACTTCCCGAAGTCCTAGAAAGCTGAAATTTGGTATGTAAGCTAGTATTAGTACACAAAAAACAAAAAAAAATTCTAAAACTTGGAACTTTTACCCCCAACCACTTAAACTAGGGGATGGAAATTTGTATGAGACTTCCGCAAATAAAGTCCTAGAAAGCTGAAATTTGGTATGTAAGCTAGTATTAGTACACAAACAACAAAAAAAATCTAAAACTTGGAACTTTTACCCCTCAACCCCTTAAACTAGGGGATGGAAATTTGTATGAGACTTCCGCAAATAATAAGTACTTATACTTACGAATAATATTAATACACTTTGTATATACTTCGATAAGTGTTTATTATTCTCCTACCTATCAACCTATACATATCATAAGCAACTTACAAAAAGAAATGAAATCCCACCAAAATCATTTTCATGTAAAATGTTGACAAGAAGAGACCACATATAGCTCGCACTGACAAAAAGCTATCAGATCTCATGTAGAACCAAGCTTCTAACTCTACACGCTCTAACTCTCCAAGCCCTAACTTCACAAACTCTACACCTTAGTCAACATATGTGGCTTGGCCGTTTCGCTACCATCACATGGGCGCAAGGTGAAAAATGTATTCACTGTTCATTACTTTTCTGTTATACTTTCTGTTCTTGTAGTAACGAAACGGCCAAGCCTCATATTTTGACTAAGGTGTAGAGTTTGTGAAGTTAGGGCTTGGAGAGTTAGGGCGTGTAGAGTTAGAAGCTTGGCTCTACATGAGATCTGATAGCTTTTTGTCAGTGCGAGCTATATGTGGTCTCGTCTTGGCAACATTTTACATGAAAATGTTTTTGGTGGGATATTAAATACATGTTATTAATATAAACGTTGCAATCTCATCTCAGTCTTGATCTGTCAGAGCCAGAGCGGGAGAAGTTATTTGATGATTTCCCACCCTCAAAAAAAAAAAAAAAAAAAAAAAGTCTTGATCTGTCAAAAATTGTATAGCATTTACCTACATTTTTGACATTTGATTGTCGCTGGCATGAGATTTCGACTTGAATTTGAACCCTAGAGGTACAACTAGACTTGTCTGTTTATTTGTGTGTACATAAATTGTTAAATAAAATAAAAAAAAATAAATAAATAGACGATAGCGAAAGAAAGGTAACTACTCCTCAAACCAAAATCTAGGTGCCTACTATAATACAAGAGCAATTTGTAGGTCTTTTTTTCATTTTGTTAGAGTGTGTCCAAGGATATGTTCAAGAACCAAGAATATTAGTAGGTAAAACAATTCCAACATAGCTTTTTTGTTGATATGCAATGTTTTTCAAAAAGAAAACCAATATTGGCAGCTTATACATGTTTATTGACAATCAATCAACTCAGCATGTCGCAGTCCACTGCTGGACATAGGCCTCTCCCAGGCTGCGCCAGAACACCCTGTTCTCCGCCTTCCGCATCCAGTCTGTCCCAGCCACTTCAGGTCGTTGGTTCATCTACCTGGGGGGCGTCCCACACTACGCTTACCGATACGCGGTCTCAACTCAACTCCAGGACTCATCTGCTCCAC
Organism: Cosmia trapezina; assembly: GCA_905163495.3. Taxonomy (NCBI): domain Eukaryota; kingdom Metazoa; phylum Arthropoda; class Insecta; order Lepidoptera; family Noctuidae; genus Cosmia; species Cosmia trapezina. Next base: position 27,707,041 of record LR991020.1, on the reverse strand, counting down.
CGGCCATCGGTCCTTGACAAACATGGCCAGCCCACTGCCACTTCAGTTTGCTTATTCTGCAAGCTATGTCGGTTACTCCGGTTCTTTCGGGATAACTTAATTCCTGATTTTATCCTTCAAAGAAACTCCGAGCATAGCCCGCTTCATAGCGCGCTGAGCGACCTTGAATTTGTTGACCAGCCCGACTGTCAGTGTCCACGTTTCAGCATCGTATATCATAACGGGTAGGACGCACTGGTTGAAAACCTTGGTTTTCAAACATTGCGGGATGGGTGACGAAAAGACTACACGAAGTTTTCCAAATGCTGCCCAACCCAATTGGATCCTTCTGTCGGCTTCTTTCTCAAAGTTGTGTATACCGAGCTGGATGACTTGCCCTAGGTAGACATACTCATTCACAACTTCAAGAAGCGACCCTACGATGCGGATTGGACTCGACAAGACGAGTAAATTGTACAAGACTTTCGTCTTGCCTAAATTCATACCGAGGCCAACTCGCCGAGAGGCTCCATTTAGGCTGTGCAGCATCTGGTCCAACTGTTCCAGCGTCTCTGCTAGTATGATGATGTGTGTGTAATATGTGATGTTTGTTGACAGATTACTCAAAATTCACTAAAATATAATTTTCTCTCGGTCAATGTTTTTCTTCTTTTCACTTCTTCATCATCGCTTATATCACCGACTTCTTGAATTGAAGTATTCGGAAAGTCAGTAAAGTAATTAAAAGTATTTTTTTCCCTTCTTCATTTACTTGAATCTTGCTTTCTTTCTCGCCAGTGTTAATTTCCGTGTACTTCCTTTTTGTTTCTGGTTTTGGTTTCTGGTTTTCTACCTCTTCATTTTTTCAATTCACGAATTATTTTATCTTATTATATATTTTTTTAATACTGGCCACTAGCCCTACCCGCGACTTGAAGGTAGGTCGCCATGACGGCGGCAAAACCTTTGGTATTTAAAATTAATTTGATAGGATGTCAAGGGATAGACAAACATCTATAGGTACACCACGCACGATCTGATGCAGCCCGCAGAGGCTATTGGACAGTACTATTTGTAGGCATTTGGATCGTGCGCGGTTTTTTGAGATTTCGTTTTTTTTTTCTTTGTTTATCTACTTCCCATCTTGAACACACTACACTATGCTTTAGAAAATGATTGTTTAGATACAATTTTTTACTATAATACACCACTAATTTTTAATTAGTACAAATACTTAAAGGGCTTATTAGAGGAGGTCTTGTTATTATATATGTAAAGTCTCAATAAATAATATTCATAAACAGCAAAGTTATTGGCGTTTGTTTATATCCCAAAATGTCACTCAATGTATGGAAATATTGTACAGGCTATTCATAGTTGTATTCATTCTCTCGCTCTAGCATTCGCGTGCTCTCGCTCGAACTTGCCCCGCCTCCAACAGCTGTTATCGTATCATAATCATGAATTTACCAATGATGACAAATTTTTGTGGACAATTTTGGTTTTTCGTTTTTTTTACTTTTGACTACACAAATATGATCAGTAACGGGTACGGATAGAGCCCCATTTTTTTTTGTACTAATTAAAAAATAGCGGTGTATAACAAAACACACTGAATACACTAATATCAACAAAGTAAAAGATGTATTTAAATTTGTTACTGTAGTTGTAATCATATCAATAAAATTGTGTCATGTCATAGGTTTTTATTTTTTATTCTTTTATTAATCTTCTAAATAGATTATTTTCTTTTTTGTGAATGTGATAACGACTGTACATTTGTTGACTGTTTTCTATTCAGTTAAGTACCTGGTAGTTGTTGAAAGGCCTACATTGTCCTCCCATACCTATTAATACTGTTATTTGAAAATACTGTAAAAGCCAATTATTTTTAAAAGAGTAACCATGGAGTTTCTTGCCGGGTCTTCTCCATAGGAAACGACCAATTTGGAACCGTTCACCTAGGTTCTGACGTTTCATAAGTGCCCATGTAGGTTTATGTGAAATGAAATATTTTGATTTACACAAAAAAATATAGTCACGTAACTAGGTAGGTAAGATACCAAAATTATAAATGAAACTCTCTGTCCGTGTGGCTACACTATTCACAAAAAAACAATGTTTATTGAAGCGAGGAGCTCGTCACGCAACGCAGCTAGCAACACGTCTCGCCCCGCACTGAGATTTTGGGGGAGAGCGGGGCGCAGCATACATTTGCCGCGAATGATTTTGTTTGTAAATTAATTTAAAATAAAATTCAAAAAAATTCAAAAAAGTAATGCCAAGAAATCATTCCTTATTATTTTGTCGAGAACTGTATAAATTTATGAACACTTTTAATGAAAATTGTAGGAGTAATATGGTAAAAACTAGAAAAAATAGACCTGAGTTTAGCATTTTTAACCTACTTCTAAAAAAGGAGGAGGTTCTCAATTCGGATGTTTATATTATTATTATTTTTTTTATGTTTGTTCGCGCATAACTCTGTCGCTTGCCAACCGATTTGAAAAATTATTTTTTTGTTGGAAAGGGTATATTTCCCAAATGGTCCCATTTTTGTCAAAATCCAGTTCTGATGATGGGATCCTGGAGAAATCGAAGGAACTCTTCAAATATTATAGGCACACCTATAGCGATTTGGGTATTTTTTATAGTAGCTCGTGCATTTGCTCTCGGAAAGCACCACTTGGTGAAGTGGAACTGATGATGAAGACCACAGATGGCTACCGGAACTACTCGAAATTCACGGGTTGCGATTCGATTACTTTAATATGGTTGCTAAGCAATTTCCGCTCGTCACACAATGCGTGTGGTGAGTGGTTATTGAGGAGTTCTCCTGGTTCTTACCAGCAGAACTCCTCAACAATTAACGACCCAGCATCGGGAAAAGCAATATTTTGTAACATGTGATGAGCAATTGACATTAGACTATTGTAACTTATACAAATTATAAACAGACCCACTAAAAAGCGAGAAATAAAAACTTTTTAACAAAAAAAAAATCCGACTTCCAAAAATCAATACAAAGTGAAAAATAACTTTGATTTTGGAAGTCGGTGGCAAAAAAAAAGAAAGTAAATAAAAAACGAAAGACACCGACTTCCGAAATCAAAGTTATTTTTCACTTTGTATTGATTTTTGGAAGTCGGATTTTTTTTTTTGTTAAAAAGTTTTTTTTTCTTTAGTTTTACAAACTAATATAGATTTCTGTACTCAGGAAATCACTTCTTATGTAGTCTAGATTATTGTGTATTTTTTTCTATCAAAAAGGTGCTATAGTTACTGTAAAAAATGGAAACAAAGTTACTTATTTTCGCCGTATTTGTAGTGGGATCCGATTGTGGGATCGGATGGGAATAAGCCTATTTTAGGGAGGATAAGCCTTAAGTAACCATGGTAACATCACAGTTATAAAAACATAAGACTGTGGTGACATTGAGCATCGAGGATGGTGTAATGCAGTATAAAGTAGGAGTCAGTAATTTATTATGAACTCAATTATTATGAATTAATATGACACCTCTTTACCTTTAGTTTCCAATATTCCATTCTTTAAAAAAAGAAAGTAAATACATACATACACACACACACACACACACACACATACATACATTTTATTACTCACCAAATATCTATTTTAATTGGATGTAGTTTAGCAGTAAGGACTCATTCCACAATATGTCATTTTAAATAGATAATATGTTTAGTTAAAGTTTTTCTCATGATAATTGGACGTAGTTTAGCAGTAAGGACTAAAGTTAAACGTATAACGTATTGGACGTACTTTAGCAGTAAGTTAAAGTTTTTCTCATGATAATTATCATGAGAAAAACTTTAACTAAACATATTATCTATTTAAAATGACATATTGTGGAATGAGTCCTTACTGCTAAACTACGTCCAATTGTACAGAGGAATTATTTCCATCATAGTACAGGATCTATCGATTTTCGTCACAATTTTTTAAAGTAGGTATCTTAGTAAATGCAATTTCCTTGATGTATAATAGTTTTTTTCTTGATAAGGAATCGTATGATTTAAGGTCATTTATTGGCAAACGCCATCGAAGTACGAGCCAAAATTTAAGGGGTGATTGTACCCGTGCTACTCAAAAACTTTAGGGACAAGCAGGGAATCCGTTTCCGGAAACATGTTTTTTTTATATCCCAGCCCTCCTACACAGTAAGTATACACATTGCAATCAGCAGATTGAACACAGTTAGTTTTTAATCATAGACTGAGTAGCTAATTTATGCGGCCTACCCAAATGCCTTTTCTTTGGTATTGTTCGGCGAATCGTTGAGGTCCTTAAGTTTTAAGTTGAGGTGCACGATTATTGACAAATGCGTGCACTGACTGGACAGGTCCACTCATTCTGTGTGGTTCTTTCCTCAAAAGACCATTTCAGACACCAATCTACAAGGTCTTCACATGATCTGACCAAGATTATGTCTGGACTTTAAAAGAGACTGTGACCTCTGAGTTGGTTTCGGCCTTTCTTCTCAGAGTCAGATAGGAAACGACGACCTCATCTAGTTTTTATTAAAAATATGATCTAAATATTGGTTCGCTGTATTTATCAGCTCATATATGAATGTCACGCAAATGCCACGCCATAATTCTCGTTCTGTATTCTACGATAAAACACCTTTTTCGTTCCACGGAAAATCACTAATTGATTTAGTTTATGACGATTTGAGTTCAATATAGATTAATTTTTTGCCATGTAATGCAAAAAAAAATTAATGAATGAATACTTTAATACTTTTTATGCAACCTAATCAAAATTTAAATCAAATCAACTCAAATCAGTTTATTGCAAACATGTTTTGTACTGAGGTTGGGATAAGATTGGTTGGACCTTAAATATTAACGGGACTAACCGTACAAATGGGTACAACAGATTTTTTTAACATACGATTGCCTGTGCGTGACGAATATAAATGTCTTCATTCCCAAAATGTATACAGCATACCCTACTAGCACTAGTTGGTAACCACTCCAGTCATCCTCTCTTCTTTCAAAGCGGACTGTTGTAATCCACTGTAATCATTGAATCTCTTTTTTGGGAGTGCTCTAAACTGAAGGATACGAAACACTAACAGGAAATCCCATCCATCCAATATATAAAAACTCTGTAGGTAGTAGGTATGTACATACAAAATATTATATTATAGATACGTATTAAAAACTGGCTGGTTATCTGGTTGCATAATACAGACAACAATATTTTTACTCGAGGTTGTTCAGCGAACAAAACACGAAATTATGTCACTTTCCTGTGATAAGGTTATCCCGGTTTGTTTTTTACTTCCTTCTTTCCGTCTTTTACACCACTTTACCACACAGAAGGTCATTTTTGTCCTTGAGAAACCAGCTGTTTCTCGGATTTTTCACTAATCGAAACGATTTAGGCGTCTGTCACTGAGCGCGCGACAGACTGAGCGGAGAGTCGGTTGTAGTTTTTTCGCCCCGCCCCGCCGGTTGGAGTTTGCGTGGAACCATTTTTGAGCGGAATTCGTATTCTATATCATTCTTAATTCGTTGATTTGAAATCGTAAAACGGTCACAAACTGACAATATACTATGAATTGTCAGTTTGTGACCGTTTTACGATTTCAAATGTTATTCATAATATTATCCTATTATGATTCTGCCAAAGTGGCCGTTTTAGCCCCCCTGCTGTTTCATACATTTTGATCGAGTTATTGAACTTTTGTATGAAACAGCTGTTTTTTTTCGTGATTTAAGAGTTGTTTCCCTAATGAAAGTTGTTCATATTCCTAAAGTTGCTAATGATAAAAAAATTGGCCTATGTGACTTAAATTTTTAGAAAGGACATAATCAGCCTATACTTAATTACCCACACGTTCGCGTACACAATCACATACCTACACTACACTCACCACACACAATTACATTCACCCTATACCTAAACCACGCACATCCACACATTCACACCCTACATCCACACTGCACACACCAAACCTCCCACATTCACTTACGTCACTCACCCGTCAAGTTTTAAGAATAAGAATAAGAATAATATTTATTTGTTTAAAAACATGGTACTTATTATATAAAAAGATAGTAAAATACAAAAAATAACAAGAGCATGCATGTGTGATGTGTGTGTGTGTTAGACTTACCTAATTACTTACTTAGTTTTACTTTTAGGTACCTTACCTCCTTTCATAGTCTAACTTGTGAAACGCAAAAAACTTAAGCGCATACTTAATGTATTTGAGAATAATCAGTTAAGATTTGCTACTTTTCTCAAATCAGAAAGTCATCTAATAAATTGCAATTGTCATTTTGTTTTGTAACTTTACTCCTAATTTACAACGGAAGAGAACTAGGCTGATTTCCAAGATACAGGTTTTACCTAGTTTGGAATTCAGGAGTCATATAGTTTTAACCGTCTACTCACTTACATTATTGTAGATAGATAGATAGATAGATAGAATACTCTTTATTATGCACACCATAAAAATTACAGATATAAATGTTGAAATTTTACATAGGGTGACACAGTGGGCGGTCTTATCGCTAAAAGCGATCTTTTACAGACAACCTTCTATCCTAGTTCTTAAGAATATAACTCTATTAGGCTACATTTTATTGAGCCCAAAATAAAAGTTATTATTATTATAATGATCCCATTGCTGGGACACAACAAAGGCCTCATAGACATAATAACCACGAATAGGTAAGGGAGAGAAATAGAAAATCAGAAATCCACGCGAACGGAGTCGCGGGCAAACCGCTAGTGGAAATAGTTATGTGACCTTTGGAGCAGTGAGCAAACCAACACGCAACCGTCACATAAACATACCGATTCCCGAAAAACCTGTGATATATTATAGGTACCTACCGTAAAATTAATTCCACATAAAAAGAAAGTAATATATAAATAAATAACTAGCTGCGCCCGCGGATTCACCTGCGTAGACCGGGATAAAAAGTATCCTATGTGTTAATCCGGGGTATAAGCTGTCTACATATCAAATTACATCCAAATCGGTCCAGCCGTTTGAGCGTGAAGAAGTAACAAACATACACACACACACACCCACCCTCACAAACTTTAGCCTTTATAATATTAGTGTGACTAGCGACCCGCCCCCTTCACACGGTTTTTAAATAAACCTTCCGGAATAAATTCTCTAAATGACAGTGAAAACCGCATCAAAATCCGTTGCTTAGTTTAGAAGAACAACGCGACCACACGGACAGACATGAAAAGCGACTTTATTTTATAGATAGATTTATAAATAATACAAACATGAATTAGTTCGCCAGCACGCCGTCACGGCAGAGTATAGCGTGACAAGAACTCTTAGTTAAATTATAGGGGTGCGGTTAATTATTTAGTTATAGCCGGGTTTAACTCGCTTTCTATGTCTCTTAGTGATGAGCAGGGCGGGAAGTAATGAGTACCTACTTTGCAACACGCTAATCTGGCCTGAGGAAGATTCCTAGGTACGGGAAAGTAAGCTGGGGTTTCCAGAGAAGCGGTGTTGTTATTGCGAATAGCGTTTGTTTTGAAAGTAGAACAACATTAAGACACGAGTGTAATAAATACAAAAAAACCGATAAGATTTTTTAAAATTAAAAGCACTTTAATTTTTAACTTTACAAAGATTTTATTATTCATTATTATTTTTAGAAATACACAATCTGTGATTTCAAATGTCTACCTATTACGGTTATGAGATACAGCCCTGTGATAGACAGACGGACAGGTGGACGCACTGACGGACAGACAGCGGAGTAATAGTATATAATAGATATTTTTTTTGATAAAGCATTTAGATTAAATAAACCCTTTTCACCATTTCATTGAGATTGATAATTCTCGGTTCCTCTAACCAGAAACGAGTCGTTGTTTCCAGGGCTAAACGCTACATAGACTGCACCTTATGTGGAAATGAACATAATATTATTTTTTTTCTTGTTGGCATCTTTTGAGACCTCTAGCATCATATGTAATAATATAAATGCGAAAGTAAGTTTCGTTTGTTAACTTTTCACGCATAAACCACTGAACCGATCATCCTGAAATGCATTGTTCAATTTTTTTTTAATTTTCATTATTAGGTGTACAGAAACGGACATGGTACCTTTTTAGAGGCGTTGTATATATGCTAATCGCGTGGTAAACTCTAATTGCGCGATGCAGGTTTGGGTGACGTCATGTTATTGATGCGTGGTTCATATGTGGCGATGTAGATGCCGCCACATCACTCCCCTCCGGAGACCGGAGGTCGATAGTGGGCTGAGTCGTGTATCTTGCGATGCTTGCCAGTGCCAGTTGTGGTTCCAGTGAGTCAGAACCGGGTGCCGCATAGTTCACGGTGAGTCGGAACTGTCTGCGGTGATACCCCAGTGAGTCGGGGTGGCGCTGCGTTATGCTCCAGTGAGTCGGAGTGTACAGCGCTGGGTTGAGGCTGAAGGTGATGACCAGGAATGCGCGTCCGCTGCATGCTGGTGGTCAGGATACCTGTTGAAGCCGTGGATGCTGGCTGGCTGTGTGACTCGCCGCTCGAAAGCTTGAGGAAGTGATGCTGATGACGTCACACTGATGTAGTTGCTCGAAGGCTGAGCTGACGTTCATGCTTGGGGTCACCAGTTTAGAGGCATGAGGAACAGGGTGTAAAGTTCACTCATCCTCTATTGAAATGGGAGGATCCTCCGACCAGACGGGTGTTTTGTCTGGTGGGCTACTGCCCGACGGTTGATGTCGGGACGTTGTATACATATATGCTAATCGCGTGGTAAACTCTAATTGCGCGATGCAGGTTTGCGTGACGTCATGTCATTGATGCGTGGTTCATATGTGGCGATGTAGATGCCGCCACACCTTTCATCCCGAATAAAATTACTGTTCCCGAGGAAAACAACAGTAATAAGAACACTTATGATAATAGATGTCGCCACGTGTCCAAGCAGAGTACAACCCGAATCGATTGTTAAATTCTAAATTAACGCGAGCGAAGCCGCGGGCAAAAGCTAGTTAACAATAAATCCATTGGTCAATAGCGAGAATTGGCGTTTATTCAATTATTTGTCCGAACGAGTGTTAATCTGTTCTGTTCAACAAATAATTTTATTTGTTCACGTGTAGGTGGAATTTCAATGTCATTTTAGCATTGCAGTATGTTTTGTTATTTTGACTATACTTGAATGAGCTTCCTCAAAGCTCGATAGATGGCGTTGTACCATTTTCTAAATCACGCTATTATGGTTTTCCACAATTAAGATGTAGGAAATCGCTTTTCAATATACTTTGTACTCGCACTCGCATGAAACTTTGTTTTACATATTTAGTTTATTGGGCAGCTGCCGGGTGCATTAACAATCTACCCACTTCTAAATATTTAGTTTATTGGGCAGCTGCCGGGTGCATTAACAATCTACCCACTTCTAAATCTTTGCCGCACTCTAATTTGCAATATAGGGCAGTAGCCCACCAGTCACAATATCCGTCTGGCTGGAGGATCCTCTCTTCTATTCTATAGAGGATGAGGTATCAGGTACTTTCAACCCTGTTCCTCATACCTCTATAAGCTCGCCTTCTTTTACTTGTCACCTAAACATAACTGACATTTGGGTACCTACAAATGACCTCTGACTACTCTTTTGCTAAATACTGGCATGATGTTTCGTGTTCTATATTTAAATATGGGCAGTATCTTATCGCCTTTTTCTATCTTTAAGGACAAGATGTGCTCAATATATATAGAGATTAGGTCAAGATTGCATATAATTAGGTTCCTAATTACTTAGTATTAATGTATTCTGTTTAATCACTGCATTGCAATCACACATTGTGCATAAGTAATGGCTCTTGATTGATGAATGTAGTATTATAGGTATACATAAGTATCGCATTAAGGCAACCTGTAAAGATAGATTTAAGGTTTTACATAATAAATAAAATAAAATAAATCAATCAGCTACTTAGTTTCGGAATACATTGCATACCTATACATAATAGGTCTTTACCTATGAAATTGCCGTTTTGTATGAAAAAATTTAAACGAATTTTTTTCATGTATTTTTTATTTGTATTAATCGAAGTAATCACCCATGCAATCAATGCATCTTTGCCAACGCAGTGGTAGTTTATTGATGCCCTTCTTAAAGAAATCAGCTGGTCGGGAGGCAACAAATTCTTCAAAGGCATTTTGTTATGCCTCTCGGGTATTGAATTTTTTTCCGCCAAGAAGTTATCCAAATTCTGGAAAAAGTAGTAGTCTGTAGGCGCAAGGTCTGGTGAGTAGGGCGGATGACGGAGAGCTTCCAACCCCAGTTCTTGCAACTTGGAGACCGTCTGCTGTGCAGTATGAGGTCGCGCGTTGTCGTGCAGGAGCAGCGGAGACGAGCGATTGACCAATGCTGGTTGGAGATGTGCCAGCTTCTCCATCATTGTGTTCAGTTCTTCACAGTACACATCTGCAGTAATGCTCACCCCGTTTGGTAAGAAGCTGTGATGAATCATACCGGCGCTAGACCACCAAACAGTGACCATCACTTTTCTAGGGGTAAGTTTTCGTTTAGGGCATTGTTTAGGTGCTGAACCAGGATCCAACCAACATGCTGAGCGCTTGCGGTTATCAAACAGAATCCATTTTTCATCGCAGGTAACAATGCGGTTCAAAATTCCTTCATTTGTGTGTCTATTGAGCAGTGCAAGGCACGTCTCGACGCGTACTTCGCGCTGGCGATCATTGAGTTCGTGGGGCACCCATTTGTCAAGCTTTTTTACCTTGCCAATTTGACGCAAATGGACCAATATTGTTTTGACGCTAACGTCGAAAGCTGCTGCTAATTCAGCCGTAGATTGTGTATCATCAGCTTCCACAATCGCCTTTAATTCGTAATTGTCGACCAGTCTTCGGACGACCGCGAGGTTCATTTTTCAGGTCGAAATTTCCAGAACGGAAGCGAGCAAACCAATAAAAGGTGGTGCGTTGGTTTGTAGTGTTAGCTACGTAAACGTCGTTGATGTTGCGTGCCGCTTGTGCCGCGTTGCTGCCACGACGGTAGTCATATTCCATAATTACTCGAATTTTTAACGTATCCATGATGACGAAAAAGATTGAAATGCGATGAAAATGTAACACTAATCAATAAACAAATGACTACTTTTGGAAAAAATGTTTTTAAAATAAAATTAATTTGAAATTAGAATTCTTAGCCAAACAAACATTTTTTTATTTGAAATGGCCAGTACTGCAGAACGGCAATTTCATAGGTAAAGACCTAATATATCTATCTATCTATATAAATAAAAAGAGAAGTCCTGACTAACTGACTGACTGATTGACTGACTCATCAATGCCCAGCCCAAACCCTTGGACATAGAAAGCTGAAATTTTGCACAGAGATTCCCTTTATAATGAAGACAAGGAATAATGAGGGAATTCCCGGTAGTATGTTCCCGTGGGATATTTTCCGACAACTACGCGGGCGAAGCCGCGAGCAAAAGCTAGTTAGATCTAAATTTGGTTGATCTTGGGCTGAATACCTACTAGGTCAGTGGGCAGCACTATTATTGTCCTTATCAGTATATTTCGGCGTCTCATTTTTCGACGTCTTTCGGCTGAAATGATATTGATGATATTATTGTAGAACGGCCTGTTTTTCAATTGTTGTTTATAATAATATCTTCTATTGAAAGAGAAGGCTGAAGACATTAATTTGTTAACAAGCACTTCGAATATCCTCCCTTGCAGTCTCCGGAGAAAAACTTTTATCGCCCTCGTAGATGTATCCGCGGACTTTTATCTAGCTGCAGTAAAATGACACTTCTTATCTGTCATTTCGTTAAAAAATGCTCCCACTTGATAGCGAAATGACAGTAGAAGTGTCATTTATAACTATGCTCCTTAGATAATATACATCTAGATCGAGCCACCGCGTGGCCGGTTATGAGACAGCAATATTAATAGTGAAAGAACTTTGTTTGGCAACATTTTTAAATTTTGCCATGCAAAGTACTTTGTTTGGCAACATTTTTAAAGCAAAAATACGGCACGCCGCGCCGTAAGGGACAGAAGATACGATGCTTTGTCTCAATTTTCCTAATTACACACTCACTTCCACGCTTCACACTGTAATCATGGCAACGTCTGGATGTTTAATGTCATTCATTACTATGCTCGGACTTTTAATTAGCTGCAGTAAAATGACACTTCATAACTGTCATTTCGTTAAAAAATGTTCCCATTTGATAGCGAACCTGACATTTTTGCAATAATATTTAAAATTAAAATGTAATTGGTTGTTATTTGTTATACTTATTTTTATTTTTGACATGCTTGTATTGTATCCATTGACATACTTAATATTGTAGCCAGTGACATTTTATGTAATATTATGACATTTTCTATTTTATTGTGATTTTAAATGATTTGACATTAATTTGTAAAATGGATTTATAATAATATTCTTTGTTATTTTAAAATTATATTAATTACTTAAAATTTGCATGCTCGTGTGACGGCAGAACATGGAGAACTAACTTTTATGACAACATCTATGTATCAATCTACCCATGTTTGCAAAGGAATAAATGATTATTATTATTATGATTAGCGAAATGACAGTTGAAGTGTCATTTTACTGCAGCTGTTTAAAAGTCCGACCATAGAAACTACGACTAAAAAATTCCCAAATAATAGTTGGCGATAGGAGCGCCATCTATCGTGTGCAATTATGAGTAAGAATACAAATGAACTCATTTAAAACCTAATTAAAGTATTTGCAACACGAATTGAAATTTAAACCTTGATTCAGGAAAATACGTAGCAAGTTATTCTTGTTAAAAACTTCTCTTAGATCATGTTTGGCTCACATTTTTCCTGCTACCTACTTTATACTAGGGTTATCAGGTCCCACCAGTGGGACAAAGTGGAATGGTCACAATTTTGTCGTCCGGTGTGTCCCACTAATTATTGATTTTGGTAGGGTAAATTACTCTCGCATAAACTCTGAGTTCACTTTGTCCCTGGCACTGTTGGATTAAATCACACAAACATTATAAAGGCGAAAGTTTGTGAGTGTGTGTATGTTTGTATTTTTGTTACTTGTTCACGCTCAAACGGCTGGACCGATTTAGATGAAATTTGGTATGTATACAGGGTGTAAGGGACAGCCCTCCGTAGATTGATAGGGTGAATTCAGTACATCATACTAAGATGACCGGTACATGAAATTATTTCAGGAACGTTATGGGAATCCAATAAACCTGATTTGTTTTATTACCTCGCACGCAATGTATTGCTTCCGTGGCAAAACTCACGTAGCGAACGGTAGCGCAGTGAGTGTTCGGCTGCCCCACCCGCCACGGGGTCAATTCTCGCGCCACTTGGCTTAAACTAGCGACAGCGTAGTGCACAAGTTAGTTGAGTAGGTAGATACTTACGCGCAGGTTCAGTAAAAGCGACAATAATTTAGGCTTCATTTAATTATTTTTATAACTGAAAGATGTTTAAAGTGGTGTATGGTACCTACTTATTGGTCAGTTTGTCAAGTACGGGTAGGGTTCAGTGAAAAATAAAATAAGTAGGTTTTATGAAATAAGGAATAATGTTTTTATTTTGTATTTACGATGATGGCTGTATTCCCTCAAAAACCTTTATCTTTTCTGGCTTGCCTACGTAAAACGTTGTATCGTCCGCGAGGCATTTTTAAACAAATTAATACAAAAGTATTTTCCGCTCAACCAACAACAGTCTAAAACTTAACGAAAATAACAAGCAGATGAAACAAACAGTCAATAAAAATAAAAAAATACTAAGTACTTGCAAACATGCATTCAGGCTTCTCATTAGCTGCCCTTTCACACAGCGGGAATTCCGCTTTGGTAAAGCGAGTAAAGATAACAAAATAATAAGCACTAGAGTTAATTTTGTGCCAAACAATAGCTACAACTAACGTTGAAGTGGTTTTCGTTTTTTTACCCAACTGCGGCAAGTTAAAAAACTTTTTTACAAAAACAAAAACCGACTTCCAAAAAAAAGACTACAAAGTGAAAAATAACTTTAATTTCGGAAGTCGGTGTCTTTGGATCTGTATTTTAGTTTTTTGCCACCGACTTCCGAAATTAAAGTTATTTTTCACTTTGTAGTCTTTTTTTTGGAAGTCGGTTTTTGTTTTTGTAAAAAAGTTTTTATTTTTCACTTTTTAGTGGTTCAGTTTGTAATTTATCTAAGTTACAATAACCCAATGTCAGCTGCTCATCACGTTTTACAAAATGTTGCATTTCCCGATGCAGGGCCGTTAATTGTTGAGGAGTTCTCCTAGTAAGAACCAGGAGAAATGGAGCTCATGGTGAAGTCACCATTACCATTATTTTGACGAGCATTTAAACCATATTAAAGTAATCGAATCGCAACCTGTTATATACTTAGATATAATTGAGTATTTCCGATGGCCCTCTGTGGTCTTCATCATCAGTTCCAGCTCACCGAATGGTACTTTCCGAGAGCAAATGCACGAGTTACTATAAAAAATACCGAAATCGATATAGGTGTGCCCATAAAATTTGAGGGTTCCTCTCGATTTCCATGGGATCCCATCATCAGATCCTGACTTGATGATCATGGGACCACTTGGGACCTATACCCTTTCGAACAAAAAAAGAAAAATCCAAATCGGTCTAGCCATTTTCGAGTAATCGGGGAACATACATAAAAAAAAAAAATAAAAAAAAAAATATAAAAAATAATAAAAAAAAAAAAAAGGTTCCGACGAATTGAGAACCTCCTCCTTTTGGAAGTCGGTTAAAAAGGAGCGTTATGTGTTTTTACCATAAGTACAATGCTTATTACATAGAAAAATAATGTAAATCAATCAGTCTTATTTCAATAGGTATCAAAAATTAATCCTACCTTAGAATCGCTCCGGTCGTATGAGATACGGCTCGAAATGACCTCCACCGAGACCTTCACACACATTGGCACGGCGCAGGGTCTCCCCGTGTAAGCGGGTCAGCAAGTTGGGATCTTCGTTGCAGCTGTAGCGCAGCTGCTCGAATGTGTCTGTGATGCAATCTCGCATTTCCTCCTCACTCGCACATGCACTAACAAACACTTTTTCCTTTACGTAGCCCAACAAAAAGAAGTCTAAAAGTGTGAGACGCGGGCTCCATGATTCCGGCGCAATAGTCGAGCTGCAGTGCGTGTGCCTAGGCGTGGATTTTGACGGACCAGGTCTAAAACTCTTTCTACAGTTGCAAACAAAAAATACCATTAATCCAAAAAAATATCATCATCATTCTCCTGCCCTTATGCCAATCTATTTGGGGTCGGCGCAACATGTCCCTTTTTTCCATACTTCTCTATTAGTCGTTATCTCGGTAGTCACCCCCTTTCTAGCCATGTCATAATCAAAAAAAAAATTAATATTATAAAATAAAAAATTATATATTATTTGTATAGTTGTTTTTAAGAGAACAATCATCAATCAAATCCTAATAAGGAACTACGAATTATCGTATTTTTCTTAACAAGATCTTATTACGTGCCTATTGGCAATCAATCGTAAAATTGCACGGATTTACAATCGTAATAAACTTGCTTCAATCATAAAACCGTATGCACAACAATTAATGTAAATTTTATTTCAATAAAATAGAAAAGAAAATCAAATAGTTCTTATTTCAAAGTTTATTAGAGTGGAAATGGAGGTTCCTTGCACAAGTCAAACGATTAGGTCGTTATAGGATGCATTATTCAAGATATAGCTAACTTCTTCGTCTTTACAACTGTGTCTTTGATGTTAATTTTTAATTAAAATATACGTACTTCTCATCTCCAAAGAAACGCAAAAAAATATAAATCTAAAAAAAGAAAAAAATCTAATAAATAGAATTAGAAATCTGTTCTCATTATTTACTCTCTCTAAACTCAGAAAATCTTTATTTCTTCTAAAAAAAAATTGCAAACTCTAAACCCCGAAGTGAATTCCTGGCTACGGCCCTGATTAAACCACGAAAGCTGCAGCAGTAAACACTTTACATTATATAGGCAAACTTGCAAAACATTTTATACTCCAATATTTGATTCATATATCGGGTTAGCAATTTAAAAAAATGGAAAGCTGATAAAAAAGTCTGTCGACCCAAATTGCATTCAAATGGTCCAAAATGCCGCCAGCGGAATGCCTATCAATTTGACGAATTGTTTAACATCGCGATGGAATATATTTCACGTTAGTTTTAGTTGAGGTTTTTTCTCTCTCACACAAAATATGTGAGCAACTACAGTAGCGTCCGGTGCTAGACAAATGGCTATTAAGTGCCCCCAAAATATGTTGCAGTTCCAATAATATTACATAGATACGTGTTGAATTGAACATCCTTTTTTTTTAAGTCGGTTTTAAAAGCCCAATAACTCTTGCCCGATCTGGGAATCGGATCCAGGACCTTAGGAGTCATGCTCCATAATAAGGCTTGCGACCACCACTGTACCAACGAAGCTGGCCTAGAACTTAACGTAAGTAAAAATGATAAATTATTTGTTTCTGAAGTAGGTTTGTACAAACACTTTTCCACGTCATTCATATTTTTATAAAATAGATGAGGTCGGCGTTTCTTATCTGACTACACTGAGAAGAAAGGCCGAAACAAACTCAGAGGTCACAGTCTCTTTTAAAGTCCAGACATAATCTTGGTCAGATCATGTGAAGACCATGTAGATTTGGTGTCTGAACTGGTCTTTTGAGGAAAGAACCGCACAGATTGAGTGGGCCTGTCCAGTCAGTGCACGCATTTGTCAGTAATCGTGTAGCTCAACTCAAAACGAGTGAGTAACAAGGTTCTTTAACATTATCTGTAAATTAACATTTTATTTGTTTCTGTACCCTTTTGAAAGTACTAAAAACGTCATAACCTGTTTCTAATGTCACATTCGGTCACAACTTGGGCGCTTGGCAAGTTAATATCGCAGCATCTAATAATTCATTTTTGTTCATAATAATAACATGAAAATTAGCAACACGGATCAATAAAGAAGAGATATTTTGCGAAATTTTATTGGGAAGGAAGCTTTTTAATAAGTTCTGCGGTACTATTTATTATGCAGTCAAGACTTGTTTTTCGAATATGTACCTAATGGGCTGCAACACGCCTGTATGTACTTATGTAGCTTCATAAATGAAAAATAAAGTAATTCATTTCGTGACTAGAATACATAATACAATCGATATTGCAGCATCAAACATTAAAACATTCATTCAGAAGTTTCCGCAACCGAATTATGGTACCATTGTCCTTGTATAATAGGAACTTCATGAGGAAAATATATATCAAACTGCACTATTCAGGTCATATTATTACTGCAAATTAACGCTTATTTCCTCCGTTGTTATTGTTCGATTTACATAGAAATATAAAAAAACTTCTTTCTTTTATCCATATCTATGGTTTTATATTACAAGAGAAACCATGCATGTACAGACGCCAGCACATCAAGCTACTACAGTCTGTCAAATTTCTTTAGTAGATTTTCATCTTTAACCTTTAACGCTAATATATTAGGTTCAAGGTTGATTGGGAAAATTTGACAGTTCCGGGTGGCTTGACCTGCTGGCGTCTGTACATCTTAGTTCATCATCATCATCATCCCCAGCCCGACTTCACCCACTGCTGGGCATAGGCCTCTCTTTCCTTGTGCCATTCCCCACGCTCCTGTGCCAGCCTTATCTAGGTTTTGTCTGCGATGGCAACAATGTCGTCCGCCTATCTCGCCGCCGGGCGACCGATATCTCGTCTTCCAGTCCTTAGATTTTGGATCAAATCTGTACGTTAACAATAACAAACCTAAGGTCTGCCAAACTGCATAAAACTTAAGTTATTATGCAGTCAAGACTTATTTTTCGAAAGTGTGTGTGTGTGTGTGGCTTCAACACGGCTTTATAATTAGCATTATGTCTACATTCATACATTGTATACATTTTAGTTACGCTACTCGATAACAGACGGCGTTAGCTTCGCGCGCTTTAAAGTTAGAACTTAGTAGAAATGTAGAGGAATTAAACAATGTGAACTGTTCGAACCGCTTGCCAGATGGCGCTGTGAGTGTTGTGAATTAAGTTGGGAAACATTCTCGAATAATGCCAACTTTTTTAACCGACTTCTAAAAAAGGAGGAGGTTCTCAATTCGGATGTTTGTATTTTTTTTTAATGTTTGTTCGCGCATAACTTCGTCGTTTGCCCACCGATTTGAAAAACTATTTTTTTGTTGGAAAGGGTACTTCCCAAATGGTCCCATTTTTGTCAAAATCCAGTTCTGATGATGGGATCCTGGAGAAATTGAAGGAACTCTTCAAATATTATAGGCACACCTATATCGATTTGGGTATTTTTTATAGTAGCTCGTGCATTTGCTCTCGGAAAGCACCACTTGGTGAAGTGGAACTGATGATGAAGACCACAGATGGCTACCGGAACTACTCAATGATAAATATTTCACGGGTTGCGATTCGATTACTTTAATATGGTTGCTAAGCAATTTCCGCTCGTCACACAATGCGTGTGGTGAGTGGTTGTTGAGGAGTTCTCCTGGTTCTTACCAGCAGAACTCCTCAACAATTAACGTCCCAGCATCGGGAAAAGCAATATTTTGTAACATGTGATGAGCAATTGACATTGGACTATTATAACTTATACAAATTATAAACAGACCCACTAAAAAGCGAGAAATAAAAACTTTTTAACAAAAAAAAAACCGACTTCCAAAAATCACTACAAAGTGAAAAATAACTTTGATTTCGGAAGTCACCGACTTCCGAAATCAAAGTTATTTTTCACTTTGTAGTGATTTTTGGAAGTCGGTTTTTTTTTTTTGTTAAAAAGTTTTTTACACCGAGAATGATTGTTGTTTACATTTCATTTACAGTACCATCACCAGTTTACCAGTTTTACTATCCTAGCAATAACAATGCATTCTCGTAACTCACAGCAACTTCTTGTTTACAGCTACGATAAAACTGTTTTTATACTTAGCAAACACCATGTCACTGACCCCGTTCAAATAAGAGCGCTAATAAGGGTAGAAATTTAACAGGCAATACTTCCCAAGGGTGTTGCAATTTGTCGAGTCATTTACTGTGGACACATTTAGATCTGTTTGCATGGCCGTAAAGAGTCCACGCCTTTGCCGTAACCACCCACCCACTGCGCCAATTTACTTAGGACCCTCTCGCCCCCTCTGTCTGTTCAATTAAACTACGACAAAGGTATACTTCCTAACAACCTGATGGATCTTTGTAAACTGGTGGAGAACACCGTCCACCCATTGGCAGGTGACCACCATCACGTCATCTTCACAATGGAATCGTAATCGTAAAACTTGACTAGTTTTCCGCGGGCACCGCCACGGGGAACTACCCTCATTCACTCCCTTGTCAGTCCATTGCACTAAAAGCCTCATTTGAAATATACAAAATGATTTGACTTTGAATGCAATGAACTGGAAGTCCAGAAAAATATTGAGGAACATTAAAAAGTTTCTCACGTCACGTTTGTGTAGAAGTGGCAAGAAAATGAACAATATGAGAATACGAAGAGAATCAGTTGCTTCTGTTTACAGAAAAACTACAAAATTCCTAACATCGAACACTGCAAATTTTCTCAAGAAAAAGCCGAACAATAAAAAATCCCAAATTCTGATGGAAGCCGTGGAAGATTGCGAAGACAATGGCGAAGAAAATGTAAACAAAGTCGATGACACAGAAACAGAGGATGACGACATAGGTGAACGAGACCTTGACTATTATCTAGGAGTTAGAAAGAAAGAGAGCTACTGGCGGGACCCGGCTGGGAACGAACAGCTAAGAAAAGACTATCTCGTCTATCATTGCGGTATCACCGAAGAGGATTACGATAAAAATTATAAGAAAACAATAGTCTCAAAAGTGTCTTATGTCATTCAGCCGAGACTGAAGCAAGTGCCATTCAAAATTCATAGAAAGAGCAGGAAGAATGGAAATAAGAGAGACGATTCTTGGCGGAAGAAGACTGGTATATTCAAACTGTTTGCGTATCGACGTGATAGTGAATATTCTACGTCGGATAGTTACAGCGAATGCGATTCTAATGACGATAAAGTTTCTGAGAGACTGCACTCCACTAACGAGGATGATAATATGGAAGATATGATTCGATATCTCAATGAACATGCTACTTGTGGCTCTGATGACAAACTTTCTGAGGTTTGTTTAAAAATAATAATTTACAAAGCTTTACAATCATGTTGCTATGCAGACTGTTTGTTTACTTGATTTAGGCATTTACTGTTTACATTGAAATTGAACACAGATTATATAAATGATGACGACGTTCCACGAAAAGTATTGTTTCATTTAAAAAAATTAATGAGAATTTTTGCATACTATGTTTTTGTTTACTTATTGTTTTCCCATTCGCTTGTTTATTTCTTATAAATTGAAAACTTCTTCGTTACTGTTTAAGATCATGTATAAGTTTACCCAACATTATTTTTCTATTTTCTTCGTCTTTCCTTCTCCGTTTTAACAATTTCCTCCTTTCTTTTCAGGGCGTTCGGATAAAAGAAGTATCGGAGGGGAGGCCCTGTGACAACTGCCCGGAACTCTGCCCTGGCTTCATCCCACACGCATGGAGGTAAGTTTATTAGGTACTTACTTAGAACGAGGAAACTATAACTTTATCATCGAACCTTGTTCCTACGACCCCGAAGCGGTTACGGCGTATACCTTGTGCATACAAATAGAGCAAATGTTTTCTTGTCTGTCTATCTGCATCATTTGCATTTAGAGCTATCAGCGTCTTCCGTTAACACCTTCGTCACTTCGGTTGACTCAAGTAGGTATACCTCCGTTTCTTTGTTTCTCGTGTATGGTGTCACGTATGTAGTTTTACTTCATATTTGGATCACAATGATTGGGACTACATCATGTCCTGTTTCGTATGGAGTGTCTTTGTAGCACGTTATCAAAGAATTTGGCACTGAATCCATTTTATTGTTACTCGTTGTCTGACGTTTTCAACCATTCATTGTATTGGTGCTGGGTCAGATTAGGTACTATTATGTTGTTACGATCAGAGTTATTCTCAATCAATCTGCCTAGCCTTTTCCCAACTATGTTGGGGTCGGCTTCCAGTCTAACCGGATGCAGCTGAATACCAGTATTTTACATGGAGCGACTGCCTGTCTGACCTCCACAACCCAGTAACTGGGTAATACGATACCCCTTGTTAAGACTGGTTGTCAGACTTTCGGGCTTCTGACGACCCGTAACGACTGTCAAAGATCCACGAATGACAGCCGGGACCAACGGCTTAACGTGCTTTCCGAGGCACGGAGGAGTCTCGGTATGTAAAAATGGTCACCCATCCACTGACCAACCCCGGCAAGCGTAGCTTAACCTCATGGATCGACCCGTGCGGCTGTTATTACTTAGCCACGAGCTCCTCTTGATCAGAGTTATTCTATGTACACAAAAAAATAATTTTGCCAAACCCATAAAAATATAAAATAAGTAAATAACAATGTTGAGATTACATTTATTGCAAATTTTATCGCAGCAAAGCAAAAAGACAATGCTTAAAAAATACCTAATATCTATTACGTTATCAAACTGTTGTGACCGGGTCACAGATACCTTATCAACGATCGTTCACGCCACGCCAACGAACGTGATCGAAATCAACTAAAGAGCGGATAATCAGCCTTGCAGTGAGGCCAGCGCGTGCGCCGCGCAGCGTGCGAGACAATGACCACTCTTGCTCCCGCGGTCATACCGAACAGACGTGTCGCGCTCAAAAATCAAACCAGCCAAACAATGTGTCTCTCGTTGAAACAATTGGAGTGGGCGGATGTATACAGACGCATCACTGGAAATGATAAAGAACCGGTCAAAGAGAAGAAGATACAGAAGTTCCCGTCAAGGGAACGAAACTTTGCTGTGAAAAGGAAGTTTAACAACAACATGAGGTCCCACGCTAACTGCGAAAGTTGCGCCAGAGTCGCTGAGAAAGAAAACAGATGATCAACGAAATGTGTGCGACTGTGAAGTTTTAGGATTCAGTGGATCTACGGATCGATATTGAAAGTGAATACAATGTGTAACCGAACTATAGTGACGATAAATCTCTCAAAAATCTAAGTGATATTATTATTTGAGGCTATAAATAAATAAGTCTGTGCAAAGTGCGAAGAACTGCCTTTGTTGGCTTCAGACGTTCTAAAGTTGGTGCTAAATCCCTTTTGCTCAACGTCATTCCATTTACTATGTTTTTGCTCAAAATTAATTTCTCAAATAGCTTTGCAGCGGCCGTATGCAGAGTTTTATTGTTAATGGATACAATAGCAGGGTGTTAGCAAGGAAATGAAATTTTAACAATGTTGATAGCTTAATTTATTGTATTTAAAATTACAACGCTCTAATTTATAAGGAAGAGGCTTTGTAACAAAAGGAACTTGGCCTGGTTATCAAACGTGCTTAACTTCTTATTGTTTATTTTTGGAAAACATTAATTAATTATACTAGCTCTCATTAACTCTGTTTCTCTGCAATTGTTTATTGAATACTTCGCTAATGTTTCATGATTAATAATGTGTCTCGTTAGTTTCCATACAATGTGTGTTATCAACAATATTGTTGGTCTGTCGATCCCGGATGTTGCCAATGCATTCAATTTTAAGGCTTATTGATGCTCTGTATGGTTCAGAATTGTATAAATATTATCCTATATACAGGTTTCCACGACGATGTTTTGTGTTGCAAAAAATAAACAAATAATTAAAAATATTTGTTCGTTGAATCCACCGATATCTATGTTATGTAAGATGTTGCATCTTAAGTGGATTAAATTGAGATGAAGGTTAAATTACTTCATACTATGACTATGCATGTGACTATAAATAAACGAGTTCATGAGTTCACTCCATTATTTTATTTCTTATTTAATCTTTGTAGTACAATAGGTTTGTAAACATACATTACAAGAATATACAATGACACAGTTATTACATACAGGTTTGTTGAACTAGAGAGATCAAAGGTGAATATATCCATATCGCTTACTTTTCTTTTTGTAAGCTGATTGGTTGGTTCCGCCTTGCTTGGACAAAACTGGAAGTGGTCATATAACCAAATTGCATATGCGAGTTTTTATCAATAACCTCTCGCGTTTCTGATTTATGTATCCTTTGGAGACCAATCTTACTATCACTACCACTGTACATAACAGTTTAAATAAATCAATCATAAGAATAGAAGAAGACCAAAGAAACGGTGGATGCATTGTGTGAATTTGTGAAAGATGATGTAGCTACTGCTTTTGCTGTGTGTACTGAGAAGACAGCTGATAGAGGAGACATATGGAAGAATATGACATGCTAAGTAGACATAAATTGAGATAGTTAGGTCTCGGGCAGAAGAATGATGTTGATGATAGAAATCTATTAACCTTGTATGTTTATTATCGAATTGATTGGAATCGTAAAGTCAAAACTCTTATTTATTCCTATATCATAGCATTGAAGACGAAGCGACGATTTATTCACAAGTGTCAAGATAATTAAATATAATATGTTCCAAGAATTATATAATAATATTTTTAGTGTTGTTCATTACACAGACGGAAACGGAATGGCCATTGGAAACTACCTACTCGATAAACATTTGACCTTTACAATTAACGCTATTAAACTAACAAACAGTTATCTTTGTTTATTTGAACACTGCATTTACAGATGCATCGTTAGAATTATCCTTCTTGAACATTGTTATCCTCGTCTTGGTTACACACTTGGAAGGCTTTTTCCTATTTTAATTTGTATCACCTAGGTACTTGCTCAATAAGTGAGTCTGTTTGTTATGTATCACAGTTTGATAATTTTTCCACGGTCCACCAAGAATCTTGTACAGACATAGAAAAGATACGGGTAGCTATTTGGTCTGTAGGCAAAAAAAATATCTTTTCACTGCCTCACGCCTTGTTTTACCGAAGGGTTTGGGCAGAGGTGTACCTATACCTTTTATTGTGTGCTTAAGAGAGTGAGGTAAACGAATTGACTACCAGCACATTCACATCATTGTTTAAGAGCGAGCGCGCACTACGGTGCGTTTCCGTTAGTTCTGCCGCACTGGGCGGGGCCTACAGTAACAAAACGCATGACCGCAGTGCGCGCACTTCAAAGACATTCCATACTTCACAGATTATGCGGTAGAAAAACGCACCGCAATGCGCGCTCGCCCTTAAAGTAGTTGCAAGTTGCCTGTATACCAAATTGCTTGTTCGACTGAACATTTATTAAGAATTGCAGGGAAACTTCTTGAAAATTAAAAAGTTGTCACACAGACGGACTCACAGTAGGTACCTACACATTTAGTATACATTAACCTTGGTATACCACACAAGTCTAGTCATAATTCTCAGTATCGAATATAGCTTGACTACACTTGTAGGTTTTTTACACTATTGAATAATATTGACACTATCCGCTAACAGATTGTAATCACTAAAACGTTTGCCAAGGTGGGAATTATTAAATTATTTTCTCACGACACGGCTGCTGCTAAAGGTAGCATATATTCAGACCAGTACGAAACTACAGATAGTAAGAAATGGACTGATGATGATGAATTACAAAAAAAAAAAACAACTGACTTCCAAAAAAACACTACAAAGTGAAAAATAACTTTAATTTCGGAAGTCGGTGTCTTTGGTTTTTTATTTACTTCCGTTTTTTTGCCACCGACTTCCGAAATTAGAGTTATTTTTCACTTTGTAGTGTTTTTTTGGAAGTAGGTTGTTTTTTTTTTTTTGTAAAAAGTTTTTATTTTTCACTTTTTAGTGGTGCCTACCCCACACAAATCTGAATACCACTCTGCAAAATATTAAATTATTGAAGCTAACTCAAAAATCACTCATCAGAACTTGAAGATATTTTTATGCGACCATCTCAGGAGTATACAATTCAAATAAAAACTTTGCAAAAAGGCAAATACGTCGCGCTAACTCGTGTCAGAAGTTTGGTAGGCGTAGTTTTAGTTGACGGAGATAACGAGGCTACGAAATCTGCCTTCTGACAATCAAGCCACACATAACATACAAGTACCCGGCGATAAATATTGCACATCGACCTTTGGAAAGAGACAATCGGCTAATTTCGGCTTCGTAGAGCGTTATCTTTGTTGCACACTACCTATGTGACGTTTTGTCAGTCGTTGTTCAAAATATATATTTAGAGTTGTTAACACCCCCAAAAAATAATTTAAAGTTGTACTATGGCATCTTTAGGAAAAAGAGGGAAACTTTTACGAGGTCAGTCACGCGAAATTATCTACAATGTTTATAAATATTTTGTAACCGAAGCTGACAGATTTAAAAAAAATGAATATGAAAATGTAAGTTGTTATTTTAAGAAGGTTCAAGAGCGAGTTGCAAATGCCACTGGAATTTCAAGAAGAACTTTGAACAATATATTAAACGAAGTCAGTACTGAAACACATTCTACTGAAATTAAGTTCAGCACTCCAAAAAAAGGGAGACCAAAAAAGCAATTTCGTTTATACAAAATAATTAAATACGTAAACATAATGTGAACATGTTTTTTTAATTTTATTTTACCCCAACTTAATGCCATCACTTATAGAAAAAATGGTGTATTTTATACAAAGAATAAAAAGAATTATCAAAAGAAGCAAATCATAATTGTTTTAACAGCTCCTAATAGATACCGGACCGTTTGTATTTCGTGCGACAGAGATAACGCTCTACGAAGCCGAAATTAGCCGATTGTCTCTTTCCAAAGGTCGATGTGCAATATTTATCGCCGGGGACTATACAACTCACCTAGCGCAATTTGGAGCTGCATATAGTAAGCATTAAATTATTTATAGCCAGAGTGCACCTCATGACAATTCCAATAAGCCCAAACACGGCTAGGATACATTGTTCTATTACAGAGTTCCGATGCCTACCTTCCGGCTTCTTCATCAGATCGGTTCGATGGTACCATTTTTATCAGAACCATTTATTTAAAGCTTCGTCATAGTCGCTTAACTATTAATCGAGATATCTTATCGCCACCCGTGAAATACTTATCATCGTTGAGGAGTTCCCGTGGCCATCTGTGGTATTCTTCATCAGTTCCACTTCACCAGATGATACTTTCTGAATGCCAACGCTTCATTTGTCGATGAAAATACCAAAATATGTATGCCTATAATATTTGAGGAGTTCCCTCGATTCCTCATGGATCCCATCATCAGAACTGTATTTTGAAAAAAAAAACAACCGAATTGAGAACCTCCTCCTTTTTTGAAGTCGGTTAAAAGCCCAATGTGTCACCTTGTGTAAAATTTCTGCACATATCAATCTGCCTCAATCTGCCTAGCCTTTTCCCAACTATGTTACGGTCGGCTTCCAGTCTAACCGGATGCAGCTGAATACCAGTATTTTACATGGAGCGACTGACCTTCACAACCCAGTAACTGGGTAATACAATACACCTTAGTAAGACTGACTGTCAAACTTTCGGGCTTCTGACGACCCGTAACGACTGCCAAAGATCCACGAATGACAGCCGGGACCAACGGCTTAACGTGCTTTCCGAGACACGGAGGAGTCTCGGTATGTAAAGATGGTCACTCATCCACTGACCAACCCCGGCAAGCATAGCTTAACCTGATGGATCAACCTGTGCGGCTGTTATTACTTAGCCACGAGCTCCTTCGAGATTCCTCCGAGATTTCTGCACTTATATCTTGAACCCTTAATATTATTATACAATAAAGTGCTATTCCATTCTATTATATTTTATTCTAAGCAGCAGATTAGATGTTATGGTGTCCGAATGCAGCAGTATTGACTGCAATATCGCTTAGATGACTTCTGCTACCACTGTTGCAAGTAGAATAATTGCAACAGTGAACAATTGTAAAGATCATTCTGGTGGATGAATTGGTTAGAATATCGGATAGATTGCCACAGGGCACAGTAGCCAAGTGATGGGCTTCGTCCCAAACCCATCCATATCACGAGAAATGAAAGTAGGGTAACGATTCTACCATATAGGGCGTCAGAATTTAGCTCATTTAGCGACAGGAACTGTTAAATTATCATGGTTACTAGAATTACAATATTTGAGAGCAGATACGCAACAGACCATGTAGGTTAACCTTATCTGAGGTTATTGACCAACTCATTACGAATCATTTGAGTGCACTTCGTAATGTATTGTGTCATTTGAGAGTGTTTTGTAACGCTGTAGAAGTTTTCTATGACCTTTGTCTGTTTGTAATATAAGCGTTGTAGAGTATGTCTGCAACTAATATTTTGTAGAGAATAAAGGCTCTTCATTATTGCCTCTGCTTTATAATCTTATTAGGAACAGTCTATTTTTAGGGTTCCATACCTCAAAAGAAAAAATCGGAACACTTATAGGATCATTTCGTTGTCCGTTTGTTAGTCTGTCGGGTCCCTTGGAGTTCTAAAAAATCAAGCTTCTAAGACAACGCAATAAAAAAATACGGCCATTTATACAACATATTTTGATACTCAAGTAAATCAAAACCTATAGGGTACTTCCCGTTGTCCTAGAATCATACAATTTGGCAAGAAGCAAGATCTCACAGCAAATAAAAAATTTTTTTTGGAATTACAATGTTAAGTTTGTTTTTGGGATAAATTCTTTTCAACTACGGAACCCTTCATTGTGCGTGATCCGACTCACACCTTAGGATACGGTGTTGGTTGTAGCTCGCATTCGCGAATGTTCGAGGTCGAAGTCTTTTTATTTACTCACTCACGTCTATTCCCCTTGGGGATTCACAATGTTCTACAATACTTAATTACAAACTCCCTTTGCTTAGTCCTCATTCATGGGCAAATCCTCATGGATACCTTCAGTGTATAAACCATACTACAAACCGTGCGAAGCAATAACAAAAAAAAAAAAGTAAAAAACCATCTACCAAAGACTCAAACCGCACCGGGACTATTTCTTTCAAGTTAGCCAAAATAAATTTAGGGTCTGCCCCTAGAACAAAAATTCAATACAATAGCGGTTTTCTTCGAACTAAAATGATGTAATCAATGGTTTCCGTTCCCATACATTCATCGTATCATTGGTATCATGCAGTTACTATGTGTCAAATTTTTTTTATTACTTTTTAATTTCAATCATTACGCATTAGATGACATACATGTGCGCTTTAGAAGAGACCATTGTCCCCCTTATGGATTTATTTATTTATTTATTTATTTATTTATTAGGTATACCAACAGCAGTACATACAAAAAAATAATAAGACACAGTAATGTATAATAAAAGTACTGGCATGCATGCCTATTACAGGTATACACAGCATTCACTAAAAACAACAACGTAATTAACTTACAAATAAAAACTTATGAACATATATAATAAAATACATTTTGAATTCGAAATTCAGAATTCGAAATTCAAAATTGTGAATATTTACATTAAAAAAAAAAGAAAAATATAAAATGTTAAAACACGGAAGGTGCTTGAGTGGAATAAACTAAGATTTATTAAGAACATGAATTACAATAGAATAAAATATATTATTAATTTATTGGTTAGTTGGTTAGTTAGTTTATGCACTCGCATATCTCTGAAACTGATCTTCTAAACTTGTTAAATGGTACTCCGTGTAAGTCGGTTTCTGACGATTTGCAAAAGCTGTTGTAACTTCTGCATATTCGGACCAAGGGAGCGTTGAGACCAAGATTGGATTTGCAGAAAGGGATATGAAGCAACCTGGTGATGGGATGTCTGGGAAGTTTTGAAGGGACTGAATATTGGATACGCTCAACAAGATCACTACATTTTACAAATCCGTTTGCAACTTTGTAGAGGAAAATTAGATCACGCGAACGGCGACGGTCTCGCAGTGTCTTTATATTGAAAAAATGTAAGCGCTGTTCATACGGACAGCGGTGGCTAATTTTCCTGGATATAAAGGCTATATGTTTTGTGAATGCTCTTTGTATTCTCTCAACTCTTTGCGAATGAACTGCATAGAACGGATTCCAGGCAACACTGGCATGGATTTGGAAAGACCGGCTGAAATACTATTTTCCTGTTCCGTTTTTCTTCCTTGATTTTTATGACGAGGAAATTAGGGTCAGTATAAAACAATGCCGTCCGGATGTCACGTACGCACGGCTACAGATCAAGCTATACATTTCTAGTATAAGCTGATATCGCATTGTATAGGATTTCCTTACAATGAGAGGTCAGTGTAAACTGGAAATTTATAGCTTGATGTGTAGCCGTGTGTACGTAATCCTATTACAATGAATTCGTAAATATATGCAAATAAGCATGCATGCACCATACAATACAATAGTATTGTATGCCATGATTTGTACTACGAACTGCAGAATCGTGATTTATGCATCACCAGGAACGATTGTAAAGACTATTGAAATTTTACGTTCATTCAAATAAGAGTCATGGTTTGACAAACATGCATTTCTCTAAAACAGATGGCTTAACAATGCTCGATAAAGACGACGGTACAATCATGCTTAAATCCTCAGTCAAGCCTTCTGAAGACCATATCAGTTATCAGTGATCAGTTAATCTCCTGTCATACTTATATAATGTTACCTAGTTGACATGAGATTTAAGAGCGTTAACCGCGCGCGCGCTGCCAACGTCGCGTTTCTAAATGTTTTTCGTGATTATTTTAATAAATAAATCAAAGGACAGTTTCCTCTCTACAATTCTTAGTGCGTTTATGCATAAAAGTATGTAGGTATGCTATTTTTTTACAGTTATTTTGGTACTTATTTACTCTTAGAAAATAGAACATAATTGACAATATTTCATTTTCAAGGATCGAATTCTGGGAAGTAATGATGACATACTGCAAACTAAAGGAAAGAGCTCATTTTTAACTAAATACCTTTTTTTTTTTTTTTTTTTTTTTTTTTGAGGGTGGGAAATCATCAAATAACTTCTCCCGCTCTGGGTGGAGCGGGAGGGCGTGTCAGACTTTTACTGACTAAAACCCACCCGTGTTCCTTCAGTTGCCTATGCCAGGGCCGCGGTAACCCCTTCAGACAACCCGCGACCCTACCTACCCATTAGACCTTAACCGCCTTATTAAAAAACGAGGTTCATCTTCAAACCCAGGTTTAAACAATGGACCGTTTTTTAGGGTTCCATACCAAAATGGTAAAAAAGGAACCCTATGGTGTGACTCAGTATGTCTGTCTGTCTGTCTGTCTGTCACAGCTGGATATCTCAAGAACTACTAATACTATCAACTTGAAATTTGGAACAGTTTTTGATGACGTTTACCCGACTATCTTGCAAATAAGAAAAAACTAAAAATATTTATATTTTTTTTTGTAGCAGGTACTGAAAGGGGGTCTTAAAAATTCAAAGTGGGGCTACTAGAGCATGTGGGGTATCATATGAAAGAGCGCTGTTTGCACATTCTCAAACATTTTTTTATTTTTTTTAGGCCGCATAGTTTCTGAGTTTTGATGAAAAATGTAAAAAAAATACCGTTCCCCCCCCCCCCCCCTTATCTCCGAAGTTTGCAAAGATAAAAATCTGAAATTATTCTATGTGATAGAAGTTTATGTAAAGATTACAGAAAAAATAAAACGATGTCTATAAATAGCACACTTTTTTAGAAATCAGAACGGAACCCTCGGTACGCGAGTCCGACTCGCTCTTGACCGGTTTTTAATTTCGAACTTTTTTCCGACACATTAAGATGTTTACTAAGTTGTCAGTTTTACAAAACTGACAACTTAGTACCGGACGCTTATATGTATATAGAAATGCTAATTCAGTACGTCCCCTCAGGCGGACACGAATACCTAGAGTTAGCGCATTTCCAGGCGTTAAACACACGTAAATGCTAGTATTCAGTAGCATTTACGCGGAATTAGCATTTACTAGCAGTTACGTGTGTTTAACGCCTGGAAATGACCTATCGTCTCCGCCTGAGGGGACGTACTGAAGTAGCATTTCTGTATACGCGTACCGGACTAAGTTGTTAGTTTTGTATAAAGAACTGTATTTCTATCACAGCTAGGTTCTTATTACAAAAACTGGCTCGATGGTTTAAACCATGACAGAAGAAAAACCTCGTTTTGTAATAAGACCGTAACTGATTAATTGTTCAAAATTATGACTATTGTTTTCAATACATAGCTGGATTCGACGTCTCAGGGATTGTAGGTAGGTACTGCATTCAGCATTACAATATTCCTCATAGTTTCGAATTTGGCCATCCACGCCCACTTGAAAAATTCAACAGTGTGTTAAAATATTAACTCGAAAAACTCTAACGGCCCTCGCTCACGGCGACTTTTTGTAGCGATGCTGTCGCGCGTCCGCATCGATACAGTCGCGAAGCGGTCGCTAGCTGTGTGCCCTCGCCCACGGGCCCAGATTCAGTCGCGATGCAAACGCGATACTGGTGCGCTTCTATCGCGATGCAAACGCGATTCAGTAACGGCACAAAAATACCTGCGATCGCTACAGTTGCCAGATGGACTCCGTTGAGGCAACATTAGTCACGTTGTCTTTGGTGCTGCTTTTACGTAAGCAGCCGAAGCGTAGGCAACGAAAGCTCGGTTCTCCACTCACGCGCCACCCTCCCTCTGTTCTCTCCCCGATGTCATCCGACACGGTCGCGCGTTTGCATCGATACAGTCGCGATACTGTAGCGCGTTAGTAGCGCGTTGGCATCGCTTCTGTAGCGCGTTGCAAATGCGACTAACGCGCGTTAGTAGCGATGCAGTCGCGCATTTCGTAAACGCGCGACAGCATCGCTACAAAAAGTCGCCGTGGGCGAGGGCCCTTAGGAGTGCTTTAGACCATCGAACTAAATAACTTTAACTAAGGGACCAACATTGAAATCACGAAAGAAAAATCTGCTGTTGCCTATGTTCGCATAACTCGTCAAAATGTACGGAACAGCTGATTTTTTTTCGCGATTTCAGTGTTGGTCCCCTAAAAAAAATATTCAGTTCGATGGAAAACAAAAAAAAAATAATAATAATAATTAAAAATTAAAAAAAAATTAAAAACAATTAAAAAATAATAATAAGTGTAATAACATTTTTGGGGTCACTAGAAACCAACACCTGACCACCTTGTAGATACTAGAAACCAACGTCTCATAGAGGGTGATACCTTTTTGAGTATTCACCCTGCACTGCCATTTTGAATATTCATTCTTTAGATACTCACAGCTTTCTTTAATTCACAACTCAATGCTCTTGTGTTTTTGTTAAACTTTTAAATAAGACGTACTTAGATATTATGTGACGACAATAATGTCATTGTTTTCTTGTCTTTTGTGACGGTTGCAGATATGTAAGCTGTCATAATATTGCCAAAATGACATCATGTTGCCGCCACCAACGCGGTCGCGCCGCAGAATGGCGTAGCGTGCGAATTATAAACAAAATAGTGAACTACATTGCAGGTTTCATAACTAGGACCTCTCTATAATAAGAAACAAAATACATAGTTATAGCTATTTAATTTCATGCGAGCTGTATCGTTCGGTTATTCAAATTAAACTAGAAATATTGCAATGTTAGCAGTGACCTACCTTGTTTTTAACACCCTTCGAAAAAAAGAGGGGTGTAATAATGATCAGTTTTAAATTACTTCACTTATTCATAATTTTTTATACGTAGAAGATCGAGGCTAAAGGCTCCAACAGGCGCGACGCGACTCTGGTGGAACAATGTCTATGAAAACTTTGTTCTACTGTCACGCCTGGGAATGGATGAACTTAGGTACCTACTTATTCGTTCACAGTCATATTTCTTCATGAGTAAATTATAGGAGAGTAGGTACCTATTAGCGTGGCACGTAGAACAGTTTATAAGAGTAGGTACACAATAATATTGATTTGACACGAGTTTGTGGTTTGTACGGTTAGGTATTTTAGACTTATAAACATCTGTGCCACTTAGCACAATATGGAGAAATACCAATACCAACGATGACATACTGAATTCGTAGTCATTTCACAGAGAACGTAGCTAGGTATCTTAATAAGGCACATTGATTTCTAGACGATCAATTTGCGCTTCAATGTGTATCAATCACGTAAAAATTGACAACCGCAATTGACCGTTTCGGGGACCCTTTAGAGCCTTATCAGTTATCACATATCCGCCGCGAAACCGCGAAACATTCGAAACCGCATGATTTATTTATTTATTTATTCAAAATTACTAACTAACACCTTAACAGCTATAACGCCAATGCAGTGCCGCTACCAAAAACACAATTAAATTAAATAAAATTAAAAAAAAAACAAAAATATAATTAAAACTACAATCAAAATACAATTCAAATACAATTAAAAAACAATTAAAAATACAATTAAAATTACTTTTCAACATTTTCAATGCACTTCAGTGCTATTCCTGCGAACTTCATCAGGTTGCAGTGAAATATATCTACCTCATTTGAAATATCATTTAACAGTCTTATGGCGCGTGACAAGGGGCCAAACTTGTTCAGGTTAGTCCTAGAGGGTGGCTCCAGTAGCGTTGGCATGATGTTTCGCTGATGTTCTGCTACTCGAGTACCTAGGTAAGGGAACATAATGCGAGTCAGTTGAATTGAACTACTGCGGTTTCGCTGCTATGGTTTCGCGGCGGAGGTGTACTAAGGGCCTTAAACTCGTGCCATGTTACAGCCGCGTACCAAATGTAGGTAGTTGTATAATTTCAGTTCATTTGGCCATGCTATGCGCAAGCGCAAACCAATGTTGATAGGAATTACCTTGACCTGGATTTTGAAGCAATACTTCACCGCCACTCAAAAGGTGCTGACTGGATGTTGTAAGACAGTTTCTAATTTTTTTAATTTTATGGATTTGAAAATGGAACTAAATGCAGAAAAATAAAATAATTATATTTACTGAAATGTTGGAACAAGCTGTAAATTGTGCAGTGTTCGTGAAGAGTATTGTTATTTTACCTTGACCTAAGGCTGCTCACACAATACATAATACTTATTTACCTACTTACTTACATTCATCATCATCACCATAGCATTCTCCTGCCCTTATCCCAATTTATTTGGGGTCGGCGCAACAAGTCACTCACTCAGTAGTCACTCTTTTTCTAGACGTATCATTTTGTACACAGTCTTTTTCAGTCAGCTCTCAGTTCTTTACCACACATTATGATACAAGAAAAAGATTTTTGTGAAAAACCGCTGTCAATTATGACTTTATCTACACCCATGCTATAAATCCTCTATAAAAGTTTCTGAAACAGTTAGCTTATTGCCAACATTAAAACAACCAGTGTCATAGTAACCATAATATCATCCAAACGGGTGTTATAATGTTGTACTTACTGAATTTCATAATGCAACTCGTTTTTAAAAAAAGAATATTGTAATGCACACGCGTTTCACTACAACAGCGCCGTAATTTAAAAAGAGAACTTATTCGAATTCACGTCGTATACTATGACGGCGGTCGCCATGGTCGATACGAGTATTAGTATTGCAAAAAACTGTTTCAGAACCTTTTCTAGAGGATTCATAACATGGATGTAGATAAAGTCTTGTATGCAACTGTACATAATTAGGTATTAAAACACTCATGTATACCCCTTATTATACGGCAGTTGCATAAATAACTATTATGACACAGGTAAGAATGAATTATGGTCTATGGTTTTAATTGGCTGCAGTAAAATGACACGTCTACTGTCATTTCTGCTGTCATTTCGCTATCAAATGGGAACATTTTTTAACGAAATTAAACAATAATTAGTACGTCTGATCTAATTACTAAAGTCTGATATTTCACGATGTCCGAATAGCCACTATACTTACCAAATAAATTCAAAAATGGAACAGAATTTGTATGAAACTATCTGCCAAGTAAGTTAATAGGAACTTAATTGTAGGTGGTGAAACAGGCCCTTAGGGCGAGCGCGCATTGCGGTGCGTTTTTCTACCGCATAATCTGTGAAGTATGGAATGTCTTTGAAGTGCGCGCACTGCGGTCATGCGTTTTGTTACTGTAGGCCCCGCCCAGTGCGGCAGAACTACCGGAAACGCACCGCAGTGCGCGCTCGCTCTTAAAGTCGCAATCTCTCAATAGATCTGCATTTTGCGTAGGACTGCATGGAATGCAAATGTTAAAAAAAAAAACGAGTTGATTGAAAAACTATTACCTCATGGAGTAGATAGAACCAGTGGGGTAACTGCGCAACACACTAACAGTAGGAATGGGTTTCGTTATGATAGTTCAACAACATTATTTACGTTGTTGAGAAGACAAATTTTTCGAACATAAGAAACAATCAATAAACTTCAAAATCTATCTATCTATAGAAATAAAAAGAGAAGTCTTGACTGACTGACTGACTGATTGACTGACTCATCAACGCCCAGCCCAAACCCTTGGACCTTATAGAAAGCTGAAATTTTGCACAGAGGTTCGCTTTATAATGTAGACAAGGAATAAGGAAGGGAAACCAAGCTGTAAATTTTAGTAGCTTCATAAAGAGCTACAAACTAAGTTTCTAATACGAGTATGACCATAATCTAAAGCTCCATTTACACGGTACAAGTTTGTTGCCTGTGGCATACCATAAAATTTAAGGGCAATTAACTGGTACCGTCTAAACAACACGTACAATTAAGTCGCATGCGATTTTATTGATTATCAAAACTTGCATTAAATTATTTTGTATGCCCTTTGTGGAATAGCACGCGTGTAAACAGTTGCATGCAATTCTTGAATGGCAATAAAATTGAATGTGCTTTATTTATGAGTATGACATGCGATTAATGCTCTTGAACGTTCCAGAAACTTGCACCGTGTAAACGGAGCTTTAGGCTGCTCATACAATTCCTACTTTCTATATGACTATACGACTTGACTTGACTTGACTATATGACTTTAGACTTTTGTATAGTATCAAGTTTTTCTAACAGCTGTCTGTTAGCTGTTCACCTGGGGAGTTTGTTGCGCCACTTCGTCTTCCCATCGGAAGTAGTGTAGGGAGGTCGTTTTGGGGGACTGTCTTCATGTGATTATGACGTTCGTAAAAGTGCTAATATGTATACCTCTCCATTCCTCACAAGCACCTCAGGACATGTTGCCCCCTTGCCACTACGACACTATGTGCTAGCGACCGTTTTCGGGGTCCCATTATTGAGTGTGCAAGTCACCCCCTGGCATTTTATCCGTGTATTATAAAACATTGATCCGGTAGGGGCCATAGTCCTTTCATAGTTCTAGGTAACCAGTCCACTTTAGCCACTCAAATCCATAGTCCAATATCTTCTTTATTTCCATATACTGCAATAGTCCTACACCAACCGGGGGTTGTCCTTGGGTGCACTTGCATAGTGCGTACAGGGATAATCGTCGGTTGGTGCCTCATTTCATTGAAAGCGTCTAACAGGCCTCTGCGAGTTGGCTTTGGTCCCTCGTACGTCTTCTAAAGGTCCGGGACCCCAGGGTTTCGAGAATTGTCAAGACACATAAAAATAATAATAATAATATCCTCGGACATTTAATTTTCACACAACGCCATCTAGTCCCAAGCTAAGCAACCTAATGCTTGTGGTATGGTAACGAGATGGCTGATAAACTACATAATTATATACATTTTTTTTTTATTGTAAATACATACATATTATAGATAGAAAAACACCCAGACTCGGAACAAATACTTGTAGGTCGTATAAATATTTGTTCCGTGCGGGAATTGAACCCGCGACATGCTGCGCAGCAGTCAATCGCTCAACCCCTGCGCCATCCGTGTCGTCAAAAGTAAGTAAAGGATACTAAAGAAGTACTTACCTCATTGGTAAGTACTTCATTATTATCCTTTAATTCATTTACAAACATATCATTTACATTTTTAAATATTTTTATAAAAACATAAAATAAAAAAAACATTTTAAAATATAAAAAATAATAACCCACCGGTATCGGAAATATTATTATTATTAAAATAATATACACTCCTTTGCAAAAAAAACGGGCGGTTTGGATTTTTCTACATTATTAGTAATCATTTAGTTCTAAAGAGGTTTTAATAGCCAAACTATATTACTGGCACTTAATACAGAGTCTTGGTATAAAAAAAAAGTTAATTTCAAATTCGAAACTGTTGTTTTAAAAAATAATAATCCCTTTTTCAGTTTATGACTTTTTACTTGCTATTCGCGGGTTTGCGGTTAAAAGGTTATCAGGCAACTAAAACTAACTTCTCGTTATTTTTATTAGAATAATTTATGTTTGTCGCATAATCCTGCCTTATTGTGACTTAAAACAGATATCTGTGTATCGATTGTAATGGCAGAAAAAGCAATAAGAGCTAGTAAAATTATAGCGCTGCGGGAAGTGGGGTGTAGTCAATGTTACGGCTCACAGCGGTTAAACGTGGGTCGTTCCACCGTCCAAAGAACCTGGACTCGATACCAAGAGACAGGTTCCGTTCAAAGATGTCAAGGTTCTGGGAGAAAACGTTGCACACAACCACGAGATGACCGCTTTTTAGTGACTCAGGCGCTGAGGAACCGCAAATGCAGTTACATAGACCTCAAAAGAAACCTTGAAGAGGTACGAGGAGCACAAGCTAGCCTATGGACAGTGAGGAGGAGGCTTTTAGCGGTTGATATACGCAGTCGACGACCAGCGCGGGCCCCCAAGTTACTCCGTGAGCACCGAATTGCTCGACTGAGGTTCACTAGAAATTGTTTATCTTGGACACTATGTAACTGGAGTAGCGTACTCTTCTCCGATGAGGCTCGAATTTGTCTGAATGGTGAGGACGGACGTCGGCGAGTGTTACGAAGACCAGGGGAACGCTATGCCGACGTGAGTTTTGAAGAAATCACCCCTTATGGTGGAAGGTCCGTTATGTTTTGGGCGGGCGTAACTTCCAGCTATCGTACCGAGATGGTGTTCATTGATAATGGCTCACTAAATGCGCAAAGATACATAACAGGAATAATTTGTCAACATGCACAGCCCGCACTGACTGTAATTGGTGAAGATGCCATTTACATGGACGATAATGCTCGGTACCACCGTTCTGGCGACGTAGATGCTTATATGCAAGAGGTCGGTATTCGTCGCCTGGATTGCCTAGCGCGGAGCCGCGACCGTAACCCCATTGAGCACGTCTGGGACCTCCTAAAAAGGCGAGTACGATCTGTCCAACCCCTTCCACAAAACATCAGGGAGCTTAAACGTGTGATTTCGGCGGAGTGGGAACACATTCCACAGGACACCATCAAAAGCCTGGTGGAAAGCATGCCAAGACGATTACACGCCTTAATCGCTGCAAGGGGAGGTCATACTCGTTATTAATTTTTATTTTTTAATGTCTTTTTTTTATTAAAATACCATGAAAATACTCGTAGTCATAATTTAATTATACCCTAAAAATTTTCATTTTAACACGACTCTCTGTTTACATTGACTAAAACACCGATTCCAGGATCTAAGGGTTAAAAACTATATTCTCAATGATAATATGAAATTTCTAGTCATTTATGCTAATGACATACTAAAAATATAAATATTATCCAAAGAAAAGCCAATGACTGTAAGGTGCCCGTTTTTTTTGCAAAGGAGTTTATATTGTAGTGTTACAAACCCTACATATTTTTTTTTATGATGTTAAAACCTTTTCGCTCTCTAAATAGTTTGTTTTGTCAGTCGGCCTTTTCAAAACATGTGCACCTGTGTACTGGTTGTTCTTTTCTTCTTTTAGATTTTAAATTTCGTAGACATTTGAATTTGATGGTCTTTGACACAAAATTTGTTTTTCGTCACTCCGATACCCGTTGCCATACTGATCCCTTGATTTTTGTGAAATATTAGGTCTTTACCTATGAAATTGCCGTTCTGCAGTAATGGCCATTTCAAATCAAAATAATTTTTGTTTGGCTAAGAATTCTAATTTCAAATGAATTTTATTTTAAAAACATGGATTTTTTTTTCCAAAAGTAGTCATTTGTTTATTGATTAGTGTTACATTTTCATTGCATTTCAATCTTTTTCGTCATCATGGATACGTTAAAAATTCGAGTAATTATGGAGTATGAGTACCGTCGTGGCCGCAACGCGGCACAAGCGGCACGCAACATCAACGACGTTTACGGAGCTAACACTACAAACCAACGCACCACCTGTTATTGGTTTGCTCGCTTCCGTTCTGGAAATTTCGACCTGAAAAATGAACCTCGCGGTCGTCCGAAGACTTTGGTCGACAATTACAAATTAAAGGCGATTGTGGAAGCTGATGATACACAATCTACGGCTGAATTAGCAGCAGCTTTCGACGTTAGCGTCAAAACAATATTGGTCCATTTGCGTCAAATTGGCAAGGTAAAAAAGCTTGACAAATGGGTGCCCCACGAACTCAATGATCGCCAGCGCGAAGTACGCGTCGAGACGTGCCTTGCACTGCTCAACAACCACACAAATGAAGGAATTTTGAACCGCATTGTTACCTGCGATGAAACATGGATTCTGTTTGATAACCGCAAGCGCTCAGCAAGTTGGTTGGATCCTGGTTCAGCACCTAAACAATGCCCTAAACGAAAACTTACCCCTAGAAAAGTGATGGTCACTGTTTGGTGGTCTAGCGCCGGTGTGATTCATCACAGCTTCTTACCAAACGGGGTGAGCATTACTTCAGATGTGTACTGTGAAGAACTGAACACAATGATGGAGAAGCTGGCACATCTCCAACCAGCATTGGTCAATCGCTCGTCTCCGCTGCTCCTGCACGACAACGCGCTACCTCATACTGCACAGCAGACGGTCTCCAAGTTGCAAGAACTGGGGTTGGAAGCTCTCCGTCATCCGCCCTACTCACCAGACCTTGCGCCTACAGACTACTACTTTTTCCAGAATTTGGATAACTTCTTGGCGGGAAAAAAATTCAATACCCGAGAGGCAGTACAAAATGCCTTTGAAGAATTTGTTGCCTCCCGACCAGCTGATTTCTTTAAGAAGGGCATCAATAAACTGCCACTGCGTTGGCAAAGATGCATTGATTGCATGGGTGATTACTTCGATTAATACAAATAAAAAATACATGAAAAAAAATCGTTTAAATTTTTTCATACAAAACGGCAATTTCATAGGTCCTATCCTATCCTAGACCTATTATTAATTTCTGTGAACTTTTGATATTTAATAAGCCCTATTGTCTATTTATTGTTGGTAAGTGTTTGATTTTATTTGCCATATACTAGTCGACTCATCCTTTCCGGAATTTCTGTATAATGGTTTTGTTTTCTTTCTCCTAGATCTGTGATATTCGTTAATACATTTTAATTCGAAAGAAACTACGTAAACGCGCATAGCGCCTTTTAGCATGTATCTTTTTTTTTTTATTCTACATGTTCTTATTCTAATCTGTGTTCTTGGTAATCTAAAATTCCATCATTTATCAATAGATACACCAAACCAGATAGAACTGGTTCCACCCACGGGGCAGCGAATTTTCGTACAGTACGTGCAAGCTGATGTGTTGTTTAACACCTTTTTTGGCGTGGTGTGCTTTTAAGCCAACTTGCCAGCTCCGCTAAGAGATACTGCAGCTACGAAATTATTTTTTCTGAATCTTTGGACCTACTTCAGATAATTTTAATTATTTATTTACTTAGTAGTTTAATTTTCTATATAGCCTAGCATTTTTTTTATAATTTAACTGTCTGATTGGTTTATTTGTTACTCCTCAAATTATTATAGCGATTTAACTAAATTTGCATATCAAATTGTCGAATAGTTCTATAAGTCGAACCTACGAGCGTTGCAACTCTTTATAGGACAGACATTTTTTTTATTTTTAACCAAGTTTCATCTCGTTTACTTGAACTGCTAAATCACTATAACCATAATTTACTTATTTTTAAAAAGAATCCCAAAATTTCCTTATAAATCTTTGTCATTTTATTTACATTTAAACCTAAAAATCGGAGTAGGTAAGTAAGGTAGTAGTACCTTTTTTTACTTAAATTTTGTATTTTTTATATTTTTATTAATTCTCGGATTTTTCTTATTTTAAAAATTATACGTATTATTGTGGCAAAAGTTTATCTTTCATTTTTTAATGCTACAATATGTATATTTAAATAAGTACTAAAACCTAAAGAGGTATAGATGTAGTTTACCTATAGTGTAGAAGAACATAGGTAAACCCGCCTGCGAAACTACACTTATTAAAGTTATTACAGCTAACATTGGATAATAATGGACCAAAAAATATGAAGCACTGTCTGTTGTTTTTACTTTCGGAATTCTGGCAGGGACGGGGGTTCCCCAAAAATATTGATTGCTTGCCAGTAATAGTCATCCACCTGTTTCATATTTTCTTTCGTGTTGTGAATAGTGAGTGACCTAAAGTGAATCATTGTTATTTTCACAGATCCATAGGTCTCTTTACCTTTTTATGACATTGTAGAAACCTTTTTGGTTTCAAATTCAAGGCCACTAAGATGAACCCTTACTTCAATACCGGCAACAATCCGGTGGATAAGTAACACCCGATGATGAAAAGTTATGTTTGTCGCATAACTGATTTTTATTAATAATTGAGTGCAGTATATTCATATCAACGCTGTGCTGTTATTACTAAGTATTATTTTATCCAAAAAAACTGTTTTGTTTGTGTTCGATATAATCGCGACGCGACACAAGGCACCGCATGTCGCGCGACACGCGGTGCCTTGTGT
Organism: Cosmia trapezina; assembly: GCA_905163495.3. Taxonomy (NCBI): domain Eukaryota; kingdom Metazoa; phylum Arthropoda; class Insecta; order Lepidoptera; family Noctuidae; genus Cosmia; species Cosmia trapezina. Next base: position 27,665,306 of record LR991020.1, on the reverse strand, counting down.
TGCGCGCGATTATGTCGCGTGTCGCGCCTGTATGTAGGAGCCTTTATTTTTCGAAGGAAATACGACGTTCGGTTCGGTTGTGTGGTCGACGGCGGCGGGCTTTTCAAACATTTGTGTCAATTTGTGCCAAAGTTAGAAGTAACCCTCATGGCACCTACTTCCTTACTTATTTTATGGAAAACATTCGTATGAATTACTAGAAAGTCCATGAATATTGACCTTATTTCTAATAAAATTGCTATTTCGCAATCAGGTAAATGTATTTCATTTAAGGAATAAACAAGTACAAAGTCGTGTAGGTAATGGTTACACATAGGTACGGAAACATGAACTAGGAATAAAATGTACATAGATAGGTACTTGTTTATGTAGGTAATACCGTAGGACGTAGATTCTTATGGTGGATCCACACAGTGCACAGCCGGGCGCTGTGCCGGCCCCGGCTGGCCTTGCCACGCCGGCCACCACACATACGGTATGGAACTCTCATCTATGCAATAAATCCAAACATACTTGCTATCGCCTTTGTTCACGATATACAAAAAATAACAAAATCGGTCCAGTGATTAGGTAAAAGTAGAGTTTTAATTTTGAGAAAAACACTGTAGAATTGGACCACTAGGTCAATGAGTCAATGAACTTCAATCCTTGAACATGTCTTGTGTGCAAACAAAAAAAACATGTTCGGCGAACAATGGATTGGGCACTGTGGTACACTGCAGGTGGCCATCTCGGTTGTCTAAACAGAGTGATTAATTACTTTTATAATTCCATACAAATTCCGTTCCATTTTTTAATTTATTCGGTGAGTAGTGGCTATTCGGACATCGTGAAATAGCTATTATTTACATCTGCCACACTGCAGTTTGTTGGCGGACGAAGCTCCGGAGAGGACAATACTTTTGGCCTTTGTACTATATTATATAACATAAATCATGACGCCTATACGTATATAGTAGGTAGGTACCTACTCCAGTTATGTGTAACTCTCGTGTCAAAGGACATTTCAGCTTATAATTTTGTTAATAAACGTCATGTTTCATTGAACTTCCGTCATTTCAGATGACTTAACAATAATATATGGGTGTGCTATCTGCATATCACAGTCAACCGAATAATTATCTGTAAAACTAAAAAAACAAACGTATTATTTTAACTAAGCACGTCATCAAAACTAAAGATATAAAATATATAAATAATCAAATCAGCTTTCGTATATCAGTATAATTAAGTACTTAATGTAAGTGGTTGGCATCGGAAATTTGGAACACATTAGATATCAACAATGTTGTTGAATACGCCCTAAATAATTGTAGGTTGATAATATCTATGTGTTTTCAGGTATAAGCTTCGAAAAAAAAACAAGTGGACGGAAATAGGTGCACATTACGCCTAATATATTGCACTCAACATAACACAATAGGCTCACCCCTCATTAGACAGTAGACACGTAGGTTTAAACCACATGGTATTGTATTGAATTGGACACAAATTCATTACATATACTTGTGTAGAATTAAAAAAATCCTTGCTAAATGCAAACTGAGATAGAAAGAAATCAAAAACATTTTCCCCAACCTAGGAATCAAATCCAGGACCTAACGCTCAAGAGTCGCACTTTGAAAAGCCATAAAAAAAAACGTGTCTGCCCTGGCCTGGGAGTGCCCGGGACTACCCCTTACCATAGCCGCCTTTTGCTAATTAGTTTATGTGAAGGTAATAAAATACCCTGCTTTGTCGATTTACACAGTTTCGGAGACACAGGTGTCTCCGATACAATTTAGTTGTCGTAAAAAGTAACAAAGTGTAAATCGGTACCAGTAAGGTTGGTTTGTAAAACATTTACCAATCTTTTTCGCCAACTCGGATAAACTTCTTTGTAACAATAATGTAGATAAAAATAGGTATATATAAGTGTCTAAAATATATAGGTTGATCTACTGAATTGATAACAACCGGACTTGAACGAAATCATATCAAAGTACAAGACAAGAAAATCTACTTTTACGATCCAAAGTTACACGTAAAATAAAGACATTATTACGAAAAGCGATGAATCATAAAGACAGCGCAGGACAAAGGACGTGCATTGTTTTTGGCGCGGATTTTCGTTGAACTTTGTTAGTCATCATTTTCTTCGCACAAAAGGAAAATACAAAGAACAATTTGATGGTGAACAGAGCCATCTGTTGTTCAGTAGCAGAAGTTTTATGAGTAAAGTAGCGACACCTATCTTGGTTTTCTTGTTTCAATGTAATGTTCTAGTATGCTGGGGTTTTTAATAGATGGCGCTGTATCTAAGAATATTAATAGAAATAAAACTACAAGATGGTCAATTCAATTCAATTAATCTTTATTGCAATCATAGGTGTACACTTTTAGAAGGTATGTTATTAAATAATAAAAATAGAAACAAGTAAGGACCCTGTCAGACACAGCATACTTTCGATGCGTTTTATTTAGTAATTATCTTCTGACCGCGACTTCGTTCGCGTGGAACTGGAATATACTGTACTTACTAAATTAATAGCACTTTTTTACTCCCTCGGCCCAGGACTCACGGCGTCGCGTCGTATCGCACGCACGCGCTATTACTTCGTTTTCACTTAACGTTCTTAGCGAATTCTTCTCTTTTTGCTCGACTCACTACTGACGCGACAATTGCACGAAATCTTACCTGTACGAAAAGCCCAGATTGTCCAACTACACGAAACTGTACAGTGCGTTTCAACTAAGAATAGGAATGACCTTGCGCCATATTGTGAAAATTTAGAGAAATAGCATCTCGTTTACACATTTGTAAAGTCAGTGACATATTTTAACAAAAACAAATTCCAAAAACAGAACTAAAATGGATAAAAATAACACTACAAAACTTTGCAAGCCTTAGATTTCTAGCTTCAGTTGACAGTTAGAGGTGATTGACTTTCCTATTCTTAGTTGAAACGCATTGTACTTACCTGAACTTCCGGCTCTTACTTTTTTATTTTTTGTAATTTTGTTTGCGGACCTACCCCTTGCGTTATAAAACTGTAGGAGACCCTTCCATAATAATTACGAATGATTAATTAATTATTGAAACTACTCTATAAGTATCTTGTGTGTAGAGTAGGTAGGTAGGGAATGCCCAGGGCCGGTAGTCTCGACATTGTTAACGTTGCCCTAACGATCGTTACGTTGCTCTGTGGTCTGATAAATTTTAAGGAACGGGCTCGAAGATGTGTCTGTGTCATCTGTGTGTCTTTAATAAAATCGAACTATTACTATTTGCCCGTCTCGAGGGTCGAGGGGAGCCCATTAGGACTACAGAGCATGTAATTAGTTAACGAATGTCGTAACGAAAATCGTAAAGAATGTCGAGACTGCCGGCCCAGGCAGTTCATAAATAAAAAAATTACTATCGACACTTCTTCATCTGCCTAGCCTTTTCCCAACTATGTTGGGATCGGCTTCTAGTCTTACCAGATGCAGTTGAATACCAGTAGGTATTTTACATGGAGCGACTGCATATCTGACTTACCCCTTGGTAAGACTAGTTGTCGGCATTCACAATGTACAGACGCCAGCACACCAAGCTAGTACAATCTGTCAAATTTCTTTAATAGCTTTTCATCTTTAACACTAAAGCATTAGGTTCAAGGTTGATTGGGAAAATTTGACAGTTTCGGGTGGATTGACCTAGCTGGCGTCTGTACACCACAAATCATGCAATTTTCTTCTCCGCAATAGAGTGAGTAACTATAAATAAACTGCTTTGCAAAAAAAACGGGCACCTTACAGTTATTGGCTTTTCTATGGATAATATTAATATTTTTAGTATGTCGTTAGCATAAATGACTAGAAATTTCTTATTATCATTGAGAATATAGTTTTTAACCCTTAAATCCTGGAATCGGTGTTTTAGTCAATGTAAACAGAAAGTCGTGTTAAAATGGAAATTTTTAGGGTATAATTAAATTAAGACTACGAGTATTTTTATGGTATTTTAATAAAAAAAGACATTAAAAAATAAAAATTAATAACGAGTATGACCTCTCCTTGAAGCGATTACGGCGTGTAATCGTCTTGGCATGCTTTCCACCAGGTCTTTGATGGTGTCCTGTGGAATGTGTTCCCACTCAGCCGAAATCACACCTGATGTTTTGTGGAAGGTCGTTGGACAGGTCGTACTCGCCGTTTTAGGAGGTCCCAGACGTGCTCAATGGAGTTAAGGTCGGGGCTCCGCGCCAGCCAATCCAGACGACGAATACCGACCTCTTGCATATAAGCATCTACGTCGCCAGAACGGTGGTCCCGAGCATTATCGTCCATGAAATGGCATCTTCACCAATTACAGTCAGTGCGGGCTGTGCATGTTGACAAATTATTCCTGTTATGTACCTTTGCGCATTTAGTGAGCCATTTGCAATGAACACTATCTCGGTACGATAGCTGGAAGTTACGCCCTTTTGGTCGGGCATAACGGACCTTCCACCATAAGGGGTGATTTCTTCAAAACACACGTCGGCATAGCGTTCCCCTGGTCTTCGTAACACTCGCCGACGTTGGTCCTCACCATTCAGGCAAATTCGAGCCTCATCGGAGAAGAGTACGCTACTCCAGTTACCTAGTGTCCAAGATAGACAATTTCTAGTGAACCTCGGTCGAGCAATCCGGTACTCACGGAGTAAATTGGGGGCCCGCGCTGGTCGTCGACTGCGTATATCAACCGCTAAAAGCCTCCTCCTCACTGTCCATAGGCTAACTTGTACTCCTCGTACCTCTTCAAGGTTTCTTTTGAGGTCTATGTAACTGCATTTGCGATTACTCAATGCCTGAGTCACTAAAAAGCGGTCGTCTCGTGGTTGTGTGCAACGTTTTCTCCCACAACCTTGCCTTCTTTGAACGGAACCTGTCTCTTGGTATCGAGTCCATGTTCTTTGGACGGTGGAACCACTCACGTTTAACGGCTGTGAACCGTAACATTGGCTACACCCCACTTCCAGCAGCACTATAATTTTACTAGCTCTTGTTGCTTTTTCTGCCATTATAATCGACACAAAGATATCTGTTTTAAGTCACAATGAGGCAGGATTATGCGACAAACATAAATTATTCTAATAAAAATAACGAGAAGTTAGTTTTAGTTGCCTGATAACCATTTAACCGCAAACCCGCGAATAGTAAGTAAAAAGTCACAAACTGAAAAAGGGATTATTATTATTAAAAACAACAGTTCTGAATTTGAAATTAACTTTTTTTCATACCCAGACTCTTTATTATGTGCCAGGAACATAGTTTGCCTATTAAAACCTCATGAGAATTAAATGATTACCAATAATGTAGAAAAATCCAAACTGCCCGTTTTTTTTGCAAAGGAGTGTATATATACATACGTATCCAAACTGATAAAAATATTTTTTTTCCAAGCAAACGGCAAATGTTTATGTCGCGATAATGCGTAGATAAGATAGTCATGTCCTAATTTCCACACCTAATTGTATTATTAGAAATCGATCGGATTTTATAGGTATTTGACAAACGAGTGACAAATTCATTAATTGGTGCGTAAAAGTCTAATTATTATTATTTTTTCTTTTTCTTTTGGCTTCGAAGTCTAATTATTAATTCACTGGAGTAATCTGAAAAGAAAATAGTGTTGTGACAAGAAGATTGACATCAATCATTCGTTCATTTCTCGTTACGTTCTAAATCAAATCACATAATTTTATTTATTTTAATAAGAAATCTCCCAGCCTAGTTTTGTTTAATCGCTATAAAAATATTAGTAGTAACTACTTTTACCTATATAGGCCGATTGATGATGACTTTCAAAAAGCGAATTATATAAAATGAAATAAAAATGCATTGAATTTATGTAGGTATACTTACAGGGTGTAAGTGTAAACAGTGGCAATCTTTAAAGGGATCATTGTACTCATTATGAACAACTTTTACGATGAGTACAATGACCCCTTAAAAGATTGCCACTGTTTACACTTACACCCTGTATATAATTATAATTAATTAGGTACTTTTAAATGTTCCTGTTCTTAATGACCTTGTCAGAATGAGCTCAACAGACGGAACGCATCACTATTACAATAAATATGGCACTATTATTTTACAAAGTGACATTAGCAGCTGTCAGTTTACTCCAGACTTGAAGGTATGCCCAGGTTATTTTGACAGATTAGGCTGTGCAAGCAACGCAAACTCTATTGTCAAAAACTCTTATGTCAAATTAAATTGTTCCCAATTCATAATATTTCACCATGAATGCTCTTAAAATGATTGAATAACGTATTATATATGATTTTATCAGGTAATGATCAATGCTTCGTTAACTACCTAATCAAAACAAATCCGAGACAAAGAATGTTTTAACTCAAACAATCCATTGTTCAGATCAGTTGACATCGTCTCGCTATCAGCTGTTACTATCAATAGTGAACATGACATCACCGTAATTTCTTGTCTGCCCTCAGCCTTAAGAATATAGTAATAAGAAAAGAAATAATAGTAAGAATATAGTATAGTGAGAATATAGTAGTAATGTAGTAATTTGTACGGTCGTCACTGCATGCAAAAAGAAACGGTAACTGCCAGTGTTAAAAGACATTAAACATCCTAAAAAAATACAAACAATGAGAGGTCACGCTTGATTGGCCGCACACACGTTCCGCAAAGCCTAATCCCTTGAACTTGAGCAGGCGGAACCGAGGTAAACAAACGTCGCGTCGGGCAACCCGTTGACGCGCATTTGTCATTTGGAACGCACGCGACTCGCTAGTCGCTAGCGCCAGTGTCGTACGCGCGCGCACCGCGGTTTAATACGAACGCGACCTAAAATTGGCAACTTAAAAAAACAAAACAACGACAAATCATTCAGTTTTCTTTCGAAATTCAAACAGTTAGCAGTGCATTCGGCCAGTGAGGAATCAGGTTATTTACAGTGTGTGTTTTGGTTAATAATATGTGATTGTGATTTTTTGTTGTCAATTTGAAGTCATTGTTGTGGTTCATGAAGGAAATGACAGCAGAATGACCGATAAGCGGCTGATACAGCGAGCTTACATGCTGGTTGAATAAGCAATTTAGAGATTTCGTTGGTAACTTTGTTTTAATTTATTATTTTTTATATAATTTGACAAAAGGTGCAAAAATCTTTTCTTATTTCGTGCCGGCCATCGACACATCGAATTTTCAAATTGGAATCTTTGTGTTTTGATTTGTTTACAAATAAGTAATATTGTTTTTGATCGTAATGTCAAACTTTAAAAAAAAAACCTCTAGTTTGTTTTTCTTTCCGCGAATTTATTCTCCTGTGCCTAGGTACCTACTTATTTAAAAGTGAGGATGTTACTGAATACCGTTATTGTTATCGTTCCTAGGCAACCAATTGTTTGAGCTAACGGTTCTCAAGTGTAATAGCTAGGTACCTAGTTGTCGTTGTTCTAATTAGATAGGTAGGTAGGTACCTACTCACCTGGATAGCTACAGGTAGGTATATTGTGCTAAAGCTTCAGCTACAGGCTTTGGTTGGAACGGAAGTGCTTGGTGCGGGCAATATCAACGAGGTTCAAATAATCATTGCTGTGCTTGTAATCTTGATTTGAATGAAGGAGATCAAGCACGCATGTCGAATAACTGTAGACTTTAGTACCTATAACCCGTGCGCATTAACATGGCACCTGGCTCGAATACAAAATTGTGTCTAAATACTTTGTTCTGTCACGTTTAAAGCATCGTAAAGTAGTAAGTATGTAATGAGAAACTACTTAGCGCAAATTAAGTGGAAATGCTGGCGGCCAGACTTTTGAAAATTAGGTATTGCTGTCGCTCTGCGAGCGCTCCGCCCTCGAATTCGTGCGATAAGGACAACTGGAGATCCGACTAAATAGCCTATGTAAAAAGTCACATTTCGAGGTTTGGCTCTCGCCTGTTTTCCTCCTCCAATATTGGACCAATTTAAAAGATATTTCATAAACTGAATAAGAAGGATATATTCTATGCCCCTATGTTTTTCGTTAATAGTTGTCAAATTGGTACACTAGGCATCTGTTGACAGCGGTCTGAATAGGGAATTTTGAGCATTTTTTGAGGGTTCTAATTCTTATAAAAATAATATATCATCAAAAAGGAAAACATAGGGGCATACAAGTAGCTGATATTTATATTTCTGTAAAAAAACATTGCTTTATGGTCACTAACCAGAAAGAAAACAGGCGAGAGCGTTTGTATCTGTTTGAGAAAAGATGGAGAAAAGAGCACCCACATTTCGTTAGCGTCAGAATGGCTCGTTGCCTATGGCAAACGCCTCTGAAAGTATATTCAAGAATTGCTACATAATTGCTTATATTTGCTACATTTCTTCAATAATTGCTACATACGATGGATTCAGAGAAAAATGAATATTTTTTTGACCAGCCATTCTGACGTCAGGATGGCTGGTCGCCTCCGTGTTCAGCATAAAGGACGCAGAATTTCTAAAAGTTTGTTATGTCAATAATTGCTACCTAATTGCTTCATTCACGAATTTAAGTTTGAGCTTCATACATACATTAGGTAAAAAGATATAGCTTTTATTAATTTTTTTACGAAGAAGTGCCTAATAATTTGGAAAGGCAACAGATTTTTTTACTACAACGCAGCGCGCGTCTTGTTTAAATCTTGCAGGCGTTCGCTTAGAGTGATGTTGTTTAATGAATAGCTTTTAAAACGTACCTACCCTCAATAACACAATACATTTAGGTACTAGTATCAGTATGTAAAATAGCTGGGTCAGATAATACGTTGAAAACTTTTAACTTATTTGATAAGTACATCAAAAGAAAAATATTGCAATAAGTAGTGAAAGAACAAAGGCGAAATCGTAGCTGAATTTAATTTGAGCGACTAAAAGTGACTTATATACGAAGGCAGCTCTATTATTTTTCTACGTTTTTTAAAATATCACCTTAACTAGTTAAAAATACTAGTTTAAATGAAAAGTTAAAGTTGAAAACGATAGTGGGGTCAAAATGAAAATCCAAGATGGCGGCTGCGAAAATTTCCTAATTTTCGGTCATGGGTGTCATTTTCGTGATATTTGAGGTCGCTGAAAACGATAGTGGGGTCAAAATGAAAATCGAAGATGGCGGCTGCGAAAATTTCCTAATTTTTCGTCATGGGTGTCATTTTCGTGTTATTTTAGGTCGCTGAAAACGATAGTGGGGTCAAAATGAAAATCCAAGATGGCGGCTGCGAAAATTTCCTAACTTTTCGTCATGGGTGTCATTTTCGTGATATTTTAGGTCGCTGAAAACGATAGTTATTCATTTTGAACCCACTATCGCTTTCAGTGACCTAAAATATCATGAAAATGACACCCATGACGAAAAATTAGGAAATTTTCGCAGCCGCCATCTTGGATTTTCATTTTGACCCCACTATCGTTTTCAGCGACCTAAAATAACACGAAAATGACACCCATGACGAAAAATTTGGATTATAATACAATAATGCTGTACTTACTGTCACTTGGAAGAATAAATACAAAATGGCAACACTAAACACTTTTCACACAAATAACTTTTCATTTAAACTAGTATTTTTAACTAGTTAAGGTGATATTTTAAAAAAACGTAGAAAAATAATAGAGCTGCCTTCGTATATAAGTCACTTTTAGTCGCTCAAATTAAATTCAGCTACGATTTCGCCTTTGTTCTTTCACTACTTAGTGCAATATTTTGCTTTTGATGTACTTATCAAATAAGTTAAAACAGTTTTCAAAGTATTATCTGTCCCAGCTATTTTACATACTGATACTAGTAAATGTATTGTGTTTTTGAGGGTAGGTACGTTTTAAAAGCTATTCATTATACAACATCACTCTAAGCGCACGCCTGCAAGATTTAAACAAGACGCGCGCTGTAGTAAAAAAATCTGTTGCCTTTCCAAATTAGTAGGCACTTCTTCGTAAAAAAATTAATAAAAGCTATATCTTTTTACCTAATGTATGTATGAAGCTCAAACTTAAATTCGTGAATGAAGCAATTAGGTAGCAATTATTGACATAACAAACTTTTAGAAATTCTGCGTCCTTCATGCTGAACACGGAGGCGACCAGCCATCCTGACGTCAGAATGGCTGGTCAAAAAAATATTAATTTTTCTCTGAATCCATCGTATGTAGCAATTATTGAAGAAATGTAGCAAATATAAGCAATTATGTAGCAATTCTTGAATATACTTTCAGAGGCGTTTGCCATAGGCAACCAGCCATTCTGACGCTAACCACATTTCCTCTTAAATGTTGATATTCAAAAAACTAATATAAAACTCAAAAAAAAATTGCACTCAGTTCTCTAAACGTAATTCGGTCGAGCCAGGGGTCCTACTCCCTAAGCACGAAGCCCGTAGTTTCGGCCTTCGTTACGGGCGTTTCTTACTCCGTATCACCTACGAATGGATGATTGGTTCGGGCCCGAACGAAGTATGAATAACAACATGATTTGCCAGTTGTCCCTACTCCCGATGTGTTTTTCCCGTCCGAAAAATTTAACTTTTACACTTGTTTTGATGGATCGTAATGTCAGACGGACGGACTTAGGGAGTAGGCACCCAGGTGCCATGGGGCTATAGTTAGGGTTAATACTTTATTGAAGTGTGACAGTATATAATGGGCTATAGTTAGGGTTAATACTTTATTGAAGTGTGACAGTATATAATGATACTGAGAATTCGGGATTTTTGAATCTCAATCTTGACTAAAATCCAGACTCAATACTGACGTACAGCAACGGCCAGAAGTCCACTTACACCGCAATGACCATTATCGCCTGCGCTATACGGGCTGCGGCGCTTATACCTATACGGGCTGCGGCGCGCAAGAAGGTCTTGTAAACTAATATTGCTATGCCATAGTTTTGTGAGATTGCTAGTCGACTTCTGGCTGTTACTGTACCTGTGTAAGTAAGTACCTACCTACCTACTTACTCGAAGTAATTGCAGGGACTAGCTAGGAACACTTATTCAGCGCAATTCAGCTTTTGTCCATACAAAAAAAAACAGTTTTGTATGGATCGAAGCAGAAGCTGAACGCATCCGTTCAGCTTTCCGAGCTGAAGCTGAACGGATGCAGTACCTATGCTAGTCGCTACGCATCTCCATACAAAACTGTTTTTTTTTCTACGAACAAAAGCTGAATTGAGCTGAATAATTGTAGTTAGTCCCTTAATTTAATACTTATGATATAAATCGTGTAAAGTACCTACGTGTTTCCTCATTAAATCCCAAAAAACATGATGCAAAATTCGATTAAGGAGCAACCGCAGTACCAGCCGCGAAATTCAAATCTGACGTTTTCTGCAATTTGCAGGTCGTTTTGTATGTTGATTAAAGTATGATTCGCGCCTGTACAATGCGTTTCAACTAAGAATAGGAATGACCTTGCGCCATATTGTGAAGATTTAGCAAAACAGCATCTCGTTTACACATTTGCAAAGACAGTGACATATTTTAACAAAAACAAATTCCAAAATGATATTCAAAAAAAAATACCGTTCCCCCCCTTATCTCCGAAGTTTGCAAAGAGAAAAATCTGAAATTATTCTATGTGATATAAGTTTACGTAAAGATTACAGGAAAAATAAAACGATGTCTCTAAATAGCACACTTTTTCAGAAATCGGAACGGAACCCTCGGTGCGCGAGTCCGACTCGCTCTTGACCGGTTTTTTTGGTCGGGTAGGGCTTTCAACATTTCTAACTACTAAATATACCCGAGTTGGATATTCGGGTAGGATATTTAGGACCTAGTATTGCGTGACTACATACTAGGGCATTTTCGTCAAAATGTCTACCAACCCACTTATGGGATGTCCCATACATACAAGTTGCAAATAATTAACATTTTTATAACATAGAAGTGTCGAGTAATTATTAAATAGTTTCAAAAGACTAGTTTTCGTTTTTACTTAAATTGCCAACAGAAATTTAAAAAAAAAAGTAACAAAATGAAATCCTAAAAATGTGGCATCTTACGTCTTGCAGTACTGTCCTTATTATTTGGTAACGGTCATGACCAAAACGTATCTAAGTTACTATTTATTTACATATATTATTTGAAATAAGCTCCATATAATAAAAATAAAAACATACCTAGCAAAATTCGTAAAATTTATCATTCGACTAAATCAAGAATTTGCTAAAATATCCAAAACAATATTAGTAAGCTGTTTTCAAAGTAGGTAGCAGTTTAAAAAAAAAATGCCCACTACTACGTAAATATATCCGGCCAGGGAAAGCGTCTGTAATGAATAATTATGAAGATATTATGACGTGAGAGAGAGGAGCTCGTGGCTAAGTAATAACAGCCGCACAGGTCGATCCATCAGGTTAAGCTACGCTTGCCGGGATTGGTCCGTGGATGGGTGACCATCTTTACATACCGAGACTCCTCCGTGCCTCGGAAAGCACGTTAAGCCGTTGGTCCCGGCTGTCATCCGTGGATCTTTGACAGTCGTTACGGGTCGTCAGAAGCCCGAAAGTCTGACAACCAGTCTTACCATGGGGTATCGTATTACCCAGTACTGGGTTATGGAGGTCAGATAGGCAGTCGCTCCATGTAAAATACTGGTATTCAGCTGCATCTGGTTAGACTGGAAACCGACCCCAACATAGTTGGGAAAAGGCTAGGCAGATTGATTATGACCCAACTATGTTTGGGTCGGCTTCCAAAGTAAACGGATGCAGCTGAATAAGTACCAGTATTTTACATGGAGCGACTGCTTATCTGACCTCCACAACCCAATAACTGGGTAATACGATACCCCTTGGTAAGACTGGTTGTCAGACTTTTGGGCCTCTGACGACCCGTAACGACTGTCAAAGATCCACGAATGACAGCCGGGACTAATCCGAGACACGGAGAGTCTTGGTATGTAAAGATGGACACCCATCCACGGACTAACCCCGGCAAGCGTAACTTAACCTGATGGATAAACCCGCGCGGCTGTCATTACTTAGCCACGAGCCTTAGCCAATATTTTCAATTACCTTTTTTTAATGTACAGTACTTACCTATTATTCAAATGTGTTATTCAAACGGTACCTAATCATTGGAAAAAGTTTTGACACCTTTGAAATATCCCCTTTATCAGTGAATGCGTAGGAATTTAACCAGAGCGGGGTAAAATTGCATAACACAGTTACAGTAGGAAGGAATGGTTTTCACTGGATTTTCAGCTCTCGGCGCAGCAGAGCGTCGAAAATACAGTGCTCGAAAAAAAATTGCCGCGATATTTTTGCGTCCGTGCGAACGTCGGCTCATACCTTCTAAATATCCAACGCGTGGATATTTCGACCAGTCCATGTGCCTTAAATGTTAGTAAACTGTCAAACGTTCGTCAAATATCATTTTCGCATTTTCGTGTGTTTAAAAAACATACATGCACGCTGTCAAACAAGTTTGACAAACTTGACGTCAGTTTTACTCAGTCATTCACACTGTTTGACAATACACTCATTGATTTTAATGAAAAATGGGATGACTTTGTTGTTTCTTTCTAAACTGACGATGACTCCCGCCCGTTTCCATTTTCTTTGTAATGTTTTCCGTGAATTTAATCTGTCGATGGACCCCAAAAAGTTCCGGTTCAGCAAACTAATTTCGGTTTTACTGTCTCAGGTTGAAAGATCACGCTATATTCTTCTCATATTATTATGGCAACCTCTTTCTTCATCTACCAGTCAATATTATTTCGAAAATAGAAACAATTATTTAAGAACTTACCTACAGAGAATCGATTTAAACAGATACTAAAATATCCCACCAATAATATTTCTCTAGTATGTAAGCAATTACACATTTCAGACGAAATTAGTGCTTATCGTTGATACTTGGCAGTGAGTTCACTTCGATATTTCACTCCTACCGAGATACATATAAGTAACGATACTTATCTATCGCTGTTTTCAGATCACCACGGATGTTGAGCTGTACCTTTAAACAATAGTAATAATAAATGCCGTAAAATATTACTATAACAAGGAAATTGCTTTTCTTGTGTTTTACTACAACTAAATGTTTCCTCTTCCAGTTAAATCTATCTTCCTTGACTGTGCGATTGTTTGAACTAAGTAGATCGACAGCCTTAGATTTCCTCTCAAAATATTGTTGTGACAAGTCAGATAACGGAGCCTATGTAGAATTATTACACACGTTATCAAATAACCTAACTCTTACGTCACACCATACGTCAGTCTGCAAACCGAGCCTCTCTCCCCCGAGACAAATCGAATCAACGCTATGCTAGCACTCCAAATTGGAAATGGCCGCTTACTAAAATCAGCCTGTGTAAATCATGGCCGGCTCTTTAAGGGAACCAGATATAAAAGTCACCTTTTACAAACCCAAAGACACCTGGTTAGACTACGTAGTGCTCGTCACTCACTACCGCAAACCTAATCAGAACCAGAGAAAACTACGTTCTGTTCTGTAAAAAATCACACCGTGACAGCTTAGGTGAAGCGAGCTGTCATTCCACCTGATGCTAGGGATTGACACTATTGATAGGTCACTTCAAGCTCACTTCACCTAAGTCTTCACGGTGACATTTTTTCAGAATAGACCGGCTGAAGTAGATTTCATCACCAATACCAAATGTCATATCCAAATGTTCTTTTTTTGGTATTGTTCGTCGAATCGTTGAGCTCCTTAAGTTCTAAGTTGACGGTCCACTCAATCTGTGTGGTTATTTCTTCAAAAGACTTCAAAAAACTTCAGATAATATGACTTTAAAAGAGACTGTGACCTCTGAGTTTGTGTTGGCCTTTCTAGAAGAAAGTAAAGAGTAGTCAGATAAGAAACACCGACCTCATCTAGTTTTTAAAATATGATTGATTGTGTAAAAATGTTTACACAAACATACTTACAGAAATAAAATAATTTATCATAATATCAATACTATCCCAAATTGCAGTCTCCATTATCATCTCCCAACCCAATCATTCTTTTCAAACGTTACCCAATTAATCTCATTTCATTCCATAACGTTTCTTCAATAACACTGTACGTACGCGAACCACTTGAGTCATGCTTTCACGATTCTGAGTCAACCGCTTGTTTTGGTAAAAAACGAATCAAAGGCATTTTATGACTGGTTAGCGGTTAGGAATTCTGATCTTACGAATGTTTGTAACTGGATTAACAGGACTACCGTCGTGGAACAAGACTTAATGGAATTTAATTGCGATCCTTGGTTACCTTAATCCTGAAGGCCAATTCTCGTACTTATAAAACTTTCAAATTCATGTCGCAGTCTCATATAAGCGACAATCAATGTCAAAAATGTAGGGAAATTAGAGGCTTTTTTGACAGATTGCGACTGAGATTAGAATGCGAACGTTCTTAAAATTACGAGAATAATTCTCGTACTTATAAAACGTTCAAATTCAAGTCGCAGTCTCATCTCAGCGACAATCAATGTCAAAAATGTAGGGAAATGAGAGGCTTTTTTGACAGTTTGCTACTGAGATTAGAATGCGAATGTTCTTAATTCTGAGTTACGAGAATTGCCCCTCTGGTCTGTAAGACCAGAGGGGCAATTCTCGTAACTCAGAATAATAAAGACGAATATGATTTCATACGTGTCTCCCACCGTATATTACGGAACCAGTCAAGTCGACGTTAAAGATGGTATGATTATAATAATGATGCCAAAATCATGAACATTGATCATGATCATTGACGCCATCACGCTGTGGAACTCAAACCTTCGTTAATCATTCCTAATTTGAAACGAGAAAGATAACATAGGAGAGACGAGAGATCATCTTTTCCAGTGACAAGATCGACTTCAGATTTTTCTGCGTGGTTATTATTATGAATCAGACGAAGTGTTAGTATGAAACAAAACTCCTTTGAAAGTACAGGAACATTCAATGTTTCAGTAACAATAACACTACTGTAATACCAAGTATGTATTTACATTATTTTCCTTAAACGTGACCACGAACAAAGTTCCTATGAAACACCATACGTCGAAGTCCTTTCATTTTAAAAGTAAACAGCAGTTCATAAGCTAATTGGCGCCAAAGCAAATGTTGTTATGCACTAATTCATTTGTTAAACAAATACGGAATGACGATTGGTTGAGCTACTAGCCACAAATGCCACAATGCACTCTTTGTGATCAATACGATCGCATGTCGATGCGATTATGACGATGATGGTTTATGCATTAGAGAAGTTTTGTGTTAGTGCAGTGAGGAGTAAAAGTAACCAGATTGTTAACTCTGTTTAGTCTTCGTTTATCACGATTTTCAATCCATCTGTGTTCTGCCATATCAGTCAAACAGTATGTTTTGAGAAGAATAATGGGATAGATATGACGTCTTTTCCGCTTACCTCTACTGATATTATAAGCCACGTTCTTATTTTGGATGCTAAATTATAGTTATGTGTGTTATCCTACTTATCACTTAAAAACAAAAGAAAATGGGTATTACTGATCGTAACTAAAAGAATTAAACGCGCTGGTCACAGCCACAGTTTATTATTTTACAGCCAAATGCAAAAACGTGCATGAAACCACCAAAAGAAAAATTAGGTACCTACACAAGTCAAAAAACTGACAGTAATATCTAGTGTTTTCACTAGAATTTAGAAAGACATAAATGTTCCGAAAAGGTGATATGCTGCAAAACGAGTTCGATTCGCAACAATGGGTATGAGGAATTGCATAACAATTCCTTATAATTTCTTTTGTTTATGTAGCAATAGCTAACAAGAGAACGTCAGAAACTGAAGCTGTACTTAGCTTTTGCACAAATAATTTTATCTCCTGCATACCTAGATTTTATGACATCAAATATTTACACTCTTTTATACGATAAAACATCAGCGAATGACATCAGAATTAAGTAGGTACATGATAATCAAAACAAAGAAAAACAATAAGTACATCTTTTTACGAACGCGTTTTCTTATGTTGTCTGATAGAACGTATCTCGCAATCCATCTAGCAATCTAGAACATGACACAATCTATTGTTTATTAACAATCACGTATGGAAACAACAAGAAATACCGGCGCAAGCGCATGATGATGTCGAATATCGTAACAACGGATGAAACAATGATGAAATGGTTTACGGAACGAACACAAAAGAATAATATTTATATCCCAACATGATAGAATAAGGGAACTCTTTATTTATTAACAACATGCTGGTTAGGCTTTAACTTGGAATTATTTTTGTTGTGGTTTCAGAAGGTCAGTAACGAATTTGTGGTGTATTTTAAGATTTGGAATGCAAATAATCTTTCTTCACTTCAGTTTCAAGACAGTTGTTTTTGTCATAAACCCTTTTGCAAGATTTTAGTTATATTCAAGAACAATAGAAGGCTGCAAGCGCTGTAAAAAGGGCTACTTCCCGTTTGGTTTTATGCCAACGTTCAAGCGGTACTAAGGCTAGCTTGCCATATCATCATTCAGCCGAAAGGCGTCTCTTGCTGGACAAAGGTCTCACCCATATCCGTGGCCTCACCCAAGCAGCGCTACTGCGCAGTGGCCGTTCCTGATACTCTCGCATCTGCATTTCGCATTTCGGTTCCAAATATTGTCTAATATTTAGGCGCTACTGGTGCTACATCTAAGTATAGTAGGTATATAATTGCAGGATGACGGAAAATATTCATGAACTTTGGTTTTTATTGGCACTTTTGTCGTATTTCCTACAAGTATTTTCAATATTGGTGACTACCATGCAGGAACAAGTCTTTGTTTATGAGCAACGTACTTTCTCTTATGTTTATTGACAGCACAATAGTTGTTGGTAACTGTTTGAAACCATTGTTAGCCAATTAACATAACCGCTTTTGCGCTATTTTGATTCTTAGATTAGAAATGATGACATTGTTATTTTTTTCCTAAATTCTATTTGACCATAATTCGCAAGATAGGTTGTAGAGATCTTTCTGTGAAACATGTCTTATTTGGCCATTCTTTCATCCGCATCTCCTATCTCTTTGATTTCGCTCATTCGCATGGTACAACGGTCAGCCTAGACGCGCTGGTGATCATAGCCGTGGCCATATTATAATATCACTACAAAAAATAGTTGATTTATTCCGTTTGTTAACTGAACTACTATTATAACCAACACGAAAATTAACATCACACATAGGCAAAAATGCATTTGATTTCTCTTTCTTTTTGCAGTTCGCTACATGGAATTCAGGTTTAACATTTTCTTCACTTCTCTTTAAATTTTATCCATCATTGTATTAACCCTACGTCTTGTTTGTCTATTAATCGTTAGCTGAATGGTCTGGAAATGGGTCAAGGCCATAAAGCATGGGACGCGACAAGATACCAGAGTTATTTATGTCTAGCTAGCTTCTTTAACTTTAATTAGATCTTTTACTACTTTCTTTCTCATGTTCTTCTTCTAACTTGGTAATTGCTGGCAGCATCAGCCTTCCTTTCAAGTGACATCTACATTTGCCAACGTTCCATTTATTATATGTACGTAACGTACGAACGTACTACCGGAAATTCCTTCCTTATTCCTTGTCTACATTAAAAAGGGAACGTCTGTGCAAAATTTCAGCTTTTTAGGTCTAAAGGTTTGGGCTGGGCATTGATGAGTCAGTCAATCAGTCAGGACTTGTCTTATTATTGAGTTTTTTTTTCTGCATTTTTAAATGAAAGGAAGGGCTCTCACTTTTTCTGTTCATAAAAGAATTTATCTTCACGCTGTAAAAAGAAATTCACGCTAGAGCGCCGAAAAGCTACTCATCCACGTTGCCATGCAGGGTAAAGTACAGCCTACTAAAGCTAACAGTGTTACCACATGTGGGTTAATCTCGTCTTTCCACATGATTGCTCTGTAACTTTCAATCTTTCAGCGCTCAGCGTTGAACAGAAAACATGCATTTTTTATCGACATTCGAGTTAACAAAATGTTTTCATCAGTTCCAACAATATTGGGGAATATGATGACCGTTATTGTTTCTATCTATTTAATATAACTTAAATAGTGAGTTTTTAATTCAATAAAAAGTATTTTGTTTGTTTACGTACTTACTGGTAGAAGGTATTCATGATTTAATTATCTATCAAGCTTCTCATCACAGTATGTTGTTGGACATAGGACTTAAGTTTCACGTCTACCAGTATTCTGGCCTGTCCATCTTGTAAGACTGTTATTTGTTTCGTTTTCTCCACTAATAATTAACTCGTCTTCTTCAATAGCCATCCGTGCATCGACAGTAGTATCCACACTAGCAGCAAAAAAATCCTACCACGTGAATTTAGTCACGTCAGCTAAGCCATAAATACTCACATGAGAACGTTATCAAAATGCCAGCTGCAATTTATCCCTGGAAAAGTGTGAATAAGGTAAAATACAAGAATATCATCAGGAAACAACTGTAATGATTCATATGATTTACATATTTATACAATAAATAACATAGAAAACTGTGTCCAATTTAACAATACCTGCATATGACGGTTCATAGTCGTATGTTATTTTATATGGCTTCACATTCTGCCAAGTCTTATTTACTGTGGTTCGTTTTGAAAGTATCACCATTCAACTGAGATAAGTAGTCAATTCCTGGATGATGGAACTAAAAGACCAACAGATATCGAGACTCGTTTCTGCCAAAACTCCTCGAAGATGCATCGATCATCACCGAAAAAAAAAGTAAAATCATAAGGAATTTGAAAATAGACAATCAAATTTCGAAAATGCAAAGGAATGTTAGTTTTTTTTTCGTGGATATTAAGGTGTTTACACAACAACTCAATTGAACGATCTGTATTATATCTCGACCAGATTGACAGGGCCAATTACATGGTATCACTACGTCTATCACCGTCAAACGTTGTTATTACCGGAAAATTGGATTCTGTTTGATGAGCAAATGTTTCTTTACATATTGGCCCACACTTCGGGTAGCATGACGTCACCGGAATCTGTAACGTACGTAGCTGACGTTATTACTACGTTTACGTTTCGATGTAAACTTAGCCCTAGAGAATTTACCTCAAAAGGGCCTCGGAAACTTTCAGATTTTGATTCAGTGTAAGTATTCAGATTTCAGAATAGTCTGTGGGATAGGTCAAACAAGGAACTAACTGGTTTAAAAAACAAGGTGTTTCAAGCAGTAAAGTGATTATAATTTTCTTTTTTTGCCTTACCAATGTCAAAAAATACAGGCGTGATAAATCACAACTTACACCAAAAAATACTCAGAATTAATTAAAAAAAAGCTTACAGATACATTTCATATGAATTAATTAATTCTAATGAAATATCACGACTGTCATCACACGGGATGACCCAAGGTTAGCCGCTCCCTTACAACATAAAATGTTTATTTTTACGCGCCATTTTATTAACTACTCGCCATTAACGTAACTGTCATTTTTATGTTGACGTTAATTCAAATTATTCTATGATGGGTACATTGATGACTTCATTTCTTCATAAAATATTGTTTTTATAGGTTTTTATTATAAGATCCAAAATCTATCTCCTTTTTTATGGCCTGTGTTGACAGTGTTTTGAAGTATACTGGCTACTTATTTGGTGCTTGGATTTTCTTTCTTTTCCAGAAAGAAAATCTGCATAGCACGTTGAAGAAGGTGGCTAAGAAAGCGTTAAAAATTGAGAACAGAGATAAACAGAAGACAATTCATCCATTATTTTAGAATGTTTTATTCTAAAAATAACAAAGCTTTTGTCAAACTGTCAATCACGATATAACCTCAATGCAAGATAGGTATCAATATCCCCGACATTAACAGCCAGTGTTTCGTTGGCACTGTATTCGTTAAAACACATTAAAATAAAACTGAAACTACAAATTACTAGCACTGTGTATTGTTTTATTGTTCATTTTGAATATCTAAAACAAAAGTTGTGTAAAAATATAACTTTCGAATCGTCATTTCGTCGTCACAACGCCATCGAAATGCGGAGAACCGCGCGGCCACGGAGATCTCAGAAACTAAGCGTTGCACAGACCTGAAATTTTGGTAAATAACAGATTCAATTTGTAAACAATTTGTAAAAATATAGAAAAAATTCCTATTTTAGGAGCTGTGAGACTAAAACCCCGTGGCCGCGCCATCGAAACGGTAACAAAAACGTGATAGCCGATATCTCGCTGAAAAAGCATCGCAGACGTCTTAGAGTTTTTTGTAAAACCCAGATTTGAATTTGTCAAAACTTACAAAAATGCAACATAAAATACTAGGTTAAACTACTGGAAAGTTACATTATTTACAATAGGAGTCAACGTTATATCACAGGTTATATAGTTGACTTACCTTGTTCTATGGAGCCCATTACAAAAATATTTGATTTATGTGTCACAAATAACGGAAACACCTCATAAACAATGCCGTATTTTGATGTGCAGTTTAGGTCTTACTAACAATTACTCGAACTATAATGTTTGAGAGTAAATTAATGAATACACCGGACGAGCTATGACTTTAAATCGATGACCCGACTATTCAGTTAACTGAAAAAAATATTCTAACTAGCCACATCTTAATTAATTTTTTTTCTAATTTTGGCCAGTTTTTTGATTTAAATACCCGTGTGCGGCGCCATTTCAAGGCAAATATCGGGACTATCTAAATAAAACGCAGAGAGAAGGGTGACCTAGATTTTACTACTTAAACTAGGTTTTCCTTAGAATTACAGCTGGATTGGGATACTGTTTATTATTTTGTGCAATAATATATTGCGAATAGTAAGGATTATTACGAAAAATAACACATGGAGGCTATTAAGCGCATGCGGTGAAATAAAATCGCAATGTAAGTAGTGTGTATTTTTCTTTCAATAAAAGCGAACGTTTTGGATAAAAACCTCTTGCAATTAGTTTAAAAAAAACTTGCTGTATGTTATGTTTCAGTTCCAGTGCCTTACAACGTAACATGCTTAAAGAAGTTAGGAAGGTAATTTTATAGTAAGATTTGACAGGTGCAAATAATTTGTAATTTGTAAGGCCCTCACTATTAATAAATGTGTGGCGTGGAAGAGAACTACAACAATGAAAACCACTACAATAACCCTACCCTGAAACTGTATATTTGTGAAATTATAATAATTAGATTATAGCATTATTTTAGGTTAGAAAAATAAAAATTATCGCTTTGAGCGTTGCAAGGTTGGCGGGAAATTCGCGATTTCAATTTTTCATACGAGTCGAATAATAAAAAATAAACGGAATCAATGCCGCCGTCTGTCAGCGCTAATAAAAATCAGCTGGCTGTATACAATGTTTGTTTAGCTTCTCGAGTATTTTAAACGATCATTATATTTCACGTCTTTGATCGTGGTATGAATTATTATTTCAAGTTTTATTGTCTCCTTAATTGTCTCATTAAACATACCAGACTAACAAGAGCAGTCACGGCACAGATTACCGACATTTGCTTCTTAGACATTGTTATATGTACTAGAAAGAAAAACATCGCTGCTACTTTCTTCAAATAACAAACGCCCACTGTGCAAAAATGTAGAGCTGTGGAACACGAAACAAGTTTAATTCATTCATGATTGACTTAATGGCTACTTAACAGCACGATAAACACTAAAAACATCGTAAATATGGACACGTAGTGATTACTGATAATGAGTGTAAGTTGTCGAGTGATTTTTATCTAATTACTGTTGTAGTAGATAGTGTGCGAGGGGTGGAATAAAATGTGGTCAATTAATTTAATTATAGCTATACTCATTGAACATTACGATTATTACGAAACTGCTGAACGTTGGACGAGGCTATTATCCGTAAAATCATATAAACATACAATTATTATTACATACTAACTCAGTTTTTCTTTATTATACCAAATCATATTTCACACGTCAGATTCTATGCAAAATAAAATTAAACAACATTAAAGTGTGACTTCTCTGTTTGACAGTTCGATACACTTCTGCCACAGACAATATTCTGAGCGTTGAACTTTTTTTTTCACGAATTTCGCCTCAGTTTAGATAATACATAATATGATAAAAACTTTTTAACAAAAAAAAAACCGACTTCCAAAAATCACTACAAAGTGAAAAATAACTTTGATTTCGGAAGTCGGTGTCTTTCGTTTTTTATTTACTTTCTTTTTTTTTTGCCACCGATTCCGAAATCAAAGTTATTTTTCACTTTGTAGTGATTTTTGGAAGTCGGTTTTTTTTTGTTAAAAAGTTTTTAATTCTCGCTTTTTAGTAGGTCTGTTTATAATTTGTATAAGTTAAAATAGTCTAATGTCAATTGCTCATCACATGTTACAAAATATTGCTTTTCCCGATGCTGGGACGTTAATTGTTGAGGAGTTCTGCTGGTAAGAACCACGAGAACTCCTCAACAACCACTCACCACACGCATTGTGTGACGAGCGGAAATTGCTTAGCTGGTTGCTAAGCAAGTTATTAAAGTAATCGAATCGCAACCCGTGAAATATCATTGAGTAGTTCCGGTAGCCATCTGTGGTCTTCATCATCAGTTCCACTTCACGAAATGGTGCTTTCCGAGAGCAAATGCACGAGCTACTATAAAAAATACCCAAATCGCTATAGGTGTGCTTATAATATTTGAAGAGTTCCTTCGATTTCTCCAGGATCCCATCATCAAAACTGGGTTTTGACAAAAATGGGACCATTTGGAAAGTATACCCTTTCCAACAAAAAAATAATTTTTCAAATCGGATGGCAAGCGACGGAGTTATGCGCGAACAAACATAAAAAAAAAAAAAAAATAAAACATCCGAATTGAGAACCTCCTCCTTTTTTAGAAGTCGGTTAAAAATAATATTCCAAATTAAAATCACAGCTCATCATAACGAATGCTTATACGGCAGCTAAATATAGATTTAATCTCAAAGTACCTAATTAAATTAAAAATTCAGCTAGGTAGAAGATTACGTCATCTGTTATCCAGTGTTATGTTTATTCTTTTGTATAAGAATTTAACGTTGCACAGTAACCAAGGCTAATATGAAATAAATCTTGTTGTCAAAATAATAAAGAGGTCATAAGGTGACGAAAGACAATCAAAAGTATGATTTTGCTATTAAAATTAACGTATCAGTGCGTTTTATCTTTTATAGCTATGCGAGACCCGATTTTTCCTGCTTGGTTAATTGTGTAAACATAATTGGCAGTGCCACAATGTCTGAAGTGTAAATTGTGTTCAACGAGATCGCAAAAAGGTTATCTAACGTACTGTTCGGACGACCTACGTAATAAATTGTGGATTTATAATTACATTCCATTTCTTGATAAAGGTCTACGTTTCGGTCATCTTCCAGGGATCAAGATAAAAATGTAACAAAATAGGTACCTACTTATAATTATGCCTTATATGTACTTTTGTCTACCTAGTTGTAAAAATTTGCACACTGTGCAGTGACTAAGCTACTGATAATATTTTTATTGGTTTGTTTTAACGACAGCTAATGATCTTGACTTTGAACTTATTTCACTCGTTGTATAAAGGCTCCCGCGGACTCTGGTGGAACAATGTCTATTATAACTTCATTGAAATTGTTCTACCGGAGTCGCGTCGAGCCGTCGCGTCAAGCCTGCCTGCGGGATCCTTTAGTAGTTTTATGTGAAATTAATTTGACATTTCTTATTTTATTTATGTATGTTATAAAAAAATTATTCACACGTTTTTATATGAAAATTATTGGTATTTTTAATGGCATTTAGAGTTGTTAGGATGATTCTTGAAATTCGGATCAAGATTATTCGGTGGGTGGGAGTGGAAGTGCTCGTGGCTAACTAATAACAGCCACACGTGTCAATCCATCAGGTTAAGTTATGCTTGCCGGGGTTGGTCCGTGGATGGGTGACCACCTTTAGATAAAGAGACTCCTCCGTGCCTCGGAAAGTACGTTAAGCCGTTGGTCCCGGTTGTCTTTCATGGATCATTGACAGTCGTTACGGGTCGTCAGAAGCCCGAAAGTTTGACAACCAGTCTTACCAAGGGGTATCGTATTACCCAGCTAATAGAAGTTGTGGAGGTCAGATAGGCAGTCGCTCCATGTGAAAATACTGGTATTCAGCTGCATCTGGTTAGACTGGAAGCCGACCCCAACATAGTTGGGAAAAGGCTAGGCAGATTGATTATATAATCAATCTGCCTACTACTATAAACACAATTTTTATCTGGATCTTGTTTAGTACCTACCTATACATAATAACAAGTAGCCATTATCTAAAAAGTCTTTCTCAAATCAATAGGTACCAAAGCCTAGCATTCTTGTAGTAGGTACCTACCTATGCCAGGCGACATCTTTAAGTCTAGTTATATAAATGAAATCCCATGTTACGACCTAGTTCACCGCTGAAACCTTACATTACAGATCTGATTTAGATACTTATGACTTAACCTACATCAGCACTCTTAGCAATCAATCTGCCTAGCCTTTTCCCAACTATATTGGGGTCGGCTTCCAGTCTAACCGGATGCAGCTGAATACCAGTATTTTACATGGAGCGACTGCCTGTCTGACCTCCACAACCCAGTAACTGGGTAATACGATACCCCATGGTAAGACTTGATGTCAGACTTTCAGGCTTCTGACGACCCGTAACGACTGTCAAAGATCCACGAATGACAGCCAAGACCAACGGCTTAACGTGCTTTCAAAGATGGTCACCCATCCAATGACCAACCCCGGCAAGCGTAGCTTAACCTGATGGATCGACCCGTGCGGCTGTTATTACTTAGCCACGAGCTCCTCAGCACTCTTAGCATGATCGCCATAGAAACCGGTTTTGTCGACGGAAGTATAGACAAAATGGCAGAAGTAAAAATATTTGTACGCATTCTACGCGTCTAAGCATGGCAATGTGTAGTTTGGTCTATTCTCCCGTCGACAAAACGCCGTCATGCTACGCGTACAATTTTAATATAATTGAAAAATCCCTGAAATATTACTGTCATTCCGAAAAAACAAAGATTTACATATACCTAAAAACCAATCTGCCCAGCCTTGTCCCAACTATATTGGAGTCGGCTTCCAATCTAACCAGATGGAGCTGAATACCAGTATTTTATTACTATATATTACCATTATTACCATCTGATTGAGAAGTACAAAAACGTGTGAGTATTTTCTCATGCGAACCGCGATTACCAATAGATTACTTCACCTAAACGAGGAATGACAACATGTCTGCAATCTACAATGATGATGAAGTTATTATTCATGTGTTCGCTGTGTGGTCGCTATTATTGTAGACTAGTTTTTGCCCGCGACTTAGTTCGCTTGAAGTTTCTGGTTTATCCTATGGCCTCTCTTGTTTATCCTATGTGATGCGGAGGAATCAGGGAAATGTCGTGAGGAAAGTTTCGAGTATGAATGTGGATGGCTATACAAGTAGGGGAAGACCAAAGAAATGATGGATGGACTGTGTGAAAATGATAATTATGATACTACCGAGATGACGACTAATAGAGAAGTATGGAAGAAAAAGACATGTTGCACCGACCCCAAATAAATTGGGATAAGGGCAGGAGAATCGTAATGAAGCTCCTGGTGCAAACATTATGTTTACGACCAATTTTTGTATCAAATGTCTCACCAGCTCACGGTACGTTGCATTGTGATTGACTGACAATAAAACAAGCTTTGTACTGAGAAGGAATTATACCTAATTTAATAATTATTCAGTAAATCGCTGGAGAGTGGAGACGAGATGTGTAACGTGTCAACGATTTATTTGAAGAAAGAAGTCCAGGATTAAAGTTCATAACTTAAAAGACTTCACCATTTATACAGAAAACACAAAAAAAAATATAAACTAAGTATTGTATTACGAAGTGACGGCGTCGTATTGCGCTGCGTGGTGTCGTGTAGCCTTCCGCGGAATCGCCGAATACACGACACCCTTCGGCCAAATCTCTTCCTCGAGGACGGAACAACTCCAAGTCACGATCTCTACGAAGGCATCATAGAACTATCTTATACGAGTATCTATGGAAGGCATCATAAGCATGCCTTTGGGTACGGCATCTTGAATAGTTAGGAAAAGACTTCACCCTTTATTTTGCAAGCCGTGGTGGGTAGCGGAACGAATCTGACTCCAGCGCAGCGTCAGCTTCACACTATTTATAAGTAGAACAATTCCAATATAATTCAGCATAGTAATAATGTTTGGTTTACAGAATTATTCGAGTTTGTTTCGATAGTTAACTCCAACAAGTATGAAATCGATTTTCCTTTCATTTTGATGCTTGCCAAAAACGTTCAGTAATTTCGACTTACACCTACAATTTTCTGTAAGTATTAGCAAATAATGATGAATGATTCTAATTTTACCAGACGCCTATCAAAGAGGGTAATGTTCCAAATAAATTAAATAACAGAGTTAAGGATCCCGCAGATAGGCATCTATGAAAACTTCATGGAAATTATTGATTCTACTAGAATCGCTTTGCTCCTGTCTGTGGGAGCCTTTAAGCTTTACGTGGGACATAAACTACTTTCACATAAAAAAGCAGGATGCGAACGACAACTGTTGATATTTTCATTCGTTCCCAAATATTAACACCTAAACATTTCATATTCTACTTTAAAAACGCGACAATTATCTCATGTAAAATAAAAATGTCATTTATAATATATTGTTTTGCTACCGAACTCATATTTTCGCACATAATTAAATGTTATGACAGTAAAAAGTCCGGTCCGGAACGATGTCAAGAAGTTTTATAACAACGATATTTTACTACGAATAAATAGGATTTTATTTTTAACACTTTTAGACACATTGAGTCGCCGATCTTATTGAAAATCAATGGCCAATGTGTAAGCATTGGTTTTCAATAACGTGTTGATGGTCTGAATTCAGTAAAACCTTTCGTTTAGATAGCTTACGATGTCGGTATTTTAAGTTGACAAAATCTTGGTTTATTTTCGTCTACAACTAGACACTAGACGGTCCCTCTGTGGTGACATAAATGACACGTGACACGTGACGCGAATCACACGCTACACAAAGGCACCGCGTGTCGCATGACGAACGGTGCCTTTGTGTAGCGTGCGATTCGCGTCGCATGTCGCGTCTGTTTGAAGGAGCCTTAAGGCGGAGATTTCTTGAAAACGATCAAAAATGTGATTTTTTTAAGCTGTGTAGGTATCTCATAAACCGTAACTAATTTTGACAAATAAAAAAAAAGATATTTTCAAGTCCTTTTCGCATACAGTGATGGAACTCAAAATTAATTTAAACATACTTTAATGCACCAAAAAAATCTTCAAACATACCTCTAAAAATCTTTAAAAGCGGTTTATCCCTTCATTAACAATTATAATTATAATTAAAAATATACCATGAAATTTCAAATGCCAAACTGCATCCAGTGATAAATTATTCGTTATATTTTATATATTTTAGTTATATTATATTATCTCGTGTGTCTTATTAGACAGACATAACGCCATTTCACTTACACACCGAGCTAAACCACCCTTGGATGTAGGGCCTTAATGCATGAAATTAAATTTTCTTGTAGCTTGTCCCGAGTCAGAACATTTTAGATATTGTAGGCCTTCAAACATCTGCTGTTTTTTCATAACCATCTTAGGCATCTATAAATTAGAGATCTTGAAACAAAAAAGAAACATTGCTTGATACTTTTACTTGATACAACATACTTACTACTTTATTACTTGATACAACTACTTTATCAAAAGTAATAAAAATGATGCATGGAACCACACTAAGAACGTGACTATTAATAACTTGAATCACACTCACAAAGTCGCAACTTGTGTATAATTAGTTTACGGCTTCAATGCTAAACATGTACATTTTTCATGTTAGCACCCTGACACCATCTGACAGCGGCTGTCATTTTGATTTAGGGGGTTAGATTAATGAGGAACTTCAGTCTCGGTCGGTATACAAATCGATGAAGGCGTAATTTTTGCACTTTATTAATTAGGAATTTTAAAAAATATGAGTTGCTGTGAGTAATCGTTTAAATTGATCATTTTGACATTTAATATGACTGTTAAGGACGTAGATTTATGAAATCATATGAGTAGGTATTAATTACCCAGTGATAATGATAAGTCACTCATGTTGTGACTGTCTTCGCTAATTTGTTTGCACTGTGTGACAAATAACTTTACGCTGCGCGCTGGAAAATATAAAAAAAAAATTGTAATACTCTGAAGTTTTAGTTGTATTAAGTACTTCATTTTATTTTATACCAGTGCTTGGACTAGGAAACAATCTGATTTAAATTCTTATTTGCGTAATAATAAACTTCCCTCTGAAGAGTAGGTACGTTATCATCACATTATCAAAATAACAGGTAATAATAACCATTCTTATAAAATAAAAGTAAACATTTTTATTAAGTAAATGAGATAATTGTAAGTTTGATAAAACTCTTGCAAATACCTAATAAACGAGTAGGTACTTACCTATCTTAATTTATCCCGAAATAAAGAACATGTTCCACAATTAATTAAGTCGTCTAAAGATATTAATGGTAAAGGTTCATTTTCTTGACACAAATTAATATTAATTTTTGTGTCCAGATGTCCAGAATTTTCTCGCTCCGACATTTCTCCGCGTCACATAAACCTACGCTTTAGTGTCTCACTCACATTGAGTTATCAGAATATTTAATCTCTCCATAGCGCGTATATTGCGCATAAGTTGCGGAATAGACATTTTACGTTTATATATTCTCGGCGAATAACTGTAAATTGCTTCATAGGTACTACATCTACGAGAAAATATATTAGGAACGCCTTTTCGATCGTATCGTATCCACCATTTAAACTTACACACAGACTGACAGAGAATATAGCAGCAGTCAAAATAGCGTTAACGCCATTAAAATATAAACGCTTGACATAACATGGACTAAATAGTACTTAGTACGTCGAAGTTTATTCGATATTTAAACTTAATTAAAATCTAATCATACCTTAAAAGGCCAAGTGGTTTACCTAATAACGCCATTTCCAGCCATTAGGTTTTCTGTTTTTGCGTAAATATATATCTATATTTGGCTATTTTATTTTCGTAGTGAATAAATTGGCTGGTTGCAGTCAAACATTGCATAACATTGTCATTAGCTTTGGAGAAATAGAACGCTGCGTTTGCGCACACTTGTGAATGATTCATTCAAGTTCGTTCATGTGAAGGCGTGTGCAGAACTTAATGATTTTGGGAGTAAAAAAATCATTAGTTGCAGTAGACCAGAGTAAATGTATGATTCCGATCTCGGCAGCACGCAGCAGTGCTGCCGCAGCAGTGCTGTTGCGTCACTACTGGTCCCCATACATTTTCTATTAGATTATATGAGATTACATTCCGAGCACGGCAGCACTGTTTTATTAATAGTGACGCAACTGCACTGCTGCGTGCTGCCGAGATCGGAATCATACCTAAATGTGCCTGGCAGTATCTAGTATTTTCTTTCGGATAACGCTGCTGCCTGTTACTTATATAAAATTAAAAAAAAAACAACAACCGACTCCCAAAAAAAAACTACAAAGTGAAAAATAACTTTTTATTTCAGAAGTCGATGTCTTTGGCTTTATATTTTCATTTTGCCACCGACTTCCGAAATTAAAGTTCTTTTTTAGTGTTTGTAGTGTTTTTTTTTATTTTTTGGAGTCAGTTGTTTTGTTTTTTTTTTTTTTTTGTAAAAAAGATTTTATTTTTCACTTTTTAGTTGTGGTACCTACCCCACACATTCGAATACCAGTGCCTGTAATAGAAATTAGGACATCATCCACATAGACTAATACATAAAAAAACATAGGATCGTGTGTCGGCTAAGAACCTCCTCCTTTTGTTCGTCGGTTAAAAACGG
Source organism: Cosmia trapezina (assembly GCA_905163495.3). NCBI lineage: Eukaryota > Metazoa > Arthropoda > Insecta > Lepidoptera > Noctuidae > Cosmia > Cosmia trapezina. Next base: position 27,634,462 of record LR991020.1, on the reverse strand, counting down.
GAGCTGTTTTGTCAATGACAGGATGGACCTCAACCAGATAAAATTAGCAATTCAGGAAGCTGAATACAGTTCAATGGCATAAGAAACTTTATAACTGCTGATAATTTAAACTTCCAGCCTCTGTAAAAAATCGTAGTTGCCTTATTTTAAAACGTGATTAGTTTATTTATTCAAACCCAAGTCACGTTCGTAACTACGTTTAACAAAACATAAACTGTTTCATAATGTCTAATTAGGCGCCTTATAAGGACTTCGTTAACTCTCGAGTCGCGAGTCGTATTTATTCGTTGACATGTCAACAAATTACTGTCTAGTCTATGTCTTAGTTTTTGTGGCTGGTCTAGGCTTTGAGAGCTTATTCATTGGTTAGGTAATTCTAAAGTTGCTTGACAATAATGAACAACGTGGGAACTGTTTTAGTTTTGCTTGTTTGGAACTAGCATATCAATGGAGCCAAAAAAGGTTTTTTTTGAGTCCCATACCTCAAAAGGCAAAAGGCAAAGGGTTTTTACGGTTTTTTTTTAAATCTAGAAGGCTCAAAATTCTTTTAAAGAAACTTCCATCCTTACATCCTTCGTAATTACAGTGTGTACGATCCATATGTCGAATCAATGAGACTGCATCAAAGTTAAGCGTATAACCCATCGTTCGAGAGTGCGGAGACAATGGACGTCAACGGAGAATTGTTTAAATTAGAACTTCCGACGCCAGAGGTCGCGGGCAGCGGCAGCGGTCCGGTCCTTGTTGCACCCGCTTCCTTTATTTGTTTTATAAGTATTAATTATTGTGTAACTGGACAATGTAGGACACACATGTGACACTAATCATTTGAATAAGGATTATTTTTCTTTGTCAACATAAGATCAAATCAAAAAAATCAAATCAAATCATTTATTCGCATTGTTTTTTATCACGGCTGTAATCCCCGAACGTGTACCTGTGATCGGTGGGTTTATTAAGTCCCATGTAATAGGGGGCGAGCGGGGGGCGGGGGGAGATCAACTGGACGCAAATGCAAACTCTGGGCTGCTACCGAAAAATTCCTAATTGAAAAACCAATAATACTTTGCCGGATCTGGGAATTGAACCCAGGACCTCATGCTCAGTAGTAGCATTTGCGACCACTAGACCAACGAGGCAGACAATCAAAACCTACTTCTTTATCACGGACTAGAAAAAGAAAGGACTCCGCGCCACGCATATCGAAAGTGAAGCACAGTAAAGTATGCCAGCCGGACCGTTTGTACAAACAGGCCTCACGCACACATTTACATCATAGTATGCCGGCCGCCATTACGTGACACGATGGCGTCTTTGTCAAATCACGCAAACATAGATCGGTACGATGCTTCTCTTTCGATACGCGTGGCGCGGAGTCTTTCTTTTTTTTCTAGTCCGTGTTCTTTATTTTATTTATTTCATTTATTTTAGTTACGATACTGTACACTGTCTGTACTGTACCGTAAGTAAATGATTTGCCATAGACAAATAAATACACACATAACTCATAATCATAAATTCATAAGCCATAGTTTTTAGTGCCTAGTTATCGTAAACTAAAACAAAAGAGTCTCGACGTCATTAAAATTCATTAAAGCGTACGGAATAATATTTTCGTGGAACAGATTTTGTTCAACTAATCATGCTAAATTGCCCACTGTGTCGCGCGTTACGATCGCCTTTGACACTGTCACAGAATAAATAATAGTACTAACGTACAGAAGTTGCACTCCTTTGATCTTGAAGAAAGCCGCTTTTATAATAGCCTACAAAATCTTTTCCTCCCCATGCGCAAGCTAAATTGCTCTTAATCGCCGCGCTTGAGAGTTGTTATTACTTTGTGTCGTTACTCGTCCGTAACATACCTACGCCGCTTAGCCGAGTACTAGGGCTGTCCGCAAAGAAAAATAAAATATGGTACACCATATACCATACCATACATACCATACATGGTATGGTGGTGATGGTGGGGTATATGGTACCTTTTTAAACTTTTATTGTATATAAGAGTGGTCTATCTAGTTATTTCACTTTAATGTAATCCATACTATATACTATATATACTATATATACTATATACTATAATATACTATATACTATATATAATATTATAAATTCGAAAGTAACTCTGTCTGTCTGTCTGTCTGTCTGTCTGTCTGTCTGTCTGTCTGTCTGTCTGTCTGTCTGTCTGTCTGTCTGTTACCTTTTCACGCCTAAACCACTGAACGGATTTCGATAAAATTTGGCAAGGCTATAGATGGTATCCTGGGGACGGACATAGGCTACTTTTTTTTTCAAAAATAATCTTACAGGGGGTGATATAGGGGATGAAAGTTTGTATGGGAAAATCAGTATGTCTTAAGTTAGGGATGTGAAAATTAAAATGTAAGCTTTTGATAGGAAATTAAGAAATATGCGGTTCAGCGTTTTTGAAAAATCATCCCCTAAGGGGGTAAAATATAGTAAAATAGGGGTTGATTTTAAAATTTACAAAACTGCACGGATTTCGACAAAATTTGGCAAGGCTGTATATAGCATCCTGGGGAATGACATAGCATACTATTTTTTTCAAAAATATTACTACAGGGGGTGATATAGGGGATGAAAGTTTGTATTGGAAACTCAGTATTTCTTCAGTTAGGGATGTGAAAATTAAAATGTATGCTTTTGGTAGGAAATAAAGAAATATGCGGTTCAGCGTTTTTGAAAAATCATCCCCTAAGGGGTTAAAATAGGGGTTGATTTTAAAATTTACAAAACTGCACGGATTTCGATAAAATTTGGCAAGGCTTTATATAGCATCTTGGGGAAGGACATGGCCTACTTTTTGTCTTAAAAAATAATCCTACAGGGGGTGATATAGGGGATGAAAGTTTGTATGAGAAAATCAGTATGTCTTAAGTTAGGGATGTGAAAATTAAAATGTATGCTTTTGATAGGAAATAAAGAAATATGCGGTTCAGCGTTTTTGAAAAATCGTCCACTAAGGGGGTAAAATAGGGGTTGATTTTAAAATTTACAAAACTGCACGGATTTCAACAAAATTTGGCAAGGCTTTATATAGCATCCTGGGAAAGGAAATAGGATACTTTCAAAAACAATACTACAGGGGGTAATATAGGGGATGAAAGTTTGTAAGGGAAACCCAGTATTTCTAAAGTTAGGGATAACAAATTCATGCTATTGGTAGGAAATTAAGAAATATGCGGTTCAGCGTTTTTGAAATATTATACCCTAAGGGGGTAAAATAGGGGTTGATTTTAAAATTTACAAAACTGCACGGACGTCGATAAAATATGGCAAGGCTTTATATAGCATCCTGGGGAAGGACATGAACTACTTTTTTTCTTAAAAATAATCCTACAGGGGGTGATATAGGGGATGAAAGTTTGTATGGAAACTCAGTATTTCTTAAGTTAGGGATGTGAAAATTAAAATATATGCTTTTGATAGGAAACAAAGAAATATGCGGTTCAGCGTTTTTGAAAAATCATCCCCTAAGGGGGTAAAATAGGGGTTGATTTTAAAATTTACAAAACTGCACGGATTTCGACAAAATTTGGCAAGGCTTTATATAGCATCTTGGGAAAGGACACAGGAAACTTTCAAAAACAATACTACAAGGGGTGATATAAGGGATGAAAGATGGGAAATCCAGCATTTCTTAAGGTAGGGATATGAAAATTCAAATTTATGCTTTTGGTAGGAAATAAAGAAATATGTGGTACAGCGTTTTTGAGGGGGTACAATAGGGGTTGACAAATGTTTGTGTAACTACCTCTTTTTAAGAGATTTAAGGGATTGGAAATGTAGTCATAGTTCGAATCTTGAGGTAACATTTAGTCTTTATTTCATTCGAAGTTTTTACGAGGAAATTACTTGAACGAGTGGACACTCGGACAAAAGTTATTTGTTATTAGAGCGTGACTGGCATAATAAATTTTAAGTAATTAACAAAGTCCCCCCGCCGCGTAAGTGTGTCTGTTTGAATGCGATAATGTCAAAAAGTACCGAACGGATTTTCATACGGTTTTCTCCAATGAACGGAGTGATTCGGTGTAATTCATTATGGTTTTGTGTAAATTGGCTGAAATATGACGACGACTGTTGAAGATGTCGGAAAAAATCATGCCGACTGGTAGCTTTATGCCTACTATACACGGTAACGATATATCGTAGCGATTTGAGTTTGCACAGTTATATCGGACGGCCCTATGTTTTCCACATGTACGTTCCCATGGGATATTTTCCGACTTCCACGCGGGCGAAGCCGCGGGCAAAAGCTAGTGTCTTATAATTATCAAACGTTATTTTTTATTAATCAATTAAACAATCATTATAATCATGATCATCATTCAATCATCAATTATTTTTAATACACCATCATCTCTTATAATATTTAGAAGTGTTCTAAAGTAAACAAGGTACAAACACGTCTTAAATTGAAAGTGACATTTGGGGCACTTTAGTCGCCTGAACATGGTCATAAAATCACTAAAGATGCCTCAACGCACCAGTGGCTAAGTTTGTGCGATCGTACGATCGCGGGTAGGTACAGTTGCTTGTTAATCCTTAATTACTTTAAGGCCCAGATTTCCTGAAAACGATCAAAAAGGTGGTTTTTTAAAGCAGTGTATCTCATAAACCGTAAATAATTTTGACATGTAAAAAAAATACGATATTTTCAAGTCTTTTTCGCATACAGTGATGGAAGCCAAAACGTAATTATACATATTTTAATGCACCAAAAAATCTTTAAACATACCATGAAATGTCAAATTCCAAACTGTATCCAGTGATGGATTACTTTTTATTAAATAGTTAATTTCTAATTTTATACGATTTTATTTGCATTTTTACGACATAATTCCGGTGCGCGTGAGAATCTTCTATCTCGTGCGTCAAACTAGACAGCCATAACGTCATTTCACTTACACACCGAGCTAAACCAATCTTGGAACCTGGGCCTTAAGCGATTTTGGACCTTACTCCTGAAACAATACGACGCGCACACAAACCCCCACCACTCCGCCGAGAGCTCAAGTTAAATGTCGGTAACTATAGTAAGTAGGTAGGTAGGTAAAAAAAAGGTAGCAACAAGACTCGACATTTCGTAATGGATTTTCGTCATTAAAAAAGTAAGTACATATCGTCGTTGATAGTCCAATGACGCGTAACTAACACTGTCAAATACTGCGTAACTACACTTTCACTGATTTTACAGGAGAGACAAAAAACTAATTTTCTAAAAGACTAATCGACCGATCTTTGACTGAACTTGAGTAGAGGATCATTTTATTTTCTTTCATATAATGTACTAATTTTGAAGTCAATATTATCAATATTTTAATTACAAAGTCACTTACGCTGTATAGAATACGCAGTATTGAAACGATTTTGGATTAAAGACAGTACTTACGTGAAATTGTAAATCTAAAAAATAATACCACAACCTCAATCAATTATTTATTTAACAAAATCAAGTAGGTATTTAAATGATAAAGTTCAATCACAAATGGTATATATTTAAAAAAAAAAACAAATATCAATCAACGAGTATGAAAACATAATGGGAAGAAATGAATAGGGAACATTATTTCTCTTATAAGCTTACTAAGATTATAAATGCTGCTAAAATGCAATTATTAACATTATTATCAAATAAAAACCAAACATAATTATTAAACAAAATAAATTCTTTAATTAGGAACTAAATAATCAAACAGTCTCAAAATTATAACGTTAACTAAAAAAATAGATACAATCTTTTCATCTCTCTCCTATAATAATGATCTATATTTTTAACAAATTAACTTAGAGATTAATTATCTGTTAAAAAGTTAAACTTACAATCATGCCCAACAAAAATAAAGATTGATTAAATCACACAAGATTGCTTAAATCACAAAATATAGCTTAAATCACAAGCTATTTCTTTTTAAATGGCAAATTATCGTAAAACGCATGGCAATCACGGGGTATGACATTTTTCAGTTGTTGCAAGTGTTCATATTTTGTTTCCTGAATAGGTAGTTGCGATGAATAAAGAGGAGGAATGGTGGATAGAGGTGAAGGAATGTTTTTAGGCCTCCGAGGTAGAGGGGTGAAATCTGCTTCAAAATGATTTTTGTATTCGATTGTTCCATTGGGATTATACTTCAACACGCGGAGATCAACAACACAGCCATCACAACCCCTCGTCCAGGTCGTATCGAGTCGTATATTTGGAACTTCTTAGCGCTGTAATCTTTGAAGAACGTGTGGTCTTTAATTTTCATCCAATTCTGACGGTCAGCTTTACGTTTTCGGGTTCTGGATGCACTTGAAACTTCCGGCTCAATAGCCCTTTCAGGAAACCAACCGATATCAAGGTTATCTAAGGGTTGCACGTTGGTGATATCGGAAAGGGGAACAGAAGTTGGGTCTGCCACAGAATCGTCAGACCCAAAATTAAAACTTTCATCTGGGAGGCTAATGTCGAGATTTACATTCACCGTAGGTGTAGCGCTGGTAGTAGTGTTTCCCATTACAGTTTCATCATATTGGCTATCGATTCCTACTGTAGTGAAAACAGCTGTACTTACAGTATCACCAAAAGGAGCGGAACATACAGCCGGCTGGACTGGGGTGAGTTCAATGATATCAGGTCTTTGATTTTCTAATATTTGTTTTTTCTTCAAAAGTAGTTTCTGCCGTCTCTGTTTAAGTTTTTGTAATGTCGTGACGTTATCATCAATATCAGCACCCTCCAAATAATCCGCAGAACCATCTTGTTTTAAGTTTTCGTCTTCATTCATTGTGAATCTTAGTTGTTACTGCAAAGGAAAATATACCAGTTTTTTAAGAAAATATACAAGTTTAAAAAAAACAACAAAAACATCTTAGTACGTTATTAAACAAACGTCTGCACTAGGAATCTTGTAAAGTACGAACAATCAGTCACACAAAAATAAAATAAATTAAGCATTATGCTTAATTTATTTTATTTTTCCGGAAACCGCGGAAGTACTAAACAAAATTAAAAGGGATTTTGTCAAAACCGCGTAACAAACACGTAACTATTAGATGAACTTTAACACTTCAAATAACACAATTTTAGAATAAAAAACTATCCCAATTTTAATTAGCATAACGTATAGAATACGTGTGATATACTTACCTTCAAATTAATCCAGTTATTCTGTGTAAAAACAATTTTTAACTGGAGCGTCACACAAAAACTGCACGTTCCTAAACAAACTGGTGCGAATACGCGGTTTTCGTGTCAAAACTTGTTCGTCCAAAGATCCGCGGTATTGTTATTTTTGATTTACTCCTCTTCCTATTGGTCAATTCAAAAATTTGTCGCACAGGTCGACGCCAATCACAATCAGCTACCTACTGCCGCGAAATCTCGTTTTTGCTTTTTTTGCAGATACGCGGATTTGAACAATGTTAGTTACGCGTTATTGGACTATCAACGACGATATATCACTAATTTATATATAGTATAGTGATAATATGAATAGTATACTTAAATTTAAAATCTAAGATTTAATTTTTTCATGGGCGCGCGTATACGTGTCGCGCTCAGCGAGCGAGACACGTACGGCCGCGTACGTGTCTCGCTCGCTGAGCGCGTAATACACCCTGACTGACTTGAAACCCAGAGTTGCCGCGAGCTGTAGGTACTTATCTCGAGCGGAATGTACCAGTGCAAGAGGCCTGACACTGTGTCATAAATGCTAATTTATGCAGCCTTCTTTTGTTAAATACGGAAAGAACGTTTCATTTTTAAGGCGCAACTATACGCCAATGACCTTGAGTGGTTAGCTTGCGCGTTCTGTGCTGTGCGTCCAGCCAGTAATAGGACTCGCCCATCAAGGAGCGCTGTCCCATATTAGACGCATTATTAATTTATTATACATAAAACAAAAGGCATTTTAATAAAACACGTATATTAAAAGATAAATAATTAAATTACCTTTAAAATGGTGAAGGTTTCATAAAAATACGCCTGACAGTTTTTGCGTGATTCTCAGTTTTTTATCTGCGTTAGACATAACTTTACAAATTAATTACACTATTTAATATAAACATAATTTAAAATATTCACATATTAAGTTATTAAGAAAATGCTCTAATTTAACATATATTTTTTCCAAATCATTAACACTACTCGTTTAGACGTGATATTCAGTTTAAAATCATCAAAAGTCAGATAGCGTCGCCTTAAATGTAAAAAACCGGTCAAGAGCGAGTCGGGCTTGCGCACCGAGGCCAACGGTTCCGTTCCGATTTCTGAAAAAGTGTGCTATTTAGAGACATCGTTTTATTTTTCTTGTAATCTTTACATAAACTACTATCACATAGAATAATTTCAGATTTTTCGCTTTGCAAACTTCGGAGATAAGACAGTATTTTTTTTACATTTTTCATCAAAAGTCGAAAACTATGCGGCTTAAAAAAACGAAAAAAAATTGTTTGAGAATGTGCAAATATTGCTCTTTCATATGATACCCCACATGCCCTAGTAGCTCCACTTTGAATTTTTAAGACGACACTTTGAAGTTCAGTCCCTGTTGCAAAAAAAATATAAATTTTTTTATTTCTTTCTTATTTGCAAAATAGTTGGGTAAACGTCATCTAAAACTGTTTCAAATTTCAAGTTGATAGCTTTAGTAGTTCTTGAGATATCCAGGTGTGAAAGGCAGACAGACAGACTGAGTCGCACCATAAGGGTTCCTTTATTACCATATTGGTACGGAACCCTAAAAAGAATAGAATTATTTACTGAACATCCGCTTATTTTTAAAAGAGTAATAACAGAATCGTTCCGTTTCCGTTTCGCGCGCGTTGCGCAGAAACGATATTGCTGTCAAAACTTTAAAATCGATAAAAAATGGAATCTCATTCGCAACGTGTGCTTTAGGTTACTACAATACACACACACACACACTTCACACACACACACACACACACCCCACATACCCTCACACACACACACTGCATCATTATTTAGAATTATTTTATATTGCTAAATTTACTTTATTTTTAACTTGTTATTTCTCGACCCTTAATTAATTATAATTCTTGTATTATGTCCATTTTCAAACATCCTGAAATTAAATTGTTAACACAAAATGTCTCGAATTAAAACTTAAGATAACGCAACTCAGGCCCCCAAGATACAGGCGCTGCCTAGTTTGGGGACCACTGTTCAAATAAATGTTACTTATTCTAGTTACAGCAAGCACTCAATATTATTATTTTTGTAAGTAATTTATTTTGTAACGATGGACCAATAAAATTATTCTTATTCTTATTCTTACCTGTATTTTGTACCTACTCCTATCTTATAAAGTATCAGATAGGTACCTACCTCTTACGTTAATTCAAATCATGTCTGTTTAATTTCGTCTGCGGATAAAAGCCATCCATCAAAGATTAGCACAGAATGCAGTGCATGCCTCAACGGCTTATCTTTTCGCACAAATTGCGATACAAGCTATTATGAAACACGTCATGTTATTAAATATGTTATTACCAACCACATAACAGCCTGTAAACATCCACTAGACGAACACAATGAGGTCTTGAAGATTCAGTGACGTAAGCACATCACGGTAGACGGATGAATGTATTATACAACAAGTGAATTACAATAGGCTGAGTGTCATTGACATCATCTACCATCATCGTCTAAGCAGTGTTTTTAACCAGTTTCACGGCGCGCTCCCCTTAGTATGGAAAAATATTTCGCCTTCCGCTGTTTCTAACTTGAACTTCTATAAATACAGATTTGTTACGCTCGCGAATCAATTCTTAAACTGACCTGCAAATTGCAAAAACCTTGCGCTTTCGCCTTATTAAATACAACATTTTGAACTAGTATGATGGTTTTAATTTATGAACTTTAAATTTTAAAGTAACGGCGACCCCTTGGCGATAGGGGGTCGCGAGGTCGCGACCTACACGTTGAAAAACACTGCTCTACAGGTATGTCATCTTCTAAACAATCAATAATCCTACTAATACTGGGACTCATCTCGAATCTTGCCTTCGTCTCTGTGTTTGCATCTAGGATCGACCTCGCCATCGCGGATTTTTGCATTATAGTCCGCGATGACAAAGTTTTGGCTTGTCCCTTCAGAGTTCAATAAGACGCTATTGTACATTGAATTATCAATTATAACTAAGTAACACGTGGCGCTTCCATAGTAAGGAAATATCGATTCCCGTCGAATCATTAAAGGTTGTCAAAAGTTTGAAGTTGCTGACTTGCGACCTCCTCAAGGGAGTCATTTAGTCAGCATAGTCCCGAGTTTACCCACATAGGTAGGAGGCTACTACATTACGTCCCTTTCAGTAGAAACTTATTTATAGGTCTTTGAGAAGATGATCCCCACGTACGGGAGATACATACTCAAAAGGAGAAGTCGACGAGTGACGTAGAACCCTACTAGATAGTGGCAAATAGAGGTGAACTCATCTTCTGTTCGTCTTTTACCCGTAATGTAACATTCGTAATAGTATCCCACGCTTATATCTCTTGAAATAAATTACCCAGCTACGTGCAAACTTCCGCTCGCTCATGTATTGTTCTGTCTAATAAGTTCGCAGATTAACGGATCTCAAAGTCAATGTCCTTTTTGCGACATATCAAAATCTGTCTCACTTGTTTTTTTTCTGTCACATGTTTTGACAGATTGAAATCGATACTTACTTTCTTTGCCAGCGTAGGCGTTCGAGCGAAAGGTTAAGTGATTGGATTTGAAAATGGAATGAGAACGGATTTGCATTTGAAAAACGATATGGAACAGAATAGGACCGAGGACGGTACTCTAGCTTTAGTGGATTATTTTATTTGAATACAGAATATTAATGCTTTAGTTTTGTTAGTGGCAACATTTCAGACCCCTATTACTAGTCTATGGTTAAGGTTTTATTATGAACAAATAAGGTAGTTATTGCTTGTCAAAATTACGTAAAACGGCATACCCATACGAATTCTCAGTATATTACAACTAACTAGGTGCTCGAGTTAAACATTTCCTCGCAGAATAAGTCTGAATAAGCGACCATTCGCTACGCAATAAAGGGTACCTAAGGAAGGTGTGTGCCTGGCTGAAGTCCTATAAAATCATTTTATGTCGATAAACAAAATGGATACTATCCGAGATTGAACAATCTTTCTAATTTTAGAAAGGATGAAACCAAATGAAATTAATAAGCGTTGATTTTGCGTAATATGATTCAGACCATAATTTTAATGAAAATAAGCTATCTGTTGATCGCCGCATTCATACAATAGCAGCATTGTCATTAGGACTGATATTAATACGTGGTTGTGTTCGAAACTCACTTAGTCCGCTTATGGCAGATTGGCACCTAACTTTAGACCAATACCAACAATAAAGTACCCTACAAAATCTCTGAATTGCCGTCATTCTTCATAAGGTCATAACTCCCAACAGCCGATGATAAAACATATGCCCAAAAAGTGCAAAAACAAAAGCCAAAGTGAACCAAAGATCCTAAGTTAAATGCCTCCTACGGAGACCGCGGTAGACGGCATGTTGTGCCTGTCGCGACACGAGAACTGCCCCTGGAACGAAGCCCTGAAGTCAGCTGATATCAACTGGACTGGGCTACAGTACACCTGCCTGAAGATCCTGCACCTGTACTGCAAGGTGTTTGAGAAGGAAGATGTGCTGGATATGGTTATTAGGTGAGTTTTGTGTTTTGAATTTCGAAGCATATTTTTGTGGTTTCTGTTGATTGTCGCCATCGTAGAGCGTGATTTAGACCTCATTTTCGCCATCAACACCCTCAAAAACCATGGAAGAGGTGACCAATGTAAAATTAAGTCGATAAGTGTAAAGTGAAGCAAACTGCCAAACGCTGTTTCATTCTCGTGGGCAAGATGTATCGCAGTTTTTGTATTCTTCATAGTTATATACTGAACATTTAAAGCTTTTCAAAAATCTACCAAGTGTGTAAATAAACGTAAAGATTTTAACGTGACTTATTTCTTTTTGTCAAAATTTTATAAGTACGAAATCTTTTGAATCGCTTTCGCAAATTCTACCAACTCTAACGTCTCATAAATTCTGAAACTTTTACAATAAATGGTTGAACGGAAACAGTAGCTATTTGATACAATGTAATCTTCTAAATCTTGACTCATCTCGCAATAACCGTCAAAGTATAAACAAAACTCGCCAATATTCTCAACAGACCATTTTATTAGAACGATAATTTTATCGTGTAACAGACTCATTAAATTGGGCAATGCACCCCACGCGGTACGGTCAGGATACGAACGAAGCTATAATCGGTGGTTCCTGTCGTCTGTAGATAAACGATTTTAGAACATTGTGTGTTTATTTTGTGCTGTTATGAGTTATGTTATGATAGATATCAGACTAGTTTCCAGCGAGTTCCTCTTTTGGGGAGCAATTTACAGAAGAACGTATATGAGATATTTTTTCACTGGAACTCAGTGACTATCCTCATCACTGCTGACCATGTGACTCTTTGCCCTTTCACCTGGCAGGAAACTGATCCTTTATGGATGTACAAGATATTAGCAGCACATATCCATTGGCATCCCTGGGGGCTTCTTCATAGATCCAAACCATTCTGCTTAGAACTCAAAAACAAGATGGCTTCGTCATTACTTTTATAATATTAATTCCACCAGCCAGGGGCCGTATGTGAAAAAAGATCATGGATCCATCATGAATCCGTTGAGAAAAAAGATGGTGCTATAGGTCGTATATAGCTCGGTTTGGGTCCATGATCTTTTCACGTCATAGTACGGCGCCTGAACTATAGTTAGTCCACTTAAACCTTTACCATAGTAATATAAAAAACAGGAGAAGTGGCAAGCGGGTGAATCTGTGTCCGCGCGACATGCTCAGTATGAGCCGTTCATAGTACAAATTCCGTCTCCGCGAACTAGTGCGCTTTCGACTGTGATCGTGACAATTTATAAGAATGTCGTGTTGTTCAGTGGTTTCTTGTAAAACCGGAGCCATGTAAATCATGGAATCACTTTCCATAATTATTTAAGTACAATTATTTTACCGTATTTGTCTTTAAAATCATGAAAGTGACAAAGGGAAAAAGTGGAGACACATGGTTCCGATACTTCCGATACATTTTAACATACTGAGCACATCTCCTTCTTCCTTATATCGATGACCTTTAATCACGCGGAAAATTCATAGTTCTCTTAGAATTAGTAAGTCATCCCAATTTAAGGCCCTTAGTCACTGACAGGTGGTCATTCGAAGTGATGAACGTTCCATCCGTAGCCAAAACAACGTGTGTATATTACTGGGAAGATTTACTGCTTGTACAATGTGGTAGTCAGATAATGGTATTCACATGTTCATGGACCTAGTGGTCGTTATGACTAGGATCGGTGGCACATGCCCAAGCTGTTCATCTGAGTGATGGAAAGTGGAACTGATGAATGGGACTGGGACTACAAGGTCTTCGGAAGTCACGATAAAACCATATTTCTGGTGGATTTTATTTATTGTAGATAAAATATTCCTTCTTACATGTTTTTTGTGTCTATCGAAGTACTGAGACAAATAATGAGACTATCTCAAGACGGGTCTCCTGCGCGTCTTTTTGCGAAACATTACACAAAAAATCTTATACATAATCATTTGTTTTCTTTGGCAAGCTGTCTCCTACGTATTCAAATATATTTAAGCCACGTCTCTTTGTTTCGATGTTTTTGTGTAATGTTTCGCAAAAAAACGCGCAGGAGACCCGGCTTAATGTTAACTTCAAGACAATTGAAGTGATTGGCCATTGTTAGTTTGATCACATGAGATATTTCGGGAAGTTAAAAGTTAAGTAAGTAACTGATCTTTATGAAGGTTCAAGAAACTGTCAATCGTAGTCCTAATAGTCACTTTAGTGACCGGGTTGCTTTTATATTTTTTTTTAATCCTTGTCAATTATTCCTGAGAAGCTCGTGGCTAAGTAATAACAGCCTCATGGGTCGATCTATCAGTTAAGCTACGCTTGCCGGGGATGGTCCGTTGACCATCTTTACATACTGAGACTCCTCCGTGCCTCGGAAAGCATGTTAAGCCGTTGGTCCCGGCTGTCATTCGTGGATCTTTTACAGTCGTTACGGGTCGTCAGAAGCCCGAAAGTTGGCAACCTGTCTTGCAAAGGGGTATCGTATTACCCAGTTACTGAGTTGTGGAGGTCATGTAAAATACTGGTATTCAGCTGCGTCCAGTTACACTGGAAGCCGACCCCAACATAGTTGGGAAAAGGCTAGGCAGATTGATTGTCAATTATTCCTAATACGGTGCAGTCGGGTCATTTACTACGGAACTATGCGCACTAATGTGTGAACAAATATGAAATACGCAATTGAAGGTTTATCCAATCGCATTATTTTAGTTTGTTGAACACGATAAGTACCTAGGCTACTCAATATTTAAGAGGAAGGAAAAATAATCACAATCAGTAAACGTGATTTTGCATTTAAAACAGTGATCGTTCCCAGAAACTGTTTGTAACAAGTACCTAATGTGGTTTGTTGTATTTTTTCATTAATTTAGCAGTAAGTAGTTAGACTGGGTATTAATAATTACTGTCCAGTACAGTATGGCTACTATTGTGGACAGTGTCCACAATAGTAGCCATACTGTACACTTCAATCCGCCAAGGTTAAACAAATAAATAAAATGAAAAGATCTCCGTGGTTATGCTTCTAATCAACACCCAAATCTCCCTTCTGAAGACATCATCTACCTACTTACTATAAAGAGGTTTTGTGAGTTTGTATGTAGCGGATAATCTTCGGTACTAAAAGAAAAATGAAAGAAAAATTGTTTATTCTGCACAAACAAACAAAAAAAGACAAAGTACACACATGCAAAGCAGGCAAAAGCCTCGTATTCAAGCAGTCTATAAGTTCACAATTTTGGCCATTGCTTGATGTCAGGGCCAGGGACCAAAGACAATTTACATTGCCTCTTGCGATACTAGCATAGCAAATGACAACAAACAATCAAAAAAAAGAACAAACAATCAAAGCAAAATTGCAGAGTGGAAAAATACTTAACTACTTTTTAACAAACAAACAATAATAACTTAATAACACTGTGCAAGAACGGGTCGTTGTTCAGCAAAATGCCGATGCCGGGACGTCGGCATCGGACGAACCTATCGTCTACGGCGCTGATTTTCAGCAACTACCTCGAATGACGTAATTGACGTCCAGGGGGGACGTCAATTACTGTGACTTAATAAATCGGGTAAATAAAATGTTCAACAGAAATACGTGTGAGCTAACCATAGTGTACTTATAAATAAAGAAAAAATAAAGGTCTGTCTAAAACGCGTAACTATTAAAAAAAAAAAAACAAAGCATAAAAAACAAGGCCATAATGCAATGATAAATAAAAAAATATACTAAATAATACACTGGACTACTGATCAGATTCCGAGAATTATTTCACTAATCTAGTATTGCCGAGTGTCATAGGATATTATATTTTTTTTTATGTTAAAACAAGAAATTTCACGCGGAGAAGTCGCGAGCAGAAGCTAGTCTTATATCAAACGCTTTTTTAGGCGAAACCACAGTGTTCGGTTTCAAATTTTCAGTGTCAATTTCAAACCTTGTTTTGCTGCAGTTACAGAAGAGTTTTCGATACTCAGTTTCTAAATACTAATACGTCTTCTGGTAATATTTCCTCTTTAAACTAAAATATTCTTGCATTTTAAAACACCTGCTAAAATATTATTAAAATTCATGTTAGCGTCTAGTCAGTGTTTATGAAACGTATGTTTTTATGTGAATATTTAATCAAACAAGTCTAGCATTAAACTCGTCTGTTTTTAATCCAGATTTCAAAGAGCATTGTAATAAAAATATTTTTTTTCTAACAATACATAAAAAAAATACATTTGTTCGTCAATCTTCAAGAATGTCACACACCTTTATCCAAATTATTTTGCGCACTATTTTATTTCTTTCTCAAAGTATAGGAAACCTTTCCAACAAATCGAATGTCGTTTAAACTTAACCCTTTCCTATAGTTGGATTCTAGATGCTTGGATGTCTGATAGATTCTGATTAGATTGGATTTTTGCGGTTTGGATGGGACGGAACTTCGTGTAGCTTATTCTACCTTTTTGAATCTTCCTACACGTCGAAATGTTAATTTTGTCTATGAGTTGAAGGATACTGCAGTTCTGCCGCAACAGATCCCTCTCTATTTCTTTATTTTATCCTCCTTATTAGCTTTTATGATGTTCTTCATATCTTCATCATGATGGTCGGCCAATTTGCCTCTTCTGTGCTTTTGGCAAGATTGGGTGTCTTGCATACAGAACATACCGTCTTTCATACTTAACTGTTCTATGGTCTTCTTCGTTTCAAATGTTGTTTGTTGATATCTGAAAAACATAAGTACCTACATCATTATCAAAATCACAATCACAATGTGGAAAGATCGTCTTTATGTTATGTCCGTGATGTACGTCAAAATAACTATGTTATTTTTAGGTATGACCAAGTCTCTTTACAATAAACACCAAAGTGTTTATGGCCGCCATTCAAGAGAATTAGATTTAATTTTATTGGTACTTTCGATATCACCGTTCCGAAACGGATTTAATAGGGAAATAAATCTTTTGTACTTTAAAAGTAAAGTAATGACATTGAACATTTTGCTCTAACTACGGCGACGGTTGTAAGCGATCGCGTGAGCTCGTAAAAGAAAGATATTTTGCTGATCCCGACTTCTGCATCTGCAGCCATCGAAGCGTCGGCGGCTGCAGTTGCCTCTAACGTCGACGCGTGCCGGTCATGTTTAAAAGCACTTAATTATCGGGGTCTACTTTGGGTTTTTCTGAGGACAACTGTCCTCTTTTAATGAACTTATGCACTTCTCTAAATCAGATATATTTCTTAGAATAGTGTTACGTCATAGGAGCTCGTGGCTAAGTAATAACAGCCGTACGGATCGATCCATCAGGTTAAGCTACGCTTGCCGGGGTTATTCCGTAGATGAGTGACCATCTTTACATACCGAGACTCCTCCGTGCCTCGGAAAGCACGTTAAACCGTTGGTCCCGGCTGTTATTCGTGGATTTTTGACAGTCGTTACGGGTCGTCAGAAGCCCGAAAATCTGACAACCAGTCTTACCCAGGGGTATCGTATTACCCAGCAATTGGGTTGTGGAGGTCAGATAGGCAGTTGCTCCATATAAAATACTGGTATTCAGCTACATCCGGTTAGACTGGAAGTCGACCCCAACATAGTTGGGAAAAAGCTAGGCAGATTGAATAGTGTTACGTCATAATCAATGTGGATTTTCCCATCTATGTTGCGGTCTTCTTCTATGCTGTTTAGAACCAGCCGATTATCAATATAATTTTAGACGTAACAACTGCCATTGAAATTCAACAAATATCTGAATTTCAAACTAAAATAAATAATTTTCCCGTTATCATGTATCACATCACCTTCACCGTGAAATTCATCATACAAATAATTCCAATCACTACCATTTACTTTGAACTAATACAATAAACGATCAGACATGTTTATCAAATCGTAAACCCGTTTATGTTTAATTACCCTATTTTTATGTGTTTTGCTAATTTTATCGGTATCAAACGGGCCAGTAAAACGGTTTTGCGGGCTATAAAGGCGCGTATGAGTCGGTCGTAACGCGTTATGGGGGATCTAATGAGCGTCGTGGCGTTAGGAGGAGCTGATAGGGTGAAACAGGTGGCTTGCTATTGGTGGGTTTAAACTCCGAAAGGTTGTAGAAGATTGAGAATTCCAGGATTGAATTTCCGTGATAATTAATGCATCAATATGGGGAAAATCGGTTTCATTAGTTGCGATTTCAATTGTTGGCGAGTTAGGTCTGAATTTGTTGTTTTTAATAGTTTAAAAAAAATCTTTTTACGGGATTTTTATTGGATAAGTATAGAAAAATAGATACTAACTTGGAATTTCCGGAAAATATATCAGCAAGATTATGTCATAAATTCATAATCATAACGGTCCAGTCAAAAATGCTGATATTACACACATTGTTGTCAATGTAAACTTTATGAAATCGTAGATCCAAATCCTGAATAACTAGACTTTATAACTTCGTGAAAATCCGTTAAACTTCGGAATCACGAGTGATTCGGTGTTGACAGGTTTATTTACAAAATTCGAACATGACACACCTTGATCAATGATCCATATACGGCTAAAAACGTCTGATTTTCGGTTAGTTCGTCTAACAACGTCTGATTTTCTGTTAGTTCGTCTAACAACGTCTGATTTTTTGTTAGTTCGTCTAACAACGTCTTATTTTCGGTTAGTTCGTCTAACAACGTCTTATTTTCTGTTAGTTCGTCTAACAACGTCTGATTTTGTGTTAGTTCGTCTAACAACGTCTTATTTTCTGTTAGTGGTCGCAAGCGCTAATGCTGAGCATTTGTGTTTACCCATAATGGAATTTCTCAGTAGAAGCCCGGAGTCTAGATTTGTGCCCGGTTGACGGCAATAAATAGGCTCGCCAACAGTTACATGGGACTTCTGCATAACTCTTAGGGAAATACAGGCGTGATTTTATGATATAAACTGCAGCCGTAAGTTTAATTGAGAATTTCATGTAGAACTTTTACTCCTAAGCTCAGTGCAGTGCTCAAATTTTAAAGAAATAATCTGTAAAAAATAAATGTAATTTTGGTTCTTTGGTATAATGATATAGATAACCCGATAAAATTTATATTTTATTTTTTTTTACTTTTGAAAAAGTACCTTTACCTGAAACACCCGTTATTTTAGTAACTGTCCCACTGATGGCCAAAAGACGCATCTTAAGGAAAAGAAAGAGAAACGCTATGACACAACGCTTGCAAAATATGAAGTAATTACCGATTTACAAAAAATCTAGGGATTGGACTAAAAAAGTAATCACATGAAATCATTCTTTATTATTTTGTAAAGAACTGTATAAATTTGTGAATACTTTTAATGAAAACTGTAGGAGTAATATTTATGTTAAAAATCGAAAAAATAGACAGAAATAGACCTGGGTTTAGCCTTTTTTTTCTTTAGTTCTACAAACTAAAATAGATTTCAGGACACATGAAATCACTTCTTATGTATTCTAGATTACTGTGTATTTTTTTCTATCAGAAAGGTGCTTTAATTACTGTAAAAAATGGAAACAAGGTTACTTATTTTCGCCGTATTTTAGGGAGGACAAGCCTTAATACTAGATATCCAAGGACCACTTCGAATTTTCAAAACAAAACAAACATCAGTAAGATTTGGTTCGAGTCGATTTTTTAAACTACGCCTCAACGTCGTTCTTTAACTCATCATTCTCCTGCCCTTATCCCTTTTGTACGGCGCAACATGTCTTTTTCTTCCATACTTCTCTATCATCTCGGTAGTCACCACTTTAATTTGTAACCATATCATCTGTCACACAGTTCATCCAGCGTCTTTCTAACTATTAAGCCTAAAAAGTCCAATCACTGTTAGTTTTATTGCATTGGAGGTTGAATATCAAGTGGCACAGATTAACCTACTAAGAGAACTGGACATAAATCGAACAGGCTGTGGTCTTTGTAACTAGTGGCTAACCTTCAGCTCTGGCCTTTGACCTAGAAGCAGTGATTTATTTATATCTGGCAACCCTTAGAAATGGCGCATCGACTCTTGACATTTCATGTTTACCGTATCTTCTTTCGCTAGGGGTCGAATACAATTCTGGTATTACTCAGTGGATGTCAAGATATCAAAGGGGTTACGGGCAATATGCAAACAAAATGTAATGTCGGCGCACCATAATTCGATTTGGGCAAAAAAGATGCTACTAAAATTAAAGAAATAATATCAATGCTTTTGCTTAGGCAAAAGGATTGTGAGTAATAATATCAGCTTGGAAACGATCATTGCTGATCTTGGAATCTTCCAATGACGGCTGCAGGAAAGAGTCAAAATATAAATAGTAAGTAACCTTATCACAAATTCACCATACCAGCCAGAGTTAGCGATCTAATCATCTCAGTTTCCCTCCGTGAAGTCCCGAGTGGCGTTTTTCCTTGGCTGGGAAGTGAGAACCAGACGGAATTTGTATAAATTACAGTGATTCATTCAATCTTCTTGAGCATTCAAACGAATCGGAAGAAATAATGTTTGCAACACCTTGAACTCATTACAGATCCATTTCAAATATTTATATTATTGCATTACTTTACGTCAAGAAAAAGACGATTCTAAAAGCAAGTGTTACAAGCTGTGAAATTGGAAAAAGCAATTTCTCGCAATGCATGTTTATTTCATTAGTTAAATGGGGCTGCAAAGAGGTCACAGAAAGGTCTACAGTTGTCTATGGCTCAGGGTTGCTACTGTATAAATGAGGGAATGGCTTGAAATAGAACGGAAATGTCACATGGAACAAATGTAATGGGTTCTGTACACAGGCACACTAATCTAATGCCTTTGATGGATTGTAAATAAAAATTAGAAAGCATGGAATAAAAAGAATGATAGATGTAGGTAGATTTCAAATAAGTGACATCTGATTAAGTTCTGGTTAGATTCTTCATCTGCCTAGCCTTTTCCCAACTATGTTGGGGTCGGCTTCCAATCTAACCGGATGCAGTTGAATCCCAGTATTTTACATGGGGCGGCTGCCTATCTGACCTCTACGACCTAGTTACTTGGTAATACGATACTCCTTGGTAAGACTAGTTATCAGACTTTCGGGCTTCTGACGGCCCGTAACGACTGTCAAAGACTCACGAATGACAGCCGGGACCACGTGCTTTCCGAATCACGGAGGAGTCTCGGTATGTAAAGATGGTCACCCATCCACTGACCAACCCCGGCAAGCGTAGCTTAACCTGGTGAATCGACCCGTGCGGCCGTTATTACTTAGCCACGAGCTCCTCCCTCATTAGATTCAGATATTATAAATACAAACAGGCTAAAAGGATTCTAGATCATTAAAAATGCCAAAAGTGCCAGAGAATTATTTGAAGAATTAATAATAATTTTATTGATCCATAAAAGGCAGCCATAAAATAATAGTGCGCTGCAATTAAAATAAACATTCTTGCAGATATTTTAATTACGATGTTTAGATTCTTTAGATCTTAAGAATCATAAAAATTTATAGAAACAGATTGAGGAATTCGGGCTTGAATTATATTATCAACTATTTTTTGCCCGCGACTTCGTCCGCGTGGAATTTTTTGTTCCCCGACTTATTCTTCTCTTAGCGTTCTTTCTGATTTTTTTTTCTTTTTGCTCGGCTCCTAAGGGTCCTAGCGTGATGTTAAATATCCTATAGCCTTCCTCAAGAACTGGGCTATCAAATGCAAAAATAATTGTTTAAATCTGACTGGTAGTTCCAGAGATTAGTACGCACGGCTACAGATCAAGCTATACATTCCAGTATAAGCTGATCTCGCATTGTATAGGATTTCTTTACAATGAGAGGTCAGTGTAAACTGGAAATGTATAGCTTGATGTGTAGCCGTGTGTACGTTCAAACAAACTCTTCAGCTTTATTATTAGTAAGTATGGATATATTTTGGTCTAGTGGTGTGCAGTACATACCTACCTCATTTTCTTCCATACATCTCTATCAGCCGTCAAGTACCTAACACTACTTACCAGAGTTTTCATTTTCACGTAAGTACTTCCTTACCTTATTAACATCCATTTTCCACAAAATTAAATACTTTCTTCTTTCTTTCTTTTTTTTCTTTCTTTGTTTTTTCTTTCTTTTTTTCTTTCTTTTTTTTCTTTCTTTTTCTTTTTTCCTGCAAACAGGCGCCACACGCGACACAAAGGCACCGCTCATCGCGCGACGCGCGGTGCCTTTAAATTGTGTTGAGTGCGATCGCTCGAACTCGCGCCTGTTTTGTAGCCTTAAGGCCGTGCGCTGCGTTAGGCGTGCGCACGGCGCGGGCGCCCGCGTGGCGTGCTGTTTCATGTAATTGAGGAATGACAAATAGCGAATGCGAATGAGATTACATGAAACAGCAAACCACGCGGGCGCGCGCGCCGTGCGTACGCCTAACGCAGCGCACGGCCTTAGACTGCCTCTTTTAGCCTTCACATTATTATTATTTGATCTCGTCTATAATCTATGCTATGGATCCATTTTTTTCCCTTTAAAAGACAAGTCCTTAGGTCTCCCTAATACTTACATTCTATTTTTCTTTCTTTCTATTAAATTAAAACTGATCACAAAATTGGCATTTTATGTATGTTATGTAATTACTCTGTCTGGTTTACTTAAAAATAAAGCAGTTTTGTAAGAATTTTTAAAAGTTAAACGACGCCCTCGTGCTCGCTAAGTAAATGAGTATGGGCTCGGCGTTCCATTAGATAGTGCTAAGGGTGAACTCAAGGACGTACAGCCTCTAGATGTGGCTAAAAGCTTTTATTTTAATGTTTGTTTTGCTGCACCTTTTCTTTGACATTTAGTACTTAATGAAGATGACACATTAGTTAGGAAAGGGGTAAAAGGCTAGCTATACAGAGTAAATAGGGTTGATATCCAGGTTAAAACCAACACCCGCGGGGTAATTGTGTAACACACTATCAATCGGAATCATTTGTATTGTTGTAATAAAAACATTTGTATGTTTGTTACTCAATCACGATAAAACGACTTTAAAACTCCATGAAAGGCACACATCTAGTTTATAAATGCTTGTTATCCCGGTAGAACGTTCCCGTGGGATAATATCCTACGTCCACGTGGGCGAAGCCGCAGGCAAAAGCTAGTATTTAATATGGCAGAGATCCCCTAACAGTACAATTCATAATAATAAATTACATGGCTGAATCAAATAAGTAGGACTCCTAAAATAGCCTCATACATAACATTCACAGACACACTTGTTTTCTGAGTCAAGGTTAATAGCCTCTGAGGCGTCATATTTTTTGGTCCTTCGTCATTTCCAACCCTTTTATCCACACTATTATTATAAATTTCTATTATAATAAAAGCCAAAGTAAAATAAAACCCCTAACACAATTATTTCTACATTTGAATATTAGTAGATATGTCTTTATGCTTTCATGTCGTTACTAATAAACGAATTTGGATGAAATGTGGTTAATAAAAACCGGTCAAGAGCGAGTCGGACTCGCGCACCGAGGGTTCCGTTCCGATTTCTGAAAAAGTGTGCTATTTAGAGACATCGTTTTATTTTTGCTGTAATCTTTACATAAACTTCTATCACATAGAATAATTTCAGATTTTTCTCTTTGCAAACTGCGGAGTTAAGGGGGGGGAACGGTATTTTTTTTTTACATTTTTAATCAGAAGTCGAAAACTATGCGTTCTAAAAAAAAAAAAAAATGTTT
Source organism: Cosmia trapezina (assembly GCA_905163495.3). Taxonomy (NCBI): domain Eukaryota; kingdom Metazoa; phylum Arthropoda; class Insecta; order Lepidoptera; family Noctuidae; genus Cosmia; species Cosmia trapezina. Next base: position 27,611,081 of record LR991020.1, on the reverse strand, counting down.
GAGAATGTGCAAACAGCGCTCTTTCATATGATACCCCACATGCTCTAGTAGCCCCACTTTGATTTTTTAAGACCCCTTTCAGTCCCTGTTACAAAAAAATATAAATATTTTAATTTCTTTCTTATTTGCAAAACGAAATAGTTGGGTCAACGTCATCTAAAATTATTCTAAATTTCAAGTTGATAGCATTAGTAGTTCTTGAGATATCCAGCTGGTACAGATAGACAGACTGAGTGACACCATAAGGGTTCCTTTTTTACCATTTTGATACGGAACCCTAAAAATGTCGCGAGTAAAGTTTCGAGTATGAGTGTGGAGGGCTTTAAGAGCAGGGGAAGACCAAAGAAACGATAAATGGACTGTGTGAAAGATGATATGGCTAGAAAGGGACTACTGAGATGACGACTAATAGAGAAGTAGGTATATAAGAAAAAGACATGCATGTACAAAAATGGCAGGAGAATGATGAGCTAAAAAATATATCCTGGATTTGTACGTGTAGAGTATTTTCATACCGGAAAATAGGGTTGTAAATCTTTAAAATACCATGAACAAAGCACCAGGTGCAACCAGTAAAACTATTGTTACACTGTACTCGTACGTTTAAATTAACATGCTATACAATTATAGTTTTTATAATCAATTGGCACTAAGATCAAAAGTTAACTGTAGCTCAAATATCTTTAATACAATTTTATTACCTTCTGTATTATCCACGTCACGGTAAATCAGTTCCAGAGCTTTCATCGTATTATTATAGTCTGTTTAATATAGGCGTTAAGGCGCAGATTTCCTGAAAACGACCAAAAAGGTGGTTTTTTAAAGCTGTGTATCTCATAAACCGTAAATAATTTTGACACGTATAAAAAAATATAATATTTTCATGTCCTTTTCGCAAACAGTGATGGAAGCCAAAACATAATTAAACATACTTTAATGCACCAAAAAAATCTTTAAACATACCTCCTAATAATCTTTAAAAGCTGTTTATCCCTTCATTAGCAATTATAATTATAATTAAAAATATACCATGAAATGTCAAATTCCAAACTGCATCCAGTGATGGATTAGTTTTTATTAAATAGTTAATTTCTAATTTTATACGATTTTATTTGCACTTTTACGACATAATTCCGATGCGCGTGAGAATCTTCTGTAGGGATCGTTGTGAATTAAAAGCCAAAAACTTCTTTATACTTCCTTTTATTTTAAATATATTCTTCAGTTCCTTTGCACACGTCTTTCATTTATTCGTCGTCCATCTTGTCTCCCTCTCATGCCGTCCCGCTCGCACAGTGTTGTCATCCTCTCTGTGTTGCCACTTTACCATTCATTCCCACACTTCTATCTCGTGCGTCAAACTAGACAGCCATAAAGCCATTTCACTTACACACCGAGCTAAACCAAGCTTGGAACCAGGGCCTTAATGTAGATGCAGTAGATTTACTGGGATATTCCTAGCATTGTTTAATTGTTTACGGCTATTTGCGGTACCTGCTGATTTTATAGATGCTTCATAGGTAGAATTATATCTGCACGGGGGAGTATCACACCGCCAACTTCCAAACTCCGGGCTGTCCGCAAAACACTGACCGTCTTATTACAAAACAAGGTTCATCTTCAAACCCGGTTTTAAACCATGGACCCTTTTTTTAATTTCGTACTTTATTCCGACACATTAAGATGTCAGTTTTACAAAACTGACAACTTAGTACCGGACTAAGTTGTCAGTTTTGTCTAAAGAACTGTATTTCTATCACAGCTTGGTAGGTTCTTATTACAAAAACTGGCTCGATGGTTTAAAGTTTTAAACCGTGGCAGAAGAACAACCTCGTTTTGTAATAGACCGCGAGAGTAAATTCTACTTTCTGAAATAAGAAGTCATAAGAATTTAACTGTAAACTGTAAGAGGAGCTCGTGGCTAAGTAATAACAGCCGCACGGGTCGATCCGTCAGGTTAAGCTAAGCTTGCCGGTGTTGGTCAGTGGATGAGTGACCATCTTTACATACCGAGATTCCTCCGTGCCTCGGAAAGCACGCTAAGCCGTTGGTCCCGGCTGTTATTCGTGGATCTTTGACAGTCGTTACGGGTCGTCAGAAGCCCGAAAGTCTGACAACCAGTCTTACCAAGGGGTATCGTATTACCCAGTACCGGGGTTGTGGAGGTCAGATAGGCAGTCGCTCCATGTAAAATACTGGTATTCAGCTGCATCCGGTTAGACTGGAAGCCGACCCCAACATAGTTTTGAAAAGGCTAGGCAGATTGATTGAAGAATTTTACTGTAAGTAGAAAATGAAAGGAAAAACTCAAAAAGCTTTCAGGGAGTTAAAAACAATTGGTTTTATATTTCGCTAATTGACAGCTGTTTTGACCGTTTCTTGTCAAAACAATTTGATGATGTTTGTTCATTCGATGTAGTGTACATTATTATGACTAGATGTTATGGGATTTGTATTAAAACGTTTTTGATTGAATACGATTACAATCGCTAAAATAATTATGCTTGTTACGAAGTTTGATATTAGTTTTTAAGAGAACCTATCGTAAGTGAATGAAATGAAACGAAAATGTTTATCTTTAATGATATCAGAAATTCAGAATCACTTTTACTCGTCATAAACTCCTCAGATGTCTGAGTAGGGCTAATTTTAGACCCGAAACTCCAGCGGGGGTGGGGGTTGGGGGTTAATTGCGAAACCCATAATTACTGATGATGATTGGTTTTCCATCGGATGATGTTTTTTACGTTGAAATATACAGGGTGTTTCTAGCCAGTGCGAGCTGATAGCAGAGTACCATACCTATCGATTTAACCCCCATGTATGTTCTACGATTTTTTGTAGTTTTCGAGTTATAAGTTTTTCGATATTTTTCCTGACTCAACGTGATGATGGCTTTAAAAAAATATTTCTTTTTTTTTGGGTCAACTTTGAACAAGAACGTACTAAATAGGGCATTATGCCTCCTGAAAATTAAACCTTTGGTACCTAGTACCTTCACTATATAATAGGTCGGGGAAAAAGTTTTTTCGTATTATAGTATGTATGATCTTGTAATAAAATCTCTTTGGCTATACTATTTGTATCTGGCTGGTTTTGGTATCATTGAAAGTTTAAATTTTAAAGAACATAATTCCAAATTCAAATTGGGAAAATGTGTGATTTTCATTTGTTTTTCTTACAGTCAAGATGAGTGAATCTAATGAAGAAATTCGATACATTTTAAAATTTTACTACAAAAAAGGTAAAAATGCAACGAAGCCGCGAAAAAATTTGCGATGTTTATGGACCTAGTGCAGAGTAAAGGCTCTTACAGACAGAGGCGATATCGCGTCGCGACGCGATATTTTTGTACGGATATAATATCGAAATATCGCGTCGCGACCGCGATATCGCCTCTGTCTGCAAGAGCCTTTACACAAATTTGGTTTAAGCGTTTTCAATCCGGAAATTTTGATGTCAAAGATGCACGTCGCTCTGGTCGCCCTATTACGGATAAAATGGATGCCATTTTTGAAAAAGTGGAGCAAAATCGGCATATCAGTAGTTACGACGTAGCTGAAGGACTGGGAATTGACCACAAAACAGTTTTGACCCATTTGGCAAATGACACATAACTAAATAATAAACTATAAAAAAAAAAATGTCTTGAATTTGTATATAAAATACGAAGGAACTTTTTCCCCGACCGATACGTTGTTGACGGATGAAGATCAGACACTACCAAGCTCCAACAGTACCAACCTTCAAAAATAATCCCGGAAACATAACAATATTTATTCAATTACGCATATAGAAGCCACATCATTATATTCACGTATCTATCATCAAAAGAAGGTACAGTCCTTTGATCTCGCGGCTATTTTTACGCAGTTTCATTGAACTTTGCAAAACTGGTCGTTTTGGCTATCAATATTGTGGATCTTGGATGATAATATTGTGATGAAGGCCATCGTTAGCCTTTGCTGGTTCTGCCAAGAGTAACTCTGAATTTGTTATTGCGAAAATATTTTGGCAGTTTATATCCGGATTTAAATTAAGATTTTGTTATTAGCAAGGAAAATAATAAGATTATGAGTACGTATTGCAAGTTTCATCTTTATCTTTTACTTCAATCTGCCTAACCTTTTTCCCAACTATATTGGGGTCGGCTTCCAGTCTAACCGGATGCAACTGAACAGTATTTTACATGGAGCGACTGCCTATCTGACCTCCACAACCTAGTAACTGGATAATAGGATACCCCTTGGTAAGACTAGTTGTCAGACTTTCGGGCTTCTGACGACCCATAAAAAAATCCACGAATCAAACGTGTCAAAGATCCACGAATGACAGCCGGGACCAACAGCTACCATTGTAAAGAAGGGTAGGGAGGATTGGAAGGGAGGATTCCGTTTTTTTACTTTTGAGGTACGGAACCGTAAAAAAAGTGTAAAATAAAAAAGTAATTTAAAAAATCAAAAAGCCCGACAGCGTAAAAAGTGAACTTTATAAAGATGGAAACAAGATGACCTAAGTATTTTGTCTCCAATCAATCTCATGCAGTCGGACGCATCTTCTTTTAATCAACAATAAAGACTTATTGACTCCGACTGCATGAGATTATTTGTGACAAAATAGGTCATCTTGTTTCCATCACTTTTTACGCAGCCAGATTCTTTGTTTTTTTTTAAATTGAAGTACTTTTTAAGGTTCCCTACCCAAAGGGACCCTATTACTAAGACTCCGCTGTCCGTCCTTCTGTCTGTTCGTCTGTCACCAGGCTGTATCTCATGAACCGTGATAGTTAGACAGTTGAAATTTTCACAGATGATGTAGGTATTTCTGTTGCCGCTATAAAAACAAATACGAAAAAACAGAATAAAATGAATATTTAAGGGGGCTCCCATACAACAAATGTGATTTTTTTGCTCGTTTTTGCTCGATATTGATAACGGCAACAGGAGACGCTTGAAATATTCACAGAATATTTAGTTATAATTCACTTTAAAATAAATAATTAAAATAAAATATTTGAGGGAGGCTCCCATACAACAAACGTGATTTATTTGCCGTTTTTATAGTACGGGGAACCCTTCTTGCACGAGTCCGACTCGCACTTGGCCGGTTTTTTTTTATTTGCTATAAAATTAATGCTTACTTGATGTGCTCCTGGGCCTTATCTGCTGCCTGACAAGGTAACTGACAAACTGCAGCATATTTGGCGATGATATCACCGCGATGTCACCCTAAGCCCGTTCTAGATAACGACTAGGTTTATGTACCCAGCAGTTCTGTGAACTTGTCATGTGTTATCAATCTGGATTGTGTGTGGCGTATTTTTAGCTCAAGAACGTAGATTTACCAAATTCATTTTCATTTCAACTTCCTTCCATATTCCTTCTTTTCTTCTTTTTATATCCATGAGAATAAACAGATGAAAATAATCGATTTCAGCACATTATATTGTAGCATTTATAGACTACATAGACCAGTGCAGAAGCCTTTGAAAATGGTAAAAAGTGAAAACAAATTATAGTAGGATGAAACCCATTGGAAAAGAAAGAGATTATAACAAAAATAATAATAATAATAATAACCCCACCTCCGTATCTCTACGTTGACGTCGTGGTGGGGCTTGCGCGCTCCGAACTCTAGGTCTGTGCCGGTAGAGTTTACTTTGCCGAAACAGGTCTGGGGTGAGGAGCCAGACAAAGAGAGATACAGAAACACGCAGGGCAGCATGTGGCGAGCTGTTGGGCAGTAGCGACCCCACGGACCCTACCTCCCGGGAGAAGTCTTGTTCCTCACCTCTGGCTTGCCTTTATTGGCCGGCTGGAGTGAGCACTGATGAGGAACAGAGCTCCCACCTCATTCTTGCCTTTATTGGCCGGCTTGAGTGGAGATTCGCAAGAGCAAACATGCTCGGAGGAAGGAAGTATTCCATTAAGTGTTTGTAGGGATCTTGACCATCTTCCGGGCTCTGGGATTGTTCTGAGAACCGTGGAATACCTCTCCACTCCTCAAGCACCTCAGGAAATGTTGCCCCTTGTCGCTACGTCACTACCTATGTGCTAGCGGTCGTTTCCGGGGGCCCATTATTGAGTGTGCAAGTCTCCCCCTGCCATTTATCTGTGTATAATAAATAACATTGGTCAGGCAGGGGACATAGTTCTACCATAGTTCAAGGTACCCTATCCACTATAGCCACCCAAACCCATAGCCCAATATGTTTTGTTTCCATGTTCTGCAATAGTCCTGCACAATCCGGGGGTTGTCTTTGGGTGCACTTCCATAGTGCATACAGGGATAATCGTCGGCTGGTGCCTTCTCGACATTTAAAAGTTGTTTATGGGGCCTCTGCGAGTTGGCTTCGGCCCCTCGTATGCCTTCCAAAGGTCCGGGACCCCAGGGTCCCGAGATATGTAAACTTATAGAAATAATAATAATAATAACCCCACCGCCGTATCTCTACGTTGACGTCGTGGTGGGGCTTGCGCGCTCCGAACTCCTCTGGGCCTGTGCTGGTAGAGTTCACTTTGCCAAAACCGGTCTAGGGTGAGGAGCCAGACCAAGAGAGATACAGAAACCCGCAGGGCAGCATGTGGCGAGCTGTTGGGAAGTAGCGACCCCACGGACCCTATCTCCCGGGAGTAATCTTGTTCCTCATCTCTGGCTTGCCTTTATTGGCCGGCTGGAGTGAACACTGACGGGAACAGAGCTCCCACCTCATTCTTGCCTTTATTGGCTGGCTTGAGTGGAGATTCGCAAGAGCAAACGTGCTCGGAGGAAGGAAGTATTCCAGTAAGTGTTTGTAGGGATCTTGACCATCTTCCGGGCTCTGGGATTGTTCTGAGAACCGTGGGATACCTCTCCACTCCTCACAAGCACCTCAGGACATGTTGCCCCCTTGCCGCTACGACACTATGTGCTAGCGACCGTTTTCGGGGGCCCATTATTGAGTGTGCAAGTCACCCCCTGCCATTTTATCTGTGTATACAAAACATTAGTCAGGCAGGGGCCATAGTGTTTCCATAGTTCTAGGTAATCAGTCCACAACAACCAAAATCCATAGCCCAATTTTTTTTTTTTTTTTTTTTTCCATGTTCTGCAATAGTCCTGCACCAACCGGGGGTTGTCCTTGGGTGCACGTGCATAGTGCATACAGGGATAATTGTCGGTTGGTGCCTCCTCATAATTTAAAATTGGCTAAGGGGCCTCTGCGAGTTGGCTTCGGCCCCTCGTATGCCTTTCCAAAGGTCCGGGACCCCAGGGTCCCGAGATATGTAAACATATAGAAAAATAATAATAATAATTACTTTATTGATATAAATCCTTACAATATGCTTAATATCTAGCTAAAGATTACAATAATTAAAGGCGCACAAAAGTTGAAACCCTGGCTCCTAAACTAGGAATACCTGTGACTTAGGAGTCAGTGTTCTACTGCTACTTGGACACTATAAACCCTTTTGAAAATAAAATCTAAATAAAAGTAAAAATAAATTACGGGCGATCTGAGGTCGGGAAGAATGAAGAATCTACGAGGGGCGTTCACTGTATTCTCGGTATGGATGTGTTAGAAAAAAGATAAAAACTTGAAAATAATTTATTTTGCAATATAGTCCCCCATAATATCAACACATTTCTTTGATCTTGAAATAAGTTTTTCTATTCCTTTGAAAAAAATATTTTCTTGCCCTGAAAAATGATCATTTGCAGCGGACTTGAGCTCATTATCGTCAGCAAATCGCTTTCCCCGGAGGTCTTTTTTTAAGTTTGGGAATAAAAAAGAGTCACACGGGTGCCAGGTCTGGGCTGTAGGGTGGGTGGTTAATTTCTTCAAACCCTCACTCTCGTACAGCAGCCTTAGAGAGCCGTGCCGTGTGAATCGGAGCGTAGTCGTGAAGAAGCTGCACTGTCTTGGCCAGCTTTCCTCTTCTTTTTTCTTTTATTGCATCTCTTAAACAGCTTTCTAAAACACTTTGATTCTTACACGTCCATCTTCTAATGCAAGTTTTTCGATAATTTTCACAGTTTCTTCGGTAGCCGCCGTGATTGGCCCACCTGAGCGAGGGTCATCTTCGATACTTTCCCTGCCTCTTTTGAATGCACTTGAAAACTTCTGTACGGTTGATAATGAAGGAGCAGAGTCTTGATAAACGGCTACCATATCTTCGTGGATAGTTTTTTGAAGTTTTCTTGTTTAGTGTGGAATTTAATCACCGCGGTGGTGCTCGATTTTCTTTAACATTGTCGCTTCAGTCATTTCCGTCGTCTATGACTGGAGGTTGCAAACAAACTAATGAAGTTATTAACATGAAATTCTATATAAATACCCTCAGATAATGTAGTCAGCTAATGATATATTTTAACTACCCACAATATTATAAAATCATACCGAGAATACATTGAACGCCCCTCGTAACACTACCTATGGCTTGTTTGAAATTTCCAGAAGAATTTTTAATAAAACGCTAAACATCATCCATTTTTTCTAACATCCGTGAGAATAATAATAACGTCTCATCACTATTATTTTTTAAACTCGAGAGAACAATAAACGGTTAACATTCAAACAAATGTCGACGTCATCTAAACAAAACGCGAAGCAAAGGTATTTTTATCATACATCCTTGTTGTCTTATTATTATGTATGAGTAAAGCTTTATTTTCATTAGTAGACTACACAACACCTACGCAGTGCAAAACTAAACATCTAAGTACTTCGAATTTTGTTTTATTGCAACACTGACCGGTAATTGCACAGGTGTTACATATTTTTTTCTCGCCAGCCAGTTTAAACATGGGTATAATGAACCGTTCAGGCTGAATGCTCTTTCTTTCCCGTGCTTATTAATAATGAGCTATTTTTATCTGTGATATTTTCATGCAGATCCGGGAATGGCGGGAATGTGCGACGTAATTTACCACCTGCTAATCTACGCTAGTTGTATATATACATAATGTATGGTTACAAGACTGACCACTCGTCTATATAGTAGTAATGTCGTTGTACTTCGTGCTTCTAAAAAAATTATACTAACTATATAATATTTAAATTATTATTTAAGTAATATCAGAATCAAATAAACACTAAAAACATAACTTTAAAAAATATCGAATTGAAATTAATAAAAAAAATAACAATAATACTTACGTATAGTCTAGGAGCTAATAGTGCACTTTCATTAATCATCTATAATATGTACCTACTTATAATTCTAAAGGTTTTTTTATGAATACCGGACAAGCCAATGCTCATTGTATGTTTTATAGATAGATTTCTATTTAAAGGCCTGATGTGGTTAACCACTGCACTATACACCCAGAACCCACGAATGTAGATATAGTATTATTGTACTATCAAGTGGCTCTTACGAAATCAATACGATTGTATAGAATAATCTTGTACATTTCCAATGATTTCTAAAAGACAACTGTATTTATTCCTGAAAATGTTCAATTAAAAATATATAATTATACGCGTCGACTTGAGCACCTCTTCCTTTTTTTTAAGAGTTGAGTTTAGTCACGCAACCTGCTTGCGTAACATACTTTCAATCACAATCTGAATGATTTTGAAGGATATTGCTAATTCCAACTTTCATTTGTCTAACATTTTTTAATTCAGAAAACGTCTGTCGACATCGAGACAGACCCAGGGAAAGATGGCGAGACGAGTTTGACGCCTACAGACAGGGTTGATCCACACTAGATCAAGACATAGAGGAGTGGAAATGGGAGGGAGGCCTTTGCCCTGCAGTGCGACAGACAACACAGGCTAAAAATAAAAAAAATAAAAATTTAGATAAAATTTAAAAAATAATTAGTATAGCGTGAATAGTGAACGGACACGTTTTATCTAATACAAATGTTTCAGCTTCGGGAACTAAGCGTTAATTACTGGCTTAAGTATAAGGAAAACTACTGATGTTTTGTTTCCTATTAGATTACTTACCTATTGTTTTTATGGCGTAATATTAGATGAATTTCCTCTTGTATATTTCGCTACAGTATGTAAGTACACATATTACCTACTAGAGTTAAAAGTGATATCATCAACAGTTTCATAATGCTTGAAAATACGTCAGTGTTGGTATGTTCCTTATGACACTATTTTGTATGGAATAACAGAATCTACTAATCTATATGGAACAATATCAATGCATAAGAAGACTTATTGCTCTAGTTTTAGTTTAAGTATAGCTTAGTTACATAGAAGATTATTTTAATAAAAGTGGTTAAAATAATCGGCTTCAGACTTATACTTTTCATTATTAATTCAAGTGGTTTTGACCTCGCTTGCCCGTGACCATGATCGCAAAGGGCTTCATGTATCGAAGATACGAAAATAAACACAAACTTTTGGTTTTATTTCTACGAAGAATGTTTGCGTAAATATTGAACGTATTCTGCGGACGCTTTGTAAACTTATGATGTGTGAGAGAAGCTTCAAATAAGTAGAATACTGAAACGCTGATTATTTAAAGCCTCATAGCCATCCATCTTAGACGAATGAGGAAAATGTCGTGAAGAAAGTTTTGAATATCAATGTGGATGGCTAGGAGCAGGAGAAGCCCAAAAAACGATGGATGTACTGTGTGAAAGATGATATGGCTAGAAAGGGACTGACTACCGAGATGACGACTAATAGAGAAGTATGGAAGGAAAAGAAATGTTGCGTCGACCCCAAATAAATTGAGATAAAGGCAGGAGAATCGTGATGAGCACTGAGCAATCCATCTTATATCCAAGTATTAGTACTTAATTTCTTATAATTTACACTAACTGAAAAAGGATAATATTCTCAGTAGAAATAGTGATGGGTCAGCGACCCAAAACGTATCTTGCCTACCGTAAATATGTCCCACAAACACACATTTCTATTTCGTCGTAATATTTTGTGGTAGACACAATACGAAAGAAACTGCCTATTTATTACATTTGCAAATCCCTAAAACTTATCTGTAGAAATAACTCGGAAGAGTAAAGCCAATACTTTTGTCTCTCAGTCTGCCTAGTTTTTTCCCAACTAAGTTGGGGTCGTCTTCCAGTCTAACCGGATGCAGCTGAATACCAGTATTTTACATGGGTCGACTGCCTATCTGACCTTCACAACCCAATTACTGGGTAATACGATATCCCTTGGAAAGACTGGTTGTCAGACTTTCGGGCTTCTGACAACCTGTAACGACTGTAAAAGATCCACTAATGAAAGCCGGGTCCAACCGCTTAGCGTGCTTTCCAAGGCAAAAAGAAGTCTCAGTATGTAAAGATGGTTACTCTCATCAGCCCCAGCAAGCGTAGCCCCGTGCGGCTATTATTACTTAGCCACGAGCTCCTCACCAATATTCTCGTCTATTATCGTAGATATATGTTGAGAATGTCAATTATACCACGTATTTATATTATTGAATACCAAATATCTCTTAGCGTTAAGAAACAAGACATAGATGGGAAGCAGTAATTGGCTAACAGCCAAGTGTTTTGGCAAACATTTTGTATAAACTACACTAATATATAAAAATAAACGATGTCTGTTTGTTGTTCCTTCATGTACAACATCAGGTGAAATTGGCTTACCTTGTTATTATTTATGGATGTAAGTGGTTCTGTATGAAGGACTATCGATTGATTGAAAACTGAAACTGAAAAAATAAATATATTAGTTTATGCTTTATACTGCAATCATAACGGATGAGTGGATGTATGTTAGACATAAAATGTGGAATTTATTGGTTTATATGCTTCTGCGAATTTTAGAGAAATTCGTTGAAAGAGAATTTCCTTTAAGAATAATTTTGCGGATTGTAAAACATTTTATAGCGATGATTCGTTCTACGTGAAGATTTCTGTTAAGTTCAATGTCAAATGTTTCTGTTTATGTTAAAAAAAAAACCCGGAATGGCTCACTTGATGGAAGTAAATCGATTGCATCCATTTTAAAGTTGGGTATCGTGTTACCCAGTTGTGGAGATAGGCAGTCGCTCCATATAAAATACTGGTATTCAGCTGCGTCCGGTAAGACTGGAAGCCACCCTCAACATAGTTGGACAAAGGCTAGCCAAATGATGAAGATGGACTTAAGAGACCATGACCTCTGACTTTCTAGGCAGCTAGGAAAGTCAGCTAGGAAATGCCATCGAGTTTTAAAATATTTACCAAAAAATTTACGTGTACACACGGCTACACAAAAAGCTATACATTTCCAGTTTACACTGACCTCTCATTGATTTGTAAGGAAATCCTATACAATGCGAGATCAGCTTATACTGGAAATATATAGCTTAATCTATAACCGTGCGTACAAGCGTCTTAAAAGATCTACTTACGAAAATAATTTAATTTTAACATCATTTAGGTAATACGGGCTGGTATCCGCAACTCCACGTCAATGCGCGTATTTTGCGTATGGGAAATAACGTCATTTAATTAAACTATTAATTTTACATGGAAATGTGAATGACTGTCTCCCAGACTACTTATTTTTTATAGAATTTTTTACTGTGACTCAAAAACAATGCGATGTATATTTTTTTATGTGTGTATTTCATTAATTTATACACCTATCACCACCATTATTAATATAAAAGGAACAATAATATACTAATAACGCCAGCACTGCTCATTTCGGCTTCCGTCGTAAAAAATAAACAATATAGGCCATGTGGCATATAATTATTAACGGCGGGAAAGATCCAGTTCCGCCATTGAATGGGAATATTTTTAGCGGGAATGTTTATTTTTCTATTGTTTTAGTTTTTCATACATTTTCTTTGTTGGAAACGTAGACGTAGATTTGCGTAGGGATTTTAGAACTTGTCTGTGTGAGCTGTGTTTCTGTGATGTTTATGGTACACAAGGCTTCATATCAAGCTATACATTTCCAGTATATGCTGATCTCGCATTTTATAGGATTTCCGTACAATGAGAGGTTAGTTTATACTGGAAATGTATAGCTTGATATGTAGCCGTGTATACCTACTCGGTACTCATGCAAGTCATCATCATCATTCGCTCCTTATAGGCCTCCATTTTGTGCCATGCTTCTTCCCTGTCTGTGCGAGTTTCAACCAGGTCTTACTCGCGATCTTTTAAATGTGGCTGTTGGGTTGGCCTGCCAATATTTCTTCTACCGTCTCTCGGTGACTGCTCCTTCACCTACTGTCACCACGTCTAGTCAAGTGTCCTGTCCACCTGTCCACCTCCGTTTAAAAAAAATATTAATTAGGTAACATAAAAGCTGAAACAGACGAGCAACAAATTCTTTAGCCGCGTCCAATACAAACATAATAAATCTGTTCGTAATTTATGTCTTAACGTTTGTGGCCAACTTGTTAAGTAAACACAGATGATTAAAGTACAGAAGGACAACTTCGAAATGAGATCAAAAGACGTACGCGGAAAAATCTTGTGTGAAAATGTCCTTCGGTAGGTATGTGAACTTGTGTAAACTTGTCTGCAGAATAAATAAGAAAAAAGACTTCATTAGGCTTTTAACAAAAAGTATCTCTGCCCAATCTATAGATACGTACCTATATTAGTATATATGATACCGCTTCTGTTATTTTTGATATTATGAAAATGCTCAAGAAAGCGATGGGGTTCGGAAAACCATTTCTGCAATTATTGACGCTTGCAATTATTTATCATTCTCAGATGGTAGATATTATGATGTTGGGAATATTTTGACCTCGCTTTCTTTTTTCCACTCATGCCTGTGCAATTGTGCATGACTGCATGTATTGGCCAATACTTTAGCATTTTGTAATCATAAATGCACACGACATTTCGCAGATATTTTAGCATTTCTAGCCATAATTAGTTAGTGTAACTGATATTTTTATTTCGTTTGCCATCTTAGGCCGTTCATGTGTAATTTTTATGTGTGTAAGTTAGACCTTCTGCATTTACCTACTCTGTGTCATCCGCCACCGTAAATCAATAACATATTCAATGTGAAGGTACGGTGCGAATTGTTTAAATGATACATCATTTGAGTTGGTCAGTTGTTAGATCAAACAGACTGGCGCCGAATGAAAACAAGACTTGTGTGGTTTAGCTGGAATATTGAGGTTTATGTATGACTATGTTAACACATTACTACTGTATCTAATACGTGATTATTTAGTTATAAGGTTTATGAGTTTATAGCACAAACGTTTATATGATCTGTTCCAAAATTATACAGGGTGTGTGTGCAAACAGTGGCAATCTTTTAAGGGGTCATTTTACTCATAATTATGAACCAAACCTAAAGAAACTAGGTGTTGTTTGCACTTTCATTATACAGGGTGTAAGTATAAACAGTGGCAATCTTTTAAGGTTCAGTACATTTATGTTCGCATAATTCGTCAAAATGTACTGAACAGCAGATTTTTTTTTTCACGATTTCATGTTTGGTCCCATAGTAAAAGTTGTTCATAATGATGAGTACAATGACCCCTTAAGAGGTTTTGCGCATTTAACATTACACGTTGTATAGTATCTACTGTCTATTCCTGCAACCAGTGAGAACCTGAACGAGCGTTTTCAGCTGATGCTTAAGTTGGCAATAAACTACAAAGCAGGCTTGGAAGTCAAAACTTGGATGCATTGATATTTCTACGATTGTATTTTCAAAATTCTAAATAAGTTTTTTTGTCTTTTTTCTTTTCTTACTATGAGCCTACCTATTGTGATTTGTGTTGTGCAATAAAATTAAAAATATATTTTAAGAAATTTCTCGTTTTTTGTGCATTTGAGACCAATTAGAAACCACATAGTCCAATCCCGGGATAGCCCCGGAATCCCGCGATTACACATCGAGAATCCCGTAATCCCGGTATCGAAAAATATGGTCGGGATTGTATTCTCTAGTTTTAATCCATTTGTTTATATTTTCATCAGTTACTTTTGGAACAGACTATACATTTTTTTTATTTATAAAAATTTAAGTTCAGAAGTGAGTTGAAGTAATTCTTGTGTGACATTATTATCAATTGTCACGTAAATCGATTATAGTAAACAGTTAGGTTTCATATTTTTATCGCTGAACTATAAATTTTGATTACTTAAGTAATCTGTATTTATTCAAATGTATTTATGATTTGTCTGCTCAAAACGCTGCACTAAATCAGAAAAGTAAAAAAAAAAGTAATTAATCCAATTTTATAAATTCAGTATCGTTGGTAATGGTAATAACTGTGTTAAGAAACATAAATTCGTGAACAAAACCCAAACTGAAAATACGACCTTACGACAAAACGGTCCACAGTCCACAAAATATAGTTAGACAAAACAAAACAAAAAGCAAAGGCAAAACACTAAACACTGGTGCCCTTGCACCAGCCAATCTGCATGACCTAATTACCAGTAATAAAACTAACCGAAATATATTTTATGACATACTCGCTCGAGTTACTGCAAACCGTGTATAATCCGTGCAAGTTGCTTGTGGACTTGCACGCAATGGTTGAATGAATTATGAAGACTGGTGTGCATCGCTAATTCGAAATTGTTTCGTCTTGGTTCGAAATTCGAATTGATTCTGACAAGAGGTGTTGTTGTGTCAGAACTGAAAAACTTCGGGTGCGAAAGAGTTGATATTCAAAAAACAAAACATAATCATTGACAATGCGATGAGAATAGTATATTATGCAATTAGTGAATAAAGGACGGATTTAAAGCGAGGGCCATAGATGAATCACGAGCTAGTGAAGGATTCTAACGATTGAATCACGACCGTAGGGAGTGATTCATGATGATTGAATCACGAGCGTAGCGAGTGATTCAAGTGTTAGAATCCTGAGCGACGCGAGCGATTCATGGCCCTCGATATAAATCCGTTTTATTCAAGAGTTGCATACTATACTTTATACCATGACTACGAGAAAAAGAAAGATTTAAGTGAAAATATACATATAATGAAGAAAAAGTAAAGTTAAATTGGCTTTGATGTAAACCAGCCGTGATTTTTTGGGTAGCAAGCTTTCCACTATATCGGCCGCCCTCTCTTTCACAAACTCAGGTGTTAACACATCTTCATCACTAGAATGCATTTTTAATCGATGAGAACAACACTAAACAAACACAAAATTAAAGATTAAAGTAACACTAAACTTTGTGTTCGTACAACTTACAGTATTCAAAATAGCGCCAATTTACTAAGGACAGCAAAGAACACAAAACAGTTTTTATTCTAATGCTAAACTCCTTGTCGAAAATGTCGACCAATCAAATTGAATTTAGAACACACCAATATAGGTCGAATACACAGATTACACTTACACTAGATAGGGCAAGCCACGACCAAGCGTGCCCTGCATGTTCGACTGTTCGTACTAAAAAAAAGTCTGTTAGCTCAGTGACGCTTAGTGATTGAAACAATTCTGTTTACTTTGAGCACATCACTAAATGGCTGGGGTGAAGTTATCGTAGGTATAAAAAAGATGACACGTTCGGTTTTCATACAATCTAATAACGTGCCGCATCTAGCATAGGTTCTTTAAATCTGTGGTCGAATACATTGGTGTGTTCCATTTTCAAACATCAAAACAGTGAGTAAAAGTGCTTTTTATTCACTGTTTTCAGTGAATAAAATAAGCTTTTTAGAGGGGGAATGGTATAAATGAATGATTACTATTTTAACATAATTTATTTTTGAAAACTTCAAACTGGTTTCTAAAACCGGTTTAAAATAGGAATCCATAGACAAAAATGCAACTGAAAAAATATTTTTGTCCATGCTCATAGATAGAGTTAAATAATAAACAAAGAGTTTCTAAGACAAGGCCATTGGAGATACTTAGTTTGACAGCCACAATTTTAACGGAAACAATCTTAACGCATAAGTGCCTAGGATACGTCACAAACATTTACCTGCTTAACGAAGTAGACATAATTTTAATGATTTTCACTTTGACACAGTTATGGCTACTTCAAATCCTTTGTACATTTGTCTTGTAATTTATGAGAACATAATGTTACCAAAGTGTTTCTAAAAGCTTCTAGGAAACCGTTAATATTTGATGGTCAAATTTATTATCAGTTTGTCATAGGAATTTATGAGAGTTTTGAGTTATTTTCAATAATTGAACTGGCTATCAGAGCAATCAAGAATATCCTGACGATATTCTTGATTGCTCTGATAACCAGCCAGGTAAAGTTGTTGGTAGATGTCAAAAAGGGAAGGATCCCGATGATTCATAATTGAGATTCAATGTAGGCGGAAATGTTGTCTTAGAAGCCTGCATGTAGTTTCTGTGTTAGTTTATAATGAGCCAAAAACAAAACAAGACAAAGAGTTTTAAAGCCTAATAACTCAGCATAACAAACTAAACCTCTAGCAACTCTCGGAGAGCGAGGTATTCTAAGGCCCAGGCATACTAGTTTACAAATTCCTGATAGTTCCGTCAGTGCTCAAAGGATTCAGAGAGTTATATCCTGAAAGTAGGATGAGCTTTACCACTTCTCTCTACAAACAGCAATTGGAGTTTATCTTAGAATCCTAATCCAGCCACACAATCATCAGTTCAATAGCAAACACAACAACGTCATTGAACCCTGCGTACGCGCAAGTTAGTCCGCGCGCATACCAATTAAGTGCATTGCTATTACCATGGGAATCTTGTGAATTACTCATAACTACTAAGAATGAGGGGGACGATAGGACCTGTTTATAGGACAGATGTTGGACGCATTTTAATTCCTAGAAATAGTGTTTATCTGTTGATAATTTGATATAAAATGATAAGACAGCATTGGAAGATATTCTAGCTGTGACTGGATTCCTAGATACAGGTTTTCCTTGTGTTCATCTACAGTGTGGTTCAAATACCAATTTGTATGCCCTTGCACGTGTCTTCTTCGAATAAATAAATTATATTTTCTCCTACGATATTTTATACACCGTGTTTGTTATAGGCACCACTTCTAGCACAAAATATACGATGATCAATGCACCCATCTTTTGACTTACGCGACCAATCCTTTTCTGTAGCTGTAACATCATCATTATCATTATCTGCCCTAATCCCAATTTATTTGGGCTCGGCGCAACATTTCTTCCATGAGTACTTCTCTATTAGTCGTCATCTCGGTAGTCTCACCCCTTTTGGCTATATCACATTTTGATTGAAATTATTCCTATATAGAACAAAATTTGGCTTTGGACTATCGCATAGAGAGGAGCTCGTGGCTAAGTAATAACAGCCGCACGGGTCGATCCGTCAGGTTAAGCTACGCTTGCCGGGGTTGGTCAGTGGATGGGTGACCATCTTTACATATCGAGATTCCTCCGTGCCTCGGAAAGCACGTTAAGCCGTTGGTCCCGGCTGTTATTCGTGGATCTTTGACGGTCGTTACGGGTCGTCAGAAGCCCGAAAGTCTGACAACCAGTCTTACCAAGGGGTATCGTATTACCCAGTTACTGGGTTGTGGAGGTCAGACAGGCAGTCGCTCCATGTAAAATACTGGTATTCAGCTGCATCCGGTTAGACTGGAAGCCGACCCCAACATAGTTGGGAAAAGGCTAGGCAGATTGATTGACTATCGCACAAAATACACAAAATATTTGTTAGATTTCTTGTTACACGATCTTATCTGTCGATAATTATTGTTATCATACATGAGTATGATTTGATTCTAACACGAAATTCCTATTACCAATAAAAAAAATACTGGTATTCAGCTGCATCCGGTTAGACTGGAAGCCGACCCCAACATAGTTGGGAAAAGGCTAGGCAGATTGATTGACTATCGCACAAAATACACAAAATATTTGTTAGATTTCTTGTTACACGATCTTATCTGTCGATAATTATTGTTATCATACATGAGTATGATTTGATTCTAACACGAAATTCCTATTACCAATAAAAATTACATCACGAATTGGCGATATAAATATAAAATATATTTTTCATTTTTGGACATTTGTTTCAAGTGATTTCGGGCCATAGGACATAGGACCCTTGACTCTCTTTTTTTTGTTAGCCTTTATTGTGTCCCACTTCTAGGCAAAGCCCAGAGTTCGCACAAGACCGGGATTTCTTATGCGATCTCTGGCCATGTTGGCCCTACAAACCTTATCGAATCGATCGGCACATTCGCCGTGGTCTGCCTCGACGGCGGCGATGTCCTTCCTCAGGCGTCCAGTGAGTGACGTTCTTTGCCCATATCGCCGGGTGCATTCGTGCGATGTCAGACTGGCTGTTTTTCCTCCAGCATCTGCTACAAAATTGTATGTGTGTTTAATACAACACCGTCCCATATTTATTTCACTATATAATCATTGCCATAAAAACCATAATCTTATTTGTATGACGTAAAACCCGTCGCTTCCTTCAGTCTCCTATAAATATTAATTGTTCTAATAATATCCCCAGCCTCGTCAAGATCGCGGTTAACACACATTACCACCGCATCTGGACCACATCTAAATCGGAAACTTTCGACATCAATCTGTATCTAAAATAGACCATACGATCATGGTTAAGGTGGTTGGATCTTGGATGCTCTTCATCTTTTCGTACTTCCTGTTTATTGTGTATGTTCATGAATGTTTTGAAAGACTATTTTGTCCTGCTACGAATTGTAAATTTCTCTTTATCCACAAGTACTCTTTCTATTGTGCTCATTGTCCCATTTCCAAGATCAGCAAGCATCTCGTCTCTTAAGCATTAAAGTTTCCGACATTGCCTTTCTTCTCTGAAAGTATTCATAAGCATATTAGGTAACTATATTTTCAAGATAATCGTGGCAATAATCTTCTCATGAGTCAAAATAAGCCACTTATAGGCGATATCATCATTACCATTACCATGCCATTTCCTTTGCATTTTGCGGTCAGCCTCTATATCCTATTAGATATCACTTATCCTTGTCCTTTTTGTATCTACGTGTTTCTGTGACAAATAAACCTACTTTTATTTATTTTTTCTTTTATTCGATTCACACTTCCAATACCTATTAATCTACGAAAAAAATGAGACACTCTTTTGCCAATACCTTAATAGCCTCCGTTCACGGCTAAGGTCAAAGATAAGTCCACCATGATACCACCATGGCCCATCGAATAGATAACACTGCACTTTAGTGAACGTTAAATTCAAGGTGAGGTTACACTGGCCAGTTTTATGTGCGACAGTGCTGCCATCTGCCGATGAAAGTGTAATTTAGTAAAGTGTTTTTGAAGGTTCTATGTATTCTCATTTGGTATGAAGGAAAGGAGAGTAAAGTTCATAAAAAATGGATATTGGAATATACGTTTGTATTATTCACGTTCGGAATTTTAAAAGTACTTAGTAAATATTTGTTTGGTCCTGCTGTACCCAGTGCCCATGTCTTTACAGGCATATACAGTAAACCAACTCGTGTCTATCACAGGGTTCTGTTTATAGTCTTAGAACTAATAGCTTAACCGTAAAGAGCTTCTAAACAGAAAGTCTTGGTTAGTTTCCTTAACTGAATTTTGATTGCGGTTTCGTCTAAGCACATTGATGACAAAATCCCATGTTTATTTAAAAATATTTACTAATTATAATATAGCTCTCAGCGCCCCACGGTTTCATCCACGGAACGATATACGATACCCCTTGGTAAGACTGGTTGTCAGACTTTCGTGCTCTAACGACCCGTAACGACTATCAAAGATTCACGAATGACAGCTGGGACCAACGGCTTAACGTGCTTTCCGAGGCACGGCGGAGTGTGGGTATGTAAAGATGGTCACCCATCCACGGAACAACCCCGGCAAGCGTCGCTTAACCTGATGGATCGACCCGTGCGGCTGTTATTACTTAGCCACGAGCTCCTCCAGACTATAATCTATAGTTGTGCCAAACCTCATCCAGATCCGTTCAGTCGTTCTGGCGTGATTTAGTAAGAAACACCCATTCATCCAAACTTTCGCATTTAAAATATTAGTAGGATTATTATATGTATTTAGTAAATAAGCCAGTAATTCTCAATAAGATCACTGACTCATACTTGTAGGAAGCATGTCCATTACGTCACTGCGTAGACGCAGTTCGCGTAAACACTTGAATTTCTTTGTCAAGTTCCGTGTAACCGTGTGTAATCCTTACTGTTTACACAGCAATTAGTCAGACATGACTGAAACTAACCTCATTTTCAGTTTGACCTAAATGTCGGAAAAGTATAAACATTTGTTTATTCATTGTTTGTAATAGTTTTATTTTGTCTGATAAAGAAACTTTATAGTCGTCTGCATTTGAACTGCAGTTTATATGAATAATAGCTTTTGCCCGCGGCTTCGCCCGCGTGGATGTCGGAAAATATCCCACGGGAACGTCCTGCCGGGAAATCCTTCCTTATTCTTTGTCTACACTATAAAAGGAACCTCTGTGCAAAAAGTCAGCTTTCTATGTTCAAGGATTTGGGCTGGGCGTGATTATAATCTCAGTAAGCTACATTTTGTAACTGTGAGTCCCGATAAGAGTTATTAAATAAATCGTCGGCATTTTCCAAACTTATTTAGGCCTTTACGGGCTTGACCAGGCAACTTTTTCATTGTACTTTTTACTCGACTACGGCGAAGCAATATTTTGGGATGAATTAGGAGCAACCACGTACAAACCGCTAACAGCTCTGCCAATTATCTGCTTATTTTCTTGAAGTTCATACAGAACATTAACCATGAAGGTACAGGTCAGCAACCTCCCAGGATTCATCCAGACAATCACCGATCCCATACTAAACCTTAGCACAACTCTGTCCTTATTCAAACCACTTATCCTATTAAATCAGTCTTGTATCCAGTCAATCATATCACGGCATCGTCCTCACTTAGCATTTCAATAACATGACCGATCATTGTTGTGGGACATTGCTTTCGTTATGGCCCTTTTCATTTTCCGATGCATTTATGCATGTATGTGGTATTTGGTATGCAATGTCGTAAATCGCTTCGTCTTGAGTGTATTGTCTGGAGGTTCGAGTTGTCATTTTTGAGATGTTTATTCGGAGTTGTCTTGTCGGTTGCGGATGTATATTTGATCAGGTTTTAATGTCGATCGTATTAACTTTTAACCGGCGAAAAAACAAGGAGGAGGTTCTCAAGTCGCCACGTATATTTTTTTATTCGGGAGGGTATACCTCGAAGTTAGTCCCATGTAAAATTAGTTAACTTAGCTTGGGTAGTTTTTGAGTTATCTTCAATAATACGAATTTTTCTCCTTTTATGTGGATGATGTTCTAATTTATTTTGCAGGTAGTGGTATTGAGTTGGGTAGTACCAAGTCGGTTGTATTTTTTTGTAAAAAAGTTTTTAGGTTTAACACTGAGCCTCGCGAAACTGAATCTTGCGTGGAATTGACAAGTTCTGGTCAGTCTCATTTTAAAAGAATCTATTCCCACCTCTTCTTCAAGTCATCATCTGCCTAGCCTATTCCCAACTATGTTGGAGTCGGTTTCCAGTTAACCCGATGCAGCTGAATACCAGTGTTTTACATGGAGCGACTGCCTATCTGTCCTCCACAACCCAGTTAAGGGTGATAGCCCTTGGTAAGACAACCAGTTAGACTTTCGGGACTCTGACGACCCGTAACGACCTTCAAAGATCCACGAATGACAACCGGGACCGCAATGGCTCAACGTGCTTTCCGAGGCACGGAGAGGTCTTGCTCACTCATTGCATCCACGGACCACAAGCCCCTTATTAAATAAAACACACCTCTTCTTCAAGTATAAATTCAAATTCATGTGGAAAATCGAAGATCATTTTCCATTTCGCTAACAAAATGGTTGTCTTGCTTTTTATATTGATCTCTGATAATACTAAATAAGATATATAAGATAAATACTAAACAAGTATAGCACCTGCGGTGTTTCATCGTTATATGCTCAGAGTAGGTGCATAAGCTGATCTCATGTGGTTACGTCAGCATCTGAGGTTACTTCTTAAGATTAGAATAATTCTTACTTAAACAGCCATTTGAACGTCACGGAAAGTGTATGACTGTTAAAAAATAAATTGTGAAAAATTCTAAAGTTCGACCTAGTGAAGATCCCACTCCACCAGGGAATCCGCTAGATGCAGGAAGCGCAAGGCCGGTCGCTGTGTCGATGGATTTCCAGCAGTAGTCGTCTTTTGGATGGCAACAAACAAAATCTTTTACATTGTTAAGGATCCTATGGTCCTATCTTATTACTAGGACACCAGTGGGCCGCAACCAGTCTGGCTACCAACAAAGTGTATACTGCTATTACTGCTCTATGGTGGTAGGTACCTCACCTGGTGTCCGCTTGGTTGCTCAACCAACCATACGTTTTTGACAGCACGATCATGGTTGCGCCACCATCTGCTGTCTTAGTGATATATAAGCCTAAGCTGCCCACCACTCACTCTGCACCCGCGACTCACTCTCACGGACAGGTCAGAAACATGGAAACATTATAGCAGGCTTATGGTGTTATGGTTTATCTTATAAATTCTTTTTCGTTCCATCTATTCGAAAAGGACGACTTGGTTCGCCTTTAAGTGCACCCAAAGGTGGTGTTTTCTATAAGAAACTTTTAGCGGGCAGTAATGACTTTTTAATCCTCTTTATAAGTGCGCGCAATTATCTTTGCCGCGCACTTTTTGAATTTGGAATCTTAGTGTTCAGCGCCAAACAAATCGAACGCAAATATTGTTTGAATAAAGACTGGCAGGTACGACGACCCATAGTCGCGCCGCCGCCGCGCCGGCTGAATAAAATAAAAAGAAATCGAATTAAAAACGCGCGAACTACAGCCCGCGTTTTCGTAAATTTTCACGGATTGTTAGAAATTCATGGTCACTTAAACATGGACTTTCACTGTCACTTAAATAATTCATTTTTAAAAAAAAAATGAATTATTTAAGTGACAGTGAAAGTATAGAATTTACTCCTGAAAGTATTAGAACTGACGCAAGAAATGTGTGGATAATCTATTAAGTACCTGCAAAGTCGCTGGAGAAATATATGAAAGCCTATGGTAATTTTGGTAATTTTATTGAATGGAGAAATGCAAGAGGCGCCAAGAATTTTTCAGAATCTGTGTTTTTGGCCTACTTCCAGTACATAGCCAAAACTAAACTATGTTTTATTAAATAATAAATTAAGTACAATAAAATATGAGGCGCCTTTTATTTCCTCATAGAGGGTGATGAAAAGTAGATTGTACCACTCGGCCGCAAAATATTTTTTTGGCTCGGGCGACGTACTTTGAACCCCTCGCTATGTTCAGGATTCTACTAAAGAATCCCTCGCTACGCTCGGGATTTATTTATTTATTTAGGTTAACCAACAATTGTTTACACTACATACATTTCTGACTTAATGACTACGGTAACATTTGCACGTGCAACAATTAATTAAAGGTTAACACCACATGCACAAAAAAAAAACGAACTAGAAATTATACAATACTTAATAATGAAATTAAAAAAATAAAAAATAAATTTAATTAAAATGAACTAATACAGAATTACAACGGAACTAATACAGAATTACAATTACAAATTTTATAATAAAATGAAAAACGCATAAAACAAAATTTGTAAGATAATAGTAAAACAATAAGTGTGGTCAACAAGTGTATAAATACAAAATAAATGACTGATCAAATTATAAATTGATTAAATTACAATTGATTAATTAACATAAAAATAAAATTATAATGATTTTATATAGATAAGAAAATTAAATTAATTATATTAAAAGAATAAACTGAATAAATCAAATAAATTGAAAACACGCAAGTATAAAATTAAATCTCTAATGGATTATTTACAAAAGCTCGTAGGAATTTATTTACATTATCATGGTGTACATCTACTAAGTCACTGCGGCCATTAAGGATTCTGCTCAATCTAGGCAACGGAGAATTCGCACCAAGCACAGACTTTCGAAAAGGCGGACACAGGGGTGTTATCTTATTCCTAGGATATCTAGAATGCGCACGAAACCTGATAAGCTTTATTAAACTGGGACAGTCGATCTTATTGCGCAGCAGCTTGTAAATAAATAAAGCATCAGTTATATCCCTACGCAAGGATAACGAACGCATCTTGAAATGGCACAGACCGGTCTTGTAGGAGGACAGACGCTTAGATTTTCCCTCACTAAAGGCTAAATGCCATACAAAACGTTTCTGGACCCTTTCCAGACGCAACATGTGAGTGGCATAGTGAAGTCTCCACACAACACTACAATACTCCATAACACTGCGTACAATACTGTTATATAGCATTATTTTGGTGTTACTTTTACGAAAACCTTTAGTGTTACGAAGTAGGAATCCTAACATTTTTTGGATTCTACTCTAGAATCCCTCACTTCGCTCTGGATTCAAAAAAGCGCCCTCGCCGTAAAAATATTAGTTTGCTCCCTATGATACAATCTACTATTACAATAATAATTTAATAAAATTTAAAAAAAAATCTTTAAAAATACTCTAAAAAAAATATTTAATATACAACGTGTAACGCTAAATGCGCAAAACCTCTTAAGGGGTCATTGTAGTCATCATTATGAACAACTTTTACTATAGGACCAAACCTGAAATCGCGAAAAAAAAATCAGCTGTTCAGTACAATTACGTTCGCATAATTCGTCAAAGTGTGCTGAACAGCTGATTTTTTTTTCGCGATTTCAGGTTTGGTCCCATAGTAAAAGTTGTTCATAATGATGAGTACAATGATCCCTTAAGAGGTTTTGCGCATTTAACGTTACACGTTGTATACGCAAAAAAAAAATCAGCTGTTCCCTACATTTTGATGAGTTATGCGAACATGAATGTACGCGGCAGCTGATTTTTTTTTCGCGACTTCAGGTTTGGTCCCAAGTAATTGTTATCATGAGTATAATCATGTGTTTAAGTATCGGTAACTATTACCAGTCACCCTAATATAGGTCCTTTTAAAATATTTTTTTTTATTATTATAATAATAACTAATTATTTTTTCCAAACCTAACTTCAAGCTAGGATATCGAAGGTTTTATATCTATTTTAGTACGTAAGTCGCAGATGTAACACATTCAGAAGGACCTTACTTAATTCGATGTTATCAACCGCC
Source organism: Cosmia trapezina (assembly GCA_905163495.3). NCBI lineage: Eukaryota > Metazoa > Arthropoda > Insecta > Lepidoptera > Noctuidae > Cosmia > Cosmia trapezina. Next base: position 27,585,055 of record LR991020.1, on the reverse strand, counting down.
ATGTAAGGCGAAGTACGATATCATTGCTATTGCATCCATATAAAATACTGTAACTAATGAATACATGCATGTTGGTATGTATTCGTAAATGTGTATGGTGTAGTTATGTATATTGTGAGTCATGATTTTAATTTAGAATACAAATTGTTGAAGGTAAAATGTTGATTCTGGGCCTAGGTATCAGGGGTCGAGGCCTAGGGGCCTAGGTAGCGATTGTAATCGATTAATTATTGTAAGTTTCTCAAAGACAATTCGTCACAAAAATGATAAATCGGAGCTTGAGTCCGGAGTTTTACCCAGCCAGGCAGGCTACTTTTATTTTCACTCTATCAGACTTAACCTCTATTTGACTTCAAACTTTCGCAGAAGTTTTTATTATATCAAATATAACTTTTAGTGCGACAGGCGACAGAAAACCAATTAATGATTTAGGTAGCGTTTAAAAATTCTAGATCGAAGCATAGCATTGATTAAAATTTAAGTGAGATGGTCCGTATATTGCTTGTGGTCCCTGCCGTAGTCCCTGGAATCCCCCACGGGAAATTTTGTTACCCGTGGTCCCTTCGAGAAATACAATGCTGCCGAATTAAAATGGTAGCCTCGAAAATATGATTTGCGACAGTAATAAATAATAATTATATAGATTTGCCATCGTTTGGTCTGATTTCAGACCGAAATCTCGGGGCTACGGCAGGGACCACGGGTAATAAACGAGATGGTCTATTATTAGCCAAATCCTATGACATGGCATAGATTGCCAGAAACTGTATGAATTTATCTTCAATCTTTCTTGAAGCAAAACACATATTTCCCTATCTACTAAGCAAGTCCCTAACTTATCCAATATTTTACGTCGTACCTTGTTAAAGTTTAGTACATTCTTATTGGTCCTCATCTCACGCTCGCTGTGGAGACGATTGTCTTATTAGGGATAAGCGATGCTCCTTTGTCACGCCAATGTGCTCGACTCAGCTATTTTTAGAACCTTGACGTGTGCAAATGAGTTGTGTGCCCCAACCATAGTTAAGTGCAGTGAGTGAGTAGGTAGTACTTACGTGCTTTGTTAGTGAACTTGGAATGCTGTTTTTCAATTCACAGACTTAAAAATCAAGTAGGTATGTCCATGATTTTTCTAATAGGGATGACGTCTGGGTAAAAAAAAGAATTAGTCCGTTAATCATGTAATAAAAAAAATATTAGACACGTACGTAAATTACTTAGATAACACGCATTACAGTTAGGAGTGGGGCTCACGTCACATCTACGTATAAAATCACGGAAGGCGTGACGTTATGGTAATCTTTTGACTATCTACGTAAAAAAGAAAACATACGTGTCTATTATTTTTTATTTATTTATTTTACAGGACGGACAAAAAAAATTTAAATCATCATCCCTATTGTGACCTCATCTGATTGAGAATTGATTTAAATCGAACGTCTATTGCGCTTTCGGTGAACTTCCGTGCAAATGATTTAAAATTCATATTTCAGACAACTTAATTAATTATCCTGGACAGATTGACCAAAATTGTCATAAACCACTTATTATGTACGGTAAAGACTATTTTACTCTTATCTGTATGCACCTTATGGTATTCTCGCCATAACTTCTTCCCACTATAATTATACCTACATACTTATGTTTACCAACTCAAACTTCACATACACAAACTAACACCCCCTTTTCTTTATTTATAGAAAAACATGCAAATCATGCGGTTGCGACCGTCTGAAGCATTCGGTGTACCACGAAGAGCTGGGCTCCGTACGCGACCGACTGGGACTGCGGGAGTCCAAGATCAACCACCACTCATACGACAGCCCGCCAGGACTTACTGCTAAGCAGGTGAGACCATTTCATCAGTACCAACAGGACAGGTGAGAAGATATCATTAGTACTGGCTCCGTGTGCGACCAGCTCGGGCTGCGGTAGTCCAAGATCAACCACCACTCCTATGACCGCCCCCAAGGACTGCTGGGCAGGTGAGACCTTTACATCAGTACCAACAGGACAGGTGAGAAGGTATCATTAGTACTGGCTCCATGCGCGATCAGCTCCGGCTGCGGTAGTCCAAGATCAACCACCTCTACGACAGCCCGCAAGGACTTACTGCTAAAACAAGTGAGACCATATCATCAGTCCCTACAGGACAGGTGACAACATATTATCATTAGTACTGGCTCCGTGCGCGGCAGCTCGGGCTGCAGGACTCCAAGATCAACCACTACTCATACCATCTGTCTGTTATGCCATTTCTTCTCAAGGGTAGTGGACTCCATCTAGCTTTTTTTGATTTACAGAATAAACTTCATTTCATTTCATGTTATTAGTTATTACAGTGTGGATGAATATATATGTTTTTTTTTTTGTATAAATTATTCGGTTTTTTTATTTTTTACGATTCCTAATTTACATTTTTAAATATGATTTTTTTCATGATTTCTAATTTTATTGGCATTTTGTATTTGTAATATTTTTATTTTCATAGACATTTTATATTTGTAATTTTAATTGGCTTTTTATATTTTAATTTGTGTGATATTGATGACAAAACATAGCAAAAACCTGAACTGTATGTCACTTTTTTTCAAGAGACATTTGTGTTTATGTGTCTCTTGAAACAAATTGAGAATGGCTAGGGAGATACACGGCAGGTGTTTTTTATTATAATGCCTCTTGAATTTGGTTTCCCCTGTCATGTGATAGGTACCTAGTGGTAGGTGTTCTAATTTTTTCCCCCTTTTTACCCGACTGCCCCAGAATGAGGGTTTTTAGTTAGCCATGTTAATTACCGATGCCTTTTGATTATATGAGAAATACGGATAATAAAAACTTATCCCATAGTAGGTACTTATGTCATTTTCGGAAAATAGTAATTAATATTAGATTATTTTTCCTTTCCAGACTGAACTGTACTGGACGTCGTTAGTAGAACGCGCACCGACAGGGCTAGGGGGCGCCACTGGCTCGGCAGCTTGGAGGGCATGGCGAACTAGAGCTTTAGCTTCTCAGTTACCAAAACAAGATCTCTCCTTAGCCCACTGCCGACATATCGACGAAAACCATCGCAAACAATATGAAGACTTCGTCGCGGCTAGGAATGAAATTGCACTTGACATTGGTAACAAACTTTATATAAACTAAATACAGCGCCATCTAGTGGCAAGTAGCTGAATTTATTTATATTTGCTTTATGTAGGAAAATTTGTTTCAGGCGTCGCTAGTCAATATCACGGTGCATCAGTTGATTGTGCGGGATGTAATAGAGCTATTCGAAGTGGAACTATTTCTGTCCAGGCGCCGCGGATAGGTGAAGAAGTGAGTATTTTATAACAACGCCATCTATGTTCAATTTCATACACTAAAAGGAGCTTTGAACTCACTTCGACTACATGACAACAGATGTCACTACTAGTAGCTAGTTTTAAAATAAATATCTTTCCTTTAATTGATATTTTGTTGCAGGCATATTTCCACCCAACATGCTTCTCCTGTGCGGAATGCGATGAGCTACTTGTCGAACTAGCGTACTGTGCGTTAGACGGGCGATTGTACTGCGTCCGACATTATGCTGAACGATTGAAGCCTAGGTGTCATGCTTGCGATGAGGTAAGTGATAACTTAAGTTTATAAAGCGTTGAAAAGATATTTCAAACCATCCAGTTGAATATTTTAGGAGCTGATGTGTACCTTTCCCCATATCTGTGGAAAACTAACTAGCCTGTGTCGATAATGATTTTCCTAAGTAGGTATTGCCATGATTATTGAAATGTGCAAGTGGATGCAACTGCGGATCATCCAAGGTCTGTAGACTTTCTGGAATCTCAATAAACCATTACATTACAATGCTCATCGTATTTTCGTTGAGCAGCGAATCGTATTTGTGTTTCCAATTTGAATACTTACGATTTTGAGTTTTCAGCTACAACACTTTTAACATTCAACATTTAATTCTGTGTAGTTATACTATATGATTAACTGCTGTTTTAAATCAACGTGGTAATTAGACGTTGACACACTAAAATGATATTTCAAACGTTACCTAAATAGATGCCTGATCAAGAAATAAATTACCGCGTTTGTTACAAATCAATTTGGTGTCGTTCCAAAAAAACCATTAGTATCGATTTTACAAAATAACGTAGACGTTAAAAATTGGTTCGACTGTCGGTACAATATTGCAGTATTTTTTATTACAGTATTTATATACCATCAGGAAGAATTGACAATGGCTTTTCAAATAAAAGTATAATTTTGGAATTTCTTTTTTTAATGTAGAGACGAAAACCTAAAGTAAATTTTTGTAAAACTTTTTCTGTATTACGTTTAGCATATGTGATAGTATGTACACAAAAAATATTAAAGTAAAACAATATTTTCATTTTACAACTCAAATATTTAGCTTAGCTTTACTATAAAATCTTGAGACTTATCTTGCATGGACTTACCCTGAAAATTAATCTGTCTTTCTAAACTTTTACATAGCAACGCTCGCATTATATACAAAGACAGCCGCCCTAAATATTATTAATACAGGTGGTATTAATACTTAGTAGCACTAACGATTAGTCGCGACGTATTCCAAATAGACAACAAAACACATCACGTGGTCTATTCCTGTCCGAGACCGGCAATCTGACGACTTGACATTTGCCAGGACATTATGTAACGTGTGTGTGTAATATGGCCTGAACTACTGCTATATGCTACAGATAGGCCATTTTTCTTTCTGAAAAATAGAAGGAGCCTTTTAAAAATTGAAGTGCTCGAAATCGCCACAAAGAAAAACTTTCTGATCAATGTCCGTCAATGTGTTGCAAAAGGTTTTTCCTCAAAGTTTTTGATATACAGGATGAGCTTGAAGATTCTAAGGTAGAATAGAATAAATGTTTATTGTCTCCAGTATTACAGCTAGTAGTAGTGGTACATACACAAAACTATAATACCGGAAGTAAAAGGTTTAAGCGTCAGCATTATGCTTAGGTCCCCTAGCGGGTTGCTAAGCGCTGGTTTTCAGCTCAAACCCTTGACTCCTGTTTACAAAAAAAATAAAAAAGAGGTACATTTACCAAAAATGGATTAAGTATAAGTAAGTAGGTACCGACGACGGCTGCATCAGCTCTTTCTCTTTCTTCTTTTTTATGGAGTCAAGCTATCAGCTTTGCTGATTGACCAAGTCACAGAGTAAATAGAAGTTCGTAAAGCTAATTCAATTTAATAAAAGTCAAGTAGCGTAACTTGTACTCAAACTATTTGAATGTCTTGACAGCAACGCGTTACTTTATATCTATTAGGTTAATTTTAACAATAAGTTTTACGACGGAATGCGCTGCACTGCTGTCCACTAATAAATAAATTACTGTTATAAACTCTTTAAATGCTTCACTAGTTAGCGCAGCATATCATACTAATTGATGGATGGAAGGAAAGAGGGAGACCAAAGAAAATACAAGATATATCTATTCATACACGAAATCTCTGAAGGGGTCACTGTACTCATCATTATGAACAACTTTTACTATGGGACCAAACCTGAAGTCGCGAATAAAAAATCAGCTGTTCAGTAATATTCATATCAAATACATGGGTACATCTATGTCAAACTCATCAAAATGTAGGTAAGTAGCAGTTGAATTTTTTTTTTGCGATTTCCGGTTTGTATTTCATTTCATCAATACTTCTCACAAAACGGTAAAGGAAAACATCGTGAGAAACCGGCACATATCCTAGAATGAAAAAATCGAAGACATGTCACTTCCACCAACCCGCACTGGATTCAGGCCCGCTTGGTGGATTATTATTACCCACTCCCTCTCACAGAGAGGAGGCCTGTGTCCCAGCAGTAGGAACGTTATAGGCTGATTATGCTTACTATTTAATCTCGAACATAAGAACAATTCCATCTCTACTTGTAAATTAATAAATTTAAATTCAGAATTCTACAGATAATCTTAATGTTTCCTCTTGAAATGAAACCTATTGGAAGCAGTACACTGTTTAATTTTAGACCGTTACATTATTATGCATAACTGTGCCACTCATTGCGTTTCGCACTAATGACAATATTATTGATGCGTCCAACTGTTCACATTCATTCAACTAAGCGCATAATATCTTGGAGCGAAATTATTGTGAGCTTTACAACTAGAGGTTTACTAGTTTATATAGAAAGGAATTGTCGGTAATACGTGTCGACTGTCGATTTTGTTAATACTTTCTTGTTTGGGATTGTGCTGAGTTAAATATGGTTCTGTATTTCGCACATTTGGACATTGGTGATTTATGACCGAGGTTGATACCTACTGAAAACAAATATCGTTACCCTTGTGCTAAACATATTTCTGGAGATATGCGTCATGACTTCACGACTGCCCGGAAAATTTGAACTGATCCTTCTAATGTTCCTACAACAGTGAAAGTAGCCATCTTTCTTCCCAACAGGTTGTGTTCAACATTAGCAATTCTTGTTTACACCTTATTAAGCCCAGGTTAATTCGCACCAACGGAGCTTCAATCGGTCAATAAACTAGCCGAATGAAATATGTATGGTATGTGGTTACAGAACAAAAATAAACTGTTAACTAGTTAGGTACTGCTGAACATTGGTTCACACCTTACCACTTTAGTCAGTTCTTACACTCGCTGCGGGTTTGCGCGCCTTTTTTCTAGTCCGACCTTTTTGGCTGTTAAAAAATAAAAAAAGTTTTGCCTTTTGTCAGTGTTCTTTCGATATTTGAATCCGGTGCTATATTTAAAAAGTTATTAAGGTGAGGTTCAATCGTTTCTTTATTCTTATTTTTACGGGTGCGTTCATTTCAGTTTTAAGCATGAGTATTAAACATTTTCGATACACTAAATTACGAATTCACTTGAACCATCAAACTAAATTACTGTTGTGAGTTATACAAAGTTTCCAATTTATCGTAATGGAAGCATCTGAAGTGGTAGTCTATATTCTGCAACGAACGAATTACTAATTGCAAATGTTTCTACAGCTACGTTTCTATATTGCAGTGAAAATTACAAAATTGAACTTGTGGTCTAATAACACCGAAAAACAATCCTGTTTAATTTCAAACAAACGTTTTATTCCGCATTCTGAAGGTGAACTTTAAAACTGCTCGAAATAAAAAGGGCTTTTGATGTTTCGCTGTCTATGAAACTATAATTTTCACATTATCCCTAAAAGATACTGACGTGGATGGCATCTCGTTGGAGCAGGTGATGTTGGTTCCGTCTATCGATCTTCTGAATACCGATCGATCTCTTTGAAGTGTCTGTCGTCCAAGCTTGTTTATAGTCACAAGCTGATGTAATAAATATAATCGACGCGCACACACGACAAGGACCATCTCTTAACCGGACAGCGTTCGCCAACTGTGAACTCAATACTCTTTCGACAGCTACTGAGGACGTGTCGCCTCCAGCGAATTTAATATAAACCTTGGTCCTTGTAATTAAAAAAAATATTTTAAAAAGTACTCTAATACGCGACGGTCGTGACACATTGGGCCGAATACGAAATTCGAATTTGCGCGCGTTTTTTCCACCGCGTTTTTTGGTGTGTTCGGATACAAGCCGATTAAGAAGACAGTTTTTGTGAGTGGTTTGAAAAATAAGCATGAATTTTGTAATTGTGGATAACTTATATTATTTCAACGTTGTTTTATTTTAAATAATAGTGATATGAGTGAAGCTCTAATAAATCTATTAAGTTAAAATAAAATATAGTGCTTAGTTATAATAAAATACAATTACTTTTTTGTGTTTACATAAATCAGTGCTTAATTTATAAATTGTGAAGTACTATAGTATTAGGTTCTCAATATTATGATCATGATCGACACAATACCTACCAGAAAGTTTCGATTTTTCATCTGTCATAAAAAAGTTCTTCATAGTTCAGCTACTTGACCAGAGATGGCGCTAGTAAAGCGTTCCTATTTATAGCAAAGAAAACTTTGAATTTACATGATATTGAAAGAAATCGCTTTACATTGTGCATTGTAGATAATCCAGAAAAAAGTGATTTTAATTATTCTTATTTTTCTATTAACATGTGGCAATTTTCTTTTGAGTGTCTGTGTAGTGAAAACCTCCGACTTTAAAAGCAAAAAAAATATTGAATGTATTTGGATGACATTTCTTCATAGACTTTTACGGCCTCTTACTTACTTATTTTAATAGTCTAAGGCCGGGGTGGGGGTTACTTAGGCCTCTTAGGACGCAGCTACCGGCCTTCTGGAACGTCTAAATAAAACATTTTATGTAATCATATCATTTACAGGACAGCCATAACCTACCGAATCCTTGGTGTTACTCTTCAGTGTTATTTTTAGTCAACCACCAAAAATAAGTTTTGGCTTGAATCCTTTTTAGAGAGTTCTGAATTCTTGAGAACTGTAGGTTAATTATAAAAATAAAAGTTATTAAATATGTGGAAGGAAAAGTCTCCAGATCTCACAAAACTTCCCGGGTATTTATGACGCTTACACGTAGGACATTAAACTGTTGACACTTACGAACTTCAAGAACACCTTTGCCCATCAATAAAATGTCAAACTTACGAACATGACTTAAAAAAAAATTGGCATCGTTCTCAACACCCTGGGTAACAAATAACAAATCACAAGATTATCAAGTCAACACTGTTTTTCATACTAATCGGTAATTAGCCTTTCTAACGAAAACCATTTTACACTTGCCATCCATCTTTGCCATATCCATCCTTAACACAAGACATTGAGGTTGAAATTCGCGTAAGTTTTAGTTTTGCGACTATAATGAAAAGTTGGAATTTTTAAGCTTACACTGACAGCTTAATTTTGCTGAAGAGATTGGGTTTGGTGTCAGAACTACCTAGGTATGAATTTCGTTCATGTCTAAATGTTTTAATTTATCTTCGTCACACATGTAGACCAGTCAGTAGACCCGTCTATTACCTACTAAGTCCCACAAGAAATCCATTGAGGTTCAATGTAAACTAGAGCAGACACTGCGAATAAAAGTTGCGAATCGTAGGTGCAATAAAAATAATTATGAAATAAAACGGTACCAATTTTTACAAGATTTTAATATTATTTCATGTGAAATTTTTCCGCACCCCTAAAAGTGCCGCCCGGGCGCGTATATAGAAATCCTAATTCAGTACGTCCCCTCAGGCGGAGACTAATACCTAGAGTTAGCGCATTTCCAGGCGTAAACACACGTAAAAGCTAGTATTCAGTAGCATTTACGCGGAATTAGCATTTACTAGCATTTACGTGTGTTTAACGCCTGGAAATGACTTTATCGTCTCCGCCTGAGGGGACGTACTGAAGTAGCATTTCTAGATATATATATACGCGCCCGGGGCGGGCCGCAACTGCATCTGTCATTGTAACAAGCATTATCTTCCCACATAAAACTTGAATCACTAATGTCACCTCTCCTGTCGCGGTAGACAACCTCAAACTCCTTGGTCACTTAAAAAAAACCTGGTGTAGGTACGATCTAAAACTCTTTGGTCTCTGCTCGTGTCATCGACCCACCTGTTTGAGCTGCCAATTTGTTGTTTATCGGACGTTGCTCACCTTCCGTCAAAATAAAAGTTATTTTCTTAAAAATAGCGCATATTTTGTTATATTTTTTTCAAGAAGTGGGAGACTAGGTGGTGGGACTCTTAAAAATTATAATAGCTGAATGTACCTATCGAAACTATGAAAATAGAAGGGTACCTACAGTCATTCAGGAAACGCTAAAATTCTTGTAAATGGTAAGTCTTTATTCCTATTTCACTTTCTCGAGACAGCTGATGTAAATAAAACTGAATGTACAAAAAATAAATATTTAAGAGAAGAATCTCCGAAAAATATTTCTTTTGCCTGATAAAAAAACGAGTCCCTGAAGGATTTACAATAAAAACGAGTGCATATTAATAATTTTATCTTACCTTAATTAATGGAAAGGTATTAATGTAGTTAACAAGCATACGGTATGCTGCATATTAGTGCATACCATCAGAGCTTCTGTTTCATCTTTTTTTAAATACAATGACCTTTACATGGACATAAAAAGTTACTGCATAAAGAATTTTTATATTTTCAAACGTTTAATTCATTATGATCTATTTGTGTAAACTTTTCATTTTTTAACAATGCGTAAATTTTTTAATCTGTCCCCGCCCAAGGAATTTTCCTGGATCAAGACCTAACAGACTACATACACACAACCAGACTAGATCAGACTTCATACATACTATCATACATATGTGGACTATCAATCAAGCTGATCATACTATTAAATGTTAAATTCATAAATCACAGCATATTGTTAAATACTAAGATCTCTAATGTTTGCGTATGCGCGCTGCCAACACGTAAAAACGTGGAACGATTTCATGCGTTAAACTTTCAGACAACGCAAAATGTCGAAACAATAAGCTTCAAATGGGATAAGCGGGGATAAAAATAGCTCTAAAGTTGTTATTGAACCCAGTAGTAAACATGTAGATACTAAAATAGATTTTGGACAAAATAATGCAACATAACATTTTATTTTAGGTGCCAACAACGTTTTCTGCATCTGTCAAGAATTAAAAAAAAAACCATTTTAATTTATGAAGAACCTACCATCCGTTAGCAAAACGAATTGTTTGCTCTTAAAACACTCGTATGTTTCCTCACACTTACTATTTTTTCACGAACGCCTACTTAAAATACGTAAAAACCTTCACGATAATGTCTGGGGAACGCCCCTTGGCTGCCAATAAGCTCATTCAAGTTCAAGTGGGCGTAACATCAATGAAACTATTAAGCCAGTCTCGCGATTTTTTTAGATCACACACATTTACAAATTATGAGGCTTTTCACCTTTCGTCGTTATATATATTTTTTTATTCGAATCACAATTTTGATCTAAATAGCTGGTTACAATAATGACATGTTGAATTTTTGTATGCGTAATATTTGGATTTTTCATTCACCAGAATATCGAAAATCTTGCATCAATTTTAGTTTCCCACAAATCCCATAAAAATCACCCCCAACTATTAAAAATTCTACTTTCAAAATTTCCCTCCATTTTCCATCTCCCTGGTTCCCTTTCGGCTATCGCGCGTCTCTTGCGCACGGCCCGCGCGTGACGTCACGCCGGTGTCGGGTTACGGCGCGCGCCACCCAGAGCCGTACTCGGCGGTTACTTTCACTGCGACCTTGCCTTTGACACCGATGTTTCAAGATATTTAGGTAAACGGGAATATGGGCTGGATTTGTAAAGGAGTTTAGTGTGAGAATTTTTGGTTGGATTTCAGTTTTAGCGGCTTGGTAAAAGTGAATGGGTTAGTTTTCTGGACTATTTGGTCGAGGTGAGAAATTACCTGTCACTTGATGGTTTTTACTTTTAGAAGGAAATGCTTTTATGGTTCTAAAAAAACATACAGTTAGTTTCCGGCTTTTCTGTGTGAAAATCATTTGTATTGTTAAAAGTAATGTTGTAAATATATTACCTCCTTGGATGTAGTTTTGGAAATATCGTTATAATAATATATATTTGGAAATATTTGTCACTTTGTTTAAAATATTTTTTGATGTACCTCGGCACTTTGAAACTCATAGCGAACATTATTTTTTACGAGCAAAAGAATTCCGGATCCGGAAGATTAATTATTATGATCTCCTAAATTTTTTCTACGATAAATTTATTAAATCAAGTTTCCAATGTAAACTCTGACATTGATATTTGATGTTTTCCTTTTTTAACACGTTTGTTAGGTATTTATTTTGAATGTAGACATCGGTATCAATAAAAAAAGTGCAAAACAAAGTTTTCAAACCAGCCAGTATTTTCATAGACAAACAATAATCCAATAATCCAAAGATAATTAATAATAGAAGGAAAACAAGCATTTACGCAATGTTTATGTTTTTAAGTGTATTTACCGACCGCGGCGGCGTAGCGCGTAGTAATGTGTTTGACAAACTGTAGGCGTTAGGCATAGTAATGTCTTTTGCCTTGTTTACAAAATGCTTGTATATTTATGAATTGGAAAGATTTTCCGTGGTCTCCACGTTCTATTATAGTCCGCTAGTCATACTTATTCCTCTGCTGAACAGTATTTTAGCTGTCTGGAGTTGTGATGAGGTTCTTTTTCTCCATAGGAACCTACTACGCTTTGGAATGGACAACTATAGATTCATCTTTCTGACTGACCGACCCTTTTACAATTTAAAAGTGCCTGTTATTGGTTTATTTGAAATAAATGATTTGAGATTGAGTTTGAATAAGGTGTTTTGTGTATGATCATTGAAATGGAGAATTACAAATAGAAATAATAACAAATAAAGTATATTTTTCCGCTCTCTTCGGTATGATATTGGCCTAAATATATATGCTTCCAGAAAACGGTTTCCCGTCGGAAAAACCAGTTCTCTTGTGATATCACAGCTGACGATTCACTGATCTTCAGGCGTTGTACTGACTATTTGCATCCTCGTTAAATTTCAGGGTGTGGTACAGAACATCAAACCGAACAACTTTCTCCATGGGACCAACATCGTATTCGCGAAAAAAATTTCAACTGTCGCATATAAAACTTCAATACTTACTCGCAATATAATATTCTATTCTATTCTATTCTATTCTCGACGCAAATGTATGCATGGGACGGCTGATTATTTTTTCGCGATTAGGATGTTGGTGCTATAGAAAAAGTTGTTCGGTTTGATGGTCTATACCACACCCTTAAATTTGACACGTTGTCTAATTACTATATTCTGCAGTTCTTCCTTCATTTTGATACTGAACATAGCACAAACAAGGGGTCGGAAAAGCTATCTGGTTGAGTTTCCGTTTCGTTACGACTATTCAGCAACGTACTGGTTTTTTTTTCTGAAATTCCAGATGATGTTAATAGGTCATCAGTACAAGTTTAGCTCAAGAAGACAGCATCATCTACTACGAGTGTGTAGCGACCTATTTCTAGCCGTCATCGAAAATATCACTGCCAGTTGGAATATTTTATCAGAAATTATTTGTGACGATTGTTATTCTGAGATTTTAAGGGGCTTACTATGAGCTCTTATAGCAGGGCAGAAGATGAACGTTTCCAGTGAGAGAGAGAGACGGTGCTATAGGTCGTATATAGCTCCGTCTCTCTCTCTCTCTCTCACTGGAAACGTTCATCTTCTGCCCTGCTCGTGGTAAGCCCCCAGGAGTGCTTGATATTCTTTGGACGTGACAAAAACAGCACAACATTCTCTTATGATTTCGATAAAAAACAGCTCAAAGTGAGATTATTAATTGAACCGCAAATCAGACACAGACATTCATTTTGTTTTTCCTTGACGTAAACTTGAGGTTCTAAGGCAATTAATGTTATGCACTCCTGAAATAATATGCAGGATGTAACTATTAGCTCTATAAAAAAGAATAGTTCGCAAAAACGCAACTACAGAAAATACTATTTTTAGGGTTCCGTACCAAAATGGTAAAAAGGAACCCCTATGGGTTACTCAGTCTGACTGTCTGTCTGTCCGTCAGTCACAGATGGATATCTCAAGAACTAATTGCTAACAACGTTTGGAACAGTTTTACATGACGTTTGCCCAATAATTTTGCAAATAAGAAAGAAATAATAAAAAACTTATTTGCAACAGGGACTGAAATGAAAGGGCGTCTTAAATATTCGAAGTGGGGCTACTAGTACTACATGGCTACATGTAGGGTATCGTATGAAAGAACGTTATTTGCACATTCTCAAACACTTTTTTTCTTTTTTCTTTTGGCCGCATAGTTTTCGACTTTAGATGAATAATGTAAAAAAAAATACCGTTCCCACTCCCCTTAACTTCGAAGTTAGCCTAAATAAAAATCTGAAATTATTCTATGTGATAGAAGTTTATCACATAGAATAATTTCAGGTTTTTATCTACCACCTACACACATTTTTTATCTTTCTGACAAAATATGATATTTTGAGACATCGTTTTATATTTCCAGTAATCTATACATAGAAGTTTATGTATAGATTACTGGAAATATAAAACGATGTCTCTAAATATCATATTTTGTCAGAAATCATCAACAAAAATTACATATTATGGTACGGAACCCTCGATGCGCGAGTCCGACTCGCTCTTGACCAGTTTTTTTGCTCAACAACTCCAGCTTTCATGAATCGAGTCCCACCCACAGCCTAAACTTACATAACAGAAGTATTTAAACAAAAAAAGCGCTGAAAACAGCGACCCCGCTATCCAGCGCATCCAGCGATCCAGCGCAAACGTCTTGTGCCTAAAGGTCCGCCCACACTTTCCACACGGTTCGTCTGACGTCACGCCGACGTCACCGCTCCGTAATTAGATGTATGTTGTACCTAAATGAGAGTATCTTACGTACTTGTGTTAAGAATAATGGCTTTGGAATGGCTGGCGTTAGGAAAATGTGTTTCTATGTCGAATTTGGGTCTGGATATTGTTAGAATTGAACTGCATGACTTATCTTAACTTATCTTATCTTATCTTTCTTCTTATCTTATCTTTTTTATTTGGAAATAAAAATATTTCATTTCATTTTTCATTTTCATTTTATCGAGCTAAAACGTGCAATGACTTTACAATCTGTGTATACTTCACAGAACAGACCTCTTTATCTGTTCTGTGGTATAATTAGTTCTGCTTTTTTGTTCTAAATAACCGCTAAAAACCTCATCAAAAACACACATCCATGGGAAAAAACCTAGAATCTCTGGTTGTCGAGTCGATATGCACACACTAACGGACAATCAGATCTCCGGTGTTTATGTGGCGTCTCTCCACAGATAATGGCTCACCTCCCATCTTACATCGCTTGCCCGGTCACCTGCACATGTGAGGATTTAATGGCTGCGTCAGCGGACGGTATTCGCGTGCTGAATTTTGGGCTGATTTTTTTGGGAATTACTTATGTATTTTGCCATCGATCAATCAATCTGCCTCAATCTGCCTAGCCTTTTCCCAACTATGTTCGGTCGGCTTCCAGTCTAACCGGCGGCAGCTGAATACCAGTATTTTACATGGAGCGACTGCCTATCTGACCTCCACAACCCAGTAAGTGGGTAATACGATACCCCTTGGTAAGACTGTTTGTCAGACTTTCGGGCTTCTGACGACCCGTAACGACTGTCAAAGATCCACGAATGACAGCCGGGACCAACGGCTTAACGTGCTTTTCGAGGCACGGAGGAGTCTCTGTGTGTAAAGATGGTCACCCATCCACGGACCAACCCCGGCAAGCGTAGCTTAACCTGATGGATCGACCCGTGCGGCTGTTATTATTTAGCCACGAGCTCCTATACATAATACATAATAAATAATAGGCTATGCAGGTTGTACCACACCCTTAAATTTGACCACACCTTTCTGATCGGTAGTGGTTGACATCAAAGCTATAGTCATCGCGTGTGTGACTATAGTTTCCCGTCGTCAATCACCTGGAATAGAACTAAAACTCAAACCGTCTTATTACAAAACAAGGTTCATCTTCAAACCCAGGTTTAAACCATGGACCCCTTTTTGAATTTAGAACTTTATGGCGACTTGGCGACACATTCAGTTGTCAGTTTTATAAAACTGACAACTTAGTACCGGACTAAGTTGTCAGCTTTGTATAAAGAACTGTATCTCTATCACAGCTAGGTTCTTATTACAAAAACTGGCTCGATGGTTTAAACCATGACAGAAGAAAAACCTTGTTTTGTAATAAGGCCGAAAGCCTTTATTTCAAATAAACCAATTACAGGCACTTTTGAATTGTCAAGGGGTCGGTCAGTCAAAGAGATGAAGCTAGTTGTCCATTCCAAAGCGTAGTATGTACCAATGGATAAGAACGGGCAAGAATCTAGTGTCCGTGGGACACTCATTTAAATCAAAATATGGTTACAAAATATTGGTTACATCATTCTTTTTTGAAAAAATATAAAAAAACAAATTAAATTAAAATAAACCGTGGCAGCTAAGATATGACCAGCCTGCACTGACAGCGCCCTGCACGAACCTGATGACGGGAATGTGCAGTTACCGCACATCGTCAGGAAATGTGTTGTTGTGGATATCTAAACCGATGAGCTGCCAACTTGGTATTGCTTACGTACAAGTGTGGCGTGGCTCTAACGTTTCCATTGTAGCTTAAAGCGTCATCATCTTACTGCCCTTATTACAAATGATTTGGGATCGATGCAATGCAACATGTCTTCATCTTAAATACTTACATCTAGAGTCTGGACAGCGAGTCGTGTCACAAGTTATTTATTCCAATTCTTCATTGATAACACTTTATCTGTCAAAAGAATCGGGTAAGTCTCACCAAAACACTTTGATACTTGTTTTATCAATTTGTTATGTTTAAATTATAGGTTTTCCTGACTAGTTTTTTTTGGGTTCCGTACTTCAAAAGGAAAAAACGAAACCCTCATAGGATCACTTCGTTATTGGTGTTGTGTTGTGTGTTGTTGTTGAAATAAAAGACAGTCTTCTAGCGCAAGGTGCGCAATCAGTTCTCCTAGTTAGCATAATCAGCCAATACCTAATGTTCCCACTACTGGGACAGCAACCTCTTCTCGGTGAGAGGCCCACTGGCCGTAATCCACCACGCGGGCCCAGTGCGGGTTGGTACATGATGAGACATCTTCGTCTTCGAATTTTTGGTTTTAGGACATGCCGGTTTCCTCACGATGTTTTCCTTCCCTGTATTGACAGCAGTAGTGATGAAATAATTTACACAAAGTAAAGAGCCTGTCAGGGTTCGAACCTTCGACCTACAACTCGTAAGTCGCTGCCATTACCTCATTACCACCACTGCTCTTCTAGTTAAATACAGGCATTCTTATATAAAATCTAAATAGTATCGAGATCGCGATACTTATCGTTTGCGGTTTTGGTAATTCCCTTCAGTTTTTCCAGTGACAATTTTCGGGTGAATAACTATCTACTATCTCAAGATCAATAGACTTATTATTTGCTCTTTGACTTCTCCCGGTTGCACCTATATCAAAAAGATTTCAATTTAATATGAAAAATTAAGAGGCAAATAAATGTACGAAGTAAATCAAATATCAAATAAAATCGTAAAGCACACTTGTTGTTATTAATCTTACTCCATGACATTATAAAGAACTAAATATTTAGAGATTATTATTACAAATACGTATAACAGTAAAATAATTCTGGCATTTTGACAAAACAACGTAAACGTTGAAAAGAAAACATTCCGTTCTGAAGTGTTCGAAGTTTGAAGATTTAAAAACATTAGTTACGTGTGCAACGGATTTTTTTTTAATTTCCCAAAGGTCGATGACACATGCTTGGACCGATTTTCTTGTTAAGGACTATTTTATGGCTAATTTGCTTGGCAATGTACCTAGAGATTGTAGATTTATTGGATTAGATGTACTGTGAAATATCTCAAAAGCTCTGCTAACTATAAATTGTAATACTTACAAGAAAAAACATTGAAAGAAAATTCATGTGAAAAAAAGTAAAAGATAAATTATTTATGAGAAGAGAACAATAGGCTTGGCTTAGCAGCCAAGATTTCTCATCTAAACTACTATCTAACCTTTTACTAAACAGGAAAACCTAAAGCTTAAGTTTGTAAACAAGTGCTAACTTACCGACTACAATTTTAGATTTTTAAAAGGACTGATTTTTTAATAGTTAGTACTTAGTAACTTTTACTAATCACATTTCAGACATCTTTACACAAAAGCTGTTATTAAACCGCAATATTTATTATTATCTCTCTCTATTACTCTGATTCTGTTCTCTATTTGTGACTCTGTTTAGATAACTTTTATTTATGGAGTAAATACGGCGGTTTGACAGCTTTTTTATAAAAAATATGTCAAACTGTCATATTTACTCTTCAGTTAAAAGTTATCTGACTATTGAAAAATCAGACCTCACTATTGAAAGAATTTGCCCCTAATTATCAATTCACTATAATATGTAGATTTAAATCGAATCAAACCAATTATAATAACAATATATTTAAATATAATTCAATTTTATTTAAATATATACTGTTAAACAAAACTTTTTAATGTTTTCTCTAACAAATTGAAATAACATCAGCCCATCCCAAAATATTTATGTGACTAAACAGCTATAAAAATAGTGCTTACCAGTAAATAGTGGAGATTTTAAATTCGCTGATTAAGAACAGATGTGTTCCCGAGCTGAGCATCAGAGTTACATAAGAAGCTCACAGTGTGAATATACCTAAAATTAAATTTTATCTAAGAATTTTACAGAAAATATTTTTGTTTACAAACGTAACTTTAGGTAGGTACTTACCTAAATGGGCTATGCGGCTTCGCCCGCGTGGATGTCGGAGGGAAGTATTTATTTCAAAAAAAAACTAGCCAGGCTACCTGTGTGTCAAATTTCATCCAGATCCGTTCAGCCATTCTGGCGTGATTGAGTAACAAACATCCATCCATCCAAACTTTCGCATTTATAATATTATTAGTATTAGTGGGAAGTAGGACAGTAGGCTATTATATAAACAACTAGCTTTTGCCCGCGGCCTCGCCCGCGTGGATGTCGGAAAATATCCCACGGTGCACGGGAACGTACCTACTACCGGAAAATCTTTCCTTATTCCTTGTCTACATTATAAAGGGAACCTCTGTGCAAAATTTCACCTTTCTAGGTTCAAGGGTTTGGGCGTTGATGAGTAGTCAGGACTTCTATTTTTATTATTTATATAGATAGATAGATGGTTTAAAGACATGGGCTAGGTACCTACTTCTAAATTGGTTTTTAAAGCTTTTTTTTAGAATAGAAGAATAGAACAGAATATCATTTATTTCTGAATAAATATGGTACATTAATATCTTTCTAAGTAATAAATAGCTAAGAAACTTTTAAGTGATTGATATTTATTTATTTTTCTAAGGGCCGATTGTTCAATCGTCGGTTAACTTTTACCTGGGGAATATGTTTTACGTTTTGACAGCTTTACTCGTATTTCTCAAATAAAAATGATCTGACGATTGAAAAATTAGCCCTTACAGACATAAAAATATTTAGATATACCGGATGACTTTTTTTACCGTCTCGAAAAAAATTGGGTATATTAGGTGAACAGAGTAGAAGTCTATGGCATACCTAGTTTTTTTTTTTTAATAGCTTAGACAGAAAAAATTATCTAAGTACCAATAAATAGAACAAATTCAATGTAAACTTTTCATTTTATTACCAGAAAAACAGAAATTTTGAAAAAAAATAATACATCGTTTAATAATATCGAAATTCAAATAATATGCATATGATTTGAATTTTTGATTTTTTTTGTTTTTTTTTTTTTTTTTTTAAATTATGTATGCCATCTACTCCGATCACCTAATATACCCAATTTTTTCAAAACGGTAAAAAAGTCATCCGGTATATTTTGCGTTAGCCTAGCTTTTTCATTAGGTAGCTTTCCATAAATAATTCCACGGACTACCTTCTGGCAGCGAAATTTCTTGTCTTCCCGACCCACCCCGTCACATCGCATCGCCTCTGCCCACGCTAAATATTACATCGTTTTCTTTTAGCGTTTTTTCTGATTTATTTTCTTTTTGCTCGGCTTCTAAGGGTCCTAGCGTGATGTTAAATAGCCTATAGCCTTCCTCAAAAATTGGGCTATTAAACAAATGCATTTTTTTTGAATCACTGGTAATACGAGTAGCTAGTTCCAGAGATTAGCGCGTTCAACACTCTTCAGCTTGATTATTAGTACTTATATAATTATTTAATCAATAGTAACTTACTAAGTACGCAAAATTGTTCTTTAACACATAAAACTGAAAGTCTGAAACATTATTTTCAGCTCTCCAGTGTTTCAATGTCAAGATCTTACTTACCCACGCACTTCATGATGATACAGCTGGTCTCTTTTATATACGAGAGACCCGATGCATTGTTGCGAAAAAGAAAGTTACGTAGCAACTTATAGAACAACGTTATTAATAGTTCAAGGCTATTTACTTAAGCAAATGATTTTTGTCGGATTTTTCAAAGCATCGTCATATTTTGCGCGTGAAAGTTATCATGTTTTCTGATTAATGTAAAAAAAAACACGATCGGAAGGATGTTTATAATTTTTCAATTGTGGTTTATTTATTTTATTATTTAGACACACAGTAAAATATACAGGGTGTTTCTTTTAAGGTGTCAAGCCAGTGCGAGCTGATAACAGAGTACATACCTATCGATTTAACCCCCATGTATGTCCTACGATTTTTTGTAGTTTTCGAGTTATAATTTTGTTTCAATAATTTTCCTGATTCAACGAGATGTTGGCTTTAAAAAATTACTTATATCTTTTTTTTGGGTCAACTTTGAACAAGAATGTACTAAATACGGCATTATTTGCTGAAATCGGACGTTAAAAGTGTATCTGAGATCTTGTGATTTTCATATTTTATCATTTATTATTATTTTTGCATATTTTTGTCAATCCTGATATTTACTATTCCTCTACGTTTAAGTAGAGCTCAGTTGATAATAAAAACATAAATTGTATACCTACTACTATCCTTAACCACTACCATTGATATGAAATGAGGGATCCAAAATAACTCGAAAACTACAAGAAATCGTAGAACATAATATGGGGGTAAAATCGATAGGTACGGTACTCTGTTATCAGCTCGCACTGGCTTGACACCTTAAAAGAAACACCCTGTATAGAGATGAAATATAATTATAATTTCGAGTATTTGGAGTGGTTTTGCTTATTATCCATAATTCATCATCATCTTCCTAGCTTTGTCCCATGTTACTTGGGGTCGGCGCAACAGATTCTTTTTGCATTCTCCCCTGTCCACCGTCACGCTATCATTCACTCCCTTCTCTTTCATATCATTCCTCACACAATCCATCCATCTTTTGTTTACACTTCCTCTCCCTCTCCATCCATCAACATTAAATTTATATTCTCTTTTAATCATATGCGTTCCTCCCTCCTCATCATAAATGCCCATACCAAGCCAAACGATTTCTTTTCACGCTTTCTATCACTGACGCCACTTATTTCAAACTTCTCCTTATACAGGCTGTAAGTGTAAACAGTGGCAATATTTTAAGGGGTCATTGTACTCGTCATTATGAACAACTTTTACTATGGGAGCAAACCTGAAATCGCGAATAAGTATACTCATTTCTTACTTTATCCATTTTCGTCACTCCACACTTCCATCTCAACATTGTCCATACATCTCATTTATTATGAAACACTAATGTCCCACAACCGACGAAAAGATTCTGGATACATCATTATCATCGTCTTTAAATTTACTTGTATTAGTACCGAAGTACCTATTGTATAGCGTCAAAACTTGGAACCAATTTAATACACAATTAATGCAAATTATAATCAGTCTGATAAAATTGAAAAGTTTCATAAAATATACCTAAATGTCTTCATGAAACTTTTAATTTTAATCAGACCTTATATAAGGTGACTGGTAATTAGTGACCGATACCTAAACACATGATTGTGCTCATGATAACAAACAACTTTTACTATGGGACCAAATCTGAAATCGCGAAAAAAAAATCAGCTGCCCCATACATTTTGACGAGTTATACGAACATGAATGTATGGGGCAGCTGATTTTTTTTTCGCGATTTCAGATTTGGTCCCATAGTAAAAGTTGTTTGTTATCATGAGCACAATCATGTGTTTAGGTATCGGTCACTAATTACCAGTCACCCTATATAGCCATAACTTTCATATTTTGGTCTTGTGGTACATACAATTTACGTTTAAACATAGATTTTAAGTGCCACAAGAACTGTGCGACCAATAAATGCTTAAGAAACGGTTTAGTTGCTAGAAATATTTAATAATGTCCTTTAAGAGACAATCAATTATTCTAGTAAACTTACGGATGACGCAAAATTACGTATTTCTAGCGCCTTTGACGGTCACTTAAAGATTTGGCAACAGCAGCAATTAGTCATCAGCTAAATTAGGATGATTAGTAAAACAAAGACAACGCTGTTTGACCTAAAGAACTACTAATTACTTTACTTAAGTAACGTTTCCAGTCAAGTAGTGTAGAATGAGAGACGCTAGTAAAATATACTAACGGCGTTCGTCGACATAAACTTAAAATGAATAATCTGCGACCAAAACTGTGACCCCGTACCTTCATAGGGCAATCAGATAAAATGGTTTGATACATCCTGTCTCCTTCTACTCTACTAATTATTAAACTAAGTAGTTTATAATTTAGAGTAAAAAAGTTAGCAATAAATAAAAAAAAATTAAAAAAATCTGTATGCTATCTCAATAGCTGATGCACTTACCGCATCGATTGAAATCGTTAACATGTCTAAAACAAATTAACGTTAACAACCATAAACTTGGTTAATATCATAAAGATAAGCCTGAATCGCCAGTGGCCTGTTCTAGGCACGTTTATTTATTGATTGAAACATCACAGAAACTGCAACGAAACGCATTCACCCTAAATCAATTCAACAAAGTGAGCCGATGTTACATTTCCAATAACTCAGTACAGCTACAATCACACGGGCTAACAAATCAATCACTGGCTAAAACATTTTTATAGTCTCGTAAACCCGCGACCTTCGCCCGAATGATCGACCGAGACATAAAGCTAATGTCTGGCCACAACGCCAAATAAATTCTAAATCGGGACACCAAAGTTTGGCAACTATTACACTTTAATTTCAGTTGTTCAAATCTTGTCTCGGCGTAATAGCGCTGCATCCGTCCCGCTCCCCGGAGACCCTTTTCAAAAGTAGCCCTTTTCCATTCCTTTTGATAAGCCCGTGTTTGTTCGAGGACATTGAAATGGGACTCCTGCTGTCTGTCGTTATCTCGTACGCCGGCGTGCACGAAGCGACCGAGTGCTTGAAACACTTAGTCAGTGGCTTCATACCTCGCGGCCACCCGGACTTCCAAGAACTCGTCGAGTACTACAGCAGCCAACTCAGAAAAGCGAGCAACGCACCCTCTGCAGCGGACTGGAGCAAAGAATGCGGTCAAGGATATCTATGTTTAACAGAGGATAAAAATGGAAAATTAAAATCGGCCGCCGTCAAGTACTACGGTGACAACACAAACTCGACCGCCATACTGTTCTCTACGAAAATCTCCAGCTTCGGACAGGAGTCACTCGAGGAGAGCCAATCAAACGGAGACTACAGTAGCGACAGGTACATTCCGTCGAAAACGAAAACCATTCTAACGAACTCCTCAGGGTCGATCAGTGTCGGTCAAAGAAACAGATCACCTACGCCTCGTGAAACTATTTCAGATTCAAATCACAACAGCTTTACTTCAAATTCTGCCGAGCCTGACAACAAGGAGGAAGGTGGGGCTGACGAGAAACTGACATGGCATTACAGACCACTGAGTCCCACCTGCACCCCGCAAACACTGCCCGAAATACATTTCCAATCATTCGACGAAGACAAAAAAGGCGAATACAGCGAAGAATTCCTCAGGTTAATATTCATTGTTACCGGCAGGAACATCTCTCATGTAGACACTCATGCTTACAGTTCGGTAGTGACTTAGCTGCATCCCATCGTCACGAGTGATCACTGCTCATCTGGACACCACCATATGCACGAGTAGAAAGCTAATTCATGGTACATACCATTCACTTCATCTGTACTATATCTACTCATATGTTATGAATTTGTTTAAGATCTCTTGATGGGATTAAGTTCCGACCGTTGCAACGAAGCGACCCGAGTGGCAGGCGACGGAGTTTCAGAAAGCGTCACTCTTCGTCGTCAAATTCTTCCAAAGAGTCGCGAGCGTCCCGCGAGGAAGAACTAAAGGTGTTCACGTCACTCGAGGAAGCCGAGTTTGAGCGTATGAATAAAGACGGCAAAGTGGCAGGGTTCGGAAGCACTCCTAATCTATCAGCGCGTTCTTATTCCAGAAGTCGATCGAGAGAAAACTCGAGGGAGAGAAGGAGTGACCACTGGAGCGTGGAAGCGTCAGTAGACAGCGTGGCTTCCGAAGACAAAGTGGAGCTAAAGCCGATGTTGAAAGACGTTCCCAAACTCAACTCCTTCGAGCAAGAAACGACTGAGACTAAAGAGGTAATTGAAGAAGAGGAAGAAGAAGTAGATTTCTGGGCCAACTCAGGGGACTAGCTTGGAACCTAACGCAGCACGAGCGCACCGCTGTTTGTGAGCCTCTGTAAGCATGACTGAACATTAAATTATGATGCCCCGTTTGTGTTTTGTTTTCTTTGAGAACCCTTAGAAATAACCGAACTCTTTGATATCCTTTGTGACAGGAATTTGAAAAGGTAGGCTCTAATTTGTTTGGCTTGTGTAGAGAAACCGAAATTATGGGACACTATTCTGTTTCTAAATTGATACAATGATTGGCTTAAAGACACATATTTGAGACAATATGAGGTTGATTTTATTATTAGATTTTTAATTGGCTCGCTTCCTTGATTACTAGGTAAAAATGAACACTATAAAACACTTATAGAGTTATAATACATTTGACGCAATGCAATAATGAATAAACACAATCACGAAGATACACTTTCGATGACACAATTAAATTCATGTAATATCACGTCATTCTCTTATTTAGTATGTATGTAATTTGTGTTCTACATAATGTACTATTAGTGTAGGTACTACACATTTTATTAGCATAGTAAATGTTGAAAACTTTATTGGTGCGAGCATTGTAATCGCCAATTTCCTTCGTTCGAATTCATGTTGGTTTTTGTAATTGGACCGAAAACAAACTTAATAAAGCAAATAATGGTCTCTTAAAGAAATAGTTTAACTATTGGTTTAGATCTTCACAAAAATCGTGTGTCACAATATTATACAGTCTTAGGGCTTCAGTTTAATCATCTTTCCTTATATTTTTTTTCCATTTTTTCATTTTTTTTTTCTTTTTGACACGCTATTTAAGAATAAAGCTACAATTTTTCCTTTTTAATTAAACCTTTATAACATTAGGGCTGCAATTATTAATGACATCACCCAGTTCAAGAGGTCGCAGCTAAAACACCTACATTTGTTTATGAAGGTAAGGTCAAGTTAAATTCTTAAAATTTTACTGCAATTAAACTGCCATATTTCCAATTAATATTAAATTATGAGCAGTTAATCAAAACTGTTGCACAATAGTCCGAAAATACTCGTCCAACCTCGACCCAGATGTGTCTCATTAAATCCAGGGCATAAAGTACCTACGACCTTTGAATTAACGCCATCTATCGGGCAACTCGGATTGTAAGCAGATTCTGTGAAGTATTTTTCTTTAACCCGTGGAATTATTTTGACAGGAACTTGGAACTGTTTGTGGGAAATAAGGAAAGATTAATGGTTGAGGATTACATTTGGCAATGATTTAAATTATTGGGATGGTATATGTCGTAAGTGAGTTAAAACCAAAGCTTTATGAATTAGTTAGAAATGATGACAACACTAGAAACAGTAATCAATGCTACCGCACGTTTCTAAATAGTCAAAGAACACATACAGCTACATAGTACACAACAAGCTGACCTCTCACTGTAGGTATGGAGATTCTATACAATATTAGATCAGCTTATACTGGAAATGTATAGCTTGTTATGTAGCCGTGTATACACATAAAAGATGGATCTTCGTCGAGCTAAAAATTTTCCTTCAACTGTCGATTTAAATGTTTTTCTAATTACACAGTTGACAGAGATAATGTTCAAAAAGCTAAAATCACGCACACAAAATATTCAATGAAAACTTAAAAGAGAACTTTATAATACACCAGACGGCCTAGACAAAGGGACATTCTATCAAGGAAAAGTAAAAAAATATATTGGCTTGATATAAGCTACTGAATAGCTTAATCAATCCTGTTAAAAGTCGTTACAGAAATACGAAACACTTTGAAAGCGATTGTCATTTGTCTTGGCCATCGAATGAATCTCATAGATTAGACGGAAGTTACTAAATAGATGACGTATCTATTTGGTAACTTCCATCTAATCTATGACACTGAAATATACCTACGTCATCAAAATGACGAACTTCTCTATTCGTTCCTTGATTTTGGCAATGTAAATGATGCCGTCAACATAGCTGTTGCATCTACAAACGATCACAAACAAGAACCTTAACGAATGCAAAAATAATCCGAAATTCCAAGACTTGCAAATAGCTGTGGGCGGCTTCCTAAAGCCCACAGACGAGTAAGTAAAGCTCTTTAATTAAAGCCCTATTCATACGACATGGAAGATACACTTTTTATACCGTGTATGTTTGAAGCCAAATGTATAATAATGGAATCTGATGAGGTATTATACGATCAAGTGCTTTCTTCTGTAGTTCGTCTGTCAATGATTGTAGGTTAGTAGGACAAGATGGTAGAAATTATTACTGTACAAGAAGACTAATGGTGATGGGTTTATTAAATTATTTTCGATATTGAAAAGGAGTCAAGTTTTTGCTTATGGTTAAAGGTCATTCGATTTTAATTATCAGTAAAGTAATAGTTATCAATCCACCGACATAGATGTTATGTTCTATTTTTGAATTACTTTAAAATAACTCCATTTTCTCAGTCTTCTCTTGCTGGTAATGAAAACCTGGTAAAAAAATATTTACAGCCAGACCTAACTATCCAAAAATACATGCATTTCAACCCACAATTTATTTATTGTAGTTTAGTCTACTATTACTGTGGTTACAACTTCCGACTCGCGCGTCACTGAACCACAAGCTCCATAGACACACGAATATTCTTTACGACGGGATGTGTTCCCGCGATCTAACTCTTTTCTTTGATAAAAACCTAATTTATGTCCACATGACGTTCTTTTGTCTTTTCTTTTGTTTTCTTTTCATCTAGAATAGTTTTATTGGTATCTCGTTTGGAATCACTGTCATTTGTTTTTATTATTTCGAATTTTGAATGTCATGTGACTACAGAGGTGACTGTATCTTCTATTTTAATTTTTGCTTTATGGAAAGTAGACGAACTCTGCAATTGAGCCAATAAACGCACATAGCTTACTTCAGTGAAATTATGTTCAACTCAGTAACTTTACGATTTACCAGAGCAAACATTTGTAATATAAACAAACAAAAATAATCAGTAGTTATTACAAAATGTTTTGTGTTTAACAATAACAGAGTTTCTTCAAAAATATCAAGGTCTGGGTTTTGTTTCGTTTTAAATGTATTTGTAACCATAATAATTGCAATTATTTATACATAAATACCATATTATTATAAGCCTGTATGACTTCTTCTGAATATATTAAGTCTCTATCATTGTATATGTCTATATATACTATAGTCGTACCCTCAAACACACTTATTAATAAACCACTCTCCCTAGCATAGGCAGGACATTATTTTAGGATGTCCCTGATTGTCAGCACTGTCCACCCCCTTTGTATTCAGCGTACAAATTAACGTCTTTTGCCACGACATCTTGTACATTACTAAACTGAGCCAAAACCTCTAGCCATTTTTCATCCCGACTAAGAAATATCTTCATCTATCAAGCAAGATGAAATTATCAATCTCCTTTCTATTTCGCTGCATCGCGATTCGGTGTTTTAAAATTAGATGGCTACCGTTGCCAACCCATACTTTAGGCATATAGAAAAGAGTTAGATTAATTCTTGGAGCTTCGTTTGTAGAGGGATATTTATTTTTAAATTCATAATCTTGATCGATTAGTTTCAGTTGTGGTTCTGGATTGTTTTTGATCGTTAAATCATTAAAAATGAAAATTATACAACGAGTACGAAAATGACGTATTTTCGTACTCATCTATAATTTTAGGTATATTGTTACTCCGGACAGGTTCGCATCGCTTTTGATCACTATCTTTACCTTACCTTATTAGCGATGATGTTGTCATCGAAGAATTAGGTACACAAAAATCCAACTCTCTTCTTTTTCTTATTCGATATTTATGCGTAGGAGACTAAATAATGATGGCCACTAGGTTTTTCTCTAGATCACACTTTATCACTAATGGAAATATTTTAATCACAGCTTGCATCAAGGAACGAAAGAAATAAACATTCATTTCTTATCACGCGCAAACGCATTTTTGAATCGGCACACGTCACTATTATTTAGACTTCTGCAAGCTTGCGAAGCATTCGTCTATTTTCAAATTCAGGAAGTCATAGTCTGATGCGTCAATGTGAAAAAAAAAACCGGCCAAGTGCGTGAGGACTACGCACAATAAAGGGTTCCGTAATTGAAAAGAATTTATCCCAACACCAAACTTAACATTGTAATCTCAAAAAAAAAAAGTTTTATGTTATAAAATTATCTACAAATTAACAATTTTCGTAGTTTTCTTTTACTTGTGTTGTGAAACCGTGCTTCTTGCCAAATTACATGAGGAAGTACCATATAGGTTCTGATTTACTTGTGAGTATCAAAAAAGTCGTATAAATGGCCATATTTTTTTATTGAGTTGACTTAGAAACTTGACTTTTTTACAACTCTAATGGACTACTTATTTGATATTAATTTCAACTTGATACCTCCACGCGTTCCTGAAAAAAGGGTCTTGACAGACTGACAGACAGACTGACAACGAAGTGATCCTGTAAGGGTTCCTTTTTTCATTTGAGGTACGGAATCCTAAAAATTGCGTAGATTCATGATTATTCCTCAGAAATTTAATAAATGCCAGTTTATTGAAAGAAATTAATTTTTCTTTTCACTTCAAATAAATCGCGCGCAGTATCAGTATACTGCGTTTTTGAAAAAAGGTCTATATTGTGAATTCACTCGATAATCGTGCAATAGAAGTAGTTCGTAAATCTAGAAATCAATACAACATCAAAGAGTATCGTGTCTATGAACTATAAACCCGCTGACAAACCGCTAGGACCAAATAATTTTAAAATATTACCGTTAGGTCCATTCATAATCATAATCTTCGACACCACTGCGTGCCAAATGGCGCGCTGGCAAGATTCATATTCGATTTTATTAATTGATAACACTATTGTGAACGATTTGATTAATTATTGATTTATGTTCGTTGAATAACTCAATTGAGTCTTAGAAGAGTACAGTAAACAGCTTTAGGCAAGCGTATGTTTGTGAAAAAACCTATAACATTGGTTTTTCGTTGCATTTTATTTTCAAACTGAGGTTTTAAAATAAAAAAGTTAAAAGACACATCAAGATTGTTTACCTTTATTTTACTACTTAAACCTTTCTAGTATAGGTACCTATATTATTTACCAAACCTATAGGTATATTGCAAGCTCCAGTCTTACCAAGAGGTATCGTATAACCCAGTTACTGGGTTGTAGAGATCAAATAGGCAGACGCTCCATGTAAAATACTGGTAATTATTCAGCTGCAATGTGCATCTGGTTAGACTGGAAGCCGAACCCAATTTAGTTGGTAAAAGGCTAGGCAGATAACAGATAATGGTTGTATGGCATAATAATTCACGTTGTTTTTAATCTCGATGTTCCTGGCACGATTATTCCTATAATAAAAATTGTGCAAAAAAATATTTTAGAGATAC
The DNA here is from genome assembly GCA_905163495.3 of Cosmia trapezina. Taxonomy (NCBI): domain Eukaryota; kingdom Metazoa; phylum Arthropoda; class Insecta; order Lepidoptera; family Noctuidae; genus Cosmia; species Cosmia trapezina. The sequence continues at coordinate 27,555,526 of LR991020.1, read as the reverse complement.
TTTTTTCCGTGTGGGTTTTTCCGTATTTTAAGAAAAACAACTTTAGTTTTTCAATACTGATCTGGGAACTGGGACAAACTGACTTCTTCTTGTGTTATGCAAGAATTAAGTCATGGATATGGGTCAAGCCATTTCACATGCAATTATGCACCATTGTCATGGTGTATTCATTGTTTAACTGGTGAATGCAAATTCATAATTATTGTCACTATCAAGGTGTGATGGTAAGAATAGTCTCATCTCATAGGATTCCCTCTGGTATTTTGACTATGACTTTAGGTCGCGGTAAACGTAAACTTAAAGTTTTCTTCGAAACTGTTATTTCCTACGACAAAATACGGCATCACGTTAACATGTTTCCTATTTTTCGTATTAATGTGTAAACTCCTTTATTTCCTTTTTAGGGTTCCGTACCAAAATGGTAAAAAAGGAACCCTTATGGAGTCACTCAGTCTGTCTGTCTGTCTGTCACAGCTGGATATCTCCAGAACTACTAATGCTATCAACTTGAAATTTAGAATAGTTGTAGATGACATTGACCCAACTATTTTGCAAATAAGAAAGAAATTAAAATATTTATATTTTTTTTGCAACAGGGACTGAAAGGCGGTCTTAAAAAATCAAAGTGGGGCTACTAGGCCATGTGGGGTATCATATGAAAGAGCGCTGTTTGCACATTCTCAAACATTTTTTTTCATTTTTTTAGGCCGCATAGTTTTCGACTTCTGATGAAAAATGTAAAAAAAAATACCGTCCACCCCCCTTATCTCCGAAGTTTGCAAAGAGAAAAATCTGAAATTATTCTATGTGATAGAAGTTTATGTAAAGATTACAGGAAAAATAAAAAGATGTCTCTAAATAGCACACTTTTTCAGAAATCGGAACGGAACCTTCGGTGCGCGAGTCCGACTCGCTGTTGACCGGTTTTTTAATAACAAATATTATGCTTTGCCTGATTTATTCCAATCCTGTAATAAAAAACAAATTCAAAATGTCAAAAAAGTTCAATTTCGCGCCAATTTGACGTTTTGAATTTGTTTTTTTTTTACGTCATCAATCATATCTTCCTTTCTTCCGACGTTTTCAATAGAATCAATTCAAAGGGCGTTCGCCCAGGTGTAATATGTCGGAAACGTAAGCAAAAACATTATAAAAATAGCCCAATGAATGAAGTAGCTTTGACCAAGACCTCGGTTTGAAGGTTCAATGAAGACATCGACCGTATGTCTAGACGAGCGAAGGTAACTAATGCGGAAGCCAGAAAAGTGTGCGGGGAATGTATCTACAGAGAAAACTGAATCATTCATAATTTGAGTTGCAAATTCTTTGTAAACAATTAACCACGCAAAGAATTTATGGTACGACAGCTTCCGATGAATCAGTTTACAAAAGAAAATTCTGGTCCTTTTGAACTTTTACTAGATTTTCTACGTGACAAACAACATCTGTTGTCTTGCTTTGTATTTTCGCATCAATTTTCCTAGAATTTAAGTAGTTGCAGTATTTAAAAACAAATGACGAATACCCATTTGTTTTCCAGTGATCTGTGCGATTCGGAAATAAATTTTAGAGGCAATAAAGTGAAATTGTTTGTCATTTTTCATTTTGTTTTATAACTACGTTCCCGCTATTTCTTCTTTCATTGAAACAGCTGTGTTCATTCCGTTTTCAATTACTATCACTTTTCAAATTACCAAGTTAATTTAACGTTTCGTTTTTAAAGTTTCAAGTTTTTTCATGAAAATTACCTTGTAAAAGATGTTCTTATTCAAAGAAATCTGGAATTAAAATAAATTTCTAATTACCTTTACAAGCCATCATCTACGTTCTGCGAATCAGAATATCGAATATACAGGGTGTCCCGTAAATAATGGATAATCTCTTAAGGGGTCATCGTACTCATCATTATGAACAACTTTTACTATGGGACCAAACCTGGAATCGCGAAAAAAAAATCAGCTGCTCCCTACATTTTGACGAGTTTGATGTAGATAAATGTACTGGTCAGCTGATTTTTTTTCGCGATTTCAAGTTTGGTCCCATAGTAAAAGTTATTCATAATGATGAGTACAATGACCCCTTAAGAGATTATCCATTACTTACGGGACACCCTGTATATAGTTTTTTTATTGCTGTGGCAACTTCTAATGCTAGATTATTTGAAAATGTAATAGACCTACAAATTGTACAACAGTAAAGATACTTATAAGCCATCCGCCATCAATATTGCCATCAAAAAGCTTTATTACAAAAACTACTAAGAATTGTAAATAAATATTGTCTTTGAAGCTGTTACGTGGAACTGTTGTTTTAACTAATAGTTTTCTGCCATTGTTACAAAAGTTGGCAGTTTCTATTAGTTAGATAAGTATTCGCATTCCAAGATTGTTTATGTTGCAAAACTTTTCCGAATCAAGAATTCTGAACTGACTTTTGAAAAGTTCGTAGATGCACAAAAAACAATCTTCAGTCCCCCGTCGATCCGCTTGAGGCGCGAATTACAAAAAAATCCTTTCTTAGTGCACCTCTACTCCCACAATAATTTCATATCTTACAGACCAGATTTTCATCAAACTGTTAACTTGTGTTAGGGTTCCTCATGTTTAGTACTTACAGTAGTTTATTGAGCTATAAACTACATAATTTTTATAACGACTAAGATTAACCCGTAACGGAAAACTATATGGAAATTCCACAGATGCATTATGAAGATATATCCTATCCTCTTGATATCCTCAAATGAAAAACCCGTAGAACACAGTTTAGGTCTTGTGTCTACATCAGTATTCATTATTACCTTGGGAGGTATTGTTTCGTTCTATGTTGCGTCGATTGCCATAAAATATGCAGAAGTATTGACGCTAGTATTGTCCATAAGAGGTTACTTCGTTAAAGTAGCTTCGTATCATGGTACGTTTCCCAATAGTTCTGTGAGAAAAGTGACTTTTTCGCCCAAGACAGAAATTATCAACACTCTTTGGACGAAACGATATTGGTTAGTTTTTAATCTTAGGTACCTTTTTTATTTGTAGAGACTTGCTTTTACTTGTAGAGACGTGTGCTTACTTTTATAATGCCTATTACATCTTTGGAATATCTGGTCCTTTCCTATTGAAATACTAATGAATGGTCCTTAGACACATTCATGCAAGCTCTTAATTGATAGATCTTTATCACATCATTTATTATTTCTACACTTTGTACTCAGTAAGAGTTGTTATTAATTCTCCCCTATCTAAACAACATGTCAAAGCTAACGATGAGCATCAATAAAATTAATCTATGTCAAACGCATCAATTATCACGCCAACCAGTTTGCGCTGCACAAACATTAAAGCTTAATTGTGCATTTATAGGTCGGAGCATGCGTAAATCTGTGATTGTTCTCCTATTTTAACCTATTCGGAATCTCGGTCAACCGATAACCCTGTAAGCTGCTCCTAATATTCATATTTCGCTCTCAACCAGCGTATCGCTTACAAGGGAAGGATAGCAGCGGATCTCGGATAGGAAAACGCGCGGTTTCAAGTCGCCATAGTTCGGAAACGCCGCCCGCGCACCTGCCCTCTCCGTCACTCTTCCAAATTTAAATCCCAAACTCCCCCCACCGTCCCGAGCGCTAAACATTCTGGAATAATTCCTGCGATTCGGCCACCGTTGCTCGCCATTCGAATTCGGGTCGCGACCGCGTCCGGTGATATCGTATCTTCTTAACGAACTACCCCGACTAGTGCCATGGCCGACGTTGACGTACAAGTCCAGTATACCACCACGGAGCGCAAAACCAGGAAGGTCAAGAAGACCTCCAAGCGCAGGGAGTCTAAGGATGGGGAAGTCACCGTCACGGAAGTGGAACAGACCAACACCACCACCAACGCCGACGATGGGTATGTGTTGTGGTGGCCAGCCTCCCTTGACCCGTGTAGTGACGCCAGTGTGTTCGTGTCAGTCAAGTGTCGATTACCGCGCGTTCCTCCCTGTCAGTGACATGCATAACATTGTTTATTTGTACTTTGTTAGGCGTGTTTTGGCCACCCTCACATACCCGACCTAATTTAAGGTACCTATCGGATGTTTTGGAATGATCTTTTGACAGAAGCATTATTTACTAACATTTATTATTAATCACAATTACCACATATATCTTAAACTGCCTTCATAGAACTAAACTTAGGGAAACTGAAAACTTGATGAAAGAAATCATGAAGTATTTTTAACACCTTCTAATCAATAATTATATGCAATGGAGAAAAAGATGAATGATGAAAACAAAACTAGCATACCATGAATGATGAATATGATTTGATCAACATATAGAACAATCAAGACCCGTTTGAATTTTAAAATATTATTCCAGAAAGTCTGCATGTGTCAAAAACTTTTCGAGCAATCTTCCCGAAAGATTAAACTATGTGACAAAAGCTAACTGTTTATCTGAAACCAAATTTTTCGTCTCTCCAGAGACTCCAAACATTTTCCACCATCTCTAACAACTCCTCCTTCTTCCAGCTTATTTTCAGTGGCGAATACACCAAGGCGATGAACAAGGACTGGCACAGCGGTCACTTCTGTTGCTGGCAGTGCGACGAGTCGCTGACCGGCCAGCGATACGTCCTGAGGGATGAGCACCCCTACTGCATCAAGTGCTACGAGAGCGTCTTCGCCAACGGCTGCGAAGAATGCAACAAAACTATCGGCATCGACTCTAAGGTTAGCCTCTTAAAGTTCAGATTCAATTGACATGCTTAGACTCTTTAGGTTCATTTTTGACTGGCTGGATCAGTCTTGGCCGGTGCTGTATATTATGTAATGTTATTTAAGAGCAAACGCATCGAATATTTGTTTGAATTATTCTCTTGATCCGAGTTTTTGTTGTTTAAGTAATTTCGTTTTATCCTCTCCCTCTTTTATCTAGAACCTCTTGTTATTGTTGTGAGAATTTGAATTGCGAAATAAACTGTTTTGATATAGGATACGATTCAGAATCTAAAATAGTTCAAAGCACCGAAAAATGCTGAGACGAATGCTATTTTGAGTTGATAAATAATAGTTTCGGGAAAGATAATCTTACGGATAAACATCTGAACAACAAACGAGAATAAAATTGGCAAAATGCTTGGTTTGTGACAGCTTGATTGAGAGCCCGTTGTAAACATCTGCACTGTCTATAATGACTCCTAAATTACTTTTGTTTTCTTGCCATCTTAAATCTACGCTCAAAATTGCATACGAGGCCTGTGTTTCATTGAAATTATCATTGACACAGAATTCTCAGTGAGTTGTATGTGTGGTATGAATAGGATTAGAATCCACGGCATTCGTCAGCTTTGTTTCACCGATCAAATTTAGTAATGTCACTCCAGCCGGCCCAGATTCTTCGGGCGCACCTCTGCACACGGCCCCAGGCAGAACGCTGCCAAGCCAACATAACGTTAACGTTACGCCAAACATTATACATTTATCTCGACGAACAACCAATGACTTTTCCCGTCCACCCGCAGCTGCAAACGCTACTGTGTTTGTTTGAACCAATTGTTCAAATACACTTATAATAAATTACAATGTTCATTTACTGAAATGTAATCCCCAAAGTGTCTCATGCACCCTCGAATCTAGGCAATCATAGAAATGAAATTGCGTTACGATAAAACGCCGATTTGTTTTCATTGTAATGAAAAAAAAAATCAAACTAAATAATCCAACGCCGACAAATCATGGCTCTCTAATAGATAAATAACAATTTCGTCTCTGTCAAGTAATGGTTGATATTCCTCGTAAATTATAACCCCTTGATGTTTATCGCGGCAGTCAAGAGCACATTAGCGGCGTGTTTACTTATGACGAGGCACACCGGCTATATTGTTAGCAGTACATCCAACTGTTTGCCGCTGCAGCTTTAACAAATTAACGATTGCGTACAGAAAACAAATCGCGTTAGCACAAACTAAACTATTTCTGGGTCGGATACAGTATTCTGATGTTTTCGTTTAGAGCCAACCTTGAAAAGCTTGGGTGTGGAGCCGTCAGACGATTCTTTTAAGATTTACGCGATCCAAGAAGCTCTAAGAGTTTCGTAATCGGCCAAAATAAACATTCATATTTTATTGACATTACGACATTCAGTTTTAAATGTACGTTCGGTCCTCGCACCGCCGCCAGGAATAGAATCCAGAATGAGGGGAGATTTATTTTGAAACTTGAACTAAACACGTCAAATGCAACGTGAGAGAATGTATTTGAGTTTTTAATTTAACTCGAGTGTTAGCGTTGACCCGAAAGATGGAAATATTGTGTTGTATGCACTCAGGTTTTGGGTTATGCTCGTTATTTGGTCAGTGAACTTGATATGAATGTAACAAATAGGATTTGCAGTCGAGTGTTTATATGAAATCGAAAATGTATGTTTATGAATCACGGACCAAAATAGGTTTGTGTACGATGGCTGGTATTTCAAGCGATTCAGATGTAGGTTGTTATGCAATTTAGGAGCAAATCTTAGGAATGACAACTGTAGTTAATTTTGTCCTTATATGTAAGAACTCTATAACAATTGATTGGGATCGGTATCCAACCAGCAAGTTGAAGGCAATAATTACCGCCTACGTAGTCAACATGTGTCGTTGGAATAATACGTTTTTTGCGTATAATGTCTGGTTTTTCCATCTAATTGAAGAAGATCTGATGGGAGGTCCCCTGATTAATGTGCCTCACGTCGGATTTAAACGTATTAATTATTGTTATCGTGTTTCGAAGCGATACATTTTTTGTAAATCACGCCTTTATTCAAATAAGATTTTGTCATGTCTATTCATAGCGGTTTTCAATACTTATGTGCGCTCGTCTCAGCAATATTTTTGTTTGGCCGATGTCATTTATTGAAATTGAATTTAAGTAGATAACATTCAAGTCACGTGTCCATAAAAATAATAGCGCGTTTTGCATCAGATTAAAGTATTTTAAAGTTAAAATTGGTTTCTGTTTGATATTATGTTTTTGATAACAAGGGAGACCGCGAGATTAGCAATGTAAAAATGATTTTGGGCAACGGATAGATAAATTTAAAAATCATAATGATGAATTCAAACAAAAATGTCTAGTCTATTAAACTGACTAAAGCTCCATTTACACGGCGCCATTTTATTGCCTGTGGCATACCATAAAATTGAAAGGCAAATATCTGGCACCGTCTAAACTACTCGTACAATATTGTTGGACGATACGGGCAACTTTGAAAACTGGTATAAGCATGTACAAGAAAATCGCACAGTGCATACAATAATTGCTCGTATCGCATTCAATTCTGGCATGATCTGACATTTGTGCTGTCATTGAAATATGAGTGCGGTAGGTGAGGGTGTGGTAAGGTAATCGTTGTTGCTATTTTGAAGCAAGAAATCAAATCAAGAACAACTTGAAAAATATCCTGAGAAGCGTTCAATAAAATTTAATGAAATATCATGTCTAGGCAAAACTTGCATGCAATAATCGCCTGTCAATTTTATTGCCTGGTGTAAGTCGCATGCGATTTTATTGAATGGCAAAACTTGCATTCAGTTATTGTACATGCCATTTTATGGAATCGCACGCGTGTAAATACTTCATGCAAAAAACGTCAAAAAACTTGAACGTGCTTTATGGCATGCAATTATTGCTCTTGAACGTTCCAGAAACTTGCCCCGTGTAAACGGCGCTTTAGGGTGCCTCCTTAGTCGTTATATAAGTCTAGCCATTTTCGTTCGAATTCATCATTACGATTTTGAAATCTTTGCAATGTTTCAGGTTCCATTTTTCTAAAATCTTATCAGAAAATGGATTTTGAACTTTTCACCGAATATCGATTCGCTTTAGTTTTTCTGTACTTCTTTTTGCTATTCTTGCGAATCTAACCCTTCTTCTCTTCTCTCCCAGGACCTGTCGTACAAAGACAAGCACTGGCACGAGGCCTGCTTCCTGTGCGCCAAGTGCCGCGTCTCGCTGGTAGACAAGCAGTTCGGCTCCAAGCTCGACAAGATCTACTGCGGCAACTGCTACGACGCCCAGTTCGCTAGCCGCTGCGATGGCTGCGGCGAGGTGTTCCGCGCTGGTGAGTACTTGGCTTTACTTTTGGGGATGAAGGACCAGCGAAGTAATTGCGTACCTAGCACACTCAAAATCCTAATGCCATTCATTTCGATATTTCGACCATATTCATTCCGTTGTTTACGTTGTCGAGCGGACGAATTTTTCGAACATAAGTATTACATATTGCAGCGTGACCGTTTAACCTATTTTTTTTTACTGGTTCGTATAGCTGGTCATCGATTTTCTATCCTTAATTTCATCAAATTTAGAAGGATGTCATTTCTTTTAATGAAAAACTTCAGTTGCGTAAAAAGAAGAATTGAAACCAGTCGAAATTTTTAAATTTTCCCAACATTTTTACCATCTGATGTACCTTAAGTTTTCACGTGGTATCATTTATTTTAAGACAAACAGCCTGCTCTGCAACTTTTTAGAATATTCAATATTACCTACCTTTTATATTTTTTTGGTACGATTTTTTATTTAATAAATTTTTGTACCTACGTGATGAAGTCGTGTAATTTTAATTTAGCTCCAATATTATGTACAAATTGATTATTAGGTCAGATAGGCAGTAGCTCCATGTAAAATACCGATAGTATACAAGGTAATATTAAATTATTTATACTATGTACAAGTAGGTATAAATAATAAAAAAGGGGGGAAGAGCTCATAGGGCATCAAAAAATTCGTCCGCATCGCTATCAGTGGGAAAAGTGCCCAAAAGGCTGGCGGCATTGCCACGCTGGATGGCAATGCTAATTCTTTGGGCTAAAAATAGGCCAGCCCTCTGGTCCCGTGTCGACCAATAGTTGCATCCAGTTAGACTGGAAGCCGGCACAAACATAGTTGGGAAAGGCTAGGCAGATGATGATGAATATGTAGAAATGGATGATGAGTGTATTACGCAAGGGGGGTACCAGTTTTTTGGTCCTAAAATACGAGTTGGTTGGTTTCAAAATAAGATAATAATTTTCCTGTTGTAAAGTTAATTTATATAAAAACGACGCTGTCAAAACACATAAATCTTCATTAGAGAATTCCACATGATTCTTATCCTCTAAATTAGCAAAACTTGCAAATAAATAAAATACTTGATATTATACTGTCGTGGTCCTTTTATACGGGAGCTTATAATAACATAATTTACGCGTTCTCAAGTATCTATATCGATCAATCGCTTAATAAGGTGTAACGTATCGCGTGGTACACATATCCTATTTTATAGTTAATTGTACATTAGTCACATACCGACTGACACTTGTTTGTGATACACACAGATGCAGAGAGTCACTAGCTGTATAAAGTATCAAATTTTTTAGGAAAAAGTTTTACTTTTTATGGCTGCCAATCAGGACACTATTGCTAAGCCTCCGCTGTCCATCCGTCTGACTGTCAGCGGGCTGTATCTCATGAACCGTAATAGGTAGACAGTTGAAATTTTCACAGATTGTGTATTTCTATTGCCGCTATAATAACAAGTAATAAAAACTATAAATAAAATAAAGTTAAAAAAAAAGAAAAAGAAGTTAAAGTTAAGTTAATAATTTGTAACTTTATTTTATTTTTACATACAAGAAACGTATTTTTTGAAACTGAGGTATTATTTTTTAATAGGTAGTATTAAAAATATTGTACGGTATTACGGAACCCTTCATGTCCGAGTCCGTTTCGCACTTGGCCTGTTTTTAACTAATCTACTTAGTAACACTTTCTTGCCAAAACATCACACTAATTATAAAGGCGAAAGTTTGTGAGTGTGTGTGTGTTTGTATGTTTGTTACTTCTTCACGCTCAAATGGCGGGACTGATTTGGATGACAAACACAAACAAATCGTAACAAATCACATCCACACAAAGACACTGTAGACAGAATACACCCAATTAATAAATCAATGGTGCCGATTCTCTTGTTCATTAACTAAACCAAAATTAGAGAATCGCTATCATTTACTAGCAGGCAAGAAAAGGACGGCTATAGCTATGAACTAAGAAAGAAATGTCAAATTAGTTTACGCCTTGCGCTTCACCGTGTTTTTAGTCGACATGTTTTTACGTGTCGTCTGTATGGAAATATTAGTTCAACTAAATTTGACAGCTCTAATTTACGGCCGTCTCTTTCTTGTTTTATTACAAAGAAACAGTTAGCAATAGCCTAAATTAAGTTTAGTTTGTGCACAACAGAATCGGCACTAATATTTAACCATCTAATGCTAACAACAGTGTATCTAAGGATCTGGCAGCGCTTGCGACGCCATGTCCGTACAAGGCGCGTCATTACCTACCCTCGTTATGGTAGTGTAAGGTAAGGACCAAGAAAAAGCGGCCACTGTCATTGCCGCAGCCTCGGATACGCTTCCATGCTCATAAGTGGAAATGAAATTTTCGAATTTCGATATGGTGACGCCTTCACGCTATTTTTAAGGCAGATTTTTTTGGAACATCTGGTTTTATGCTTTACTTTGGGCACAGATAATAAAATATTGGGGTAACCTTGTTGGACTTAAAAGGTGAAGTTTTTTGCAAGTGCGGTTTTATTGAAAATTAGCTTCTGCCCGCGACTTCGTCCGCGTGTTCTACCCCGACGCATCGCATCGCCTGCCCGCGCTATTACTTCGTTTTCGCTTAGCGTTTTTTCCGACTTTTTTTCTTTTTGCTCGGCTCCTAAAGGTCTTAGCGTGATGTAGCCTATAGCCTTCCTCAAGAATTGGGCTACTAAATGCAAAAAGATTTTTTTTAATCCGACTCGTTCAAACAAAAAAAGTTATGGAATAAATTATTGTTACATTAAAACATTAAAACCAAAGCAATGAAAACACAGCGATGTTCTTTCTTAGTCCTCACAAGCCAATATATCTTCCTAGCCTTTTCCCAACTATGTTGGGGTCGGCATCCAGTCAAACCGAATGCAGCTGGATACCAGTATTTTACATGGAGCGACTGCCTATCTGACCACAACCCAGTTACTTGGTAACACGATACCCCTTGGCTTATCCTCAAAAATTATTAGCAAATAATGCTGCGTAATACCCAGTAACCTTATAGAAAAGTAATAATTTCCTCCATAACCTACCTACGATAAACTACAAAGACGTATAAGTCGACCCTAATCACCATGTATTATCCGAAAACACTTGTAAATTGAAAGACCACGGCCAATTACTAGCGAAGCAGCACATTATATGTAATGATACCTTACAAGTCCGCTGTACGGATTCCTATAACTGAGCAGAGGGCGACTCAAACTATTGTGATTAATTTAGTAGAATAGTATCCTATAAAGGGTGGCAGGGACATCGACACAGAACCTGTTACCATGGATGAATCTGTAAGTATTACAAAATTTTACATTAGAATTTTAGAAACTTTTTTTATTTTCTTGGAAGATCTGAAATCACTGTTATTTAAACAGGGAGCAGGCTGGCTGGCAGGGACATCGATGCACAACCTGTTACCATAGATTCAGATCAGTACACGATTCTGTACCCCGCTGTGATGAAAATTTTCGTCGGTTATGTAAAAAAAAATCTGTTTTCTACAAAAGTGCAATACCTACGCGGTCAAAATGTATGGAACAGCAATTTTTTTTTAAACGCAGCGGGGTACAAAATCATGTACTGAATCTATGGTAACAGGTTGCGCGTCTATGACCCTGTCATCCTGTACATAACTGTGATTTCAGACCTTCCAAGAAAATAACAGAAGTTTCTAAAATGCTAATGCAAAAATTTTGTATTACAGATCCTTGGTAACATTTATTTGGATGACACAGCCCATTGCCGATTTTAACTGTGATCATTACTTACTTATGTTATGTAGTCACCAATAATTTCGTATTTCATGGAATTCTTAAAATAAGTACCTACCTATTGATTCATCTGTATCCGAACTCTAGCTAGAGGTTAAAATGTCTTAGATATTTTTCATTTTGTAGATGATCTTCTTTAAAACTCAAACTCAAAGCATTTATTTCAAATAAACCAATTACAGGCACTTTTTAATTGTCAAGGGATTAGTCAGTCAGAAAGATGAAGCTAGTTGCCCATTCCTTCCAAAGCGTAGTAGGTATCTATGGAGAAGAACGGGCAAGAAACTCCACGGACACTCTTTTAAATCAAAACAAAATATTGATTACATCATTTAAAAACATCAAAATTTAAATTACATTAAAATAAGCCGTGGCAGCTAAAAATAGTCGCGACAGTTTAAAACAACAAGCTCACCTCAACTATTTCAGTACAATAAGGTAGGATATTCATGATCGATAAAAAAACCAAAGTCATTGCAATGTAACTCTAATCTCATTGTAATAAAGTACCTATAAATAACAAGAAAATTTTATCTGAATGTGCTACTTAAAAGATTATAATCATTTCTCATTTTCTAAGAAGCTCAATGATTATTAAACTAAAATAGAAGTGAAAATTAATAACATCTTCTACTCTAGCGGGATAGTAATGAGGTACAACTGTGGTTTTGTGCAAAATTAATGTACAATGACTCCCACGCAGATCCTAAATGTAACGATGACGGTCGAGCCAGAAATATTCGATGATAGTCATAGATGATTTTGATTACGGTAATCAGTTTTGGAACTTTCTTACTGTGATTTTTTAATTTAATTGTGCTTTTCAAGTAATAATTAAAGGTTTTACTTTATAATTCAAAGATGTAAATAAAAAGAAATGCCGAATATGACCAAAAGACCAATTTTTTTCCAAGTAATTATTACTTAGAATTAAAGGTTTTTAACTTTTTATAGGGTACCAGGTTTACAGGGTTTTACAGGGTGGCATACATCGACGCGCAACCTGTTACCACGTCATGATTCTGTACCCCATGCGTTGAAATTTTTCTTCGGTTATTAAAAAAAAATCTATACATTTTGACTGCGTATAGGTATTGCACTTTTATAAGAAAAACACCAGATTTTTTTTTTATAACCGACGAAAAATTTCTACGGTATTGGGTCTAGGATTATGTGCTGCATTCATGGTTACAGTCTGCGCGTCGATGTATGCCACCCTGTAAACCTGGTACTTAACCTAAAAAAAGTTAAAAAACTTTAATTCTAAGTAATAATTACTTGGAAAAAAAATGGTCTTTTGGTCATATTCGGCATTTCTTTTTATTTACATCTTTGAATTATAAAGTAAAACCTTTAATTTCATTGACTTACGAAGTGCCATAGCACCAATTTAGTAATTAAATGAAAAATAAATACATACATAGACTGCTAAAATCATAACCCTTCCTTTTGGCTTTGCCGTAGTCGGGTAAAAAGACGTGTCGCCAAAATATAATATGATGCAGTATAGCGACATGATGTCATAATTTGTTATGTCAGAATAATCAAGTATCCATGTCCTCTGACAAACCTTCATATACAACTTCATAAGGCAGTCTTGCCGATCGAATAGTTCTTCAAACTACGAACAGATTAAATTACTTGTAACGTAGGTAGGTAACCGCAAGTTAGCTAAGTAAGGCTTCCGACTCCATAGCTACCTATGGGGCTAGATGAATCAAATTACTTCGGCTACTTTTTGCCAAATAATTGCAGTAATTTTAAAACGAAATAACCGTTTTCTAAATCTCTCAAGGATTTTACACCGTTAAATAGCGGTGTTTTAAAAGAAATAGTAACCGTAAATAATGTAGGTAGGTACTAGTTTTTGGTTTAATTTTAAATACTTAATACTATGACTTACTAGCTTCTGCCAGCGGCTTCGCCCGCGTGGTATGTCGGTAAAAAGTAGTCTATGTCCTTTTCCCGGTCATGGTCTACCCGTGTGCCAAATTTCATCCAAATCCGTTCAGCCCTTTTAGCGTGAAAGCGTTACAAACAAGCAAACAAACCAACAAACAAACTCACTTTCGCATTATAAATATTAAGACTTAGGATGATTATGACGTGTTCAACTGAAAGTTTTGATTTATTTTTAATTAGATTTAATCATCAAAAAAGCTCAGTCTACAATCTACATCGTAAACATTTTAATTTTATGTTCGTATGTTACCTTTATATCTTTATTTTAAGAACCGTTCTGAGAAAACTAAACAATTCAAATTAACTGAATGTCTTGTCTCAATGCTTAGTTACAATTCCTATGTATAAACGCAATAAAACCATTTCAAAGACCCGTTAATTGATTCCGAATTATCGCAAATAGAAACAGTTTGACGCAACCCACATGGCTTCTTGGCTTGTTGGTTTAGAAAAAAAAATACATTGTCTATAACCACGCCTCGGATTAAGTATGATCATCTATTTATCGCCGTGACACTAAGTAAAGCCTGAGTCACACGGCGTGGGTGAAAAAACACGCGATTTCTTAATGTTAAAGTAACATCAATAATATGAAGCCCGGACATATTATTTGTGCTTTACTACGGGAAACTAAACGCCTTTGCTTCGCTCGTGTGCCCTTATAAGAAACATTTCAAAGATTAAATAACGTGAATCATCGAAAACGAGTGTTAGCCTACGTAGACGGGCGCTCTTTTTAACGCGACGTTTCTTGCCGCGTACTGGATTTTGAAGCGCAAGGTTTAGCGACGTGAATTGAAAATCCAACTGTGCACTTTTTGAAGGCACTTGGGATGCACTCTGTTGGATTCTCAACGGTCGGTTCGACCCCGACAGTTGAAAATCCAGAGCACAGTCAAAAACTTCGCGTTAAAAAAAGCCCGTGCGGATGTGGGCATCAAGCTTGGTTGTAAACGGTAATTACAAAGGTTGGAAATTACAGTCAGTGACATTAATGTCATTATATCAGAACTGACACTTATCACTTCATAAAGATTTATTGCTGCTCTTGATGACATTTCTATATAAAGATCTTAAATGGTTTTTTATCTAAAAACACGTAAGCACACGTAACATACACATGTAAATATACATATAAATATACAACATACAAATATTTAAAGACTAGCTTTTGCCCGCGGCTTCGCCCGCGTGGAGGTCGCAAATAATCCCACGAAAACGTGCTACGTCGTAACGCGCACGCCACTAACGCTCACAGTCGGTATGATTTTTTCCGACATCTTCAACAATCATTGTCATATTTCAGCCAATTTACAAAAAACCTTAATGAATCTATACACGTAAACCTTTTTCATGAATCATTCCGTCCGTTGGTGAAAACTTTATGAAAATCCGTTCAGAAGTTTTTGAGATCATCGCGAACATCATACAGACAAACAGACGCGTCGGGGGAAATTATTACAATGTAAGCCATCTGCAATAATTGTTGCTCTATTGTGATGAGGAGGGAGGAAACGCATGTGACTAAAAGAGTGATAAATATAAATGGATGGAGAGGGAGAGGAAGGCCAAAGAAAAGATGGATGGATTATGTGAGGAATGATAAGAAAGGGAAAGGTGAATGATAGCGTAACGGTTGACAGGGAAGAATGGAAGAAGAAAACGTGTTGCACCGACGCGACTCCAAGTAACATGGGACAAGGGCAGGAAGATAATCTATTGTCGTCTCATTTTGTTGACAGACAAATTATACTGTCAAATACGACCTACGATCATTTAACTAAGATATCAATTTGAATAAGAAGGATGTTACATAATAGAATGATGACCACTGTTTTTATAAGTAATACGTAAAATAAACACGGAAGTGATGACTTAAGCAGAAACAAATTACATTAATAATGACACAGGACGCAACGATACATCATGTATAATTTATTCAATGTAATTTAACAACTTGACAGTTCTGAAACAAACTACGCCATTACAAATGAAACATTGTCGTTATCAGAATTACATAAGTACACATTTTGTAATCTTTTCAAGGTAGGACTTGGTACAACTCCCATCCAGATTGACCAAATGATGCCCACAAAGCTTGTATTTCAAAGATAGGATAGCAAGGTATCCTACCCTAGCTTGAGATTCCTACCATGACTATCTTAGCTTTAAAAAACTAGCCTCCTATAACCCAAGGCACACACTTAGTATGACTACTTAGAACATGTATTTTTTACTGGCCAAACCCGATTTCAGGCCAAACTAGTTTATCCTAGTCCAAACAGGTTTATCCTACGTGTGTCTGGTTATACTAGTTTAGTCCCAGGACAAACTAGTTTGGCCTAGCCTAAATTGATGGTTAGTTAGAGGATATGAAACGGGGCACTATGAAAAAGGACTTATCAACACGTTAAGAATCGTATCTTCTCCGGCGCTACGGGAAATGCAGCCTCTTCACCCTTGCGTAATAAGGTGCAAGCACCTATGCTCGCCTCCGTATGCCTTATTACAGCGGGCCCTCCCTACGCGCCTCCGGCTCTAGAAAACACTCGGTGGCTAACTCGGTTCTGTGACAGTTCTTAGGGTTCCATAGGTACTTCAAAAGCTAATTAAGCTTGTTGGCTGCGACATAACCATTAATTTACTCAGTTTAACCTGTGTTTATTTTGTCACAAGCAACGATTCAATCAGATTAGCCTAGGCCAAACTAGTTACCTAAGCCTAAAGTGTTTAGGCCAAACTAGATTTGGACTAAACTAGTATACCCTGACACGCGTAGGATAAACTGGTTTGGCCTCGGACAAACTAGTTAGGCCTGAAATCGGGTTTGGCCGGTAACATATTCATTGATTAAGATAATGGAAGTATTATATCCAATACTTCCTGTACCTAGTGATACACATTTTTAGAGACAGTTATTTTATTACACACAATAGCGATAAAGCCAATGCAATACAACCTTATCGACTAGTACAATATAACAGCCGTAGCAATCAAGATAAACTGCACAATCGATAACATGCAATAAAGTCATGTGGGCAGTCAATTTTACGAGGACCAATAAATAAGGACTCAGGACCAATCAGCTTTTTTCCCCTTTTACAGTTGGAAAACATCGAGCTCAAGTGAAAATTGTTTTCATCATAACAAATTCTAACTTTTCCGATTAATTCAAACTCAAACATTGATTGTCCTCCGAAAACAAAATATAGGTGTAGTTGAACTTTGAATGAGTGACTCATTCAAAGGTCAACTGTAAGTATCATCGAAGATTTAAATCATTTTTTTTTAACTTTATAATTATGCACACGTCTTGCTTTTCACTTTAGACATTGCCATTGGGAGAATGGGTGACATCGTCTTTGCTTGAAATAAGAAATAGAATGGACTAGACATTCAAACGCCATTATCAATCTAAAAATATTGACCACACCTTTATTGCTAACAAAGTAAAGACGACATTACCATATCCTTTTATTTCATAACTGTAAAATCAAAAATTGTAAAAGTTGTAAACAACATCATCTTATAACTGTTTTGAACACTATTTAATAATTTAGGACTCATAAATGTTCGTCTGCAGATAACATCGGCCATTCAGAAAATATATGGCGTCAAATCATTATTAATTGATTAGATTTGATTTATTTTTATAACGATGACAACATGACGAGGTTGTTAAATGTCAGAGTGCGTAATTTTAATTAATATTTTTACTAATTGAAGACTTGCAAGGAATTTTAAATATGATTTTTCGAGTTTTAGAAAATAATAGGTTCTTTAGATGTGAAGTGTGTGGGTTACGGGGAAACAATCAAACACGTGTGTACTCCACGAGAGGTTTATTGCGACTCTCACTTATTAATACTAAGACATGAATAAATGTACTTAGACTACGCATAGGCTATGCAGATGGCTAAAAGAGAAACGATGGATGGACTGTGTGAAAGATAAT
This sequence comes from Cosmia trapezina, assembly GCA_905163495.3. NCBI lineage: Eukaryota > Metazoa > Arthropoda > Insecta > Lepidoptera > Noctuidae > Cosmia > Cosmia trapezina. The sequence goes on along the minus strand of LR991020.1, from coordinate 27,537,740 downwards.
ATGGCGGGAAGGGGGTGCTACCGAGATGACGACTAATAGAGAAATCAATCAATCTGCCTAGCCTTTTCCCAACTATGTTGGGGTCGGCTTCGAGTCAAACCGGATGCAGCTGACTACGAGTATTTTACATGGAGCGACTGCCTATCTGACCTCCCAACCCAGTTACTGGGTAATACGATACCCCTTGGTAAGACTGGTTATCAGACTTTCGGGCTTCTGACGACCCGTAACGACTGTCAAAGATCCACGAATGACAGCTGGGACCAACGGCTTAACGTGCTTTCCGAGGCATGGAGGGGACTTGGTATATAAAGATGGTCACCCATCCACGGACTAACCGCGGCAAGCGTAGTTTAACCGGATCGATCGACCCGTGCGGCTGTTATTACGTAGCCACAAGATAACAAATAATAAGTACATAGACCATATTTTAACTGCTATTACGTGCTTAATTTTTCTTAAATATTCCTACTTACCATCCATCTTTGAATCTGAACACAATACACTGCAACCTTTTAATCTCCATTTATGTGAAGTAAATAAGATGTAACAAATTGATCGTAGGCAGCAATGCCACGTTACTAGGTCTCAGGAACAATAAAATCCTACTTAAATTAACATTGAAGAACTCAAGAACAGATCTCAAATATAAGATGGTTTGTTTGTAGGTACTCGTACTAAACAGTGATGAGAAACATATGGTTGGCTTTGTGGAAATGGCAGTAAAACGGGTTCTAGGTAACGGGATAATGGTGCTTTGTGTTTTAGATTTAAGATGTGCCTTCTCTACTTAAGGTTGATGCGCTAAGGTAGCCCGCGAAATTCAAAATTTCTTACGTTTTTTGCAATTTGTAGGTCAGTGTCAGCTTGTATGTTGATTAAAATATGATTCGCGGCCGTAGCTAATATGGCTTTACAGAATTATAATCATTGGAATCAGCAATACAACTCCATAAGTTAGCATTTACCTCAAATGTAGCGATTTCATGAAATCATGAGGTTTGAGGTAAATGCTAACATATGGAGTTGTATTGCTGATTCTAATGATTATAATTCTGTAAAGCCATATTAGCTGCGGCCGCGAATCATATTTTAATCAACATACAAGCTCACACACTTACAAATTGCAAAAAACGTAAGAAATTTTGAATTTCGCGGGCTACCCTGGCGCAGCAACCTTAAGTAGGTATTATGTTTCGAGAAATACTATACATTTTTTTTTTTTTTTTTTTTTTTTGTGAACACTTAAGTGCCTAAGTACCATATTCTAAGTCACGATTTCCTCGAATCGACTCAACCTCACTTAGGTAATTTTATATTCATAGTTGCAATTTCACTCCTCAACTCAAACAGTTTCCTCAGTTGAGCTGACTTTGAGTTGAGGAACCAAATAATTGTCAAATAATAGGTACGTCCCGATATACGTTTATGTAAGTTATAAACGGAATATTTCTCCAAAAAATGACGTTTGCGTACTCATTCGAGGAAACTCCTAATTTCCTTAATCTTACGACTGTGAATACCGATTTTCAGGATCTTTTGAGGCACGCCTTGAGGTCGCCTCGACCGAGTTGTGAGTCGAGGAGCTTTCGAGGCTACGACTTTGAATATAGGTGTTAGTTTTTGCCCTATAATTTGAATGTTATCCGCAAATCACACATAAACTTTACATCCTTTGGCCTTTAATTGGGCTCAGAATTTGAGTTTAGCAAAATCCTACTTAACTTTGTGCTTGTGGCTAAGTAATAACAGCGATCGATCTGGTTAACCTACGCTTGCCGCGGTCGGTCCGTAGATGGCCATCTTTACATACAAACCCTGCCGTGCCTCGGAAAGCACCCCAGCTGCCGGTCGTTGTTTCGGGTCAGAAGCCCGAAAGTCTGGCAACCAGTCTTACCAAGGGGTATCGGTGTTACCCAGTTACTGGGTTGTGGAGGTCAGATAAGCAGTCGCTCCATGTAATAACATGATTAAACTGGAAGCCGACCCCAACTTAGTTGGGAAAAGGCTAGGCAGATGATGATATTTACTGTCCCACTACTGACTTTTAGGCAAAGGTCTCCCCCGTGGACTTCCACATCTCTGTGGGTTGCTCTATTCCCTCTGATGAAGATAATTTCCGAATGTCATGACTTTATCTTCTTTTGTTTAAGTTGTTCGTTGTCTGTCACGCACTCTTATACCACCTGTGACAGTGATTCACCTGCACTCGACATGAATTTCTTTCTAAATGAAGAACGTTCATTAACTCATTACTTAGTTAATGGATGCCCGTGCGGTAAACGTGACATACCTAGGTTAACTGTAACACGTGCGTTAACGTTATCAATACATGTACCACTCATAAGGAACCTTTGTTTTAAAATGCAACACTTTTGTTATGCATATTACTGATATTTTAAAAGAAATGATTCGTTTTGAAGCTAAATTGTCAAAGAATATTCTTTGAATAGTCATATTTTAAATAGTTAGGGAGGCGAGTAAGGGAATTTCGGTAATACTCGAGCGTGGCAGTTTAAGATATGAGAGATACCTTAGACCTAATAGAACAACCTTGTAAAGTATTTAGCTCTATATGTAGTGACGCGCGCCTAGGATAGACGATCAGATTAGTAAAAAAAAATCGATAGTCTAAAATACTCGAGCGCATCAGATTAAGATATTGGGGATTGATTTTAGTGTTTTAAGACTAAATTTAACTAATCTGACGATAAGTCCTTGACGCCGCCGAGTTATAGGGTCGCGAACTTGTAAAAAAAAAACGTTAATCCGGCATTCTCGAGCGCGATTTTTTTATTTTTTATTTTGAAGAATATAATCTAAAACTTACTAAAAATACAAAATCTGCCGGTTTCCGGATGACCCGAAGTGTGGAGGAGCCATTTTGTCTTCCGAAAAACGCGTTGCGGCATATAAGTCGCGAACGATACATTTTACAAAAAAAAAGTTTAAATAAATAAAAAAGGTAATTTTATTTTACACAAAAAAGGTCTCTTTACATTTTTGTCCAAAGTTAAAACTTTTTGACTTGAAGCATCATAAAAACTCAAACTCCCGGTTTTTTGAGTATATCTCGAAAACTGAGGGTGTTAAAAAAAATTGATATGAAATAACGATGATTAAATTATGTGACTTATTATATCTCAAAAATTTTTTTTTTTTCTAAAGCTTCTCGACAATTTTCATGCCAGTCACAGCTATACCAACATTGCCTCAGAACTCGGTACATCGCCAATTTGTGGAGGAATGCTTACGAATCCGACATCACTGACCTTACACCAACCGATCATGGGTGGAATGAAAATAATAATAAATTCGAGTTCACGTGGTTTATCGGGAATCAATTGCCCGATGCGTATGATAATGTTGTTGTATCGCCGGATATTCTGGGCAACGAGAATGACACTGAGGACAGCAATGACGAGACGCATGATTCAGGTAAATTTTTGTACTTCTATAATATTCTCTCAACAAAATTACTGAATAGAAATAATTGTTACGGATGTTGCAGGCACTCAGCAGGAAAGAATTGTGGATGAGGAGCCACAATATGAAAGTTCCAGTGAAGAAGAAGAAGATGAATTGTATTGAGCAAAAATGTAAAGGCCATACATAACAATACAATTATAATACAATTTTTATATCATTTCATTTTTTTATACAATAAATAATACAATTCGTACTACATTTCATCTACATTTACGTTGGTTGTATCTATCGCTTTATTGTCATTCTTAAATTCCCCGTTTTATCAAGGAGAAAGAAAGGAAAAAAAGAAACCAAAAAACCTTTTTCGGTCAGATTAAGAGAACCCACAAACATTTTTGTCAGATTAAGAAAATATGCTTTCAGGATACCGAGATAAACCTCCCCTATGAAAATCTGACGCGCTCGAGTATTTCAAAAAAACTTTTTTTTTTTGCATTTTCAAAAATTCATCGTAACTTATCGTCACGCCGAAATCGTCAGTTTTTTTAAAGGGCGCTTCCTTGGGGCCTACTTAACACCCCTTCCGAAAATCTGACGCGCTCGAGTAAATTATTTTTTTTTGATTTTTGACTACTTTATATGCCTACCCCCACCACGCAAACCGGCAGATTAGTATACCGTTGTTATCAGAGGCACTTGGGGCATACGTAGTATGAATATCTGACGCGCTCGAGAATGCCCAAGTAACTGTTTTTTTTAACATTTTTGAAAACCCGTACACGCCAAACCCACCGCTAAAATGGTTTTTACCATACGAGCTTTTCTTTTCGAAATTATTTTATCTTTCGATTTTGATAGGTCTCGACGGCGCCGTTGAATTACGCCATTTAGCTACCTCGCCTCCCTAACTAAAAGGTTCGTTGAGACGTTGGTTCCAAAAAACTAGCTTTAGTATGGTATAAGTAAGTAGATAGAGAAACCATACAAGTTGCAAAGCCTAGCAACAAAAACTATACTTACTTTTTGACACTTGACAGTTTCATACTAACGAATATGAGTTTTGCGAATTTGATCCATATTTCAACTAGAAACTGTCCAACTGACAGGTGTCAAAAAGTGAATAACCTAGTGGACAGAGTATAAATACCTAGTTACGCGTAGCGGCATCTTCATGTACATGCCTATTCCAATAATTGGAATAGTCATGTACATGAAGATGCCGCTAAATACCAACGATTTACTTCCTCGTAACATCAACGAGATACATCTCTGAAGGGAATCCGAAACATTTCTTATCGCGTCCGATCAATTAAGTTAATCGACAGCCTACATCATGCCTACACTCGCCTCGCTCCCTCGCCGGAGCGTAGTTCGTCAAACCGCTCAGTACCACACCGCGAGCCGCGAAGCCTACACACGCGCGTTTCCGAACAAGGCAAACGTCAAACTTGGCGCGCTTTTTATATTTTTTTTTAAACAAATTTGCTACGCATACAGCCAAAAATGTCAGCGGACGTGTTGAGTGAAGACCTTAAATCTCGACTACATTTAACGACCAAAACAGTTGGACAAGATAGGATACGACGGGCGCGGGAAAATAATGAAGATGTCGCGATCCTGTCAATGTTCCTCCCGAATGCAACCGCTGAAAGAGAAAATAAGAAGTTTTGTTGTGCGTTAAGGGATCAGTGCCTGCTTGGTGACTCGAGGAAAACAATTGCAGGTGTTTATTATGTATTTTTCATTTGTTTATAACACTCTTCGGAGAACAGTGGATTATTTTATAATGCCTCTGACTTTTAAGATTAAAACTTGAACTCTTCATATCGCTGACATGACGTGATTACTTTAGTCTAAGTGTTTAGTACTTATAATCTTGACGGAAGAACGCTTCAAGTTCACACAGTGATTGTCACTTTTCTCCGATGATAACCTACTGGTTATATATTCAAATTAAAGATAACCAATGATCTAGAATAGAAATATCCATGAATAAGTAAATCACGAAAGTCACACTTTCTATTCAACTGGTTTTCTCAATTATAACAGGTTTAAAGGCGCCATGTCGGTCTAGACTGACGTCCTACTAAGCCTAACATCTCTTTAAGTTCATTTTGTAAGTAATTATTTACACTATTCATTGGTAAATTGGGGCAGAGACAGTGACACCTTGAGCCTTACGGTCCTTTTTTGTCTCGTTCCTTTTTTATTATTATTATTAACAAACATAGTATGAGGACCTACGTTCATTTATAAATATTTCAAAAAAAGAAACTGAAAAATGTAAAAAATGTTTTGTTCCCGTGGTCCTAACTTTTCATGAGGTCCTGGTATTTGTTTTAAAATATTAATAAGACGCAACTAGCCTGTTCTTAAAACTAGCTAAACTTTACGATGATGCTTTAAAATCCGTGACTAAATTTTAAAACTTGAAAAGATCGTATCGCAGCTTTAAGTGTGTCGTCAACCTGTATGATAGTAAAAATTTAAATATAAAAGCTTTAATAAAATGAGAATGCAAAAATTCTTAAGTGAAATAACGTTTCTAACGAAACCAAATTCCTAGGTTTTTGATTACAAACTAACTGTAACTAAACATAAATGATTTTGTCTAGACATATTTTTGCTCAATCCCACAAAGTATTCGTGACAGTAATAACTCCTATTATTACAGAAGTTTAGCCATTTTGCTTATTTACGACAAAAATACATATGTTATTGTGTTTTTTATATTTTTCTATGTCTATACCGAATATGAAAATCGCTGTATTTAATTGCGGAATATGAATATCCGTCAATATTTCTTCTGATAATGGCTGACGTTAAATGACCTTTGACCTAAAATCTATAGATAAGTAACTTATTAATCGCCCACTCAAGAAAATTTCTTTATTCTGTCGCTCCTAATATTTTAATAAAAAACAGATTTACTTAACTTACATTTATTCATAAAAAGTTCTTAATTCAAGACACCATAACCGTTACTTCATTCATTAATTGAATGAACAATGACCGACTCTTATCTTTTCATTCAATTAATCTTCCCATTAAATGGAGGTCAGGTCTTAATTCATTTAAACGCACGTTCATGTTTGTTAAGTAAATGGTAATGGTAAACGTTTTTGGTCATATTTAATATGTAAAACAGACGTGTGTAGGTACTTAAATAATTAGCGAGTACTTGGTGTGTATTTCGACGTAAGTAATTTTAATTAGTAGGAACATGACGTACAACCATCTTTAGCAGCTAATTACGTTTCATACATGGCGGCAAATTGGAAAACAGAACACTTTTGAAAATGAGCTTTTAATATAGTCATAATTATAAATTTCGGTGCAGCATTTTTTCATACTGGCACACACACTAAACATACTAATGATTAAGTACCTCATAACAAGGAAGACAAAGTCTATAGAAGGTGTGACTTTATAATATTTGAGTTTGCCATACCTAGATCTTGCTCTTCTCCATCGCCATAATTCTCATTGGCGGGAAATCTTTTAAGTTTTTTTAAATTTAATACATGGTTGCTCGGTAAATGTCAACTTTTGGTCAGATTTGAACCTTCACCCTAATTTGTGGTTCAATGATGTTAAGTATGCCCTTTTAAAGTGGTATTACGGCATGACATTCAAATAAATGTTATGCTTTATTTATATTACGGCCTTTTTAAGTCAGTAAACGAAACTATGTAAATTTACTCAAGTAAGTAAATAAAATCACGGTTTTGTTAGGTTGTCATAAAAAACCGGCCAAGTGCGTGTCGGACCATGCACAATGAAGGGTTCCGTAGTTGAAAAGAATTTATCCCAAAAACAAACATAACATTGGATACCAAAAAAAAAATTTTATGTCAAAAAATTACAAATTCACAATTTTCGGACTTTTTCCTCTACTTGTGCTGGGAGACCTTGCTTCTTGCCAGATTTCATTATTCTAGGTCAATGGGAAGCACCCTATAGGTTTTGATTTACTTGCGACAGTTGCGAGTGTCAAAATGTGTCGCAACATGGCCGTATTTTTTTATTGCGTTGACTTAGGCACTTGATTTTTTTAGAACTCTAAGCGACAAATAGACTTACGTATTTAATATTAGTCTTGACAGACTGACAGACTTAAACATTTTTTTTATGTGATAGAATTACAAATTAACAATTTTCGGACTTTTGCCTTTATTTGTGTTGTATGACCTTGCTTCTTACCAAATTTCATGATTCTAGAACAACGGGAAGTACCCTATAGGTTTTGATTTACTTGCGAGTATCAAAATATGTCGCATAAATGGCCGTATGTTTTTGTTGCATTGACTTAGAAGCTTGAGTTTTTTAGGACTTCAAGAGACCACAGACTTTAAGTATTTGATATTAATTTCAACTTGATACCTCCACGCGTTCCTGAGAAAAACGGTCTTGACAGACTGACAGACAGACAGACAGACGGACAAACAAGTGATCCTATAAGGGTTCCGTTTTTTCCTTTTGAGGTACGGAACCCTAAAAAATACTGGAGGTACCTCCTAACAGGTATTTTCCTCCTAGGTAAAAACAAGAGTCAGTGCTTAATTCATAATTCCGGATTTATTCCGGAGTTATAGCGAAGACACAACTTTTTTTAAACCACACCATCAAGATCGGCACAGGATTAGGTACCTGCGAATATTTAAAAAGTTATCGAACATTTTATTGTAGGTACAGATAATATCTACGACTTATGGGTACAGTTTATTTTAATGTGGAAAAAGTAACGTGTGGAAATAAAAGTTTATTCATAGACGTTCAAATGTGATCCGATATCGACCTAATTCTTAAGGCGTAACGTTTTATTGGCCAGTAATAAATTACAGCTTTAAAAAAGCATTAGGTATAAATGTAATTTGACTGACGAAAATACTTACACCAGGTATTAGGAGGAAAAAGAAATAAAATGAGGAAAGTGCTAGGAAAATTCTTGAAAATTATTTAACTCATATCAAAAGTGTCTCTATTTATATTCTAAATATCCATTCAGCATTTATTTACAACGCACAAACAAAGCTTTTACGTAAACAACTTGGAAAAATACAAAGTACCACATTTACATGAAAAACAGCTCAACTTAGTCGAGTTTAACAGGTCGGAAACTGAAACGCTCCCCGTATAATTCCGTAATATCCGTCTGCGAACAATGTTATTCTATGTTCAGGCACTCCGTATTCTAGAAAGCATCAAGCGTGAATCTCGATTAAAACTCACAAATCGAGATTCATAATCATCTTTCCAGAATACGGCACTCAGACGGTGAACATACTGCTTTACGCGAAACATAAATAAGTACGTAACTTTACCGGCGTGTTTTTTTAATGCGACGCAGTTTTGCGTTCGCTTTTCAAAAGGAAGGGAAACGGAAATGTATATGTACTTACCTACGTGTTTTTTTTGCTTCACAAAAAAAAGCGCGTTTTATTTTGCGCACAAGTAAGGGCGCTTCAGGCTTTCTATAGGGTAGGTTGTAATTACAATTACCTAGTTGCAAAATGATGGTTCTAAATTTTAGTTCGGAATTTTGCTGCATCCGGTTAGACTAGAAGCCGACCCCAACATTTGGAATAGGTTAGGCAGGCTGGTAAATGAGTCAGTTTCATACATTATTATGTTGACTTCTAAATTGGAGTAGAGCAATAGTAACGTCCTTACTGAGTTCCTACCTAGAATCGATCGAATAACGATCGGTGGTGGGTGAAGGACTTTCCAATAGGTAGAGGAAACTCCTTGCATTGTCTACGACTTGCGACATTTTCTTGCAGTTTACTTCCGTTTTCATGCGACTGTACGGTATATTAAACCATAAATCTTATCGAAACATTTAATTTTATGATTACGTGTAGTGTAACAAATTGCTAGTAGGTAATTCAAGTTGGATGGATGGTTGTATGTTTTTTCTTTTATAATGTAAATTTTGCCGTAGATAAAGAACTTACGTCATTAGTTATTGATTACAGACCTACACCCACTTGTGCAATTATAAATTATTATATTCAATTTAAATCTAGCCCTGAGACGTGATATAATTATGATTTAATATTTATTAATACAGAATTATTTCCAAATGACAATATTTTTAACTTTAACAAGATCAAGGTAATCCACAGATACCATAAATTCTATTTTATTGACAGCCAGTAAGCGTGGGATTTTTATTGTCAAGTTTAAACTTGGAATACCAAAACACGACATTTTAGGAATAATATAAGATCGTTTGATTTTCCAAACATACATTTTATGTCTTCATAGAAATAACGGGCTTTGGGAACCAATTTGCAAGTCAATTTGCGTATTCCCCGGGTGCTATTGACATTTTAGGCTGACAGATTCACCATAGGCCTTCAATCGGTTGTGAATAGACTAATAGAAGGAAAACTGTACCTCAGTGAGAAAAACGTAGAAAATTATCATAAACAATATTTGTTTACTTTTTATTGTTTCCAGCTTTCTACATAATAAACTGTTCTGTTTATTACATAGCCATTTACGGCAATAACAATATGTGACCTAAATGCTTAACACTCGTAATAATTTGTACCTGAACGATAGTTTCCTTATTAAACACGTTTTTATTTTATTGTCCATAAATGTATGAGTAATATAAATTCGCATAGGTCAAGGGTTTTAATTGGATTTTAAAATGTTTACGTAATTTTTTATGTTGTTTTTAAACGATTTCAGTCATTCGGATGTGATCTATGAGAATTTAATTGAACTTATATTTTTTCTCGTAAGAAGGACGAATTTTATTTACTTATCATTTACTACTTTAAGTAATTAAATTGCAATAACCATAATACAAATTAAAGTTCATTTAAGTATATGAATGTGGTACCTACTACGTTGTACCTAACTACTTACTGTTTCCATGTTTTTTTTTTAAAACAAGGGTCTTTCATGGATCATGAAAGAGCTTGCATCATGGTGAAAACGCAACTCAATCCAACAATGAGTATGTAGGTAGAGGTACTTACCTACGTTGGTTAATTTATACAACCTGTTTCCCGGTTCCATACGACTGTTTATTTAGGTTAGGAACACCTGAACTACCCTCGCCTTTGTATCTAATTACAAAGCCACATCAGACACTCACTCACACAGACATACCTATCTACTAATCACACGAAGAAAGAAAATAGGTACATTCGTATTATTTTTCCTTATGTAGGTATGGGAAAATTTAACTTGACATTTTCTTTCAATAAGGAAATTAAAACTGACACTTTTCTGCCCCGTCAAATCGCGCTTATTAGGAAAATGACGTCGATTGCAGACCATTTAGAGCTGTCAAAGTTGGATACATATTTAGAATACTTAGTTTTCCTTCTTTGGACGAGAGTTAATGAGATGTCTTTAAATATAATATGCATGGAATTCGTATGTACTATCCAATATACATGTATGGATTTCTTATAAGGAGGTTTTTCTTGTTTTATCAAGAAGTACCTAGGTACTAAAGTAAGGTTTATTGTAGTCCGTTTCCTTTTCAAAATACAACAATCCTTCAACTTATATTAGCCCACTTTCATTCAACCTTAAGTCACAGTTCAAGGTCCAGAATTTCTCGATGCCAATTAAACTGACAAATGATGTCATAATTCAACAAAAAACACAAAAATACACCTTATGGTAATGGTATAAGTTCGTAAATAAGTTCTTGATACTGACAGTGATGCATTACATCTGTATATGGATATAGGAACAGATGGTGGATCACCATGACCTTCGGACCCCTTATCTCGTTGATTTTAACCTCATAAGTCATGTATAGACAGTCGATGTCTATTAGACAAACCTCCATTTATTGAAGTACACGTGCAGAACACATTATGCCTAGTAGTTGATACAGTTGGATAAAATTTAAATAAATTGCAAAAGAAATCGAGACAGACGCCGTCTACTTTTGGGAAAAAGTGCCAAGTGTACTTAGGAGAAAGTGGGCGGGCCCAAATAATCAATGCATTTTTAATTTAAACTGGACAAAAACTGACTGGTAAAAACTTCTGTTTGACATCTGTCAGTTCGTATATTCATAAAGGGAACAGTTTCAAACTACGTTCGAACAATATGACAAACCTCCATGCAATAAATAACGATAGTTTCCATCGAGGCTCATAACCGTATGCGGAAATAAGTGAGCGTGTACGGTACCCTTCAGTTTTATAGTGTGAGGTGGCTCGTGGCTACGTGGGGCGAACCTTGTTTACAACCAGTCGAACCGTTCGGTTTACGACGTCAAAGTTCAAGGGTAGGCAATCGAGGATTTTTAGATTGACATACATTGATATAATATATAAGTCAATGTTGACATAGCATAATTCAAAATAAGAACTGTTTAGACTACAGATTGGAAAACAAATCAGTATGTAGGTACGTCAACTCTACAGCACTACATTGGAGAACACGATTTCAAAGGTCGAAAATTATTGCAAGATTTTAGTAGTTAAACCATCTCACTAAGCAGAACATGCTTTTTCAGAACTGGGTTCATGTCAATATTACGACGCACTAAATCACTTTATAACGGTCACTTTCCGTTTTCAAAGTAGATAACTAAATACACCAACAACAATGGCACGAAATTCTCTTATCAGATTTCAGCGTCACGTACTCACGTGCATCACATGTGCACGCAACACACGCTCAGACACGTGCATATAATCAATTTAGGGAATTGCAAATGGCGGCCCGTCACCATTTTCCTCGGAAAATTTGTTTGTTCCGTTTTGCATGCTAGGAATTTCATTCCGTGCTTTACGATGACTATAAAATGAGAAACGAGGTATTATTTCAATTTTACTGTTGCCAAATTGTATTATCATTTCGATTATTATTAGGTAGATGTTTCTTGAAACGAACGGTTCCGATTTCGAGGTACGGTAATGTATACAAAATTGTCATTTATTTTTCTGTTAGAAATGGAATTCGACGTTATTGTCATTGTATTGAATTGCGGACCTTTATATTAAAGGGCAAAGGGAAAAGTTTCAGAATGAGTTAAATTTCTAGTAATCACGAAAATCGCAAAGGAAAAACGATGAATTTGTAAAACGATTTTCATAATTTGATCGTATACTTACAACAAGGATAGTTACACACTAAGGTTACACAGCTTTATTTATAACTATGCTCGAACTTTTAATTAGCTGCAGTAAAATTAATTCTTAAGTGTCATTTCGATAAAAAATGTTCCCATTTGATAGCGAAATGACAGCAGAAATGACAGTAGAAGTGTCATTTTACTGCAGCTAAATAAAAGTCCGACCATAGATTCTAATGGCGTCTATGTGCGTGGTGGAACAAAATAACATTGACATTGCAGCCAGGAAAATTTACAAAGGAGTCTTCATTACGTATCAATTGAGATCTCAGCACACAATGGTGTGTAAACTATCATTAGTCATGTCACATTACCATGGCAAAACAAATCTGGAGACGCTGTTAATTAATAGTAGTCGATGTTGCGGTTGAAATAAAATAATATGTTTTTGCGAAGCCATAAGGCTCAAAATCACGCGATGGCTGATGGCGATTACGTCATTTGAGATTGAATTATTATTAAGAATTGTTTTTGTTATAGAAAAAATATCACGTGTGCTTGGTTAAAGTTTTCCGGGAAAATAGGAATGTCACGTGTTTTTTCAAGAAAAAGTATATCAAAAGAAAGAATTTAAAGTTTCCATAGTTAACTAGATGTTGATTATGATAAATATGATAACTACCCTACTACCTACCACCTACTAACTTCTACTTTACTTAATTTAGTGCCTCGCTGGATTAAAGTTTCAAGCATTATAAAAAATCCTTTCAAACATTTTTATACAGTTTATGAATACTCTAACAAGCTCTACAGTGAAAGTTAATAGCGCTACAAATTCAATGAATGAAACCCTCTTTTTATTTCGCTTTTTCGCGAGCAATAAAATTTCAGCGAAAAAAAATGTTCACGAAATTTAAGGCCGCGTGTTCACCAGCGAAAAAGTCCTACAAATTTCCTACACGACATGTAGGAAATTCATTGTACTTTAATATCCAATATTGATCACTCTGCGGCCGATATTATGGCGTTATAAATCCTACTTTTACTACATGCCGTAATAAGCCTCTTTTTGTTAATATTTGCCCGTCCCACGCTGACCGACTGACATCATCGCGGCCTTCATAACTCATTCGTGTTTGATCTTAACTTCGCTAATAACTTGGACAAGCGATGCCCCGACAATGCATCATAACGTAATCATTCATTGCTGTAATAATAAATGCATACGACAATAGGTACCCGTTCTGTTATGTATAAATTGACTTAGGATAGTAAATATTATGCAAAATCACTAGGTATTTATGTAAAAGAATGTAAACAAAATGATGCGGGTCTGTTTTTTTACTAATAATACATACCTACTACATTGTCTTAAGGCGAGTAGTGCTGCCAACTAGCGTCACCGTTGAGAAAAAAATCATAAGTCTGGAGATATGGAACATTTTGAAAGTTCCTATGCTCACATTTTTAGTCAGATGAAGTAGATTTTTTTGTATAAAAAAATCAACACTAAACCTCCTAGGTTCCTATCAAAAATGTGAGCAAAAAAACTTTGAAAATGTTCCATATCTCCAGACTTATGATTTTTTTCTCAATGGTGGTGCTAGTTGGCAACGCTACTCGCCTTAACATAATTAAACGGGATGTGTTGCTAGGGAGTTAATTCCGCCACTTCTTTAGTACACTAGGAAGTGACAAAGGGTGGGATTTAAAATATTACTTAAGTAAGTTCATTTTAAAAGCACTAATTTTAATCCATTTCGAATCAAACGAATTTTTGAGTCTGAGTTTTCAAAAAGAGGTCAGATACAGCAACTTCTAATGGTCGCAGTTCCTTTTCGGCTAGTACTTGACAGATAGCTATGGAGATTAAAATAACATTAATATTTAGCGTATCCTCATCCCACGCCACAAGAAACGGAGCAAACAACTTTCTCAGTGCCACTTAAAGCGAACGACTAACGAGTTTCATTAATTAAGTACCAATGCACTGCCGCTCCCACCGGGGATATGATAAATAGAACCGTCGCGTCGTAAAGATAGAACTTGATTGTTTTAATTGGGTGAAAGATTTTATTGTTCTGGTTTTATTGGTACATACATACTAACGGCGGATCCCAAAATCTGTCACCAGTTTTGTGATACTGGAGATAGAAAAACCTATCTATGGTTTTAACGTCCCCCAATAATCTAAGACAGATAAAACAAAAGAACACGAACGAATGAAAGTAACGTAAGGACAGATAGAATTATATTGTCTATCATCAGTAGCGATCTGTCTTTTACTGACAGTAGGTTATCGGGTTAGGCCGTCAGTAGCCAGCAGCAGTTCTTATTTAAATTATTTATAGGAGATGCAGTATACCGAAACTAAACGTTCTCTAGCTCCATGTTGATTTTTTTGTACCTTCTTCAGTTCAAAAACTGTACTTCCAATTTCAATAACGTTTAAAGGTCGCCTATAAAACATTAGTAATTTTAATAAACGTCGCCTACGCTGTTGTACCCCATGGTTAACAGTAACATTTGCGAATGAAATAGCCTAGTTATTACTGTCCGATAGCTCTAGTGGGCGTAGGGGCCCTTTCACTGAGAACAATGGAAAAGTGGAACGGTTTAACTTTATTGTGTGTTCACAGCTTTATTATTTATAAGTAGTTGTGTTTGATGCACCTTTATGTAGAGACACTATGAACTATTAGTAATTGAGTAGATACACGACATTCTAAGATGTTTCTGAATCATGATTTGCTTATTTTTATGTTAATGTTGTTTTTATGTTTTATGTTTGCGTATTTTTTGTTGCTTTGAGCAACATAACGGTTGACAAAATAATGTCCTGTCAGATTTGAAACAAGTATTCTTTAATCGCTGAGAAAGATGTCAAAGATAGAAAACAAAAGGCAGAAAAAAAATAATCACAACATACAACTGAAATTAACTTATAAGAAACTTCTTAATTTTCTAGATTGAATAAAAAGGGCATTTACACTTTACACGTTTGAACAATAATTTGAAAAACTACGAACTTCATAAATAAAAAAATAACAAACCACCATAGACACATCATAAACATAAAATCACAAACGAACATAATCACGAGAAACCATCGAGAAACGAACCGCATATTGCAACGATTCCCGAGATCGATATGAAATACGATAGCACTAGGGTTCAGAGACCCCAGAACTGCAGATGTAACCGAAGACTAGTCACGAACCACAATGCTTTAAGTAGTTTCCGACTGTTCACTGTCCTGACACGCGATACTTATTTAAAGATGTTTTTATCCATACTTGCCATTTTCTCAGACTTTGGTTGCGTTTCAAGCCATTTTGCTGAATCCTGTAGAAAATTTTCAAGAGTGTTAGGCAATTGTTAAGGGTGACTTTTGTTTCTTAAAAGTAAAATCTACATTAATTCATGTGACATTAGAAAATGTGTCTTACAAAATATGTGTAAGTAAAAAACATTTTTTTGAACATGGGACTAATCGCGAATTGGACCAATCGCGCCTAAAGGAAAAAATACTGTCCATTCCGCCGTGCCGTTAACCTGAGGTGATTGTGCTGTGGTAGCTCTAGAAATTATTTTTTTTTTGCGTTTTTTGAATTTTGCTGGCTACCTTAGCGCCTCCTCCCTAATTCCCATGGCCATGACAAATCAAATTCAGAATTCTGTGCCACAAACTAATAAAAACTTTTCCGGTGTCTTCTGATACCAGGCAAATAGGTTAATAGGCCGAAAAATAATTTGAAATTAGAATCTTGTATTCTTTTTACAACAAACATTCTTTATCTTTGACAAACAAACTCGCGTTTCGATATTGTCATAGACAAGTCAATGATAGGAAAGTTTTCCCATTACAAACAACCGCGACTAATGATTAAGACTAACGTGCGTTTTGTTCGCTGATGGCCGTGGATAACGTAAACTTGGAGAGTTTAAACGCATCTAACTTTTATCGCTAATGGTTTCCATTTATTTGGTGGGTGATTAAGATACTGGTGAAGTTCTTACTTCATAACTAATTACTTATTGATTTTGTTCAAATGATCTTTCATTTGAACAAAATCAATAAGTATTAGTTATGAACACTGACAACGCACTGGAAACCTGTCCCATTGCTTCTAGAAAAAAACTATTTAAGTAGCGAAGGAATAACTTCTGTTGATTTTATAGTAGGTCCTCCAGTCAGTACCTATTTCTGTTAATATAACTCGGCTATAACATGAATCATGATAGTGCACCATAAATCAAATATTCACAAATTGAACGGTGTAAAACGTTGGGTGATCGCTAGGTGCATGTTGCGTGCATCAGTCAAATATCCCATAGTTTCAATGACAAATGCAAACGTCAAGGACATCATTTCACGTCCAAACACGCGATCATTGCACGTTTATGACATAATAAAATATGTAGGTACCTAACGCCGGTGTACAATCGAAATACAAGGTGCCAAAACTACTACTGAATTTATGGAAAAAAAAAACAGATAAAAACTTAAACGAACAAAGATCGATTACTCTCTGTTCTCAACTGGCAATGAACATGTACTTATCATTAAAAAGTTTTTGGTAATCATTCGATCGAAGTTCAAATTGAAATGTAAAGGGACGTTACAATACGCTAGTTCTGAATTCAAATGGGGAATTTATCTGAAAGGTATCTTCTCTGCAAACTTTTCATACATTAATATTGAACTGCTTTTGCCTTTTGAAAGTATCCTCCCATTATAAAAGTTATAAAGCTAAAGATTGCAGCAATTAAAATAATGGAGTTCAAATTGGATAGAAATTATTTTGGAAAGGCGAATTGACTGTCTTGGTCTCCAATCACCATTGTAACAAATCAATGTAGGTGTATTTTATAATAGAATATAAATAAACTAGTTTTTGCCCGCGGCTTCGCCCGCGTGGAAGTCGGAAATTATCCCACGGGAACGTACTACCGGGATAAAAAGTATCCCATGTCCTAATCGGTCGTGGTCTACCCACGTGCCAAATTTCATACAAATCCGTTCAGCCGTTTTTGCGTGAAAGCGTAACAAACAAACACACTTTCGTATTTATAATATTAGTTAGGATATCAATAGTACATCAGTGATCATATTATGATACTTAACATATTTTGCAAATATATATTTAAGTACCTAGGTATTTAGGCACTTTTGTTTATACATTTTTAATCGAAAATTAATATGGATAATATTTTTGTGTTCACCAAAAATATTATCCGTACATCAAAATACTGATCGTGCACCAAATATTCCTGAATGTTACACAAAACACCCGCGCGTCCGAAACTTCACATTGGTGAATCATTTGGGTTAGAATCATTTGGGTTAGGTTAGGTTAGGTTAGAACAGTGACCCTTAACGCGCGACGGCGAGCGAGCGAAGCGAGCGGTGCCGCGGCAGCGGCCGCCGAGCGCCATATCCAATAGATGCTCGTTATGACATATTTTAATGAACATATTTTGGTGCACATTCAGTATATTTGGTGGAACACAAGCAAAATTAGGTAAATGAAATGGGAATAAATTGAAGTACTTTTAAATACCATCCAATTAATATTCGGATAGCGTTACACGCAAAAACTAAAGCAGTAAAAATTAGTCTCCCCAATGATCCCATAAAATTTTATTTGCCAAATAAATTGGAATGTTTTATAAGTAAAGATTTAAACTATAAATAGATCAAAAACAATTCTTTTATTTCAGAACTATAAAAAGAGCCGCAGTATAAATTACAGTACCTACATAATACTAGTTTTAAAATAAGTACACGAATATCCTTGACCCGACTTTGACTGGCTAAACTATGTATTTACCAAACATAAAGCCATCAATATGCTAATTTTTGACCATCGTTAACATAATTATAGACTGTTAAAATTACTTTCCTCTATAATTATATTTCCCATATCAGTTTAGGCGTTCTTAATTCCTTGTTTGAAAAAATATTATGATTAATTTGAAGTTACGGGTGGTTTGTTGCAAACTTATAAGTATTATAGATGATATAGATAGTGCAATGCACGAAGACGCGCCCCACTACTCCTAACAGTTGCAGACATAGGTATGGAGGAGTAGTGGGGCGCGTCTTCGTGGATTTCACTATCTATTAAGCGTGACTTATAAGTATTATAGATGATATAGATAGTGCAATGCACGAAGACGCGCCCCACTACTCCTCCTAACAGTTGCAGACATAGGTATGGAGGAGTAGTGGGGCGCGTCTTCGTGGATTTCACTATCTATTAAGCGTGACTTATAAGTATTATAGATGATATAGATAGTGCAATGCACGAAGACGCGCCCCACTACTCCTCCTAACAGTTGCAGACATAGGTATGGAGGAGTAGTGGGGCGCGTCTTCGTGGATTTCACTATCTATTAAGCGTGACTTAAAAATAAATATTCTATTGATATTTTAATCAAGCTAATTATTAGTTTTAGCTCTGTCTTCGATGAGACCGTTTTATTTGGGCCATCTTTTAGTGCGTCTGATACTTACCAAGTTTTTCGAATAGATACAAACTTCCTCGAAGAAAGAAAACAAACACTAAATGAAAAAAAAAAAACTTTCGCCATTCCACTTCCCTCCATAAAAAAACAAAAAGACGATGTTGACATTCCGAACTGTCATTTCCGTGACATGTCAACCTTGGACTGTATAATGCAAGGACAGACCCATCACCATATTGAAATCGAATGGTTCCTGAAATGACATTGTGATCGTGTGATCGCATGATACTGGTAACATGTAAATATATTGCAAGTGAGATAGGAATAGGTAGTGTGGATGGAGCTTATACATGTAATCCATTATGAAGTTATCCACCAATATGCTTAGTACTTATAGGGCCGCATAGTAACTTATGTACTGGAGCAAATAGAAGATACTTGCTTAGCTAGAGGCGTGACTGATTATAATTGGGGCTAGGTGTAACTTAAATAACGCACAACTTCTTAAGTGGTCATTGTACTCATCATTATGAGTAACTTTTACCAGTAGTAGTGTTTTTAGTAGTAGTTCCATAGAACTAGAGCTGAAATCGCGAAAAAAAGTCGATGGCAGCTGTCATTTTGGTCTACCAAATTAATTTGGACGAGTTATTATGCGAACATAAATGTAGGGAACAGCAGATTTTTTTAACTTTTTTAATTTGCTAGATTAAAATGACAGTTGCGATCGACCTTTACTCTCATTTTGACATTTTAGTCATGTTATGTTAATTGTTATGTCAAATTTAAAATCGGAGTTTAGTTACATATATACTTATTTGGTGTAAAAAAAAAAACAAAAAGGCTAATCCAGAATAATTTCTGGCTCTCTACCAAAAATAAATTGTTGAAATTGATTGAGTGATAGACGTCTCGTCACCCAAAACCTGACCTTTTAATTAGACAATCAAATAATAAGCAATTAATCAATGTGATGGCTTACAGCAGTAGTTATTTGTTCTAAATACTTAGTAGTCACATCTCGACTAGATAATTATTGACCTTTTCCATTAGGTGACATAAAGACTAAGCGACTAAGCGCTAAGACGAGTGTCTCAGTTTGTGTATTTAGGACATGTTTTGAATGAAAACCTGACTGATGACCTAGACATGGAACGGGAACGCAGGGGGCTCGCGATTCGCTGTAATATGGCTCGCGTGTTCAAAGGCAGTTAAAACAACATTGTTTAGGACCTTCTGCCAATCTTTTTATACCTGCAGCCTGTGGGCCAACTGCACGCGGCGGGTCGTGAGTGCTCTGAGAGTTCAGTACAATAATGCCTTCAGGGTGTTGATGGGGCTGCGTCGCTATTGCAGTGCGTCAGCGATGTTTGCAGAATCACAAGTTGATGGCTATCATGCTGTAATTAGAAAAAGGGCAGCATCGTTGATGCGCAGAGTGAGAGGCAGGCCAAACGGCTATCTGAGGGTCATTACTGTACATGTTGAGAGTCCTATCTGGAGGCATTGGATTCGCCTACATATAGGATAGATAATATAGTTTTGTTTTTGTATATTACTAACATAGTTCTTAAGTTTCAGTGTATTACTAACATTCTATGGACAACCTAGTCTGAATTAAATTTTAATTAAAATTAAAAAATTAACTCGCTCGAAAGTGCACATTTAGCTAGTCTATTGAAAATTCAATAACGAGAACTCTAATAATGACGACGACTCGTGCCTTGCTTCCGGCAAATATTCTTTGAAAACTAACACAAACCAACAGCAATACATAATAATTATAACTTTCTTCAAAGAACTTACCTACAATATACTCGTACTTTAGGACCAAAATTTCCAATCACCTACCTACCAACAATCAAAAAATCAAAAAATCAATAAGTACCTACTTTTGAAAATATTTCTATTACATCTGAACTTTTTAATCTAAATCGTCATTCCCCCACCAGGAACCAAGAAGATGGAGTACAAGACCAGGCAGTGGCACGAGAAGTGCTTCTGTTGCGTGGTGTGCAAGAACCCCATCGGCACCAGGAGCTTCATCCCACGCGAGCAGGAGATCTACTGCGCCGGCTGCTACGAGGACAAGTTCGCCACCCGCTGCGTTAAGTGCAACAAGGTAGGACATGTTGACCTCCTTTAATGCTTTTTTTTGTCACTAATCACACGAAAAAGAAAGAAAGCTTTTCCTTAGAGGCCAGGGTCACGACCTTCTGGCCTCGAAGTCCGATAAACTACGGAATATTTCGTACAAATTGTATGGGAGCAATTTTTGTTCCTGACGATACAGGCCTTGACCGGATATTAGTGACCTATACTTAAACATATGAGTACTCATGATAACAAACAACTTTTCTATGGGACCAAACCTGAAATCGCGAAAAAAAAACAGCTGTTCCCTACATTTATGTTTGCAAAACTCGTCAAAATGTAGGGAACAGCAGATTTTTTATCACCCAATAATCACCCTATATATGTAGTTGATGGACTTTTATTCTTCTTCCCTATACTGACGACTTCCATAAACTTACCACATTGATTCATGCTGGTTGGCTCAGCCAGCCAGCTAGTGAGAAAACTGTTTAAGTTGCTTTGCTTGTTACTTCGATCAGTGCAGCGTGTAGATATTTCTTAAGCACTCTTTTTAACGTCTTTATTTCTTCACTCAGTCTTCAATAACTTTCATTTATTGGTTTTATTGAACAGCAAACGCTGTATCCTCTAACGGAGACTTCTAATTATTTCCTGATCTTCCCATCTATTGATCGGTATTAGTCCACTTAAGTCATTGAACTAATTCTTCAACTATGATGATCTGACCTTCATAGAATTAGGGCACTAGGTTATTGCAATATGGCGTTTATCATAGCCATGAATCTGATATAATTCTGTACCCACATATTACACCCACAAGATTCGTTCAATCAATTGTTTATAGCATCTGTGGCACAGATGTTGTTTATTACGTATTTATAGCCTTTAGGAATTGCAGTCACCTGTTTAAGGCTAGATCTGAGATAATAGGAAGTGAATAAAGATCTTGATAGAAAGGTTTCACGATAAATCGCGACGTGATAGTTGATACTGACACACTTTACACACGGTTTTGTCTTATCTGCAGATAGGAAATTACACTTCCGCGAACAGCATGCTTAAAGGTCTTGAATTTCACATGTTATTTAGCATTTTACCAAAGATAGCTAGCATATTTTGGGTACGTTCGTTAACTCGTAGAAATCATCCATCGTCTTCCATAAAAGCGGACCCATTCATCGTCATCATCTTTCGGCCTTTATCCCATGTTACTTGGTGTCGGCGCAACACGTTTTGTTCTTCAATTCTCCCATGTCAACCGTCACGTGGTTAAAAGCTGAGCCATTCATTAAAGCAACTTTACCGACTCTGCCAGGGGAACTACACATAGGTACATTCCCCTACTGCCAGGCCTGATCAATGGTTCTAAACCTCCACTTCCCCTTTCCAGATCATCACGCAAGGCGGCGTGACCTACAAGAATGAGCCGTGGCACCGCGAGTGCTTCACGTGCACCAACTGCAACACGTCGCTGGCGGGGCAGCGCTTCACGTCGCGCGACGAGAAGCCCTACTGTGCCGAGTGCTTCGGAGAGCTCTTCGCTAAGCGGTGCACTTCTTGCACCAAGCCTATCACTGGTTAGTATTTTGCTTGTCAACAGATTGAAGCCTTGTTTATACGAAGAGAGTTCGCGACCAATATCCAATATATAAGGGCTGGTTTTTTGATCCGTAGTTAACTCAACCAATAGCTAAAGATTAAATTAGATTATTAGAGATTAAGTCGGCGTTCGCACGAGCGTAATAAAATCGCGGCGGGATTTTATCGCGCACTGGATTTTCAACTCTCTGCTTAGCGCCGGGAGTTGAAAATCCAACAGTGTGTTTTTCGTCGCGCTGGGATGCACTCTGTTTTTGTTAGGTTGGATTCTCAACTCTCGTTGTTGAGCCGAGCGTTGAGAATCCAACCTAACAAAAACAGAGTGCATCCCAGCGCGACGAAAAACACACTGTTGGATTCTCAACGCTCGACTCAACAATGAGAGTTGAAAATCCAGTGCGCAATAAAATCCCGCCGTGATTTTAGTACGCTCGTGCGAACGCCGACTTAATTAGGTTAGCTAATGATTAAATTTTGTCAAAATGTGAAGCTAATTTAACTATTAGATTCGTAAACGAGAATTTATTCTCCAAGCGATTAGTGCACTCAGGTGCACTATTACTCGTACAAACGAGACTTTATGTTTTAAGGCTGACCTGTACCTTAAATGTAATATGTATTATAAATGCCTTTATAAAGCCAAATAAATTACAATTGGCGTGGTGAAGTGTGAGTCTGACACAATTTGACCCATCGACTCCACAAAAAAGAACGAGATTATGGTGATGCTTAAAATTCACTCCAATGTGATCATCAACGAATATTGCCATAAAAACCTTGGATAATGATTGATCACCGCACCATAATTCACATCATTCATTGTTGTTGACTGCACCATAATTCTAATCATACGAGATTAAAAATATAGCTTATTATGACCATTTAAAACCATAAATTAATTTATATCCTCTACTTCATCCCTCTTTACTGAATGAAGATCTTCAAATAACATAATAATTATATATACCTACTTATATTTTTTTTAATAATTAGAAAAATTCGACTAAAACATATACTGTTACTTTCTAGGCATCGGCGGCACCCGCTTCATCTCGTTCGAGGACCGCCACTGGCACAACGACTGCTTCATCTGCGCGCAGTGCCAGACCTCCCTGGTCGGCAAGGGCTTCATCACCGATGCCTCCGACATCATCTGCCCCGAGTGCGCCAAACAGAAGCTCATGTAAATACGACCTCACCGCACAGCTACCTAACGCTTCTCTCTCCTGGCATCACATAACAACAGAAGCTTAACATCGAGTGAATCAACGAGAATCGATTAAAAACAATCGATTTATTTCGATTTAATTAGTCGATTCTCGCAAAAAAAAATGTGACTAATTTATTTTATTTGTGCTTTGTAGCGAAAAAACCATACTACCGGTTGTCGCTAACGCCAGAGACTGGGTCGCGTCAAAAAAGCCGGATACATCCAGCGATGTGCTTTTCGACCTCATTGACAACATAAACTTTCACAAGGTCAATGTGAACCCCTAGAACGTTACTTAGAAAACTTGTTGACGATATTTTTATACAAAAAAATAACGAAAATCACAAAAAAATGTGAATGCACAAATTGTGTTATCAAGTATTTAATTTCGCTTTTTGAAATCTTTTATTTATATATATTGACTGTTTAGTTCTGACTAATTAATGGAAGCCCTGTATCTATTGTTATGTAGGTATGTATACGTGCTAATTGCCATATAATTTCGCTTTGGCTGTTGTATTAGTCTTTAGATTTATAATTGTCAATTTACCTAGTGCGAAATCTAAGTCAATTTCGAGGGTATATTATTTCTTGTTGTATTACACCACCTTATTTATAAATTTTGTGATCTAAATCTTGCCTTTGTACTCTTGTAAAAGGACAATCTACTCTGTTCAAGGTTTATAACTAAAGGGTCTTACAACGTTAGTCTGGTGTTGCCAGATATATAATTTCTTTTATTAATAGACATCCTAATGGGTGGTAATAAGTGCTTGTCATGTAACATAGTATATAAGAAATTTATTGAAAGAGTAATGTACGTGTTATATTTTAAGTATTTATTTATACGGGAGTACGCACTTATTATCTGTGGGGGCGCCGATGGTGTTGCCGTGTCACATTAAACAAGAATGAGATTTTAGATGTATGTTGCCATATACGCCATCGGTAGGTCGCTACCTAACACTAATGTTAAGTGACATAGTTTTACTAATAAAAAATAATAAAAATAAAAATATTTTTGTTCTCGAATAAGAATCAATCGCGTTAATTGAATGTTATCGATATTTTTACATGATGGTAAATATTTTAGCGTTTAGTGTTATATAAGTGAGTAACATCTGTGTTTAGATCGCATGCGCGAGCCGACCATGTAATGATTGGGGAACACTTTATAAACGTTAGGTACTTGTTAAGGATTAAATTATTCGAATGTTGAATTATTAATTTATAATAATGTGTACACTTAAAAACAACCGCTTAGCTGTGTGATCTGATCTAATTAAATATTTCTATCTATCTATAGAATGTAAACTATGAAACTGAAATAAACGATTTAAAAGTAATTTTATTGTTCGTTGTTTATTTGTGTTATGTCCTTTATTTTACTATTCCTGATGCCAAGCATACAAACAGACGACACAAGAAACCTAGTTATGTGAGTTAAGAGAGAGTTTGAGTTTGAGTTCCCTGTAATTATTTAAAGCAGAAGGTCCAGCCAGCTACGCCAAGTGGCCAGGTGGGTAGTCAGCGTCAATAATATCGTGACGAACACTGTTCAAAATTATCTAAACAACTATGAAAATGCATTAACTCAATGACACAAGGAATGTTTCAGAATGAAGACAGTACATGACAACTGTCATTCTGACAAGAACTTTATCCAGTTGAGATAGTTTAATTTTCTACAACACTGCAATGTGCGTAATGTGCTACAACTTTCTCATGGGTGATAGAATATTTTGCCAATACATAGCTGCAATCAAAGTTCCCAGTCTTGATTTAGCTGCCACAAAAACTTCGTTAATATGAGCCGTTTACTGTATCTTAGCTGGAGTGACGTCACCCCACCTTCCATATGCAGTACATGCAAAACAGTGAGGTTAGGGTTTTGGACTAGACAGAAAAATAAGACATAGCTGCACAGGGAAGGAAAGAACTGAACGATAACACTTAAAAAGTATTGAAACTACGATCAAAAACCTTTACGTCACCCCAGCTGCTCGTGGCATATCTTCCGAAGGAAAGAAAATAATTATGTTTTCGTACCACTTGCTCAAAAAAGTGACATTCTATGCCACAAAAAGCGAACATAACAATAGTCATTTTTAATCTGTTAAAAACGGAAAGAAAATTGTACTGAATTTCATTCATCCTCTAGGGGGAGAAAGTGATTTAAATTTAGAATAGGTACTTACCGAAATTTATACTAAACTACTAACTAGTTTATATAAAGCATTATACATCTTTTTGAAAAAGGAATACGCATTTATTATGCAGTAAATGATTATTAAATAAAATTACGAAAACCGACGAGGCCGTATGAGCTTGATGCCTCTGCTTTTCCGACAAAAAATATTAGTCTAGGAATTTGCCGCGTTTTTGTTTTCTTCAAATACATAAACGTTGAGTTTATTTTAATTGTCATTATTTTTAATAAATGCTTATCTCATATTATTATTGTGTTAATTTTTCGCAAATGGTACGAAAAGTAGAGTATTTTCCTCGGTGATAAAGCTGTCTTAGTCTTGGGTGAACTTAAATCCCTCACTACACTCAGGACTCGTCTTAAATCCCTGGCTTCGCTCGTGATTTAAGTTTTTAACACCCTCGCTACGCTCGGGAGTAAACTTCGAGTCCTCCGTTACGCTCGCGATTTAAATCGTCACCCGCGACAGAAGACACTGCTTTATCCCCTTGGTTTAATCTACTATTATTCAAGGTTGATATGCGCGAGAGGAATTAAATTAAACTACATAATACTTTGTATCATTTTCAGACTCTACATTAAAAATCAGATAAATAGAAGCAATAGTTTAGTCACAGGATTATTTTTTAGTTTTTGTTTGTTGAAACACGATGTATCTGCCCTAACAGCTGACTAAGTACCTACGCATAGTTATCTATGGTACCTTAAAACAACAGATTTTTGACGCGACGTATTGTATTCGAAGGCTTATGTATATTTTTAAGAAGCTCAGATCTACTGCAGATAAATCTACAATCTACATGGTACCTATACACTGCCCTCTGCCAGTCTGTACTAACCTATTGCATACCTATATGGGGGGGTACCTATAAAACCCTATTTCTTATGCTGGAAAGATCGCAGCGAGCAGTCTTGAAGGTGATTCATCATAAGCCTCGATTGTATCCAACCACCAAACTATATGCCGAATGTCGCGTACTGACCGTGAGACAGCTATACATACAAAAAACCATTCTCCGACGACACTCCTGGCTACCTCTAAATGAAAATACAAATAAAAAGCGCTCCGGTGCAGTTGTATGTCCCGGCGTTAGCTGCAGAACAGCTTTTGCAAGCCGCCAATATGAGGTCGCTAGCTCAAGATTTTATAATGAGGTAAATAAATTACTGGCAATATATAATCTGACCAAACATGAGGTAAAGCATAAGTTGAACAATTGGTTATTAACTTTGACTTATGATCAGACAGAATTACTTCTAATAGTTAAAAAGTAAGTAGGTCTAATAGGTGTCTAGTATTGCTCGTATATGTAGGTGGTAGACATTTATTGATATCATTTTTGTTTATCTTTACGGTAGGTTTATGTTATCTTTTTTCTTTTTTAAGCAATAATTTTGTTATGTTATATTTTTATATAAGTTCAAGGTTGTTTCTAAGTCATCAGCTCACTAACTCCTATAATACAAGCTTGACTTAGTGTAGGAGTTAGAGAATTCCATATTTCTATGTGACAGCGTACAACCTCACTAAGATTTAAACTGCTATTAGTTTAAGAAATTGTTGTACCTACTTTGATGGAAATAAACATTTATTATTATTTTATTATTATAAATCTCTACAAAGGATGTTTCCACTTTAATTCGATTACTAAGCTATTTTATTTGTTCGAAAAAAGTTTTTTCATATTTTTCTCCTAACCTTTTTTTTAATAGTTCCGAGTTAATACTATGCACCTATAGTATATGTGGTTTAATTTAATGCCTCTCGCTCATATCAACCATCGCTCATATATATATTATAGCTCAAAAAATAAAGCATAATCGCTCCTTTGGCAGCATCATTTTCAAATCTTTGGTCAAAATACTATAAACCAATAAATATGTGTAAGCTGGAGTTAGGTAACCCCAGCTTACATATGAATTTATCTTTAAGGAAACTATCAAGCAAGTGAAACAGTAGGTACCTGTGCAATGAGCAGCATGGCTTCCGCGAAAAAAGATCCGTCAATGCAAACTTACACTAGTTAATTATATCTCTACTAGTCTTGATCGCAGACGCCAGGTAGATGTTCTTTACTTTGATTTTCAAAAGGCGTTCGACAGAGTAAACAATGACGTCTTGCTGTCAAAGCTCTGTGCAGTAGATGTTGCTCCAGGGCTTCTACGGCTTCTTGCTGATTATTTGCGGTACCGACCACAATTTTTCAGATTAGGGTTGTACGAGGCACTCCCTGACCATACTCGCTCGGGTGTTAGTCAAGGTTCGGTAATCGGCCCTCTTCTTTTCATTTTGGTGATTAAGGACCTCCTTGATGTAGTTGCGAATGCCAGATCCCTCTTATATGCTGATGACTTAAACTATTTTATGAAAGAAAATCTGAGCTCGATTGCCAAGCTCTGCAATCAGACATTGATACAGTAGAGGTAAGTGGAGTTTAGAAAATAAAATGGAATTTAATAAATCAAAATGCTACGTGATGTCTTTTGGGCGAATGCAGCGCCCAGTCAACTTTCTATACAAACTGAATGGAGATACAATTACAAGAACTGATTCCTTGAAAGACCTGGGAGTCATATTCGACTTCACTTCACTTCACTTTTCACGACCACATCACATCCACTGCTAAGGAGTCCTTCAGGCGCCTTGGCTTTGTTTTAAGGAACTGTCGTGACTTCCACAACACTCATTTTATCAAGTTTGTTTACGAGGCATTGGTCCTTAACAAGCTTGAGTCTAGTGCAAGCGCATGAAATCCTTTTGAGAAGCAGTATGCGTTAGCTTTAGGAAAAGTTCAAAAATCATTCCTTAACTTTACAAGCACTTGTACGGGTATTATCCTCTCTTGTATCCCACTAAATTCCTGTTGGGTTGCTTAAGTTTCAATTATCTTGAAGTAAGACGGTCGCGCAGAAGAATGCATGATTAAATAAATTATATAAAAGTAATATGTTTAAATAGTGTAATTGGTTTCGGCCGTTCTATTTAAAATAAATAAATAATTAAATCAAACGTACTTCCGATTAAAGGTCAAAAATTAAGGCATAATAACTGCTCTAAGCAGCAAAATAAGTTTCCACGTCATAAACAAAAAACAGTTTGCGCGCCAAAAAAATTAAATTAATAGCCTAGCGCTGTTGCCGTTCCGTGCGTTGCATTATTGCAATTCAGTTTGAACCTAGCAAAGTAAGCAAAGAGTGTACGACCTCGCAGTAGCGCCCTCATCGTTTGTTTGATTATTTCTTTTATTTTAGAATGAAAATGCAGAAAATAAGTCAGAATAATAAATCGTTACAACGGATAGCTATTTTCCGTTTTAACGATTATAATAAAACTTAACAATATATAGTCACTATTTGTAATAATAATAACGAAGACCGTTATTATTATTACAAATAGTGACTGTGTGTGTGGAGTAGGTACAACTATTCCGGCTTATTTTTTGCATTTTCATTGTAAAATAAAAGAAATAACCAAACAAGCCACTGCGCGCTCGGTAGCCTCTTATGGGGGGCACATTTACAGCCCGCCGACAGACGGTCCACTCACGGTCGATCGGTCGACTTTGGGGCCATTTAGAAGTTACTTAACTTGCGCTCAAAATAATTTTAATGTTGTTTAAATTGAACACAGTTAAACTGACAGCCGACTGAACTACGTGGAACTACGAATGTAGGTAATATTAATAATATAATAATAATAACCCCACCGCCGTATCTCTACGTTGACGTCGTGGTGGGGCTTGCGCGCTCCGAACTCTGGGTCTGTGCCGGTAGAGTTCACTTTGCCGACACAGGTCTAGGGTGAGGAGCCAGACCAAGAGAGATACAGAAACCCGCAGGGCAGCATGTGGCGAGCTGTTGGGCAGTAGCGACCCCACGGACCCTATCTCCCGGGAGTAGTCTTGTTCCTCATCTCTGGCTTGCCTTTACTGGCCGGCTGGAGTGAACACTGACGGGAACAGAGCTCCCACCTCATTCTTGCCTTTATTGGCTGGCTTGAGTGGAGATTCGCAAGAACAAACGTGCTCGGAGGAAGGAAGTATTCCAGTAAGTGTTTGTAGGGATCTTGACCATCTTCCGGGCTCTGGGATTGTTCTGAGAACCGTGGAATACCTCTCCACTCCTCACAAGCACCTCAGGACATGTTGCTCCCTTGCCGCTACGACACTATGTGCTAGCGACCGTTTTCGGGGGCCCATTATTGAGTGTGCAAGTCACCCCCTGCCATTTTTTTCCGTGTATAATAAAACATTGATCAGGCAGGGGCCATAGTCCTTTCATAGTTCTAGGTAACCAGTCCACAGCCACCCAAACCCATAGCCCAATATGTTTTGTTTCCATGTTCTGCAATAGTCCTGCACCAACCGGGGGTTGTCCTTGGGTGCACTTGCATAGTGTATACAGGGATAATCGTCGGTTGGTGCCTCCTCATAATTTAAAATTGTCTAAGGGGCCTCTGCGAGTTGGCTTCGACCCCTCGTACGCCTTCCAAAAGTCCGGGACCCCAGGGTCCCGAGATATGTCAAAGACACTTTAAAAATAATAATAATAAATCAATTCGACACATTATCTCCGGGTGTTCTCGTCTAGCTAACGAAGAGTACTTGCATAGACACAACCTTGTAGCCAGGATAATCCATCAGCAACTTGCTCTGAAATACAGCCTTGTGGAATCGGAAGTACCGTACTATAGGTATGTGCCCGACCCAGTTCTCGAAAATGGAAATATCACATTGTACTGGGACCGATCCATCATCACTGACAGGACTATTGTTGCCAATAAGCCTGATATAGTGGTGGTGGATCGAACAGAGCGGCGCGCAATGATTGTTGACATAACAGTCCCGCATGACGGGAACCTCGTGAAAGCCGAGAAAGATAAACAAATCAAGTATATTGACTTGGCTCGCGAGGTTGTCAACATGTGGGATGTGGACTCAGCAGTCATTGTGCCGATAGTCGTATCAGCCAATGGCTTAATTGCCAAGAGCCTCGACCAACACCTAAGCAGGCTCTCGTTGGGCAGCTGGATCAAGGGCTTGATTCAGAAAGCGGTGCTTCTGGACACGGCCCGCATTGTTAGGAGGTTCCTCTCTCTGGAGCCCTGACCGCCGGTAGCTTGGACCCTGTTCCCGATACCGGTGGGCTACTATTTTTATATTTTTAAATGTTTTTATTATTCTTTTTATACTAATATTTAAAAATGTAACAAATGTGTGAAAAGTAAAATAAAAATAATAATAATAACCCCACCTCCGTATCTCTACGTTGACGTCGTGATGGGGCTTGCGCGCTCCGAACTCTAGGTCTGTGCCGGTAGAGTTTACTTTGCCGAAACAGGTCTAGGGTGAGGAGCCAGACCAAGAGAGATACAAAAACCCGCAGGGCAGCATGTGGCGAGCTGTTGGGCAGTAGCGACCCTACGGACCCTATCTCCCGGGAGAAGTCTTGTTCCTCACCTCTGGCTTGCCTTTATTGGCCGGCTGGAGTGAGCACTGATGAGAAACAGAGCTCCCACCTCATTCTTGGCTTTATTGGCCGGAAAGAGTGGAGATTCGCAAGAGCAAACATGCTCGGAGGAAGGAAGTATTCCAGTAAGTGTTTGTAGGGATCTTGACCATCTTCCGGGCTCTGGGATTGTTCTGAGAACCGTGGAATACCTCTCCACTCCTCAAGCACCTCAGGACATGTTGCCCCCTTGTCGCTACGTCACTATGTGCTAGCGACCGTTTCCAGGGGCCCATTATTGAGTGTGCAAGTCACCCCCCGCTATTTATCTGTGTATAATAAATAACATTGGTCAGGCAGGGGACATAGTTCTACCATAGTTCAAGGTACCCAATCCACTATAGACCCATAGCCCAATATGTTTTGTTTCCATGATCTGCAATAGTCCTGCACAAACCGGGGGTTGTCCTTGGGTGCACTTGCATAGTGCATACAGGGATAATCGTCGGCTGGTGCCTTCTCGACATTTAAAAGTTGTCTCAGGGGCCTCTGCGAGTTGGCTTCGGCCCCTCGTATGCCTTCCAAAGGTCCGGGACCCCAGGGTCCCGAGATATGTCAAAGACAAGATACTAATAATAATAATAAAATCGTTTATTTATGAAATGGTGAGATTTACAATAACTTATCTTAAACATTAAAGAGGACACAGTTGCTCATTTGCCTGAACTAGGTAGAACCTGTGTTTCAGGCTATAAAGGTGCTTAGAATTATAAAATATAAAATTAACAACGTACAAGACTACTTAAAACTTAAATATTAACTTAAAAGACTAACATGTTTTATTTACAGACAACGAGTAAATCCTCTGTCTCACTGTATGGTATGCTAAGTAAAAATTGCAGAATAACTTTTTACAGTCGTAATTATTTAATTTATAGATACTTAATTTCCTATTTAATTTATTGTACAGAAATGGCCCTAAAAATGTATAAAATCTGTTTACAAAGACATATTTAGATGATGCATTTGACTCACATACAATATAATTCCGTCTCTTATTACTACTTTCAATGTTATAGGAGAGCATGGTGTGCTGTTTTAATACCAAGTGCGATATGAAAAGCTGGGGAACAGTCAGCACGTTACAAGATTTGTATAGCAGATCTGTAGGATAGAGAAAGGGATGGAAGGCCTCTAATTTGTACATAAGCGTAGAAACGGACACTGTATCAAAAGCCTTCGCCAGATCAAGGAAAATCCCCAGGGTCTGGTTTCCCTTACCAAGTTCTTCTGAGACATAATCTGTTGTCTATTGTCTGTTGTTGTTGTCTGTTGTTTGGCTGTGGATAATTTGGCTCTAAAACCAAATTGCGCAGATGATAAGAATTCATTTTTCTCTAAACAGTTAACTAATCTACTGTTTATAATTTTTTCTAATATTTTAGATATAGAGGGGAGTAGTGATATTGGCCGATAATTGTTAACTAGGTCTTTGTTTCCGGATTTGAAGATAGGGATTACAATTGCTTTTTTTAGGCATTTAGGGAAAATGCCTTCAGAAAAACACATTCGAAAAATATGTGTTAAGGGAGGTACAAAGATATGCTTAAAGAGTTTGGGTCTTATTGCTAATATTATCCCATCCACACAGTCATCTTTTAGTCCACAGATTATTCGGGTAATTTCATCTTCGTCGGTATCTAGCAAGGCAAAAGATTTTAGGGTACGTCTATTTTCACACTTTTGGGAAGAAGGATGAACACAGTCAGGTTTTGGAATCTGCTCAGCAAGAGTTTTCCCAACATTTACGAAAAAATTATTCACGTCGTTTGCTGACAGGATAGGTGAAGGATTAGAAAGCAGTAAACTCGAATTTGATTCACGCTGACTTGTCATATCGGTGACATTTTTGATGTGTTTCCAAAGTTGCTTGATATTGCTTCCCGGTCTATTTAATTCATTTTTATCGTAACTTCTCTTTAAATCCTTTAGGAGGTTGTTACAAAAATTCCTGTATCTGGTATAGGTGACTTTAGTGACGATATTATCTGGGTCCCTCCTATATCTTTGATGAAGTTTATCTCTCTGTTCTAGACAACGAATTAGGCCAGGAGTAATCCACGTTTAATATTATAATTTTTCTTGTTTACTGTAATAACGGCCGTGTTGCGTAATATATAGCTGATTGAACATGTTTTATTAAGTACGATAAAGCAAAATTAGCGTCAGCTGTATTGAAAACTGGGCTAAAATCAATGTTTTGCATAAATCATATTCAAGTTTGTTTATGTTTAGTTGCGTTTTGGTCTGTGGGCGATTTTGCTTAGGCAGCGTTAAGTTAAGGGTCAATAAAACTGCGTGATGGTCGGTAATTGTAGAGTTAGTAACAAGCGTAATAAATGAAAAACTGGATTTGATTATCATATGATCGAGGCAGGAACCGCTTTGATGAGTAGGCAGTGTATGTGCGTACAGGAAACCATGGAATGAGCAGATATTAAGATAGTCTTGGATACCTGCATTGCAGTTATCAGCGTTAATGTTTATATTTATATCTCCCGTTAGTATAACATTCTTAAAAGTACTTACTATTGAAAAAATTGGTTTAAAGAAGCATGAAAAGCATCCAAGTTTCTAGCAGAAGGGGATCTATATATAGCAATTATTGCAGCGGTTGTACCAATTTTGATAATCAAGCAATTACTCTTACAGTCGAGTAGTTAGGTTCCTCGACTGTGACCATTAAATAATCTTTTGAATAGACAACCACACCATCATTTTGATTGTTATTGATTCTGGTAAATGATACGTTGTACCCAGGTATTACTGGGAGGTTATCCTGGCGATTAGACAACCAGCACTCGGTTAGTATTATTGAATCACAATTAATGTTAAGTCTATGGAGAAAAATGTTAAAGCTATCCGTGTTCTTATAAATACTACGAATGTTTTGGGTTAGTATTATTGGTGACTTTTGATACACGGAAAGATATTGTCTGCAGTCCTCAACCTTACATGACTTTGAAACAGTTCGAAAACTGTTATCTATGTCCTTAATTATGGTACTATCCATAGTGTAATAAAAATGTAAATAAAAATTAAAGTCTAAAATAAAAACAGGTATGTGGCGCTCTTAGGCGCCTTCATAATCGATTGAGTTTAGGTACCTGTTTTCGGCAGACTTTTTAGCTGGACAATCTAGATCTCCCGTTTTGTGGCTCGCTGGTTTTTTGAAGCGCAGACATGTTGCACATTTTGGCGCTTCGGCTTTCATTGTGCATTCCTGGATGGTGTGCCCTTCTTCACCGCAATGACCACACGTAAGGGCAGTGACTTTGCAGAACTTGGCTGCGTGGCCGTACTGCTGGCACTTGTAACATCTAGTTACCAGAGTGAAGTCACGTATTGGGCAGGACGTCCAATCAATAAATAGTCGTTCCTGGGTGATCAGGGCCTTGCGAATGACGGCTGGAACTTCTAGTATATAATTGCAGTAATCAGAATCTTTTCTCCCAGATTTGTGGCTTAGTTTTATTGAGGTCATAAATGTATCTCGGGACGTAGTCGGCAGTTTGTCAGCTAAATTTTGTTCGTAGAGACATTTAAAGACCTCATTTTCAGTCATAGATGAGGGCACTCCAATAACTTCGGGGTTCGGCGACGGTAAGCTCCGACGAAGCAGTTTGGACTGTTCGCTTGAGTTTGTCCAGGTCGTCTTTAGTCTCCGTGCTGATTATGAGACCTCCTTTTCCGATTTTACGTACGCCTCGTACTTTCAACTTCATTTCACCTGGGCATATGATGTTCTGGACCATGTTCCTGGTTTCGTCACTGGTCTTTGAGTTGTCACATGGGAAAATTGCCACGGAGCTAAGTTGGTTCGGACGAACAGAATTGCTGGATCCCTTCTTCACCATATCGGCAAAAGATGTATCACTCCTCCCAGCTCCTTGCTTCGTACAGGACTCCTGAATGGTGCGGTTCATCTCTGTAAGACAGTCCGTTAGGTCTCGAGCTGCAGTCATGGTTTTAAGGGCGGTATGGGTTTGTATGGCATTTGATTTCAGCTACTGGTATCGCACGGCCATTTGAGAAACTCCGTGTCCAATTTTTCGACAAAGATTACTGATTTTTAACTTCTGTTCCGAATTGAGTTTTCCATCATTAGCAATAGCACAAACCTCATTTAAGCATTGTTCAATAGACCCCATCCAGTTCTGGATTTCCGGAGTGGGGATAAGTTCAGCTGGGTCTACAGCCACTTCTTGGCTCTGCTTGGGTTGTTGAGTTGGTCTTGGTGTTGGTGTCCTTGGAGGGCTGCGCGATGTCAGCCCGCTCCGGATAAAGGGGCTGCCTTCCATACTTCAGATTATAAAAATTGTATATTATTATACTCTAGTCAGATCATTCTTGACATCACTTGATTTATAAAACACGCTAGTACATATAAAAACTGGGTCAGTATTTATGCAAGTGTTAATTTATTTATTTTATTAATGCATTGATGTGCACGTCTGTATGCGTTGACCGATTAATTCCGATCGAATCCGAAAAAAGTAAGTAGGTAGATTGTTATCATCATTTTCAAATCCGAGTTTGGCGAGCAGTGAACACAACAATTTGATTAATCAGTGATAAGTACTTACTTAATTAAAATTATGTTGATTGCTTGTTAGAAAATATATAATTGTATTTTATTTATAAGAACGAATTTCTTTGAATTTTTTAAACAGCACCCCAGAGTCTGGACAAGTACCGGGTATAGAATTTTAAAAAAACAGGTGGGTGTCAGCTTGGGGAGCTGACAGACAGAGATGTAACAGGAAACATATTATAAAGCTAAAATAAACTAAACATACTACCTAACTAGTATTTCATCTATTCCCGGAATAGAAAACATCACAACCCCTCCCCCGCAAATATAGTACTGTAGAAGTTTTGCTGTGTACAAGCCATAGTATGGATAACTGGCTGACATTCCGATCATTCAAACATCGAATACTCTTATAAAAAAGTGATGGTGGCTTTTTTATAAGATTTGACAGATTAGCATGAACATCCTCCATAGCTAGGGCTCCGCGTAGCACCTAGGGAGTGTATTATAATTTGATTCTTATATTAATATAGCGGGCATCAGCCCCACTTCTTCTATGCACTACTGTCTTTTTATTATAAAGTAGTTAGCCTCCCGCTGTGAGGTTCGAGCCCTCACAGTACTCCCGGGAAAGGAACAGATGTGATGTTATGTTGAATTGAAATAAAAAGAAAAACGTTTCTGGTCTTCATTTTTTTATTTACAAATGAGACAATTTAGTTATGTGACTAAATACATTTCATTATTAACTAGTAACTCCCTGCATTATCACAAATGTATAGCATATACTAATAAATATATCAATTCACTTAATACTAGACCAGATTTCCATTACTGTATATGTAGCCCTTATCTATGTCATTATAATTCTTATAAGTATCCATTTTGCACAAACATATAAAATAAGTATCTAGCCGTTTATTGAGAACTTTCCTTACCTAATTACCTATATAATAATATTTATCTACTCTCATTATGGTAAAATTCAAATTATAAACTTCAAAACGAGTTTATATTGACATAATATATAAACACCGAAATTTTAAAACATAATCATTTATTATAACACTTTATATCTAACAATAAAACACTTTTTTTACCATTACGATACAGGGCAAATCCAAGAAGTTAATATGACCAAGGAGTTTCCATCATTTTTTTTATTTTTTTATTGAACCAATTCGCACCATTTTTATAGCAGTAGCCGAAGTTCGCACGGACGTAAAAATATCGCGGTGGGATTTTATCGCGCACTGGATTTCAACTCTCGGTGTTGAGCTGAGTATTGAGAATCCAACCTAACAACAACAGAGTGCATCCCAAGGCGTCGAAAAATCACACTGTTGGATATTCAACTCTCGGCGCTAAGCAGTTGAAAATCCAGTGCGCGAAAAAAAAAAGGGCCCGATATATTTACGTCCGTGCGAATCTTCCGTGCTTATAAAAAAGTTTTGATTCTGATTTTTACTTGTCTATGACAGCGCCCGCTTTAGCGCATGCGCGGTGATGTGCCAGGTTTTGGCAGCATTTATACGTTTTGTTGTACTGATTATAGTGGGAAATATTTTATTATTAGGTTCAATCCCAATGTATGAGAGTAGATAAAGTAGTGTATGCAACTGCACATAACAAGGTATTAAAACACTCGTGTGATAATATCTCGTGTTTTAATAGCCCTTATTATGCAACAGTTCCATAAACTACTATTATGTAATAGTAATAATTTAAGCGTCTTATGTTGTGCATATTACATACCATAATTATTGCGAATATCCTCTATATATATTTTTTGTCTCTGTTATTCCATTTAATTTTCCAGTGTCATAAATAAATATATTATAAGTATAATGTGATTTCAAAGTTAAAAATTACCTTTCAGAATCAAAACAAAAAAAAACTTTTTCAATACTTAATGCATTTTGAATCTAAGTACATCTTATACAAAAAAAACTTGTCAATATTTTTTATTCAAAATATTTCAAAAAACAGCAACCTTTGGTAAGAGATCACATCTTTGAAGCATTCTTGCTGGTCTTTGAAACACACCTTACAATTTTATTTCTTTGTGTTATTGACCTAAACACGTCTACGCAAAGCGGTAGTGCGTTAATTCATCCCATACACGCAACCACAGGGTGGCAAATGCTATACATTTTAATTTCTTACTATTCAGCGCCGTCTATCTACGAGAACATAAATTAAAAATGAACAGTGTTGCCAGCGTACATCCATGAAGCAATTGTTAGTACATTATAGTAGAAGTGTACGCGTATAATCTTTGATTTTGATGTTTTTGAGTTAGTTATTATTTTTCGTATTTTTTTTTTTGCATTTGTGAAAGGTCTCCGATCATAGTATTGTATTAATGTTTTGCTCTTATTGATCAAAAAAGAAACTATTAGTAGAATTTACAAATATGAAATGACTATACAGCCACAGGGTGACAGGCTGATGTTGACATTTCATTGCAAAAAATTTCTGCAAACAAAAATATTCGCAACGCAACCGCGTTGCGAATATTTTTGTAAATATTTCGTTTGCTTCCCAATTTTCAGTGTAATTTACGTCAAGTTTAGTTCGTTGCTCCGTATTTAGTAAAAATCATGGAAGATAAACGTTCCCATCGAATGTCTACTTTCTAAATCACCACGACTTGAGCCCCCCGTGCTCCTCGGTGATTTAAATGCTTAGGCCCTCCAAGTGCTCTGTGGGCCCTCCGTAAATCGGAGTTTGGACCATATTATTTAAGTGTTTATCTCGGCCCCTAAGACGACCACTGACCAAGTGTTTTGTGTTTGTACTTTAATAACCATGTCTCGAAACAATGTTGTGTACCTACCTGGCTGCCAAGTCATCAAAGATGACGGTAAATACGATGTTCTTTTTCTATCTACACAATGTATTGCTGGTTTGAGTTTGAGTGTAGTTTTGTTTTACATAATAAATATTATGAACATGCAAAATTGGTATTTATTTTATTATCCTCGAAACAACAAGTTTAGTGTCGAATTAGCGTTACCGAGTTGAATAATGTAGAATGGTTGAAAATTCTGTTGTAGTAAAACTAAACCTAAAAATTTCAAATCTAGTTTGTAGAATTTTCTCAACCATTCTCCATTATACAACTCGGTAAAGATTCTACTTGGTACTAATATTATTTATGTAGCTATGGTAACGTACCACGTGACATTGAATAGTGTATGTCACCGTAACTAGATGCCGTTGCCTAAGAAAAGCTTAAGTTGCCAGTCTATCTCAGTATATATAATAGTAGTCTATGCACGCAACTGCATACCTGTGCAAGTCGTAAAGTGCACTATAATCTTTCCAACCATTTATTTAACTTTTGACATGAGCACACTTAGGAAGTTTCTTATGTAATGACAGGCAACCATAGACGAAAAATGCAATACTTAATAATAAAAGCACTCTATTTGATTTTCAACTTTCGGCACTGCGCCGAGGGTTGGATATCCAACATGGTTTTAGTAGTAGAAGTGTTAGTGAAAACGGGCATAAGAAATCGCAAAGTGTGTTGCTCATAAGCCCAAACAATACCAGTTTGTCATTTCCTTAGGTTGATGAGATGAGCCATACCAATAGACTGGCTATGCATAATATGCCATAAAATATATCACAAAAAAAAAAACAATAAAATAAAAAGCTAACTAAAACTAAATAAATATACTTGCTAAAACTCAAACTCGTCCTCATATCAGTCTGTCCCGAAGTATTTCTGTCCGAAATGGTTCGGGGCTACAGGGTGAAGTTCCGAAGTTAACATCTTCATCTTAGGTACATAATCGACAACGGCTTGGGCGGCCGCAGGGGTGCAGAATAGGTTGGACAGGATGATCCGGTCTTCTTTTACCCCATGCTGGGTTAGGACGTTTACGGCCTGGAAAATTAACAAAACAATGTTTGTTAGTTAGTTGCTAGTCGTCTGTATGTTTATATAAATAGACGAGATTGTATAACAAGCACTTCCCGAGCAGCTTCGCCTGCTTGGATGTCGGAAAATATCCCACGGGAACGAAAATCCTTCCTTATTCCTAGTCTACATTATAAAGGTAATCTGTTTGCAAAATTTTAGCTTTCTAGGTCCAATGGTTTGGGCTGGGCGTTGATGAGTCAGTCAGTCAGTCAGGACTTTTCTTTTTATATTATATTAAAAAGATATCAGGCTTTTTGGCTGGCTGAAATGATAGTACTTCAAGGAGAAATGAGTAAAAATCAATGCTGCCCAACTTGATTCTTAAGTTAATGTAATAAGAAGAAGAAGAACTTTGCCCTGTATGTTGCCACATATCGGCAAAGTACTTCGGCAACCCAGGTACCCTCTGTGAGGTTTTCAATAATATCAAGGCGCTACTGGACTTCTTTGAGGAGCTGGGGTGGATTGAATAACCGATTTTCCCACCCATTTCAACAACATTCATTGCGTTATTTACATTGTTGAGCAGACAAATTTTTCAAACATATGAAGCAATGGATTAGCAAAATTCTTCAAAGTGATTCAGATTGTGATCAGCAGAGTACTGCGCAATTAGCGTACAGAAATCAGAAACAAAAATTTACCCCAACTGGACCTAACTGCTTTATTCAATCTATGCCTCTTTCCGTTGTTATTATAATATCAGCCAGCAAAAGGTGTCCACTGCTGGAATACCTCTCTCAAAAAGAAGCAGAAAAAAAGAGCGATCTCTTTCAGTACTGATTTTATGAGCATTCAACCCCAATTTCACTTTCTTACCTGTTTTACGGTATTGCCAGTAGACATAATAGGGTACATGAGCAGCACTTGTCTCCGTGCTATGTCTTCAGGGAACTTAGCGTACACCACGTGTGCCTCGTGCGTGTCTGTATCACTCTCTACTAGAATCTTGCCAATACGGATAGAGCGGCAGCAGTCTCGGAGACCCTGGAAATGTTATAATGAAGTTTTATTTGTAAGGACTGGCTGTGAAGAATGGGCAAGAAACTATCTTGAAAGATTTTACAATATTTTGTATAATAATAAAGACAATGTACCTAGAATACACAATAGGTACAGAAGGCAGTAAACCAGTACTCACTAATATTATATAACTCTACCTGTTCCATAGCCTCCCCAGACCTGACAATAGACACCCCACAGTTCCCTGCCCCATACTTGAGACCCTTATACAATGCCCCTGTAGGAGTCACCACCTCACAGTCGGTGAACGGCAACTTGTTCAAGCTCTCCTCAATTACGAGTCGGATGAGACGGTCCGCATAGAACTTGAAGTCACTGCGGGATGTGTTTCTGGAAATAGGATTGGAGATGTGTTTAAATTTATGTATTTTGCAGAGTAAATGTGTATAATTCAGCCATTGTACAGATTGCAATATCTTTCAATACAATACTGCACTTTTATAAAATTATTCTATCTAAATTATAGATAGCCAAGAATTTATGATGGCAAGGCACAAGGAAACTCTTGAGAATAATTTCTAGAAAGTATTAAATACAATACAATTTTAATTAAAATCCTAGTCTGATGAAAAATGTTACTTTATTTAGATATCCTGATGTTTGGAACATTACCTTACAAATCATATTTTTTTAAATTTCCTTATATGTTAATCAGCTGCTGTCAATCATTCATCATCATCTTCCTGCACTAATCCCATGTTACTTGGGGTTAGCGCAACACATTTTCTTCCATTCTCCCCGCTGTCAACCGTCACGCTATCATTCACTCCCTTCTCTTTCATATCATTTCTCACACAATCCATCCATCTTTTCTTTGACCTGCTGTCATTTATGATAGTAAATTTTCATCATTATGGATAGGTAGTACTTAAATAAATTGACATTGTTATTGTTGATTTAGTTATAGGTTAGAATTGTGATTCTTTAAAATATAGCAATAAAGGCCATGAACATTATAAGGTATTGTCATTTCTTTTTAAATTCAGGCCAATTCCACCGAGCGTGAGCCAATAAGATATTAGGTAGTTTGTGGTAATAAAAATAGCACAAAACACTCACAAAAAGCTCACAGAAAATCTTCTACAAAGTGGACAGTCAATATTGGTAATCAATGGACAATGGTCGATGGACCTAATGTATTTCGCAATTCAAAACATAGAAGAATCTTCCAATCTATGCTATGGTAAGTACTCAAGGCCTGTTAACCTTACTCACTTGTCCCTCAGAATGGTTTGAAGCTCCTTAATATTGTCGTTGAGAGGCAGCAGCGTCAGGTTGTCACCAAATTGCTCCTTCACATCAGCGGCGTCCCACTGCCTAATCTCATTATCAATTAAATCCATGTTGAATAGATTTTATAAACAAAGTGTGATAATATTGACGTGAACAGAGTGGCGAAAATTGATATTTTGACAGTTGCGACAAAATTAAAATGTCAATGATATCAGCTGCTCGGTTTTCGTTCAGAAACTACGCTTTTTTCGTATTTTTTTACGCCGTTAGCTCACTGACGCTTACCGCTGTGAAACACTATATTTTTTGTACAATTTGACAATAGTTATCATCTGGGGGCGAAGACAGTGAATTCTATAGACTCATGGAATCCGTGCCGT
This sequence comes from Cosmia trapezina, assembly GCA_905163495.3. Lineage (NCBI taxonomy): Eukaryota > Metazoa > Arthropoda > Insecta > Lepidoptera > Noctuidae > Cosmia > Cosmia trapezina. The sequence continues at coordinate 27,495,052 of LR991020.1, read as the reverse complement.
CGAAAGGGACAGAAAAAAAGTACATCTTTTGTTTAGGGTTACCAAGTGATGTACATTTTACCCAATATTCTTCATAAAATAAGATTTTTTAAATGAGGTTTGTATTTCATGTTTCCATGATGAGAAATAAAAAATATGAGTAATTATGCGACTGCAATGTTTTATTCAAACTCAAACTTAAAGCATTTATATCAAATAAACCAATTACAGGCACTTTTGAATTGTCAAAGGGTCGGTCAGTCAGAAGGATGAAGCTAGTTGCCCATAAAAGCGTAGTAGGTCCCTATGGAGATGAATGGGCAAGAAACTCCACAGACACTCTTTTAAATCAAAATATTTTACAAAATATTGGCTATACCTATCGTTCATTTTGAAAATATACATGTGAAAACAATGTAGACAGACGTGCACGTTAAAAGCGTCCGTAATAAAAATATAAAAACTAAAAATAACTAAATTAAAATTAAAAATAAGCCTTGGCAGCTAAGAAGCCAGTCCCAACTGACGGCGCCCGTTCACGAACATGACGCATGGATCAGCACCAACTGGCTCAACCATTTTGATGATCCGACACTTACGCCACCACCAGCGAGACATTTGAGTGACCTACTCTCAACCGCCAGGGCACATTCAAGTCATTGAGAGACGTACCCAGCAAAAGGAAGTTTTATAGTAGCTACATAGTGCTCACACCTCAATCCTGGAACTCCTAGTAGCAGCAATCCACATGTTTCTTACTAGTTTATTTGGAAATCTGCAAGTTTAATAAGATTTTTTCATTTCCTTTAATTTTTATCAGTGATCTTGCTTAGTTTCAAGATTTTTAAGTGATTTATATATTTATAGTACCTATAGTAGTAGCTATATAGTATGCAATATGTTGGCCCGCAGGTTTGCACGTTGTACACCAGAAGTAAAAATAACTGGATATTGCCAATCTTTGTACATGTGCACTCTGTGGGTACGATAGACGCAGACGGCATACGACGTCTTCAGAGTTCAGTATAACAATACTTTCAGGATGTTGTTGAGGCTTCCACGTTACTGCAGTGCATCAGGTATGTTTGCCGAAGTACACTGATGGTTTCAATACCATATTGCGTAAAAAGAATGCTTCTATGATGCGCAAAGTACGTGGGAGCGTCAACGACATTCAGAAGATCATCAGTGAACAGCCGTGCTGCACCATTATGATGACGCATTATACATGCACAACATGTACCCAATGGTGAGTGCAGATGAATTAAAAACTTTTATTACGTTTGTTACTAACATAGCTTATAAGAATGTGTAGAATGTGTGAATCAATGGATCAAGGTCTGAAATAAAATATTTTTTTATAGACATTGCTTTCAAAATTAATTTTACCCATATTAAAGGGTAAATTCCCCGTCAAACAAAAAGTGGCAACACTGAATTTCGAGGTAAGAAAATAAAAATATTGCGCAAATCACGATTTTGTGAGATTTAACACAATCAAATTAGTTGGTAGTGTTTGTACATTACTGCGACTATTTGATTAGAAATAGCAGAACACAAAGCGATCGAATTCATACATAAAAAGATCGAATACTTACGAGTGAAAGGAAAATCCGGAAATCTTCATCAAACTATCACTTTAGAGTTTATTGCACTGCACTTTACCATTTTGCACATTTGCACAAATGTAATAATACAGAATTGAGCACGAAAAGGTAATATTTTGTGTATAATCTCGATGTATTCAATATTAAACAATTATTGTATTTCAATCTGCAGCCGCCATAAACGTCAAACTTGTTGCGCACATCGATGGTCATAGCCGGCACCTGTATAATCTATGGCCGGCACGCGATAAAGGACAGAAATATTTTTACTCTGTCTCTTTTCTATGCTAGTGACGTTAATATGTTCTTCTTTTTCTTGTGTGAATGCAAAGGAAGATATCCAGCGGTCTATAGAATTCTATTCTCTGTCTACGTCTGCTTACTGTGAGCTCTTTTATCAATGACATCACAAATGACATTATACATCTAGACGTTGCCATGATTACAGTGTGAAGTGTGGAAGTGAGACACATTTATACGAAATAATTAGGAAAATTGAGACAAAGCATCGTATCTTCTGTCCCTTACGGCGTGCCGTATTTTTGCTTTAAAAATGTTGCCAAACAAAGTACTTTGCATGGCAAAATTTAAAAATGTTGCCAAACAAAGTACTTTCACTATTAATATTGCTGTCTCATGACCGGCCACGCGGTGGCTCGATCTAGATGTATATTATCTAAGTCTTTTATGTAACAGGTAACGGGGCAGAAGTTGAAAGTTTCCAGTGAGAAAGAGAGACAGTGCTATAGGTCGAGGTCGTATATAGCTCCGTCTCTCTCTCTCACTGGAAACGTTCAACTTCTGCCCTTGCTATAAGAGCTCGCTCATCATACTAAGCCCCCAGGTTTTCGCTTACCGTAGCGTCGCGTCGCGTTGGTGTGATAATGGAGTTAATTTTCAAAAAGCTTATTTTGAATGGGGAGCCACACGCAAAGCTGTTTGTAGATGGCGCTCTGAACGACTGTACATTGTTTTACAAACAAATCCATACAATTTGACAATCGTTCGTTATGTCAAATCAATGAAAAAAGGACAGTCGATCATGTGCCACCTAGCGTGATAAAAAGTTAGTTTTTCTCCCCATTGAGGCGTTACAATAATAATACCAGCCAATGTTTGTCCCAACCGCCCAAAGGCCTCATTCATAGACACGCTTGCCGCCATTCGCCAGTATACTTACTACGAGTGAGTCCCAGTAACTCGACTTAACGTTCGAAATGCAACTGTTGACCATAGCTGGGTTCGATTCCCAGGTTAGGGCAAATGCGCCTGCCAAGGATTGAGACCTCGAGTTTGATCCCCATTTCGGATAATGTCGTTGGGGTTTCCCATACTGAAAAAATATATCTAAACCTTCTTCTATAAAATTTAAAAAACTTATATTTTAAAATGGAAAACTTCTTTACAAAATAATTTTTGGTTTTCAAATCCTTTTTAAATTAATTATTTTAGGAACCAATTTTTTAAATTTAATTGTCATTGTCATTATTTTCAGTTTATCATGTCACTGCATTACATTTATGACATCACCTACCTACCTACCTACCTGGACCTAGGGAGTGTATTATAATTTGATTCCTATATTAATATAGCGGGCTTCAGCCCCATTTCTTCTATGCACTACTGTCTTTTTATTACAAAGTAGTTAGCCTCCCGATGTGAGGGCTCGAACCTCACAGCGGGAGGCTAACTACTTTCTCTACTGACTTACTACTGAGGACAAAACGCTACTGCATAGCATAGCAGCCAGGCCCAGTCTGGATTTGTGCGCGTTACCGTGTTGAATAGGAGGCACGCACGGGTTTGTTATAAATAGTACAAGCCAGCGTGATTGGAAGAAAAAAATAATAAACAAACAAACATAATGATTACGCATAACTCTTTATTTGCCCAGAAAATACAAATTAATGATTGCAAGAATATTTCCACTTTAAGTTGTAGATTACAATGCTCTGTCGCTATAATCTTTAGTTCTGCTTGTTGTAATCACAAAACTTCATTCACAAAAATATATTTATTAAAATATTTGATTGAATATGGAACTGTAACCGCTAATTAGTTCTACTGAGAACATTTACAACAACAGTTTTCTTTGTAAATGCGAAAATATATTACATAATAAATAATAAATGCGTTAGTGATTTACATTTTTACTAACTATCATTTTATTACCCTGAATCATTTCTCAGAAATAAGTCAGGGGTTGAACAAGGTTACATCATAATCATTTTTGTAGTGTACACGACGAAACAAGAGTTTTATGAAATATAATAATAATAATAACATTCTGAATCAATTCAGAATACAAAGTGCTTCAAAGACAAATAATAGTAAAAAAAAGTAAGCATTTATTGCAATTTAAACCCTTTGACTACTTTTGCTGTTATAAATTCATTGACGTAGATAACATTATAGAAACATGGTGTTGAATTAATTGTAATAAAATTGTGATGATAATTTCAAGTCCGTCGCATTGACGTCAAATTAACGTCAAACCCGAGCTGCACACAAAGGGTACGTCAAAGGATTATCAAGCGAAGTAGCTTTTCGTCTACAAGATAAGGTACCTAATAACATTTTTCAACAGTATTGAATGTCTGCACGATATAATTATTAATCTCCTTCATTGAATTTCTGTAGACGATATCATGATCTCGCAAACAAAATAAATAAAAAAATATACAAAATAAACTCTTCGCAATGTACTCTCTTCGAGGTGGCGAAATTGAAGGCTACATAGGTCAACTGCATTGTTTTAGTTCGGACTAAGTACCTAATTCCCGATCCCAATTAAACCTAAAGTCATTCCCCACCTTATGAGTCGATTGTTAATACTACAAGTATCCCTAGAGCTCACCATCGTTAATAACAAAGCAATGAACTGGACAAAAATAACAGCCTATTTGAAATAGCCTAGGTATATTAAAATTGTGACTTCTATAAACGGTACTAGACGAAATTGACCTTTGCTAAAAACTATGCTAATTTGCACACTGACTCTTGTAAGGCCCAGCTTTAGGAGATACCGCGACCGACCCTATTTGATACTTTAAATGTGAGCTTAGTTTTTAATCACTTCCAAAGTCATGTTAACCAGTTTAGTATAACATTTATTGTGACTTTATGACTAAAAACTAAGCTTCTACATTTAGTATCAACTATAGACCATGCGATAAATTAAACGCGAGCCATTTTACCACAAAAAGGTCAATTAGCGGACAGTTACAGGGTATTATCTATACTAATATAGTAAGTAATAGAGAAGTTAGAATATCGCTATTTAGCGTTCCTTCGTTTATCCAAAGCTTTCGTGGAGATTTAATTTAACGGATAAATCGAGTCTAATGTTAATTTCTCACAACAGTATGATCGCCGACGGTGGTCGACATTAGATAATCGTGAACGCGATTGGACATCGAATAGACGCCTTATAAAATAATTTGTATGAGTCCAATGTCAGCGTCGACTAAATCTAATTAAGTCTATGTATTCACAACGACCGCGTTTACGTTACATAAATGCCGTCGGTTGTTAAGCTTTTACGCGATAACGTTAACGCACACGTTAACGTAAGTGCGCGGGAGTGTTGATTTGAACTTTCTTTCGCCCTTATCCGAGGCTCGTTACTTTAAAAGCACACGTTCTTTTTTAAATCTAAACTACTAGATGTATTAAAGAATGTGTGCCGATATTAAAATTAGTTTTCTCCAAATGTACACTAAACGCGTCCAAACCGTCAATTTAACCGAAACTTTGCATTTTTATTGCTTATTCCACTATCAGGAATTACATAATACACTTTGTGCACTTGTTTGACAAGCATATCAAAGTATTACACCTACGCACCGCACTCGACGGCTTACATGTAGCGCAAAACATCGTAACATTTACAAAGTGTACAGGTAAAACTATCCCTTTAAAAATAAATTATTTTAAAAAATCACTAAGTTTTCTTTAAGTAATAAATACGACAAATAACAACAAAGTAGAGCTTTTATACAGGTCTTGATGAACCAATAATTTAGGAAAGTGTACAAAATTCCATTAGTTAACAAACGATTTGTACGGATCCCTTAAACAATAATTCTCACACATTTCTATACTGGGAATGTATCTTCCATAACCATAATATGATTTGAACAATTTAAAAAATCTTATAAATTATTCAGGGTCCCATAGAATCAATCTTCAACTAATAAATTGATTAACTTCCGAAGATTTCAAACTACATAAGTCAAACTTAAATTATTAATTAACTTAATCTGAGACCCTGTCGTAAATTAATTTGTCAAACTATTATTTGTAACAATTTATATTTACGTAATGGCTCATTTCTTTTCATCATTATTAACTAGTAGTTTTACTAAAAATATATTTTGCAAACGGCAATAAACATAGTCACGACCCAACTGCATCGAAATTGTTTCATGTTTATTTAAAAAAAAAAAGTAATAAAACATTAACATGAATTTAAAAGTTATGTACTCAAATAAACTTTCACAAAACAAAGGTTATGTAAAGAATATGAAATAAAAGACAGATTTTAAAATTGTCTGAAAAAAATACAACATAAAAATGGCAAGATGTGTGTCATTAATTATAAGACATTACATTATTTACAACATTGTAGAACATTTGTATAACGACTGTACACAACTCTAAAATGGAGTCTTACTGTATAAATATGGACATTCTGTCAATTCGATGCAGCCTTTATCCTCGATAGCACGTATCCTAAACCATCGCTACACAGATCCTATATAAAAGCATGTATTTGACACCACGAGAGCGCCGCCACTATCAATGGACCACTGACAAAATTGCTCGAGTGTTGGAATTACACCAAACAAGTGTCAAGTTGCTTCTGTGCTAAAACTTACTTCAAAGTGCCAATTAGGTTAGGTTAGATACTTTGAATAGAAAAGAGTATTTATATCTATTTTGTACATAGCAAATTATGGGCTTTGTCAAGTGGACCAAGTCACATTTATCCACTAACAAGATTTTTGTTCAAGCACGATACCCACGTCAAGAAAAATCAGCACTTTTATTTGAAAGTCAAGTCCTAACAGTTTTTCAAATAAAACTGTAACTCTAAGTCTCGTATAATTCGGACACTCGGCAGGTTTCGTCAGTGTTAACGAGAGCCACCGGCCGCATTGCCGCAAGCAAGCAGTCGATCTAGCGTGGAATGTAACGCAGGCGACGACTCCAGCGTCGACTGGCCACGAGTGGACTCCACCGCCAACACACATTACAAACATCATAATTATATTATGCAATACTCATAAATTCGTAGGACATTAAAGAATTGAGTGAGGGTAAAATTATTGTAAGTCATTCAGTAAAACATTGGTTGATATTGGTAACGGTCGCGTCCCCATTCTGTAAGTGAATGGAGTACCACATAGAACCGCAATCGAGCCCAATCGTGGCCAAATAAATAACAGCCATAACCTGTACAATATAACTAGCACATATCACAATGTGACGTCGACTAGTGCGCGACAACGCCGTTCCTTTGCCGCGGGTAACCATTGTAATTCAATTGCTTGCTGGGAACGTCTGGGATGGGTTCCGGTTCAGACTTGGCCTTCTTGCCAGTTTTGGGGGATAAGTATGCTTTGTAGAAGAACTGTGCGAAGAGGACGAAGTACGAGAAGTACATGGCCATGGAGAGTTTGATGTTGATTTGGCTGATGTGACAGCTGGTGGGGGTGGAGGTGGCCATGTAGTTGTGCGCCCAGACGTTGATGGCGCAGCCCACGATCATCTGCGACAGCTGCAGCACGGTGATGGTCATGGCGAGCATCTTGGGCGGGTACTTGCCCATGCTCACTAACGCGTAGTACGAGTACATTACACTGGAAACAGGAAAAAATATCATTAGAGCTGGTCTCGCTCAACTAGATAGATTACGTTTATGTTACACAATTCGTTTAGATGTTTTGAATGTTCACAGATTGTTATTAAAGAATAATTTAATTTCTAATAACAAATCTTTCACCACTAATTGTTTTTCTGCGTGAAAACATTTACTTAAACGTGGAAGCAATTATTATGTCAGTTTATAAACTGGTTTATAATAGTTTCACAGCAACTTCTTATCATAATGGTTTAATTGTTGTTTTTATGGTTATTTACAATAATCGTAGTCTATTGTTTTTTATTCATAACGTCATACAAAACGCTTTTGATAAAAATTACATATCGTATTGTAATGTAGAAGTTACTCTTTCTGCATTTCTGATTTCCCAAAATCGTTTACTTACATTTTTAGGGTTCCGTACCAAAATGAACCCTTAAAAAAAACTTGGTAAAAAGGAACCCTTATGGTGTGACTCAGTCTGTCTGTCTGTCTGTCTGTTACAGCTGGATATCTCAAGAACTACTAATGCTATCAATTTGAAATTTAGAACAGTTTTAGATGACGTTTACCCAACTATTTTGCAAATAAGAAAGAAATAAAAATATTAATATATTTTTTTTTGCAACAGGGACTAATAGGGGGTCTTAAAAATTCAATGTGGGGCTACTAGGGCATGTGGGGTATCATATGAAAGAGCGCTGTTTGCACATTCTCAAACATTTATTTTTTATTTTTTTTAGGCCGCATAGTTTTCGCCTTTTGATGAAAAATGTAAAAAAATACCGTTCCCGCCCCCCCTTATCTCCGAAGTTTGCAAAGAGAAAAATCTGAAATTATTCTATGTAATAGAAGTTTATGTAAAGATTACAAGAAAAATAAAACGATATCTCTAAATAGCACACTTTTTCACAAATCGGAATGGAACCCTCGGTGCGCGAGTCCAACTCGCTCTTGACCGGTTTTATAACATAACACTAAACTACACATAAGTCTAAAATTATTAACCGATAAAATAATAAATTATTCTTATCAAGACTCTAAATATAAAAGGCTTTACAATATTTATTAAGAAAACAGTTTTTTTTTTGCAAGTAGGTAGGTACTAAACGACCTGAATGACAAATTTATTTTTCAAAATGTCTAACGTACCTACATCAAAAGTTACAACTAGAGTAATATTAAAATAAATCGTGCTCTTAGTAGTTTATTTCTACTTAATAAAATTATTTAAGATTAAAACAGACATTCTCATCTATTTAAACTTATTATAAAATAAAGTCGCTTTTCGTGTCTGTCTGTGTGGCCGCGTTGTTCATCTAAACTGCGCAACGGATTTTGATGTAGTTTTCACTATCATTTAGAGAATTTATTCCGGAAGGTTTATAAACTCCTTTGCAAAAAAAAACGGGCACCTTACAGTCATTGGCTTTTCTATGGATAATGTTAATATTTTTAGTATGTCATTACTAATACTAAAAACACCGATTCCAGGATTTATGGGTTAAAAACTATATTCTCAATGATAATAAGAAATAAAAAATAAAATATAAATCCTAATAATAATATATAAATCCTGGAATCGGTGTTTTAGTCAATGTAAACAGAGAGTCGTGTTAAAATGAAAATTTTTAGGGTATAATTAAATTAAGACTACGAGTATTTTTATGGTATTTTAATAAAAAAAAGACATTAAAAAATAAAAATTAAAAACGAGTATGACCTCCCCTTGCAGCGATTACGGCATGTAATCGTCTTGGCATGCTTTCCACCAGGCTTTTGATGCTGTCCTGTGGAATGTGTTCCCACTCAGCCGAAATCACACGTTGTTGCTCCCTGATGTTTTGTGGAAGGGGTTGGACAGATCGTACTCGCCTTTTTAGGATGTCCCAGACGTGCTCAATGGGGTTAAGGTCGGGGGTCCGCGCTAGCCAATCCAGACGACGAATACCGACCTCTTGCATATAAGCATCTACGTCGCCAGGACGGTGGTCCCGAGCATTATCGTCCATGTAAATGGCATTTTCGCCAATTACAGTCAGTGCGGGCTGTGCATGTTGACAAATGATTACTGTTATGTACCTTTGCGCATTTAGTGAGTCATTTTCAATGAACATTATCTCGGTACGATAGCTGGAAGTTACGCCCGCCCAAAACATAACGGACCTTCCACCATAAGGGATGATTTCTTCGAAACACACGTCGGCATAGAGCGTTCCCCTGGTCTTCGTAACACTCGCCGACGTCGGTCCTCACCATTCAGACAAATTCGAGCCTCATCGGAGAAGAGTACGCTACTCCAGTTACCTAGGTCCAAGATAGACAATTTCTAGTGAACCTCAGTCGAGCAATCCGGTGCACACGGAGTAACTTAGGGGCACGTGCTGGTCGTCGATTGCGTATATCAACGGCTAAAAGCCTCCTCCTCACTGTCCATAGGCTAACTTGTGCTCCTCGTACCTCTTCAAGGTTTCTTTTGAGGTCTATGTAACTGAATTTGCGATTCCTCAGCGCCTGAGTCACTAAAAAAGCGGTCTTCTCGTGGTTGTGTGCAACGTTTTCTCCCAGAACCTTGCCTTCTTTGAACGGAACCTGTCTCTTGGTATCGAGTCCAGGTTCTTTGGACGGTTGAACGACTCACGTTTAACCGCTGTGAGCCGTAACACTACACCCCACTTCCAGCAGCGCTATAATTTTACTAGCTCTTATTGCTTTTTCTGCCATTACAATCGACACAAAGATATCTGTTTTAAGTCACAATAAGGCAGGATTATGCGACAAAAATAAATTGTTCTAATAAAAATAACGAGAAGTTAGTTTTAGTTGCTTGATAACCTTTTAACCGCAAACCCGCGAATAGTAAGTAAAAAGTCATAAACTGAGAAAGGGATTATTATTTTTAAAAACAAGTTTCGAATTTGAAATTAACTTTTTTTTCATACCCAGACTCTTTATTAAGTGCCAGTAACATAGTTTGGCTATTAAAACCTCTTTCGAACTAAATGATTACCAATAATGTAGAAAAATCCAAACCGCCCGTTTTTTTTTGCAAAGAAGTGTATATGTAACTCAAAACCATTCAACAGAATCTTCACCATTTTGTTTCGTTCCCATACGACTGCTGATAAACAGACCATGTAAAATGTACTCGTTAGCAATACTTTAGGAAGTCGACTACAATATTGCAGGCCGGGCTATGAATAGAGCAATTTGTTGGGATCAAATAGCACGCCTTCTGCGAAACGTGCTATTGCTTCAAGCAATTTTAAAGGAAACATTAACTTGGGAACTGTAAAATGAGACATTATTTTTCCTAGTTTGGAGCATTTTTGGAAGTTATAAAAATACTAGCTTTGGATGTCGGAAATTATCCAACGGGAACGTACTACCGGTATAAAAGTATCCTTTGTCCTAATCCAGGTCATGGTCTATCCATGTGCCAGTTTTCATCCAAATACGTTTAGCCGTTTTAGCGTAACTAAACAAACTCACTTTCGCATTTATAATATAAGTTAGGATGCCAATAACGATGTTTTCCTTGAAAGAAATCTTTCGTGGAGGCTCTCGTGGGGGCTCGTGGCTAAGTAACAACAGCCGCACGGGTCGATACATCAGGTAAAGCTACGTTTGCCGCGGTCGGTCCTTGGATGGGTGGATATCATTATTAGCCATTATGACACACCATCTTTACATACCGAGACTCATCCATGCCCCTGAAAGCACGCTAAGCCGTTGCGCGTTGGTCACGGCTGTCATTCATGGATCTTTGACAGTCGTTACGGGTCGTCGGAAGCCTGAAGTCTAACAACCAGTCTTACCAAGGGGTATCGTAATACCCAGTTACTGGGTTGTGGAGCCCAGATAGGCAGTCACTCCGTGTAAAATACTGGTATTCAGCTGCATCCGGTTAGACTGGAAGCTGATCCCAACATAGCTGGGAAAAGGCTATAGGCAGATTGATTCCTTGAAAGAAATCTTCACTACACAACAGATCTCTCTTGAGCTTGCTAGTTAATAATTGTATCAAGATAAACGCTTTTACGTATTGAAATTGCATGCTTTACGTTATTTTTAAAACATATACCTACTCCATTCCATTTACAATTAAAATAAGACATTTAAACAAACCTTTTTTACAGTCCGTTCAACTGATTTAGAAGATGCCAGCTGCAGTAAACAGTTGGTATTGTAACCACTTTTTTGCAATTAAAGCCATCCTTAGGGCCCTCGTCTAAATGTCTATCTAATCTTATTGTAAATGGAGTATAGGTCATTATTTAATCTCTGCCACACCTTTAACTTATATTTTCTTATCATTATCACATACCGAGTGATTTATTGCAAACATTTATTTTATATTAATCCAGGTGTTGTTTCAACCAGATCCAGACCCTGTCATCAATCATTCACGATTCATTAAACCTCCGAAACGAATACTTTTGTGTTAGGTACATCTAGAGGATAAGATGAATGGTGCCACTGAAAATGCTTAGTCATTCGGTTGTATTATTATTGTTTTCTGAAATTAGTAGGAGCAGTTGGACCTGAAATACCCTATGGATTCAGCAGACGTAAGCAATCTGAGGGCTATACCTACTCAGACGCAGGGCAATGGATGCAGTTGCTCTCCCCAAGGCTTAGACCAACCTTTATTTTCTCCACCTCATAACATAACTGTAACCCTAACTAATATTATAAATGCGAAAGTGAGTTTTGTGTTTGTTAGTCGGCGTTCCCACGAGCGTAATAAAATCGCGGCGGGATTTTATCGCGCACTCGATTTTCAACTCTCTGCTCAGTGGCGGGAGTTGAAAATTCAACAGCGTGTTTTGCGTCGCGCTGGGATGCACTCTGTTTTTGTTAGTTTGGATTCTCAACGCTCGGCTCAACAACGAGAGTTGAAAATCCAGTGCGCGATAAAATCCCGCCGCGACTTTATTACGCTCGTGGGAACGCCGACTTACGCTGCGCTTTCACGCTAAAACTGTTGAACGGATTTGAATGTTTGGCACATGGATAAACCATGACCTGGATTAGAACATAGATACTTTTTATCCCAGTAGTAACGCGGGCGAAGCCGCAGGCAAAAGCTAGTTTGACATGTAACCTGTATTTTTACTTTGTACACAGTATATTACTAAGATACATAATTGTAGATAAATCGTAGTCATCTTTGAAGAAGGGACGCATTGTTGAATTTACGGAAAATAGTAGCCAAAAGTTTTTTTATAACCTCCTCTTTATTTGAAGTCGGTTAAAAATGGCTTTTACGGCTTGGGAAATCTAAATTTCCCCACACCCCGTCCCCCAGATAGACACATATTTGCCTCCCCTTGAGCGAAATCCTAGATCATCGCCTGGGACGTCATCGTTACGGTATCTTATGCATCGGTATCATAGGCATTCCTCCAATGGCTCCATTATCAAGCTAGATTAAGATAGATCCCATTTCATGTCTATTCATAATTACATTCATAACATTCACAAAATCCCGCCGTTGTCAACCTAGATCCCCCAAGTTTAGTTGCCGGCAGAAATCGTGAGCACAAATTCCACATGAACTTTTGTTACCGACGCGTCGTCAGCGTGCTATTTTCTACCCGTACGTAACTTATAACCTGACCGTGTACGAATGGCCGTAATAGGAAATAAGATTCGTGGTTTAAAAGTGGTGTTTGTGCTCACGAATAGTGCCGGCAAATACAGCGATGTCACTGCAAGCAATATTTGTGGTTGTGGTTACACCATTTGCTTCTATTTTTATTTAATATTCAATACGCAATCAATTCATTGCACTTATTCGCGGTTCTTGTTTTTTTTTTCTAAATTATAGGTACCCTTTATTGTTTTTTTAAAATCCCCTAGCGGGATTTATAGATGTCCGTAGGCGTGTCCGTGGTATCACTGCGGGATCAGAATACCAGCGCTGCAGTATTTCTTTTTTAAATCGCAGCATTATGCTGAGATAGGAGCATTTTTAGCCTTGCACAGATCTTCTTTTATTTATTATTTTGTTTTTTAATATTGATTTTGTTAGTTACATAATGCTCCTTTTTTTACTGTTTGTATTGGTATAATGTGCGTTTTCCAAACAAAATATTTTTCCTAAATCTAATTCGTCTCGATAAATAAGCGCCAAATATCATCATTTCCTTGGCCCTTCATCAAATGAGGTACGGTCCTTCCCAGGGCTTGCCCATGCACTAGACACAGTTTGAGTCCTAAACTATACGAAACATTTTGCTACTGCAAAAACTCAATGACTCAATGACCTGCGAAACTAGCCCAACGTCTCAAGGTCCAAAGGCTACCATTAGACCAATGAATCGACTTCCTTTAAGAATAATTCGTTCAATTTAGATTTTATCAACACTATAGAAACTCAACGAGACATATCTCTTCGTTTAATGTCGAAGACTGTGTGGGAGGATCCTAAATTGCAAATGGCGACTGGCAGTACCTACCAACTTAGCATACATTTTTTTTTTGGTTATCTAACTGACAATGTTTCGGTAATAGATTTGCAATTTGTTATGTCAAAATGACAGTTGCAAGCGGATAGCTTTCGGGGGGATTGTCGTGGTGGGGACATACTTCTCCCCGAACCGAACTCTCGCCGAGTTCCACAACTCCCTTGCGGAGTTGAAAACTGTCGTCGTCGGGTATCGTTCCCTTCCCGTGCTTGTTCTCGGGGACTTCAACACCAAGAATGTGGCTTGGGGTTCCCGGTATACGGACACACGGGGCAGGATGGTGGAGGACTGGGCTCTGGAGACAGGCCTGGTCGTCCTAAACCGGGGTTCTGTCCCCACATGTGTGCGGATGCGGGGCGAATCAGTGGTGGACATTTCGTTCGCCAGCCTCGCTCTGTTGCCGCATGTTGTTGACTGGCGCGTCATGGAGGGGGTGGAGACCTATTCCGATCACCGGTACATCCGGTTTGATGTCTCCGCCCATATCTCAAGTGCGCCGGTCCGACAGACCCCGAGTGGTCCGCGGTGGGCCCTGAGGAAGCTGGACCGGGAGCTCCTCCTGGAAGCCTCGATCGTGCAGGCCTGGGTGTCACCACCGGACAGGCCTGCCGACATCAACGACGAGGCGGAGTGGTTCCGGGAGGCCATGTCCGAAATATGTGACGTGGCAATGCCCCGGGTCCAGCCCGGTCGCGCCTGGCGCCAGGTGTACTGGTGGTCGCCGGAGCTGACGGCTCTGCGCGAGGCGTGCGTTGCTGCGCGGCACCGGTACACCAGGCACCACAGTCTCCGTATCCGCCCTCCGGATACGGAAGCCATTCAGGCCGAGCTATACGAGGGGTACAGAGCGGCGAAGACCGCCCTCCGAGCAGAGATCTTGCGGGCCAGGGATCTGGGTCGCGAGGAGTCGCTGGAGACTCTGAACAGAGACCCACGGGGGCGCCCCTATAAGATGGTGCGGGAGAAACTCCGCCCATGGGCGCCCCCGCTGACGCAGAGTCTCCGGCCCCAGCTCGTGGAGGACGTGGTGAGCGCTCTGTTCCCTTCGCGAGGGGAACATACTCCCCCGCCTATGGCTCCGCTTCATGCGGTGCCCGTTGCGGACCACAACACCGACGACGACGACGATGCTCCGGAAGTGACCGAGGTAGAGTTGAGAGCGGCGGTACGTAGGCTGAGTGCCAAAAATACCGCCCCAGGACCCGACGGCTTACCTGGAAGAGCCTGGGTTCTGGCATTTGGGGCTCTCGGGCCTCGACTAGGGGGGCTCCTAAGCGCATGCTTGGAGAGGGGCCAGTTCCCACTTCGTTGGAAGACGGGGAAACTGGTCCTCATTAAGAAGCCGGGGCGCCCTGCGGACTCTCCGTCCGCTTACCGACACATCGTGCTGCTCGATGAGGTGGGCAAGCTCTTTGAAAGAGTTATTGCAGACCGCCTCGTCGGGTGGCTGGTGCAGGAGGGGCCGGATTTGGCGGAGAGCCAGTTTGGTTTCCGCAGGGGGCGCTCTACGGTGGACGCCATCATGCGCGTGCGAGCCCTCACGACGGGGGATGCGTAAGCCGGGGTGGGGTCGTCTTGGCGGTGTCCCTAGACATCGCCAACGCCTTCAATACACTGCCCTGGAGTTGCATCAGGGAGGCACTCCGGTATCACCGGATGCCGACCTACCTCTGTCGAGGGGTCGAGGCCTATTTGACGGACAGGTCCGTCATCTACCCCGGTCATCAAGGAGAGTGGAACCGGCGAGAGATGTCGTGCGGTGTCCCACAGGGATCGGTCCTGGGGCCGCATTTGTGGGACATCGGTTACGACTGGGTGCTACGCGCCGACCTCCCTAGCGGCGTCAGCGTGGTATGTTACGCTGACGACACGCTGGTCCTGGAGCAGGGGAGGTCGCAACAGGCGGCGGCCGAATTAGGGACACGCGGGGTTGCGATAGTCGTGGAGAGGATCCGGCAGTTGGGACTCGAGGTGGCCCTGCACAAGTCCGAGGCCATGTGTTTTCATGGTCTCATACCTCTATACAGGTTATAAATGTTTGTCTAACTAGCTTTTCCCCGCGGCTTCGCGTGGGTGTCGGAAAATATCCCACGGGAACGTACTACCGGGAAATCCTTCCTTATTCCTTGTCTACATTACAAAGGGAACCTATGTACAAAATTTCAGCTTTCTAGGTTCATTGGGCTGGGCGTTGATGAGTCAGGACAGTCAGGCAGGCAGTGAGGCAGGTCAGTCAGGACTTCTCTTTCTATTTATATAGAGTATTTAGACTCAGTTACCCCCCATGGTGCCTATGGATACCCATAATACTGATTTTCAAACAGAAACTGTCCTAAGACTACTTCCACTATCTATCAATAAAGTATCCAATCAATGTATATGGCTGCATGACATAATTTAAGTACAAAGCCATTTAGGGCTGTTTCAATGCTGTCACACTACTCTATACAATGAGCTTCGATGGCGGACACACCCTCACGTTCATTACTCAATTGGGTAAACAAAAGACCCATCATAGAATTTAATCATCTACTGGTATAGATTGACGGTATGTCCATTAAATTGATTGGCAACTAACAAGAGACGTACAAAACAAGTTTACTTATTACGTGGAGGTATTCCACTTAGGTCACTAATTTGAACGGCACTTCCTCGAACGTCACCTAAACACTTCCACTAAGGGCACTGAAACTAAATTTTGTAAAGTTCCGTGCGGTGGAATATTTTATTGATATTACTTTCAGTCCCCGAACGGCACTTACGTTTTTTTAGATTTTTTTTTTAGACTCTTTGTTCAGGACATTACCGACTATAACATATCGATAATTCGATACGCAAGTGTGAACCACGCCCAGGGCTCCGTGTTCGCCAAATATTTCAAAATAGTATATGCTTGGCCAAAACAATATTTAATATTTTTTTAAATCTTTTTTTTTACTTAAATAAGATAACAATCAGTATATATATATTTTATGCTATCGTATTTTTTACACAAATAAGATAACAATCAGTATATTTTTATTTGTTTTTATTACGTTTATTTATTTTATTTTTTTTGTAATCGTATTTTTTACAGAAATGAGATTTATGAAAAAAAAAACAAGATATGTAACAAACCTACTTCACTAGAATCACCTTACATGCAATGGATAAACTATTAAGTTCCGCCACTCGATACTAGATGGCGCTGAAAACAATAAATAAATAAACGTAACAAAAAGAAATATAAATATAGTGATTGCTATCTTATTTATGTAAAAAATATGATAACAAAAAATATATATACTGATTGTTATATTATTCATGTAAAAAAAAGATAACAAAAAAAAAGAAAAAAAAAATTTAAATATTTTTTTGGCCAAGTATACTATTTTTTTGAAACATTTGCGAAAAAGACTTAAAAAATAGATAAATAAAATAAAACAAAAAAAAAACCTATCAAAAAACGACATCGCAGCCATGGGCCTGGTTGTTATAGTCGGTAATGTCCTGAACAAAGAGTACATACGTCCCAGCATTACAAAAAAAACGTAAGTGCCGTTCGGGGACTGAAAGTAATATCAATAAAATATTCCACCGAACGGAACTTTACAAAATTTGTTTCAGTGCCCTTAGTGGAAGTGTTTAGGTGACGTTCGAGGAAGTGCCATTCAAATCAGTGACCTAAGTGGAATACCTCATTATGTGATGCAAAAACTGATTCTCCACATCAAGAGACAAATAGTTTTAATCATAAAGTTAATAGTTCCATCGATCAGTGTGCGGATAGTCGTGAAATATACTGTAGCGTAGCCTCGACCAACACCAGCGGGTCTGCTCCCTAAGCACGCAGGCCGTAGTTTCGGCCTTCGTTACGGGCGTTTCCTACATCCTACTCCGTATCACCTACGGATGGATGATTGGTTCGGGGCCCGAACGAAGTATGAATGACAACACGATTTGACAGTTGTCCCTACTCCCGATGTGTTTTTGCCCGTCCGAAAAATTTAGCTTTTACACTTGTTTTGATGGATCGTTATGTCAGACAGACGGACGGACGGACTTAGGGAGTAGACCCCGTGGAAGGAACTCGTTACAAGTGCTTGATTCAGAAAGCGGCACTTGACATTGCTCGCATAGTTAGAAGGGCTCCTCTCTTTGGAGCCCTGAGTCGGTAGCTGGGACCCTGGGCTGCCCCATACCGGCCGGCTACTATTTTTATTTTTTATTTTAAATGTTTTTATAGGTAGGTACTCTAATACATAAAAATGTAAAAAAAAAAAATAAAGGAGACTTACCTATGGACACAATAGTTCATGACGACGAACCAGCGCGCCGAGGACGTGTACTCCGTGAAGGAATACCAAGTGTATAGTAGGACGGTGATGTGGTGGTACCAGTGCAGGAAGATGAGCGGCTTCTTACGTAGAACTATGAACACGGTGTCGCCTAACTCCGGCAGCTTCGATAACACGAACATCCAAGTCCAGAAGCCGGATACTTTGTCTTGTTCGATGAAACTGGAAATTAGAGAAGATATTAATTAGTATTTTATGGTAACATGGATTTTATTATGTAAGGAACATCAATTTGTATTGAAGCAACGACGCGACGAGGAGAACAATGCTAAAGAGTTTTAAATGCCAAAAGCGGCTATCTCGGAATCTGGCATTTAAATTATTCAAGATTGGCGGAGAATTTGAGCTGTGGGAAGTCTAGTTTATAGAAGTATAGAACCATTAGTAAAAAAGGAACAACGGCCCAGACGAACTAAAGATTGCTAGCTCATTTGTTACGCCCACCAGACTAAAGAAAAATGAGAATCAGATTCAGTCTTCAGAAAACCGACAAATTGCCCAAGAATTAGAACATAAAAAGCTGTGACTAATTCAAACAAATCAGTCATGTTTCGATAAACTAATGAACAACTGTATGATTGATGTACACACGTTAATTACTAGCATTAGCTGGTGTAATGTGGCGTATAAATGGCGAACGTTTTTACATGGCTGATAACAAATTCATCGCGTGCGCATAGAATAGTATTCGACACGCGAGCAACTGGAATGGAGCCGTCTTGTCTATTAGGTAGGACGCTAATGTGTGAGAATGTGCCAGAATTAGCGGTGATTATTTCAGTTATCTTGGTGATGTAGAAGCATGGCCGCGGCTCGAATAAAGGTCTAGTCCATATTCAGTTAGCCGACTAAAACTATCGCGGCGATTTTTTTTCGCGCACTGGATTTTCAACGCTCTGCTTAGCGCCGAGAGTTGAAAATCCAACAGTGTGTTTTTTTCGACGCGCTTGGATGTACTTTGTTGTTGTTAGGTTGGATTCTCGAAGCTCGGCTCAACACCGAGACTTGAAAATCCAATGCGCGATAAAATCCCGCCGCGATATTTTTACGTCCGCGCGTCCGTGTGAACGTCGGCTTATGCTCGACCCACACATAAGTCGAGATCACAAAATAAAACGGATACAATCAAATAATAAAAAAAACAGAACAGTTCAACATATTATAATGAATATCGACAATGTCCCGTTATTAATTGAGGCAACAGATACTGTTTACATAATGAGAATGACATCATAATAGAAAGGGCTTCAAACTGTCATACGATACTAATATTATGTACAGCAGAGGTGGCTGACGATATGACGCAGCTTTCAAGTTGATTAAGAGTGTGGTTCCCTATTCTCGCGCTCGGATTTTAAACATCTGACGCTCGACGCCGCGTAGCGAGTGCGCGTGTGTGCGTTTTTCCTCATGTACGGCACACAGTTGCGAAGCTACGACGATTAAACGATCTTGATCTGTAGCTATGGCGTACCTATATTTTTTTGAAGTAAAAGCTAGAGGTTTACGGAGAAAATAAAAAGACTGTCCACAATACGTTATTAGTGTATTTTAATTAAATTTATACAAATATGGATGAAAAAATAATATTATGTAGGTACTTATAAAAACTAAACTCATTTTACTTATTTGTTTAAGTATTTGTATACTAATAAGTAATTGAAGTTTTATAAAAGTATTTGTCTAAGGAGATCGATCGACTTTTCCTTGGATCTATAATTTCTGGGAGAACACAATCAGAATAAAATTTTGTTAACAGCGGAACCATCTTTTGACCAAAATCATTGTTTTTTTGTGTAAAACAGTTGAATTTAAGCCCTATTTCAATGTAGATAAAGACGCCACGCGCTAGCTATAATTTTTATTTTTCTTGCGGCATTATAGGTTTAGCAACCGCATCAAGTTCGTAAAACAGTTGAATTTGAACCAACAATAATACATAAATACATAAAGCCGCCTCATGCGCAAATGATTGGTTTACTGTTTTCAAATTTCAAATAGATAGGTCACCCCGCTGCCACAGAATAAATAATAGTACTGCTGCGTTCGTGTGGGGTTGGTTTTATAATGTTTATTAGCCTAGGCAGGTATTGTACGTGCCCAGTCGACCTAATGACTATACAGTCGACCACACGTCGCACGTCAGTGGTAAGTGATAAGGATTTGTATAGGTATCGTTTTCTTAGTTTTCGATTTCGACTATAGCCAATAGTGAAGTCAAAATTAAAATCCAAGATGGCGGCTGCGAAGATTTTAAAATTTTTCGTCATGGATGTCGTTTTCATAGTTCTCGAGGATGAAGCCGATAGTGAATCAATCATCGTAGAAGGGATGATTGACTGCACTATGCGGCCCATGAGAGCAATGCAATGGTGGCCCAATGGTAACGATCCCGACATACGAGTAGGTCATGGTTTCGAACTCAGGCAGGCACTTTGTGTAAATAATTTCATCACCACTACTCTCAAAACAGTGAAGGAAAATATCGTGAGGAAACCGCCTAGAACCAAAAATTCGAAGACATGTGACATCTACCAACCCGCACTGGGTCCTCGTGGTGTATTACGGCCCACTCCCTCTCACCGAGAGGAGCCCTGTGTCCCAGCAGTGGGAACATTATAGGCTGATTATGATTGAGACCCATTATGTTGTGAGCGAGCACGTTTCAGTGCCAGAGGTCATCACTGATGTGAGATGAGAAGATATATTACGCTCAACACCGCCGCGCGCGGCCCTTGTCCAATCAGAGCGCGGCTAGCCGCGCGTGGCAGCCGCGCTCAAATGCCGCCCTATATTTGGACACACCTTTATATAGTGCCTTTATCTATGCCTCACTCGTTTCGTATCGTTTAGTGCGGTCGCGATTTGAGTGTATTTCCCATAGTTTTATTGATGTTTTCCTCGACCCCTGTTTTCTTTCTGCGGACTTCTGATCTTGCTTCTTGTACGAACCTTGCTACCACACCGGACACGGTACGGAGAACCCCGCATAAACGTTGGACTTGAACTTGTTATTTTGTATATTACGACCAGCCTACCGATTTCATATTGGCACCATGGATCGTTGTGTAAATTGTGGCAAAGTGACTAGAGGCTGTAGTTTACGTGGTCGTCGAGCTGAAGAACTTCAAAAATCAGCTGTTAAGTACCTATATGTAGATCGGTATGTAACCTCACTTTTATTACATCTCTTTTAACTCGGAACTCAGACCGCAAAAATCCGCAAAATGTTCAGTCATGGTTTGATAATATAGTAGCTATAAATTGACACCAATTTCATCTTTTTACAACCCAGGCCCAGGCCCAAGTTTATATGACATGGTTTCCGTCTCCTTTGTCACGGATCCACAATAGAGATTGTGGCAGTAGAGATTTCAAATAAAAATCTGATATAAATTTTTTCTCCATATTCATCATCCAAAATTCTTGTAGCCATCTTGGATTTACATTTTGACTACACTATCGACGTTAGCACCCACAAGAACCATGAAAACGATACCCATGATGAAAAATTTTAAAATGTTCGCAGCCGCCATCTTGGATTTACATTTAAACGTCACTATCTGCTTTAGCATCCTCGAGAACAATGGGAACGATCCCCATGACGAAAAATTTAAAAAATTTCGCAGCCACCATCTTGGATTTACATTTTGACCAAATTATATTGTATTATTGATATTGTAATTACAATATCAATATTACAAGTAATACAACATAATTCAAGAATTGTAACATAATTCTCCTAAAGTAAGTGTGCCTACCACTTTAGCTTCTTAAAATATTACTTAAATGAAAGGATTAAAAATATTTAGTCGCACTACAATTTACTATATATCACACGAGGCGCATGCGCGGCGGCGCGAGGTCAACCGACATAGGTCCTGCGTCGACGAGCGCCAGAGCGCGACTGACTTAGGCCGTTCGATGCACCCGATTTTATACTCACTTTAAAAAATTATTTTCGTAAATGATTGAAGACAGATATATTTTATTTTTTACACATATATACTACAATCTTTCTTCTTACGTATAAAATGATTTGTGTTGCCAAATGACTTTTAGATTCTGAGAAATGACGTGTTTTTTTGTAGTCGATTTCTCGATTTTTGATTATCTTAGACGTGATTAAAATACAAGTTAATGAATTAAAAATCAAACTTTTCTCAATGCATTTTAAATTTTAGGATATGCCTCTTCGAATGAATACCACTTTACCTTCTTAATTAGTAGTAATAATTGGTGTAAGATTACTTCAAAGTTGAGCCTTCGCGCGTCATCTGGAAATCGCGCCTTCGAAATCGACTGTTTTCGTAGTCAATAATTCAATTTGAACAAGTTTTTTTTAATAGACTTTAAATAAAAATATATGATAATTACGATGATTGAAGTCAAAAGAAGCTAAAAAAATAAATTATGTGACCAAAATCACTTCAAAATCTCCCAAGTTCTCGATTTACGTATGAAAAATGCAACAACGCTCTTAATTAATAAACAAATGGTGATGGATAACGCGAAGACTTGTAATTGGCTTTCTGTTGACTATAGCTTCTCTTTTTGTTGTAAAGTTTTTTTTTTAGCTGTAAATCTTCCATGCTGAAATAAATAAATATCTAAACACGACAAATAAAAAAGATTTGATGATTTTTTTGTTGAAAGACTAAGGTTTTCAACCAGTGCATCTTGCCCGTTATGACATAGGTACGGTGCTGAAACGTGGACACTGACAGTCGGGCTGGTCCACAAATTCAAGGTCGCTCAGCGCGCTATGGAGCGGGCTATGCTCGGAGTTT
The DNA here is from genome assembly GCA_905163495.3 of Cosmia trapezina. Classification (NCBI taxonomy): domain Eukaryota; kingdom Metazoa; phylum Arthropoda; class Insecta; order Lepidoptera; family Noctuidae; genus Cosmia; species Cosmia trapezina. The sequence continues at coordinate 27,472,000 of LR991020.1, read as the reverse complement.
CTTTAAAGGATAACATCAGGAATTAAGTTATCCGGAAAAGAACCGGAGTAACCGACATAGCTTACAGAATAAGCAAACTGAAGTGGCAGTGGGCTGGCCATGTTTGTCGAAGGACCGATGGCCGGTGGAGCGGACGAGTTCTGGAGTGGAGACCGCGTATCGGTAAGCGTACTGTGGGACGCCCCCCAGCTAGATGGACCGACGAACTGAAGAAAGTGGCTTGGACAGACTGGATGCGGAAGGCGGAGGACAGGGTGTTGTGGCGCAGCCTGGGAGAGGCCTGTGTGCAGCAGTGGACTGCGATAGGCTGAGTTGATTGATTGACCGCTGGTAGTGTTGTTACTTGAAGTGTGAGTTGATAAAATATGTTTCATCGTATTGAGATATCGATATCCATCACATCTGAAGTTTACACAAAAAAAAACCGATTCTGAACTGATATTTAAGTGACTACACACAATTGACTACACAACCAACCGACGCGTCGGCGATTGATGACCCAAAAAAAAATCATTATATTAATTTATTTTTTGTTTTATCATGTTTACATACTGATACCGATCTAACCCATGCGTCTGTGGAGTTTCTCTAAATAATTTTATTTGACCACTGTATTATAATAATGTATGTTTATTAATACTTATTTGCAGGGCAGATGTGGCGTGAAACCACAAAAGGTTTGGAAGGAACTAAACTAAATAACTCGAGGCTAATAAAAATAACTACTTTGTCCTATAATTTGAATGCTATTTATAGTTTTTTAACCACACAGGATAATAATAAATTAAATATTTGTCCTGGATTTTGACTTTGAATATCTCTTCTTCAAATGTCTAATAATTTTTCCGATGGCCCTGATGTTGTGAATAATGTTTATAAATCACTAATCAGTCTTTAATCACATTAGAAAACAGTATGTGCTTTTACGATGACATCGTAACTATAAACATGTGGAACACCGCAGATTTCTTTTACTGCATAATATTGTTGTTATCTTCAATGTTAAATAAAGCCCGAATTAAATGGACTATTTTATGAAACACCCTGATATTAGTCGACTTAACCCCTTATTCATAAAAAAACTAAATCGCTTTATAAACCTATTTCAGTTGTACGAGTGTTTTCTAGTAGTAATAAGGATCAAATTCGCAAAACACATATTCGTTAGTATGAAACTGACAAGTGTCGAGAACGTATTCTCTCGACGCGACAGTAGCATTAGTCATTGTAACTGCTCCACAGTTAAAAATTTCTCCGGAAATTGATTAAAAGCCTAACTACTGCAGGGCCAGGCGCACTCCGGATTTAATCCTAATTCAGTGTGGGCTGCCGCGCGCCGTGTCGTAAAAGAACACAACCCTAACGAGTCAGAAGGTATAAGAGTTACGCGATAGAAAGACAGGCAACTTCTAGGTGAATATAACTGTAGGTAATTAACGCTGTGCGACCTGAATTGCACTTTATTGTGTCGTAGCAAGAGTCGCTATTTATTTAAATGATTTTGCGGAGTGAATCTTCTGTACTTGAACTGTTGTGTATTCTGTTCTACTACTAATTATAACAACAACAAGACATAAAATGAAATGAATAAGTTGTATGTAAACGACAACAATTCTATTGTGTTATTCATAAATTGTTAGTAAAGCAATTATTGCTTTCAAATTGAATTCCATTTATATTGTTACAAAGCAAGTACCTACATTTTAAACAGTCATTATTCAATGCTCGTTAATTAGCTAGGCGTTACATAATGATTGTGAATACATCAGTACTGCGTTAAGTGTTTGAAGCTAAGGTCGTATAACCGACTTCCAAAAACGAGGAGGTTCTATGCGCGACTATAAGTATGTATTTGTTTTATGTATGTTTACCGATTTTGAAAATTCTTTTTTTGTTTGAAATAGTAGCTCTCGAGATGGTCCCATCGTCACCAAGTCAGCATGGAAATCGAGAGAAATTCTCAAATTTTACAAGCACTTAAAGCGATTTGGGTATTTTTTATAGTAACTAATTGCTCTCGGAAAGCACCGTTTGGTGGTGGTGAAGAGCACAGGTCTACTTACTCAATAATAAGTATATCAAGGGTTGCGATTCGATAGCTTTCATATGCTTGCTAAGCAATTTATGCTCGTCACAATGCACATGGTGCTCCTGGTTCTTACCAGGAGACCTCCTCACAAATGAACGTCCGTGCATCGGAAGAGCAATATTTTGTAAAAAGGTGATGAGCAGTTGATATTAGGCTAACCAACTGACCCACTAAAATGTGAAAAATAAAAAAATATTTGCTAAAACAAAAAACCACCGACTTATGAAGACGACTGAATTCATCATCATAATCCACCGAAAGACGTCCACTGCTGGACCTAAAAGTAGGCCTCCGTTCTTGTGAATCCCGCAAATCCAGCGGAATTCAGCGAATACATCTATTCTGTTTTAGTTTTGTAATATATTTTCAAGGCAGCGAGATATTGTTGTACGCCGTAATTGTCTTTAGTCCTTTGGTTATTAAGATTATTTCTAGCATACCTAACTTAACCTAACTAATGTATGTGATGTGGCTAAGCTTTAAAAAAAAAAAAAAAAAAAAATCAAATTGATACCCTATTGATGCTGTAACCCCGGCCTAAGATACTCGACCGGCAACCGGCAATATACAAGACCAGCCTATCCTTTTGTCCGGCGACATCAATTCAAGGCTGCGAAATATCAATAAGGCACCCAATCACTTTTTTGCTAAAGTCCGGCCGAATCCCAAGTTAGGCTTTTTACTTTTTAGGTTTTTGGCAACCCTAATTTCCACATCCCTAGCAAACTTCGGCCACGATACACAGATAAAATTAATAATTGAAAAAATCCGGATATTGCGTCCTTTTGCATAATAAGTCTAACTCAAAAGTGAATTATACATTCACACATTTCACACAGCATATTTCTCATTCATTTGAAAAATAGCGTTTTTCATCACGACTATCCCATAAACCCTTCTGAGTACACCATACACCATACTTAAGCGTCAATAATAGAATTCTGACACGACCCAACGAAAGAAGACCACTAGGTTAATCAAACTGGTATTCTACGCGTAGTCCATGGCATTCGTCGCAAGCGCATAATTTTCTAACTGACGTAACTCGCTGACACACCACTTTCTATTTCCATTTGTCTATGGACTCCGAGCCTCTGATGTAATTTTTTTCGACAAAATGTTGTTTACACCGATTTCTGGCACAGTTCTGCCTTTATTTTAATAACTGCGTAAGGAAGGTCTGAGAGGAAGTTTGCCTTTACGTAATCGAGACAGATCGGTTTCGCTTTGATTTGTTTTTAGCGAATCGATTCTTGGAGATTTATTTATAGCGAGACGAAAAGCGAAAAACAGTGGCCTAGTGTGTGTCTTACTTACGTGTTGGGTTGGGATCCGTATTGTTTTATTGTATGCCCAGATATTTTTTTGATCTCTTTCGGGCTAAGCAAATCAACAATCTTTGAAACTCAGTAGTGTCGAGTAAGAGTTTAGTGACGTTTTGGACGGACGCACAGGACTTAAGGCTGCAGTCTTGCAAAATTCACTCGCGGCGAATTATTTGCGCAACTTTGTATTTTTTTTTAAACAAAAGTAATGAAATAACATGAAATATTATTGTAGTACGTGAATAACCATAATATAAGTAATAGATGGTAGTTTTTTTTAAGTTCATCTGGGTGGATTATGTTAGGTAAATCAAGCGTTAAATACAGCTCTTTCGCGCCAACAACGATTCGAGTTATGTTTGTGCACTTGCATTGGGCAATACAAATTTTATTTAGAAAATCTGTTCAGCGCATAATTGTTTCCATATTCTTGTCTTCAAAATGCGCTGATTACTTTTTTTTAATTATCTTTCATTTTCTTAATTCAGATGTCACAATGTCATCGAAATTCTCTGTTTTTATCTCTTAATAAACGGTTTGTTTCATAATAACAAAGCATCGTATGCATGTAAAAGTTGGTTAATTTAATGCCAAGAGTTCAATAAAGCAAACACTAAAAAAAAATTGTACCTAAATCACCTTACTCTAACAATAATAATAATCTCAAAAGACCTCCAAAACAGAGTTTATGAACAAGAATTGCGAGGGAAATTTCTTAGTGGGTCGGAGCGTTTTGGAGGTCTTTTGAGATTATTATTATTGTTAGACTAAGGTGATTTAGATGCTATTTTTTTTAGTATTTGCTTTATTGAACTTTTGGCATTAAACCAACCAAATCTTACATGCATACGATGCTTTATTATTATGAAACAAACCGTTTATTAAGAGATAAAAACAGAGAATTTCGATGACATTGTGACATCTGAATTAAGAAAATGAAAGATAATCAAAAAAAAGTAATCAGCGCATTTTGAAGACAAGAATATGGAAACAATTATGCGCTGAACAGATTTTCTAAATAAAATTTGTATTGCCCAATGCAAGTGCACAAACATAACTCGAATCGTTGTTGGCGCGAAAGAGCTGTATTTAACGCTTGATTTACCTAACATAATCCACCCAGATGAACTTAAAAAAAACTACCATCTATTACTTATATTATGGTTATTCACGTACTATAATAATATTTCATGTTATTTCATTACTTTTGTTTAAAAAAAAACACAAAGTTGCGCAAATAATTCGCCGCGAGTGAATTTTGCAAGACTGCTGCCTTAAACATAACTGGCAAAATGTGGGTGTACCTAGTGTAGGTACACCTCTGCCTAACCCTTCGGGGAATACAGGCGTGATGATGTTGTGCTGTGCAAACCAGAATTTATTATTCTGTTTTTTTCGCACCTTAAATCACAATCAGAATCTTTATACATAAGTATTATGTAAACATTGTCAAAGTCTAAGGGCTGGTTTTTCAATAGTCAGATAACTCTTAAGTATCTGAAGAATAAATATGACAGTTTGACATATTATCTATACAAAAGCTGTCAAATTGAAATTTTTATTCTTCAGAGAGTTATCAGACTATTGAAAAAAAATAGCCCTAAATCAATTAAATATTTCTAGTATGTCAACAGCGAAATCTTATAGTATGTGAATTAGGAAAACTTCAAATAAACACAAGAATGTCAAAACAGGTAAAAAAAGTAAAAAAAAAGGTGACATCCTATTACAAAAAGTTTTGCTCTCATAGACAATTTTATATTTTATCTTGTAGATACTTTTCCATCAATAACAAGGATACATTTACCTCTAAACATTACCCACAACTAAACACACATATTTTACAGCAGCACAAAGGCTGACAAAGGCTAAGGCGACTTAATGCGAATACTTCTCGAGTCTTGAGTAAAGAACCCTGAAAAGGCGCGTTATAAGATTATAAACACTCTGCGCTGCTCCACGACTGGATTAAGCTCTCCATTTCTTTGATCCGTCCGTCTTTAGATCTCTGTGTAATATTTACTTTGCGACCCTAAATAATTTTCAATTCAATTCAATTTATTTACGAAAGTAACAAAGACAAGAAGATTTTAAGAGCAGCAAGAATATTTCAAGCAGACACTAAAGTTGTGTTAACATTAATGTCGAATTATTGTGAGTGATGTTCAAAATAGCTATTAAAGCAGAACGTGGGCAGCTTTTAGAGATAACACGTTTCTGTTACAAGATTCTATCATAATCATTTTTATTTATGGTATGTACATACGATAATATTTGGCAAAAAATGTTTGCTTATCCTGAAAGAGATCAGAAGAAAAATATTACAGCAGAAAAATATTTGTACACTCATTATTCCAGTAATAATTAATTATTTAATGAACAAATATTTTTGTAATAGTTAAGTAAAGGGTGATCCAATTCGAGGTTCCTAACTTTTATTTAAAAAAAAAATACACAAAATAACAATAATATGTAAATGTATTGTTACAAACTAACATTTGACGTTTGAAACACGCGCCATTACGAACAGCTGTCAAAATTACAGCGTTGCCAATGTAAGAACCTCGAATTGGATCACTCTTTACCTACGATGCTTGTGGAAAGAAATTAATAATATCTACCCTCAATATACAAATTGCAATTTTATTATGCTTTAAATTAGGTAGGCAATGAAAGTACAATTACAACAACGATTTCATCGCAGCTGAAAGCATCGAACGGATTGGCCAATTAGACATGATACCATACGACCCAACTTATCACAACCACGGAAATCTTGACAGCCAAACACCAAAAAATGCTCCACTTCTTAGCATCAATCGCAAAGAATAATAAAACATACAATTATCCTCGCACAGGTCTCCGGAGATAAATAGTAATTACGGCATAGTTATGAATACAGTCATCTACGTATGTAAGCGGTTTTAATTAAGTGTAATTACACGAGTTGCTAAATTACCCTCTGCAAGTCTACACTAGGCTAGTCTGTTTTAGTTTTCATAGGAGCCGGAGCGGTTTGGTAGATATCTCCCTCAAGGGTTGTCTACTCAGGCAGAGATGAAAATAGACCAACTGTAGGCAGGCTTAACCTTGATTTTCACATACTATAATCAGCCTATAATGTTCCCACTGCTGGGACACAGGCCTCCAATATTCGAAAGAGAGTGGGCTGTAATTCACCACGCTGCCCAGTGCGGGTTGGTAGATGTGTGGCACATGTCTTCGAGTTTTTGGTTTTAGGATATGCCGGTTTCAAATTCAAATTGTTTTATTTGGAACAACATGGGAACCAATTTTGTTAGTACACAACTTATACACTAGGGTTAGTAACTAAAACTAAAACAACCTCACGATGGTGCCGATTCTCTTGTCACAAATGCCTCTAAACTATACTAAAAATAACAAAAATTTAGTTTATTCCTGTCAAACGACGATTTCCCATTCTGTAATTGATTAAAGTGACACAACTTAACTAAATTTTAGTTTGACAGCACTAAGATTGTACTGAGGTTATAATTTAGTGAAAATGTCAATTTTGCTATTCTGAATTTGACGTTTTTTTCACCTAAAATTTTGACTGTCAAACTAAATTAGACTATTTTTAATCGCGATTAAAAAGGTGTGGAATAAGATTAGTTGTCATGAGCTAAAATTCACACAAACACCTTGACTTCAAGTGCAAAAACAGTACTGTATTTTTTTTTTCTTTTCCATATATCTCGAAAACGGTGTGTCCTATCGCAAAAATAATGAAAATTTGGCCCCCCTTTATAAAACTCTTAAACCCGTAACCCCCAACACGTAGGTACCAATAAAAAAAAAAATCCACAAAAACACGTTGAAGCTGCCCCCTCCCTGCCCCCCTCCAGCTCTAAAAAATATCTGACAAGGTAACGGCAGCGATGTCGGATTGTCTGTAAACAAAATATGACAAGCCTTCTCACTTTTCATAGTGATTTCGTTAGTTCCAATTAAACCCACCGGGTCAAATATACTACGAGCACTATACCTTCGTTAGTTCCAATTAAAGCCACCGGGTCAAATATACTATGCGGAGTCAGGATTGTCAAACTCAATTTTAGTTGTGTCAAAATTTTTGCTAAATTTAGAGGTTTTTTTTTTGCAGAGCTCTAAGATTCTCATAGAAAAAAGTAAGGAATTTTAGTGATAGTTTAGTTAGTTTAGTTCGGTGTACAACAGAATCGGCACCGATGTTTTCCTTCACCGTTTTGAGAGCAGTGCAACTTGAAACGTGTTTAATGGGGCTTTAATCCAAGAGAAGAATACATCAAGTTACAAAAAAATAAAACAAAAATCCGAGACACTATAATATCTCCATTTATCAATTGCCGTCAGCCGAAAGATATCCAATGCTGGACATAGGCCACCCAAACGTCGACGCTTGAAATCATAGATCAATGCTTGAAATGCACCTAATAACAGTTATAAATTTATAATCTACCAATCACATTTAAAAAAAAGTTAGAAGTCACAAGCAAAAAACAGAAAAGCGAAAAGATAAAGCAGATACTGCTTCTCATTATCACTGAGGTAGACCTATCTAAAATGAACATCTGGCAATAAAAGAGAAAAAACATTGTCTAGTCCGCAGAGAAATTAAGATCTGGGAAAGGTGTGTGACTCCCCGTGGGAAGATTTGTTCACGATAAGTAAGAATTACTAAGACTTGGTGTATTATCAAGTCGACAGTATCCCTTCAAGATCGTTAAATTTTCAGTGTACTGGACCCTTGAGGATTGTATTTAAGGCCAGAATGTTTTCAGCCTGACAGCTGAAATTCCTGGCAGGGTTTTTCTATGAAAGATTAAAATCTATTCAGCCTAAAATTAGGAATTCCGTACAAGGCATTGCTACAGTGGTTCAAGTACCAATAAATTGCAAGAACATATACAACGTGTAACGTTAAATGCGCAAAACCTCTTAAGGGGTCATTGTACTCATTATTGTGAACAACTTTTACTATGGGAACAAACGCTACGTCAACAGAATGTCAATGAGAACGAGATGACGGCGCCGAAGTAGCGATACTATGACCATTATGACTGCGTCTCCACCGCACACCGTCACCGAGACGTCTCGTTCAATCTTGCTTCTCGTTGACGTCCCGTTGACATTGTTCAGTAGACAAACAGTGTGCGTCCACTGATCCGCGCCGGCAGCAAACGCACGCACAGAACGCAACGGATTTCGGTTTGCTTTGTATGAATTCCTACAGCACTGCGTCCGCTACCGGCACCACACGCATTTTCATTTCTTCATACAGACATATCAAAATCCGTTGAGTGTCGTGCGTGCGGCGCGGACCAGTAGACGTCAACTTTATAGGGCCTAATCCACCTGACATCCAAAGTCTCGCTATCCACAACATTGATGGTCATTGCTTCAATGACTTCCTCAAGACAAAAGCAACAACGCAGTTAGACACTTTAGCTTCCGTGAACAAGGAAAAACGTAACTTAATACTTATGAAGTAAGTAAACGCAAGTTAATTATAGTACAATTCTGATATTTACCCGAGAAACATCACAGCCAAACTTGGTGCGCTCACGTTTCCTCTCTACCGGCTAGACTGGGATGTAAAACAGATGTGATACGCAAATGGCCCCCAAAATAAAAGTTATGGCGTTTAAAATAATTAGTGCTACACGTGGCATCTTAAGTATTATTTTGGGCTTCATGTAGCTTTGTAAAAGATTTTGCCGAGTGATCTTGCTCACCTTTAGCCATTTTCAAAAATTATACATTTTTGACTATATCCTACTAATATTATAAATGTGAAAGTTTGTAGATGTTTGTTACTCAATCACGCAAAAACGGCTGAACGGATTTGAACGAAATTTGGCACACAGGTAGTTTATTACCTGGATTAACACATAGGATACTTTTTATCCGGGTAGTCGGTTCCCGTGGGACAATTGCCGACATCCACGCGGGCGAAGCCGCGGGCAAAAGCTAGTGTGTTTATAAAGATAACAAAGTCCCTCACACAACTAGCTATGTACTAAGAGTGTTGCGTAACGACTCGTTATATCACTATGTAACAAAACAAATATAAAAACTACCAAAAACCTTTTACAATGGAGCTTATTGAAGGAATGGCATCCATCAGATTGGACACCCGAAATAGGTTGGAATCCATAAATCAATTTCATACGTCAACCGAATCGAACGAATTCCAGCTGGTATTGAGAAAATACCGGTTTTGACTTAATACAACTATGGCGGGACTTGCCTCCGGAAGTATTATTTAGCAATGTATTTGATTTTATTACTTGCAACGTTTTAAATCTACTTAGAGCATTGAAAAGTACCTCATTATCATTTCAGGTATATTTAAGTACCTGAAATTATAATTATGTACTTTAAAACCTTGAGACCTTGTAGTTATAATTATTAAACATAAAAATTTTCATGATTGTTCAAATTATGAAAATAAAATTACCTACTTAATATTAATTAAGAAAGTAAAAGAAGTGTGCAGTAGAAATACTTTTAGAAGATTTTAAATACCTAATTATGGGTGGCGTTCATTAATTACGTGAGGCGTTTTACGCGAGAGGGTCGAGCCAAATGTCACCCAATCTCACGTGAGGGAGAGGCTAATATCTAATAATATATATTAATCTCGGCAAATATTACGCAATTTTTTTTCGCAAGAAACGGTGTAAAATTGCGAGAAAACTCGAGTAACTATTATAAAAAATAATTAGCATATTATGTTAATTTAAATATCCAACGCAATTTAGAAAAAACTGACGTGAGATTAGGGGGAGGGATTCGAGCCAAATCTCACGACAGCTCACCAAGGGGGATGGTGTTCCAAATCGCCAAAATCGACTCACGTAATTAATGAACGCCCCCTAAGTAAGTACCTATAAAGCCATGAAATTAAAGATCAGAATCGCGCAAAAGATGATTATCTTGTGAGAAAAATATACGTCGAAGAGAAGCAAAACAATTTGGGCAAAATTAAACTTAGAAAAACCTACGGTCAACACCGACGTCAAATGATATAGGCTGTTTGGTAGCTGGGTGCAGTCTTAAGGGGGTTATAGTTGACACCATTTAGAGCATTTTGAGCCATATACAAAGACATGTATGGCTCAAAATGCTCTCAATAGTGTCAATCACCCCCTTAAGGCTTTGCACACAGCTTCCAAACACTCTGTATATAGGTACATACGTCATCACAGTAATATTCGAACACGGGTAAAATTCGATTTAATATTCAGTGCGTGTGCTGAAACCATTTTAGGAATGAATTTTTCGTTATCGTACATGAAAGCAGTAATGAATGTGAAGGAGCTATGCAAGGGCGTAGAAATTAAAAATCCATACTGAAAAGTAAAACAAACAAGCACAAAATATGGTTGAAATCCTGTTACCACATACCTGTAATTTTCCAACGGATTTATGCAATTTTTATAAAGCTATAATTTTAGGTGAAGTTTGGCTAGATTTGGAAAATAAGCTGCCGATTTTACATATTGATTAATAACATTTTCCATGTAGGTAATTTCAGAACGTAGAATTTATGAATCGATACCAAATGAAATGATTCATAGCTGCGACCTACAAACGGATAGGTAATTGTTCTAAAATGTATATAAAATAGGCGTAAATATTATTATTTCTCATAGTTAAATGCCCTTGGAGCTCACGTGAGGATGTGCTATTTACAATATTATTAAGCAATTATGACGTTAATATAATTCTTGATAATGGTCGTCCGTCCTTGTGCTACGACCGGGCACAGCACTGGTTCGACATTGACCGTGACTCCACCGCAGTCTGCAAACGGCCTAAATCGATATTTGTATAGGGTTGTCAAACATTGTGGTTTAATGCTAAATGGCTATTTCATAAGTCAACTGAACAACAAAGTTAAAGGTTACCCCGGACAAGTCACTGCGTAATTAGATTGTTTCAAAGTGAAGATTATGTAGTAAGCTGTATGATTAATATTTATGACATTTGCCACAAGCCAAAGCCCAATAGAAAACCTCGATATCGGTATCTCATTCTAATTGGGTCACAACACTCACAACCCTTGTCCCTTGAACTTACTGAGTTGCATCTGATTGTCCCAGAAGAAAACCCAGTGGAAACGTAGTAAAATGTAAAAAGATGACGAGCCAAACATGTGCCAATTGGTTTATAAATTCGACAATCGACATGATCCCGATCTCGCGTGAACACACGAGATAATAGGGGTCATGTCGACTGTCAAGTCTCATGTTTCCAGTAATCCGTGAACTCGCGTCAATGCCAGATCAGCCAGATGCATTGACCGAGCGACGTGCAGCTAAAAAGTATAAGTCTAAGATCAGAACCGAGCCAACATTTCGCCTACGATAGTAACAAAATGAGCAACAATGTATTTTCGTTTTCTCAAATTAGAATATTTATGAATAGATATTACAAGCGCTATTTACTGAGCACGTGAACACTTGCGCATATTAAATTCGAGATATTTGGTCATTTTTTGTTTGCGCGACAACCCTGTCTTTGGAATAACTAAAAATGGGGGAGATACTGTAGGTACCACGACATATGGCATAGTTTATACCTCCCGAAGTTTTTTACTAGGTCGATAACGCTTTTTTGTCACGATATTCGATCACCCTTACTGTAATTCCACAGCGAACTTTACCATAAAGTTCAAAATCTAGTAATACACAGCTAAAATTCTTCTGAAATGTGCTGAAAGGTAAAAATAGCAAAATACCAAAATACCTCAGCAGCTATCAAAAACGGGGGTCTCCATTTTCTATGGCAGAAATTTTATTAACGTATGTGTAACTAGTTTATACTTGAGACTTTTAATTGTAGGTATTCATTCAGTAACTTGACAGATAGAAGCAAAATAATTTTCGTTTTTAAGTTACATATCGTTAATACTATGGTAATTATAAACGAATATGTTTCAATTAAAACTATTAGCACACAAAGGTAGTTTCGCTAGTTCTTTTTTTCATCTCATTTCCTTTTTATTGTCAGGAACTTATCCCTTTAACTGTCAAGTTACTGAGTACGATCAAAAGTCCAAATATAAGTACAGATAGACGTAGACTACTATTTTATACGTGAAATCAATTTGCGCAAAAAAGGCTCCAAAGTTGCACGTAATTAAAATTATTATTTGATTTGAATGATACGTAGGTGTATACAATCATACAAGTTTAAAACTTGTATGATTGTATGAATGTTTAAAAATAAAAGAGAAAAAAAAACGAAAAATGGCACAAAAACTTGTAAATATAATATTATTATAGACAATAACATTTTTACATTATTGTCTAATTTATTGTATTCTCACGTTTTTGCGACATTTTTGTTATTTTTTTTTAAACATTAATAAAAAGTAATAAGCACCTACTTATCATTAAATATTCATAATAATATTTATAGATGTTGTTGTCTATAAAACACTTTCAACGACTAACTACATGATAACTTTTTTCTCTAATGTTCTTTGGTCGTCATTGTCAAACATAAAATGCTACTTAATTAATTATGTACCTACCTATTTAATAAAAATTCTGGAACTAACTTCTTACGCTTATTATTATGTTTATAGCAACTCGACCTTCATGCATCTCTGACTGCACGTCTGAGGGCTATGCTACACGGGCGGTTCTCCCGCCGCGGGAATCCGCTTCTGAACCGCACTAGACTCAATTCTTATGGACATTGTATGCTACAAACTACACGGCGCGGTTTCGAGTTTACTTTGTCGAGCGGATTCCCGCGGCGGGAGAACCGCCCGTGTAGTATAGCCCTAAGTAAATGATAAAATGATAATAAATATATTTATTTATATAAATAGGTTAAAAAAATCACTTTTACACATAAAAATTAAATTATGTTTTAAAAACTAGATGCGGTCAGTGTTTTCTAACCGACTACTCTGAGAAGAAAGACAGAAAAACTTACAGGTCAGTCTCTTTTAATGTCTCTTGTAATAATCTTGGTCAGGTAAACAAGACTTTCCTAATTACACATTACTGATTTTTATAATTATTATTTATCAGTATAATTATTATACTCAGAGAGCAGAGAGTAGTAGTAGTAGGTCGTACATTCGAATCCAAACACGCGCTTTACTGTGTAAATCCTCACCACTGCTCTCAAAAGGGTGAAGGAAAACATCGTGAGGAAACCGGCATGTCCTAGAACCAAAAATTCGAAGACATGTGACATCTACCAACCCGCACTGGGCCCGCGTGGTGGATTATGGCCCATTCCCTCTCACCGAGAAGAGGCCTGTGTCCCAGCAGTGGGAACATTATAGGCTGATTATGATATGATTATTTTATTAATAAACTCTGCTGAATCTATTCGTTTCACAGTCCATGAATTTGGTTTAACTTTATCTTTTTCAGTAACAGAAGTTAGGATTAAGAATAGTCCTCACACGTTCAAGAACAATATACTTATTCGATTTGTCCAAGCAATTTGACATAATTGGACACGTCTCGACACGAGAAAAAAAAACATGCACGACTTTATTTTTAAACCCTTAGTTTTCTGACAAAAAAGTAATAGACTCTGCTTGGAGCCAAATCTAATTCCCTAAAAACAATAAAGCCGGAATCACGAAAAACAGCCATATCTTTGGATTTGACACGGTCGCGCGATCTGCAAAAACAACTTTTTGTTAGGCATCGTACACGTCAAACGCTCTAAAATAATAATAATAATAACCCCACCGCAGTATCTCTACGTTGACGTCGTGGTGGGGCTTGCGCGCTCCGATCTCTGGGCCTGTGCTAGTAGAGTTCACTTTGCCGAAACAGGTCTAGGGTGAGGAGCCAGACCAAGAGAGATACAGAAACCCGCAGGGCAGCATGTGGCGAGCTGTTGGGCAGTAGCGACGCCACGGACCCTATCTCCCGGGAGTAGTCTTGTTCCTCACCTCTCGCTTGCCTTTATTGGCCGGCTGGAGTGAACACTGACGGGAACAGAGCTCCCACCTCATTCTTGCCTTTATTGGCTGGCTTGAGTGGAGATTCGTAAGAGCAAACGTGCTCGGAGGAAGGAAGTATTCCAGTAAGTGTTTGTAGGGATCTTGACCATCTTCCGGGCTCTGGGATTGTTCTGAGAACCGTGGGATACCTCTCCACTCCTCATTAGCACCTCAGGACATCTTGCCCCCTTGCCGCTACGACAGTATGTGCTAGCGACCGTTTTCGGGGGCCCATTATTGAGTGTGCAAGTCACCCCCTGCCATTTTATCTATTGTATACAAAACATTAGTCAGGCAGGGGCCATAGTGTTTCTATAGTTCTAGGTAACCAGTCCACAACCACCCAAAGCCATAGCCCAATATGTTTTGTTTCCATGTTCTGCAATAGTCCTACACCAACCGGGGGTTGTCCTTGGGTGCATTTGCATACTGCATACAGGGATAATCGTCGGCTGGTGCCTCAAGATAATTTAAAATTGTCTAAGGGGCCTCTGCGAGTTGGCTTCGGCCCCTCGTATGCCTTCCAAAGGTCCGGGATCCCAGGGTCCCGAGATATGTAAACATATTATTATAGAAATAATAATAATAATAGTCTAGTTTTTTTTATATTTTTATGTTTTTATATTCTGATATTTAAAAATGTAATTATATGTATATGAATAAAGGAAATAATAGTCTCGCCTCAAATTAAATTATAATTTATAATGTACGAGACTATTATTATTTATTTATTTGTAAAACACTTTGCCTATTGCAATTTGGTTTTAGCCACGCAACGAAAACTTCTCAGGGCTTATCAGCTGTGTGCTGGCGAGCCGTTCATTCTAGTGTTAATTACTACAATGATAATTATACTTATATATACTTAATACTTTTTAATTATGATAATAAATTCATAGGTACATTAATACGTACATACTTTAGGAGAAATGTGTTAGGAAACGCTTTGATTTGAGTAGGTATTGTTGTTCTGGATTCAATCTGGAAAGTTCTAGAAGTCTAAAACGTCTGGCCACGGCTATGCAGTCGGATAAACAGTGCTTGTTATCGAAGTTGAGATCGAAATCAAAATACTTTCTGAGTTTAGATTGGATTGGTTTAGTTTTTCGGACAGCTCCCTTGAACCTAACTTTTATTTTAATCGTAGACACTAAAGATCCCCTGGTTAAGTAATAACAGCCGCACGGGTCGATTCCGCACGGGTCAATCGATCAGGTTAAGCTACGTTTGCCGTGGTTGATCCGTGGATGGGTGACCATCTTTACATACCAAGACCCTTCCTCCGTGCCTCGGAAAGCACGGGACCAACGGCTTAACGTTGGTCCCGGCTGTCATTCGTGGATATTTGACAGTCGTTACGGGTCGTCAGAAGCCCGAAAGTCTGACAAACAGTCTTACCAAACGGTATCGCATTACCCAGTAACTCGGTTGTGGAGGTCAGATAGGCAGTCGCTCCATGTAAAATACTGGTATTCAGCTGCATCCCGTTAGACTGGAAGCCGACCGACCCCAAGATAATTGGGAAAAGGCTAGGCAGATGATGATGACAGTAGTGAAAATTGTATACACGGCTTTTTACCAGACTGCGGCGAAGCCCAAAAGGAGGGTTATTTAACATTAATTAGCGAAGTTTCACAGACATCACGACATCATTATGGCTCTAGCTCTGACGTAAGAGAAAACTATTAGCATTTTGCAAGACCTACCTGAGAATGAAACATGCGTCATTCATATCCTTTAAAAGGCGAAATGGGTCCCAAAGAAGATATAATGACGCATTTCGGCTGCACGCAAAATCAATTTTTGTACTCAAAAACTACAAATTTGCCTTATTCTCATGATTATAAAAATTGAAGATTTTCTTCAGTAAATTGGCCAAAACACGATTGAAACAATTTGGTTCGATACAAAAAAATCGCAGTTTCTTCAAAATTAGCATTTTTATGAGAAAAAACTGTTTTATTCGATTGGATTAAATTAAAGCAATTTCAATGAAATTTCGTTTACACGTTCACCAATAAAGACGTAAGGGGATTATGTGTTTATTTTAATGTAACAGAGCATATAGAATTTTAAAAATAATATTTTTTTAATTCTATAATAATTATGCTCCGTTTGGCCATACCAATGCTTCAAACTCCGTTACGCTGCTATTTGTCCTTTTAAACAAAATACATTATAATAAAATGTATCCGCCTCAAACCACGGATCCACGGATCAACCACGGCAAACGTAGCTTACGTTTGCCGTGGTTGATCCGTGGATGGGTGACCATCTTTACATACCAAGACCCTTCCTCCGTGCCTCGGAAAGCACGGGACCAACGGCTTAACGTTGGTCCCGGCTGTCATTCGTGGATATTTGACAGTCGTTACGGGTCGTCAGAAGCCCGAAAGTCTGACAAACAGTCTTACCAAACGGTATCGCATTACCCAGTAAAGGCTCTTACAGACAGGCGATATCGCGTCGCGACGCGATATTTTTCTACGGATATAATATCGAAATATCGCGTCGCGACCGCGATATCGCCTCTGTCTGTACGAGCCTTAACTCGGTTGTGGAGGTCAGATAGGCAGTCGCTCCATGTAAAATACTGGTATTCAGCTGCATCCCGTTAGACTGGAAGCCGACCGACCCCAAGATAATTGGGAAAAGGCTAGGCAGATGATGATGACAGTAGTGAAAATTGTATACACGGCTTTTTACCAGACTGCGGCGAAGCCCAAAAGGAGGGTTATTTAACATTAATTAGCGAAGTTTCACAGACATCACGACATCATTATGGCTCTAGCTCTGACGTAAGAGAAAACTATTAGCATTTTGCAAGACCTACCTGAGAATGAAACATGCGTCATTCATATCCTTTAAAAGGCGAAATGGGTCCCAAAGAAGATATAATGACGCATTTCGGCTGCACGCAAAATCAATTTTTGTACTCAAAAACTACAAATTTGCCTTATTCTCATGATTATAAAAATTGAAGATTTTCTTCAGTAAATTGGCCAAAACACGATTGAAACAATTTGGTTCGATACAAAAAAATCGCAGTTTCTTCAAAATTAGCATTTTTATGAGAAAAAACTGTTTCATTCGATTGGATTAAATTAAAGCAATTTCAATGAAATTTCGTTTACACGTTCACCAATAAAGACGTAAGGGGATTATGTGTTTATTTTAATGTAACAGAGCGAATAGAATTTTAAAAATAATATTTTTTAATTCTATAATTATGCTCCGTTTGGCCATAACAATGCTTCAAACTCCGTTACGCTTCTATTTGTCCTTTTAAACAAAATACATTATAATAAAATGTATCCGCCTCAAACCAAACAGGATAACCAAGCAACACGTGACCATCACATCACTTATAATATCTTCCCAAATATTTGCTCATCACTACACTAAACTAGACGTCTAACAACTTTATTTACACATCCTCCTATGTACTTACATACGTAATATGTTTCTTGTCGACACGAGGACCGAGTTGTGCGAAGATTTCATTTAAATCAGGTTTGTGGTGACGGCGTATGCGCAGAGACAATGTTATAATAATGATCTTGTATAAACCGATGACGCAGTTAAGGCAAAAGTGTCTTTTTGATAGTGAAGTGGTTAACTGCTATAAAAATGTTGATTCGGCATTTTATTAGCCAACTAAGGAGCTGCATAAGCCCATATCCCAATGGCATTCAGCCAAATATGCCAAGCTAGATATAAGTTCAGTGACAAAGGCTTGTATGAACAATTGCAATATCTAATATCGATTAGGGTGGGAACTTCCTTACGATACAATTTACTTACCTACATAATTATGTGTAAGTCCACGTAAAGGCCACGTTAATCTCTAGAACTACGCAACAGATTTCGATGCGGTTTTTTTATACAACATTAGTTTTTGTTTAGCCTAAACCCGAAAAGGGGTCATTGTACTCATCATTTTGAACAATTTTTTCTACGCGATTTAAAAAAAAAATCAGCTGTTCAGTGCATTTATCTACATCAAACCCGTCAAAATGTACTGAACAGCTGATTTTTTTTTTCGCGATTTCAAGGTTGGTCCCATACACAAAATTGTTCAAAATGATGAGTACAATGACCCCTTTTCGAGTTTAGGGTAATCAAAAACTAATGTTGTATACATAGAGTGATTGAAGAGGAAGCTTTATATTATGTATAATAAACACGGGCGAAGCCGCGTGCAAAAGCTTTATTTTAGTGTATTTTTCCAATGTGTAGACACTAATTTAGAAGAATGATTGCTTAATAAAATTGATTCAACTACTGCCGTATATTTGCAACCAAATCTTGCGCTTTTTGCTGCCATCTTACATCATAGCATGAATCATTAGCTAAATTTGATTGCATTCTAGTTAAGATTTTGCCAAGTAATCACATAAAAGGCAAAGAGGTAATATAGTGGGAGGGAAATAATATAAAATCAATGCCATAGCATTACAACCATATAGAAATATAAAAAAAAAACAGATTACAACACGTGTTTATAAAAAATCAGCTGTTCAGTACATTTTGACGAATTATGCGGACATAAATTAATGTACTGAACAGCTGATTTTTTTTTTTCTATTTCAGGTTTGGTGCCATAGTAAAAGTTGTTCATAATGATGAGTGCAATGACCCCTTAAGAGGTTTTGCGCATTTAGCGTTACACGTTGTATATATTTTAATTTTATTTGATTTCAATGTTTATGTTGTAGTTGT
This sequence comes from Cosmia trapezina, assembly GCA_905163495.3. Taxonomy (NCBI): domain Eukaryota; kingdom Metazoa; phylum Arthropoda; class Insecta; order Lepidoptera; family Noctuidae; genus Cosmia; species Cosmia trapezina. Next base: position 27,452,874 of record LR991020.1, on the reverse strand, counting down.
ATGTGTGAATTTTATACTAATCAATTTTAAATTTTATGATTTTTATGTATCAATTTAATTAATTGGAATGGACTTTGTCTGAAAAATAAATAAATTTTTAACTAAGTAACATTTTTACGGCTACCAGTAGAATGTAAAGGCATAATTATTGTATAATGTAAACACACCTGTTGAATCACAATTGTACGACATACATCAATTAAGTAATATTAATATTCTGAGCTGGCGCAAAACTGCTGAATAATTCGTAGGGTAAACGAGGGCTATTATCCAGTATCGTTTTCCATTGTGTTTTCTGTAATGCCATGTTTCGCCCTAAAACCGATAACCCTAAGGCCCTTAGCACACCTCCGCCACGAACCGATAGCATGAAACCGCAGTAGTTTATTTCAACTGACTCGCTTGAAGTTCGAAACTTTGTTGACTGTGATCGTACTTTATTTTTTGATTATTGTTATTGTTTTTGTTCTACCCGCACTGATATGTTATAATTAGATTTAATGTTCTCATGTAAGTGGCGATTGTCAAGTTCTTTTAATCTAAGTACCGCTAAACATCAGCGAAACATCATGCGGTTTCACTGTTGCCCTTAATTCGTCTGCCATGGTTACCAAAAAGCGGGTGGGCAAAAAAGCAAAGGCAAGGAAAAGTCTCTACTACAGGTCTAAGAAAGCCTTCATCAATATAGGTCTGTCGAAAATATTTCAACGCTTCTCTAGAAGTTGTGGTGGCATTAAAATCAATTTCTGAAAGTTTCTAAAATATATATATTTTAGAAACTGAACAACTTCCTCCCGAGGACCAACATCGTAATCGCGAAGAAATTGGCGTGATGTTGGTCCTCGGGAGGAAGTTGTTCAGTTTGATGGTCTGTACCGCAGCCATAATTTTCCGATACTATATCTCAGACACCCTGTATACAAAATATGGGAAAGTCCTTTACCCCCGTGGCCTAATTCTTCTTTTAACATTGTGAGGTTAGTAATGCCTATCGATTTAAAGTTACTGAAAGTACTGTTCCAGTTACATTTCATTACAATTATTGGAATATGTCTAGGATTAATATCGTTTCACATAGGCACTATTGTAATATCGAAACGTACATAACAGACGTGATGAAAATAAATCCACAGATCCAAAGGTAAAATGCTGAACAAAAATATGTATTCTATTGATTCAAAAGTAGCTGAACATAATGGAAACTTCGAAAGTCACCAAACCAAGTCGATAACAATATCGTATTTGGTTTTATTATTATTACACAGTTACACTACATTAGATAGAAAAGGTTCGCAGGCTATTCGTCCATTGCCCATGAACACCCAATAACTATTTATTACAACAGACCCTTACGATACGGTTGGAAAAATAAGTCTGTTTGGAATGGAAATGTATTTTTGATGAAAAATAGGGTAAGTCTCTCGTAAAAGATTTTCAGTCACATCATATTCATGATAATAATGACAATATTCATCTGATCCATAGACGTATAAAAAAGGAGGACTCCGCGCCACGCATATCGAAAGTGAAGCACCGTACCGATCTATGTGTGCGTGATTTGAGTACCTGCAAAGACGCCGTCGCTCGTGTCGACGTAATGGCGGCCGGTCGGCATACTATAATGTAAATGTGTGCGTGAGGCGTCTTTGTACAAACGGTCCGGCCATATTTACTGTGCTTCACTTTTGATATGCGTGGCGCGGAGTCCTCCTTTTTTTATAAGTCTATGATCTGATCATCAATCAGTGTGTCAAGAACAGGTTAAGTTAATTGATCTATGGACACGTGCTCGTCTATGACCTAGACGAGCAGGACGCTTAAAGTACATACTGACACTACTCTATCCCATACATTTTTTTGAATCAGAAAAAAGTAAGGTCTGGCGGCAAGGGATCTTGCTGTATAGGTGTACAACTATGTATATTTATAAATGGACTGCATCTATTCTATGGTTCGTGCAGTAATTCACGAAAAGCGACAAAAGAGTTCGAATTTTCGATCTTTTAAGTTTTAGGGTTGAAGGGATGGTGGGCGTATAAATAAGTATAAATCTTCGGACAGTGACAATGAACAACTTTGGGGACCAGTGTGATGACATCCCTTGGGCGTACTTAGTTTTGCTGGACGCATAACTTGGACCATTGGACATTGTCACACAGTAAAATTGAGAAACATTGAATAAATAGCGCCTAGAAATTGTTTGGAGAGAAATAAAAAATGCGAGGCAAATTGAAGTAAACCCGGAATTCGAGGCCTATCCGTAATAAAAACTTTAACAAAACAAAAAAAAAACTACAAAGTGAAAAATAACTAACTTCGGAAGTCGGTGTCTTTGGTTTTCATTTTTCTCCTTTTTTGTTGGTTAAAAATTTAAAGAGAATTTTTGAGATTTTAGCTCAAAACTTCCAGTTACAAACTCCTGCAAGAGACGAGAGCAAGTGGAAGTTTTGTTTCACCAACTTCTCAACACGAAACAAGTCACTATAAATATTTAAGACGGAAACTCCTCTCAAAACCGCATCTTATTGGCCACAAAAGAAATTTAGATCTGCGTTGCTATCTGACACAGATCTCATAATGTCAAAACTGAATGCTATAACAATGCCTAACCTAGATTCAATATAGAAAGCACTAAGTTCCCAGCGGTTACAATGGGTCCTGGTGCAGAATATTACAAGCGATGATAGTTTATAAGTAGTGTTCGCCCGCGACCTTGGCCGGTCCCTCACCCAGAGCATTCGCCTGTAATGCAACCTTTACTTGGGACCTAGCAGTGTTACTTGTACCCATTTAATTATAAACCTATCCTGCTGGTTTTAATTATTTATTTCTCTACACTACCTAGCAGTTGACAGTCAGTGCAGTCTACTTTTTTTTAATTATTTTTTTTATTGGTGACGGGCTTACCTGCTTGCAAAGCCCTAGCTGTTTCAGAGGAATCTTGCTACAGGCGAATGCTGACGATAGGCTCAAGGCCACCGTTAAATGTCAGATCCACTCAACGGTTGAGTTTTGAGAAACTTTTCGTTAAGAGGATATTTATCGAAGCGTGGTTTAGCTCGGTGTGTAAGTAAAATCGCGTTATGGCTGGCTAGTTTGACGAAGACTCACGCGCACCGGAATTTAAACGCGATGTTGATTTATGACATAATGCTACCTATGGTACTTAAATAAAGGAGAAACCCGAACTCCATAGAAACTCGGGCCTGGTGTTACAGGGCTGAAATTTGGCCATAAATTAGAGCATTTTGGAAGGTTTCACGAGGCCAATTTTCACGACTCCCAGCAATGGCCAAATGGGTAAAATTAGACTTTTTAGGGTTTATTTAAGAATAAATTTTGAATAAGTTTTGTAACGGTTTACAGTGGTTTCTTAAAAATAAAAAATAGAAATCTACTTATTTCCTACACTTGGCCATTGTAATTGAGACTAAGATTTTAATGGGTTAATCAAGGAAAATAGACGATTTTTTTGGTATATATTTGATTCGTGTAACGGTTAAGCCCAAAAACGGGTTTCTCCTTTTTAGCTTAGTAAGTTCATAACTTATTTAAATACCATGACTGCACAGTAAGGAACTGTTTACGTGTAATCGTATAAAACAGAAAATAGACGGTGCTAGTTTGGATTTTTTTTTAATTTAAAAAAATTCAAGTAATTATGTTTCGGTTTTAATGCAGCAGTATTTAGACAACATTTGGTCAAATAACACATGAAAAATCCAAATGATTTAACCATATTTGGTTTTATAGGAACTTTTAATACACCTCAACACCTTCACTTTTATTTATTTCATCATTAAGTCTTGTTTTGACCGGTATTATAGTAGATAATATAGGTATAATTTTAATTTTAAACTCGATATGGAACTGGATATTTACCGCAAGATGTTTATGCACGGAAAAATCCAGCATTTCGACCTTGCCTAGTTCAATTATGTGGAAAAATCCCTGATCCGTGTATTATGTGCTAATGAGAATACAATCGAAAACTTTTGTCAATATTAAAAGTTGGAAATGTTAACTAGGTTTCACGAAAACAAAGAAATTAAAATTCACAGAATACCTATTAAGTACAATAACTACAACAAAGGTATTTATTGTACGAACTCGTTTTTCATCAAATATTGTACTATTGAATTATACTATTAAAATGTTTTTTTGGAAGTCGTTTTGTTTTTTTATTTTTGTAAAAAGTTTTAATTTTGTAGTTGTGGTACCTACAGTCAGCGTCAATAATATCGGGACGAACAGACAATTCATAAGTTTAAAAACTAAAGCCCGACTACTGAAAAATCACGCTCTAAAAAGTATGAAACAAGAAAATATTCTCATCTGAAATTAGAAAAAGACACGCAAACTAAAAATCCGGAGTCACACGTCATGTTAGGGCATAAATTAAACAGATATTACGTGTGACTCTGGATTTTTAATTTGTTTTTTTTTTTCTAATTTCAGATGAGAATATTTTCTTGTTTCATACTTTTTAGAGCGTGATTTTTCAGTAGTCGGCTATTTGTTATTAACAAAATGTAGTAAAATATAAATAGCTCTGGCATCCCTGCAATTATCAATAGTGACTGTCAAGTTTTTTTTATAAATCAACCATCCAGATCAAAACCCTTTTAAATTGGCACTGCCAAATGCCATGCATAATTTTAAAGGTTGAAAAATAATTAAACCAAAATTATTTTAATGAATAATCATCCAAATTTATTGGGTTCTTGAAGACTTCCAAGTCTCTAAGAGACCCTTTTTAGAAATTGATAAACAAAACATGATTACTTTATTAATGACAATTGCTTTTGTGCAATGATGTCAACAATACAAAGACATAGTTTTCACAGCAACGGCGTGACGTCTGCACATCTCTTGGTCAGCCACACCTTACCTTTTATTTACAACGCCTGATCAATTCTATATCAGTATCTCAGCATCTCAGAAACTGCAATCCAATGTCCCGAACTCCCGATGACGTCAATCGAAATTCATTGACGTCAGCTACACTACACCTAAGACCGGTCTACGGAATGGTCTGTATCAATTAGTATGCAAACTTTCCGGTTTTAGGTTATTCTGGTATCGAAGTAAGGTATTTATAGAAAACCTTGAACTGGATGATGATTTTAAATTATTTTTTTATGTCTAGGATAAAGAAGGATAAAAATAAATCTTATTTTTAACTGACGGAAAAGGAGGAGGTTCTCAAGTCGAATCATATTTTTTTATAATGTGTGACCACGCATAACTTTTTACAGAGTAGTCCGATTTAAAGGATTCTTATTTTATTCGGGAGGGTATATCTCGAAGTTGGTACTTACCATGTAAAATTTATTATCTTTGCTTCGTTTTATTTTTTTTTAATCTTGATTTTAATTTTGATTTTGTTTTATTAATGCAGTTTTGATTTTAACTAATTTTTTTATTAATTTTGATATTGATTGTTATTTTGATTTTAATTTGTGATTTTATAGCTACTAACGTAGTTTTTGTAAGTCCTAATAGGTACTAATACGATATTATGTTTTCCGCAATAAATGTTTGAATTTGAATTTGTTGAACTTGCTGTTGGGTACCTTTCGAGTAAGCTCCAATAATACGTATTTTTCCTACTTAGTGTATGTGGATGATGTTCTAATTTATTTAGCAGACAGGTAGTGGGTAAGTGGGTATTCGAATTTGAGTGGTTTTTTTTTTACAAAAAAAAACCACCGTGAACCGACTTCCAAAAAAAACATTGCTAAGTGAAAAATAACTTTATTTGCAAAACCAGACAACGACTTTCGAAAATAAAGTTATTTTCCATTTTAATAGTGTATTTTATGTCGTGCAGTTTATATTAAAGCTTTATGGTCCAAGACCTACAGAAGGTGGATCAAAGTGAATAAAGGTATTCTTCACTCATTCATCATCTGCCTAGCCTTTCTCCCAATTAACCGCTATCGGCTTCCAGTCTAACCGGATGAGGCTAAATGGAGCAATTCTGCTCTGACCTTCACAACCCAGTTACTGGGTACCACGATACCCCTTGGTAAGACTAGTCGTCCGACTTTTGGAGTTCTGACTCACAACGACTGTCAAAGATCACAGAATCACTCACTCAACCATGGTTAATATTTCAAACACACAAAAAACACTTGGCCTGGTAATTTGCGACAAATTACCTAACGATGGTGTCGTACGGCCCATTTTTTACACTCAAACCATAAGAAAAAAGCGCTAAGTTAATTATTATCAAAGTGTTTTTGTCCTAAACCAATTGCGTCAATCTCATCGCCATCACATTCGTTATGGGCTCTAGTTCCGTGTTTGCGTTAAAAATAAACAGTTTTTGTAAAAGAATAACATCGCTAAAAACTTAAATTGATGAAATTATCACAGGACTGGTTAAATTAACACTTATTTAAGCGTAAACAAGTAATTTTGTTGTTTGGTTTTAGTAGTTCTTTCATATAAAGGTGGACATATATTATATAAATAAATTTTCCGTATTTTTGTCTTCGTTTTTATTTTAAGGAAAAAAAAAAAGAATAGCTACCTAATTCACACCTTAAACAAAAGGTTAAAAAGTTAAATAGCTACTACGTATTTATAAATAGGAAGAGAATTTTGATCACTTTGTAAGTACACAATGGAAATCAGATTGAAGAAAAAAAAAACCGGTCAAGAGCGAGTCGGACTCGCGCACCGAGGGTTCCGTTCCGATTTCTGAAAAAGTGTGCGACATCGTTTTATTTTTCCTGTAATCTTTACATAAACTAATATCACATAGAATAATTTCAGATTTTTCTCTTTGCAAACTTCGGAGATAAGGGTTTTTTACATTTTTCATCAAAAGTCGAAATGGGGGATAAAAACCAGAAAAAAATGTTTGAGAATGTGCAAACAGCGCTCTTTCATATGATACCCCACATGCCCTAGTAGCTCCACTTTGAATTTTTGAGGCCCCCTTTCAGTCCCTGTTACAAAAAAATATAAATATTTTTATTTCTTTCTTATTTGCAAAATAGATGGGTAAACGTCATCTAAAACTGTTCCAAATTTCAAGTTGATAGCATTAGTAGTTCTCGAGATATCCAGCTGTGACAGACAGACAGACTTAGTCACACCATAAGGGTTCCTTTTTTACCATTTTGGTACGGAACCCTAAAAATGAACATATTGTTAAGTCACTAATTAATTCAACCTTTACGTGTGTAATAATAGAACTCGTAGGTTTTACAGGGTGCACCAGAAAGGTTTGGTCAAATGTAAGGGTGTGGTACAGACCATCACACTGAACAACTTTCTCCATGGGACAAACATCTTATTCGAGAAAAAATTATCAGCTGTCCCGTACAAAACTTCAATACCAGTTGACACATATGTATGGGACGGCTGATATTTTTTTCTCGATTACGATGTTGGTCTCATGGAAGAAGTTGTTCAGTTTGATGGTCTGTACCACACCTGTCTTATACACTCTGTTACCATATTATTATGGTCATTAATTTTGTGACCAAAATCGCTGTTTACAGTAGTAGTATATTATAGGATCGATGTCTACTGTTGTTCCGTGATTGACTGGCGGCCAGAATACGGCAGTATGCCTGAAGGGATTTCAAATGTGACAAAGGTATCGGGAAATGTAAATAATCATGTGCTTTATTTTATTATATAGAATTTATATAATAAAGCACATAATTATTTCATATCTATATTATAGATTAGACGGCAGCATAGAGGTGGACCAGGAAAAAAATAGTTCTAATCTTTTACCCTTGGTTTGACGGTTTATTGAAGTTTGTACGCAAACGAAGTAATGAACTCTACATAAAACATGATCACATGATTAACCTTCGAAATTATCAAATAGGTAGTAAATTGAACGTGGATAGCGATGGATGACCGCAGAATATGGTCAATGGTACTTTTACGTAGGCGCGGTCAAGCGCGATAAACCTCTAGCGATTGCAAATATGTGGGTACCAAGGATCTCTGTCGAGGTAACCGGGGCTTGCAATAAACTCCATTTTAGGTAAATCAGCAGTTTTTTTTATTTAATCAGCCTTGTCAATGGGTTTTTCTAAACACATCGTTACAAAATCGCTACATTCTAACTTCCTAACTAATATTATAAATGCGAAAATGAGTTTGTTTGTTTGTAATTGTAACGCTTTCACGCTAAAACGGCTGAACGGATTTGGATAAAATTTGGTATACGCATAGACCTGAAAAAAAACATAGGCTACTTTCTATTGCCATCACGCGGACGAAGCCGCGGGCGGAAGCGAGTTGTACATAAAATCATAACACTGAAATTATAAATGCATAAGTATCATAAAGACATACATATCAGAAAGGTGTGGTCAAAATTAAGGGTGTGGTACAGACCATCAAACTGAACAACTTTCTCCATTGGACCAACATCGTAATAAAGAAAAAATTATCAGCCGTCGCATAAATTTGTTTCGAGTAGGAGGAATTGAAGCTTTAAGGCTCTTACAGACAGAGGCGATATCGCGGTCGCGACGCGATATTTCGATATTATATCCATAGAAAAATATCGCGTCGCGACGCGATATCGCCTCTGTCTGTAAGAGCCTTTATACGGGACAGCTGATAATTTTTATCAGTTGTTCCGTATATTATAATATTTTTTGTATATCTAGTAGTATCAATTTTATTCAGATCCGTGATGCGAATATGTGATGATTAAGATTTAAGCCATGTTTGCGTCAAATGTTCAAGGAAAGTTGTGTGACAAAGTGCTTAGCAAGACGCTAACTTACGTAAAGTTCCATTAGTTGACGATGAACGTTTCTCTATTTCCAGGAATATGACGTCAACATAAATAAGATTAGATATAATCCGGTTTGGATCTGTGGTTTTAAAAACGTAACAAGTTATTTCGTATGGGTTTTTTAAATCCATCATATTTTTCTATCACGACAGCTGTCTTTATTCTAATGGGTAATTCCATCCAAGCCGAAAATATAACTCGATTCTTAATTAATTTTTTACATGATCTTCCCTAATCCTCTTCGGATTAGACGCACAATGCCACATTCGCAAAATGGCGTAGTGACGCAAAATGACACATTCGCAAAATGTGTTTTCTCAATATTGGACACTAGCAAAATGACACATTCGCAAATTGTCTTTTCTCAAAATGCCTCACTAGCAAAATGCCACACTATCAAAATGACACATTCTCAAAGTTTTTGTTTTTTTTTCGTTTTTGCGAAAATGGCATTTTGCTAATGTGACGTTTTGCGATGTGGCGTTATGAGAATATGAAAATTTGAGAATGTGACATTTTGCGAAATTCCAATAGGTAATTTTGCGAATGTGGCATTGTGCGCCTAATCCCTTGAAGACAGAAAACAAAGCGATATCAGTCTCTATAAACATCTGCTAAATCAACAATTTTCTCTTCAAGAATGAGAAGAGAAATGTTCAACCATCTAATTGAAAGATCACATAGGGTTTCTGATCGTTCAATTGTACAGGATTCCAATCAATTAGAATTTGTTCGAGAGTTAATTTCGCAAATAGTTCGCATACAAACCAAAATGTACAATAAACTCATTGATTTAAGGACGCATTTACAACGCCAAGTGAAAGTAACAATCGGGCGAGGCATTACGCATGTTATTGCAAAACATAACATCACGCCCGTATTCCCCGAGGGGTTGGGCAGAGGTGTACCTATAGTACACCCACATTTCGGCAGTTATGTTAAAGTACCATGTAATAGGGGGCGAGCCTATTGCTTGATGGCAATAGGCTCGCCACATAGGCCGGGCACAAATCCAGACTCTGGACTGCTACTGAGATATTCCAGATGGCAAAACTTGCCCGACTCGGGAATCAAACCCAGGGACATATTCCGTCTTATTACAAAACAAGGTTCATCTTCAAACCCAGGTTTAAACCATGTACCCTTTTTTGAATTTTGAACTTTATTTCGACACATTCAGTTGTCAGTTTTACAAAACTGACAACTTAGTACCGGACTAAATTGTCAGTTTTGTATAAGAACTGTATTTCTATCATAGCTAGGTCGCAGTTGGGTTTTTTAATTTTTTTAATTACTTTTTTTTATTTCCAGCTTTTTAGTTTACAAATGTGAAAGATTTCGCAGACGTTTTTATTGTACGTGTTTTTTTAGGATTTGTCACTTCGAGGTACTTTTAACCATATAAGTTGTGTATATTTTTGTAATCACCTTTTAAAACCCTTTATTTTGATACCCCACTCGACAGGTTTTGAAAAAAATTTTTTTTTAAGTCAATGGCGCCAACAATCCGCCATTTTGTTATTTTTTAATTTTGATATACCCAGTGTCACTCTCACAGTAAATACGAATCTAACGACACCTCTCATGCTAAAATCCATCGAGCCGTTCAGGCCGCAGAGCGTGCCAAACAATTATACATACATACTCTCGAAAAACATAACCCTACTTCTGGCGCAGTCGGGTAAAAACTGGCTCGATGGTTTAAACCATGACAGAAGAAAAACCTCGTTTTGTAATAAGGTCGATTCTGTTCAGCAGTAGCGCCGACCACCAGACCAACTAGGCCAGAGGAGGACGTTATTGGTGCAAATAAAAATACGTAGGCACGTACAATTAGATTGCTATTGATAGAAACGCCGTAAGATCGGTTACAAATTATAAGTCCGGTTCTTCGAAGCAATTACTGTGCAATTTAGATGGAAATCAATCGATGTTATTACGGGCTGATGTTATTTCTATTTCAATTGCTATAACAGGTTTTGTGGCAGCAAATGGTACGTGGAATAAAAATTATAGTGATGATTCTTGAATTGTACGACGCTGGTGTTTAATATTTTCTTTTATTTTACAATTCGACACGTCCTATTGCGTAAAACACTATCAATCGGAATCTGAATTATTTTGAAGCAAATTGCTAATCCATTACTTCATAAATGTTCGAAAAATTTGTCAGCTCTGTAACATAATGTATGTTGTTGAACTGTATTTTTATGGTGTGCATAACAAAGAGTATTCTATCTATCTATCTATCTGTCAAAATGAAACGATTCCAATTGATAGTGTGTTACGCAATTGCCCCGATTAGATTGACCCAAGTTTGCCATTACTTAATGTATTCACTATAAAGTTAGTCAGAATCAGACCCCCCTAGATCTACTTCAAAACACAATTATTCATATATGAAACTTTCTGTAGCAAAGAAAACTGAAGAAAAATAAGAGAAGCTTGCTACTCCTCACTCACGAAATAAAGTAGCAAGTTTACTGTGGAAAGCAGGTCATGTTTACGTAATATAGCAATGATACCGGTTACGCATCAAATGACCGGGCTCGCCCTCTGACGGTCCAAATCCCTTATCGTGGCAAATATTTGTAAGGTAAACCTGTGTGGAGCCAATGTTTGTTCAGATGTTTGTGACTTCTGTTGATTTGGACTTGTATAAGGGTGCAGTTAAGGTAATATGTAAAAGGCGATTTGGGCGGGAATAAGAAAGTGACAGAGTCAATATTTCTTTCACATGCGAAAAAAGAGAGCGCAAAAAACTAACTAAGCTAAGTTTAAAAATTAACTAAGCTATTTATCAAAAATATTTTCAGCCAGAATTTTCAATTACCTAATACGCACGTAAAAAAGTAGATGTCTTTTCGAAATTAAATTCTATCGAAGAAATTAAACCCAATTGCGTTTTCCTTCAGTCAGAGTATTAATCAAATAGTCAATAAACATATTACATCATCCAAAAATTAAAACCATACATGCTGTAATAGATAAATGGTTACGAAACAGACCCAATTTATTTTGGTATCGCCTTAAGCCCACATTCGAATTATAGGATCCGTCGAGTCACATAGCCATAATACTAGAGATGCTTTGATTTCAAGGACTTTAACACCATTGCATTAGAATAGGTTTGAATTTTACAAAGGTATTTAAAATTTGCATGCACGAAGTAATGAAGATGATGATGATGTAACAAATATAACAATACACGTAGAAGATAAGAATTAAATGTAGTTTATATTGACCAATCGAAACGCTCCTGCGAAGAGAGCTCATTATAGTCATTATGTAAGTAGTAAGTAGTAACATTATCAATGAAGCAGACATTGTGTATGTAAATGATAGTGGATACAACAACAACAAGGTTATCTACTGAAATATCTTCGAGAAGATAGTTTAGACGGCATACAGTCTGGAGTTTGTGGGTGTCCTCTTTTAAACCTTTTTGGTAATTTTCGCTAGTTTTCTCCACCTTATATCGTCAAGGTCGACCTAGGTACATCCGCAGTTGCCTTTGGCTGTATTGGAAGTAAGATCTCATTGAAGGCCTGAGCATTTGGAAGAACGCCAAAAACATGAACGCTGAGGATGCAATAGCGGGCGAAATGAAAATTGTTGGATAACAGAATCTGGCAACAGACCCGGAGCAGCTTCAGAAAAGACTTGATATAACAAAAGAATCCGATTCCGTGTTCGCTTTCTGCAAAGCGCACTGAAGTACCCTTGAGCCGGCGGAAGACACCTTTGAGTTTGTCATGTCAGTTGAGAAACATATGTAAGACACGACATAACAGAAAACGGTGAACATTTTCACAGACATTGTTAATTCTTGAAATGTTGACGTCAATTTCACTGGTCCAAAAGATGCACAACTAGGACAGTGAGGACTTAATTCACTCTTAGGAGAACCAAAGTCGATAGGTAATTCGATATTTGAAATGCACCTGTACAGCAACGGCCAGAAGTCCACTTACACCGCAAGGACCATTATCGCCTGCGCTATACGGGCTGCGTCGCTTATACCTACCTATACGGGCTGCGGCGCGCAAGAAGGTCATAAGTAAACTAATATTGCTATGCCATTGTTTTGTGAGATTGCTAGTCGACTTCTGGCTGGTACTGTACATCCGACCTGAGTGTAGTTTAATCATTCAAACGTATGTGGAAATTATGAAAATCAGTGGATTATTACAGTGTCATTATTGATTATTATTGCATTTACAAATGTTTTGGATAAAGTGCAAATGCACTTGCATCACTCCGTTTTATCATTAATGTTTATGGTAACATTGCTTGGTAACATTAATATTTATGTTATCGTCTTAGATCATTTCGAGTTATAAAGATTAGAAGCTGATCAATGTACTTGTTCAGTACAGAAGGCAGCACGTCCGTAGTAACACCTTGACCGTGACCTTGAGCTGGCCATAGCGATGTACGGAGTTTTAAAAGAATAAAAGGCCAGCTTATACTGGTTCTGTTACCACGAACATGATGCCTACTGTACCTAGTCATTGGAAAATAGCAACTGAGCTGCAGTGCATTTTTATAAATAGCATGTTTATCCTTCTCGAACAAACACGTCAGTTTACTGATACGATTTACAAAATAAACATATCCTCTACATACTTTATAATTATTATGTCTACGGTAGAATTAAATAGAACAGAAATAAACAACCTAAAACGTAGGTTGCAAGACAAATAATTTAAATATCTTTCTAGCAACAAATAAACTAGTAGTTCTGAGAATAGTAGACCTCGCGAGGACAAACTTTTTTTGAGGAGATATTCTGCACATCACGCCGAAGATCCTCATCAGATCTTCATCAATTTTTTATGAGTCCAACTTAGTAAGGTAAAATAAAAAAGAACCATCGAAATCGAATCTCATAAGTCGGAGCCCCCTTTTTGGAGGAAGTAATCCCTAAGTAAAGCCCTCCAATCAAAAATCCCCGACGACAAAAAAATTCTAAACTGTATACAAAGTTTCGTTCAGATTGGTTGTAAAATAAGACCTATAGAAGAGTATCAACAAACTGACAGAGGAAAGCAAATTTTGCCAGACTTGAATGAAGCAGGCCTCTGCTCGGTTCTCTCGCTCGATCAATTAAAAGAAAACCCAAGTACTCTTGAACTGCTTGAAGTGAGTATTTCTTAGCCAGAAAATACAAACGAAGTATTATTTAAATCGTCCCTAGCCGACCTTGAATGACTCTTCTAGTTATCTAAAATGAAGGTCAAGGTCACTTTGTATATTCATTTCAATTTTACGATGAAATCTGTGTAGCTTGAAATTGAGTATTTTCTATCAACTTTGTTTATTAGAAACATTATTATAATAGGATTATATAAAATAGATGCAACGGGTTTGTCTGTGTTTTGCCTTAGCATTTGTTTTATTTGTAACGCCATTGTGAACCAAAAACATGAATTTTTAATTGTATTACGTTATTAATTGGTTTATTCAATATATATACAGCCGCAAGGGTCGATCCGTCAGGTTTAGCTACGGTTGCCGGGGTTGCTCAGTGGATTGGTGACCATCTTTACATACCAAGACTCCTCCGTGCCTCGGAAAGCACGTTAAGCCGTTGGTCCCGGCTGTCATTCGTGGATCTTTGACAGTCGTTACGGGTCGTCAGAAGCCCGAAACTCTGGACAACCAGTCTTTGTACCAAGCGGTATCTTATTACCTTGTTACTAGGTTGTGGAGATCAGATAGGCGGTCGCTCCATGTAAAATGCTAGTATTCAGCTGCATACGGTTAGACTGGAAGCCGACCCCAACATAGTTGGGAAAAGGCTAGGCAGATTGATTCAATAGATATACATATAAATTACATACTTTTCTAATAGAGGAATTCTAATATAAATAATACATAAACATTGAAACGGCGTTAGTTTAGGAGTTTCCTGTGGTTTAGACCTTTTATTTATATACCTATATTGTATTTTATTTCTTTCTTTCCTACGTATTTTTCCTATCATTCATACATTGAATGGACACATACTTGCCACCCATAATCATTGACACAATTGCATACAACTATTGACGAAACCACCACGTGAACTTTCGCTTCGGACATCGCCAGAATAACATTACCTAGACATGCGTAAGAGACGCGATTAGAATATAAACGTGAGATTCTTACTGTAAAACGTACTGCTTTCCGAACGTGACGGTTTTCGCCGACGTAGCGTATCGATAGCGATAGTGGATCGCGACGACAACACGGAATACGTACCGCTAGTAAAAGTTATGTCAACAATGTCATAATCAATCTGCCATTTCCCAACTATGTTGGGGTCGGCTTCCAGTCTTACCGGATGCAGCTGGATACCAGCATTTTACATGGAGCGACTGCCTATCTGACCTCCACAACCCAGTAACTGGGTAATACGATACCCCTTGGTAAGACTGGTTGTCAGAATTTTGGGCTTCTGATGACCCGTAACGACTGTCAAAGATCCACGAATGACAGCCGAGACCAACGGCTTAACGTGCTTTCCGAGGCACGGAGGAGTCTCGGTGTGTAAAGATTCACCTACTGACCAACCCCGGCAAGCGTAGCTTAACCTGATTGGTCGACACGTGCGGCTGTTATTACTTAGCCACGAGCTCCTCTAAATAGAAAAATAAATCACACAGTAAGAAAAATAAACCATATAGATAAATTGTCGAAAAAGCTTAGCGCTGCAGCATACGCCGTTAGGAAAATTCGTGATTTAACTTGTTTAGAGACAGCCCGTTTAGTTTACTTTAGTTATTTTCATAGTGTGATGTCGTACGGTATTCTGTTGTGGGGAAATGCCGCCGATATTCAGACAATTTTTGTTTTACAAAAAAGGGCTATTCGTTCAATTTACAAATTAAGTCCCAGACACTCCCTCAGAGATAAATTTAAAGAAATTAATATAATGACTGTGCCTTCTCAGTATATCTATGAAAATCTTTTGTATGCTCATAAAAATATCAATTTGTTTAAAAAATACAGTGACGTCCATAATGTGAATACTAGAAACAAACACAAATTTGTTGTTCCTACAACCAGGCTGAAGAAAATAAGTGGTTCGTTAAGTTGCCAATGTATACGTTTTTATAATAAACTACCTAGCCACATTCAAGAACTAAGCCTTAATAAATTCAAAAATTGTATAAAGCGGAAACTTTGTCAGAAAGCCTTTTATACTGTCAAAGACTATATTGAGGACAAAAAGGCTTGGGTTTGAGCTGCTCCAATAAATTTACACTATTAATGTTGATTTAAATACCTTTTTACATATTCTATACAATGACATGAATATTTTGTTTGTTATACTTTTTTTAATTATTGTGAATGTGAAGACTACGTGGATCATTGTTTTTTATTTATTTTATCCTTTTCTCAGTTTTAGTTATAGTCTGACAGTTTGAGTAATTTATGCGGCCTACCCAAATGTCTTTTCTTTGGTATTGTTCGTCGAATCGTTAAGCTCCTTAAGTTTTGAGTTGAGCTGCACGATTACTGACAAATGCGTGCACTGACTGGACAGGTCCACTCAATCTGTGTGGTTCTTTCATCAAAAGACCATTTCTGACTGCAATCTACATGGTCTTCACATGATCTGACCAAGATTATGTCTGGACTTTAAAAGAGACTGTGACCTCTGAGTTTGTTTCGGCGTTTCTTCTCAGAGTAGTCAGATAGGAAACGTCGAACTCATCTAGTTTAAAAAAAATATGTTTGACGTGTAAAAGTGTTTGTACAAACCTACTTACAGAAAATAAATCATTTATCATTTATCATAAGTATTATACAATAACTAAACCAAATGACCTCCCAAAAATACCAGTCGACAACATTACGGCACTGTTTCCGGTAAGGTCAGCCAGAACCTAAGCTAACCATTTTCGATAGTCCCGTCTGGTTCTATTATAGTACCAAAGGATCTCTGCACCTGACCTAGATGACGTCACACCAGTGAATGTCATAGGAACGCTGATATTTTTCTATGAACTATTATATGAAGCATTTTGTTGTTATAGAAAACACAAACATTATGACGTAAGCGAATGACCATGGTCACTCAATATTGATTTCGAAAGAAAATGGAACGTAGCATCCTATGTAGACTACCCCGCCCCGTAGTAAAAACCGTAGCACTGTCGTAGCCGCGTAGGCCGTCGTAGCCTAAGCTTCATAAAACCTTTGTAACTTTCCGTAACTAATAGGTACTGAAGTTGTAAGTCGCTACAAAC
The DNA here is from genome assembly GCA_905163495.3 of Cosmia trapezina. Classification (NCBI taxonomy): domain Eukaryota; kingdom Metazoa; phylum Arthropoda; class Insecta; order Lepidoptera; family Noctuidae; genus Cosmia; species Cosmia trapezina. The sequence continues at coordinate 27,435,852 of LR991020.1, read as the reverse complement.
TTATTCAATGCCGATATTTTACTTAGCATTACTTAAACTAAGGGCTAAAATACACCTGCCTGTAGCTGGTACAAAACTATGCAAGTAGCTGGCATGCCGTGTGCTTTAACAACTTCTGATTGGTCAATGTCACAATGGCATGCCAGCTACTTGCATAGTTTTGAAGTACCTATGCATTTGTGACTTCTACAACAACGACTAGGAGCCATTATAATTTCTACCTTCTGTAGGAAGCTTGTTTGGAAAAATTGTTACATTTTATTAGGAAACTGACGAACATAAACGAGGATATAGACTTAAAATTAGATAAAAAGACGCGTAGACTCCTGTCATATTTTTAGGGTTCCGTACCCGAAGGGTGCTAAACGGAACCCTATTACTAAGCCTCCGCTGTCTGAATTTAACAAATATGTATTGTTAAATATTGTGCAGTGGTACGGAACCTTTCGTGTGGGAGTCCGACTCGTACTTGATCGGTTTTTCTGACGACCATCGTCATAAGCCAGCGAGCGTAAAATGTATTCACAGTTATGTCCGTAATTAAAAAAGAGAATCTCAAATTCGTTATGATAGGTATTATTAAAATTTTTTGGTTATGTGAAAAGTTAGATAAGCCGTTTACGTGTCAGTGTAACTTCACTAATAACTGAATTGTTACGAAACCATATCACCAACGGGCCCGTCGCGCCAAAAATACTTTCGACTTCGAGGAGTTCGAGGGCGGTTTTCGGCACTCCGATTTTTCTTTCCTGATTTTTGTATAGTCTATACAGGGTGTAAGTGTAAACAGTTGCAATCTTTTAAGGGGTCATTGTACTCACCATTATGAACAACTTTTACTCAACCCTGAAATCGCGAAAAAAAATCTGCTGTTCCCTATATTTTATTTTAACCTAGTACAGGCAGCTAATCATTTTAAAATACTTTTGTAAATTATTTTAAGTTAACATTTCACCAATGATTAATACTGAATAAAAAAATATTCTATTCTATTCCATTTTGACGAATTATATCTATCTTCTATCTATCTATCTATACAAATAAAAAGAGAAGTCCTGACTGATTGACTGACTGACTCATCAACGCCCAGCCCAAACTCATAAACCTAAAAAGCTGAAATTTTGCACAGAAGTTCCTTTTATAATGTAGACAAGGAATAAGGAAGGATTTCCCGGTAGCACGTTCCCGTGGGATATTTCCCGAAACCCACGCGGGCGAAGCCGCGGGCAAAAGCTAGTGCGAACATAAATATACTGAAGAGCTGATTTTTTTGTTGCGATTTCAGTTTTGTTCCTTAGTAAAAGTTGTTCATAATGATGAGTACAATGACCGCTTAAAAATTGCCACTGTTTACACTTACACCCTGTATTTTTAATAATTGGCTAATAAATTTAACTAGCTTGTATTGACCCACTTCAGGACAAAGGCCTCTCTCTCCCTTTTCCCTCGCTTTTTGTAGGACAGAGCCAAGCTCGTGCCGCCATGGCAGCCCATCAGAAAGTGCTAAGACATAAAGGAAAATATTACTCAAAGAACACCCTGCGATCCCTGTTACAAAGGATACCCTGTAATATCAGTTTCGTCTAGTTTTTTATTTTATGTTAGATCGAAAAGTCTACTCTGACACATTATTATGTAACCCAAGATACTCGTTACTACCTCACATACTATTATAACTGTGTTATTATTATCGTAATCGTATATTGTTAACGTAAACTGAAGTATTGTTCAGAAAAAGAAAAATATAATTTAAGTGTTTCACGCTTTTTTCTTTTCAAAATAAGCATACCTACTGTACTTGAGAATGAATTACGTAAGTACTTATACATTTTTAAGTGAAAAATTAAGATTCGACAAAAATGGTAAAACATTATAATTAAACTAAGCCAGTGGTGCTCAACCTAAGGCCATGTAGGTAATATTAATAATATAAAAAAAAATATAAATTAGCAAAACAACAAAAACCAGACAAAAACAAATACCATGACAAAAAATACAAGGTCAGAGCCAGAAGCATAAAACGCGAAGCTCTACCAGATATTATTGTTCGTGGGCCGAAAAATACAGACGATTCTAATGCTAGTTATAGGCACTAGCTTCACCCAAATAGTCGGCTAGCCAGACAGGCAGTCTAGACAAGTCACCTTATCCGTAATGTTGTTTGGTTGACGTAAAGTTTATGACTCGCCTATTTTCGGCTGCCTTTGTTACTAGCCGACAATCGGTGTTCCGTCCTCATGACCTTTTTTCTCTTGCCAATAAATCTTGTTGTTATCCTTGGTACAAGATACAGAATATATCAAATGAGGCTGGGAATCAGCACTTTTGGAAGGTCAAAACTCCCACAACAACCCACCCCTCATTACTTCCTAGTGTAAAAGCTGGGAAGAAGAAGTAAAACACATCTTCACAGTAAAGGCTCCCGCAGACAGGAGCCGCGTCGCTCCTGTCTGCGGGAGCCTTTACTCCGGTATCGGTTGAACAATTTTTTCATGAAGTTTTTAGCCGACGATAAAAAAGGAAGAGCCATTTTACGTAGTCGTCCGATTTGAAAATTTATTATTTTATTCGGGAGGGTATACCTCAAAGTTGGTCCCATATAAAATGTACTAACTTTGCTTGGGTAGTTTTTGAGTAAGCTTCAATAATACGAATTTTTGCTCCACTTTTTATGTGGATGATGTTCTAGTTTCTTTTGCAGATAGTGGTTGCAGAATTTGTATCCATTTGTACCACAACTAAATAAGTGTTTTTTTTTTTTTACATAAAAATACAACCGACTTCCAAAAACAACACTAGCTACAAAGTGAAAAATAACTTTAATTTCGGAAGTCAGTGGCAAAAAACGTAACATACATTTAACCAGACCCCGACTTCCGAAATTAAAGTTATTTTTCACTTTGTAGTGTTGTTTTTGGAAGTCGGTTGTATTTTTTTGTAAAAAAGTTTTTTCATAGAAATTGTTCCACCAGAGTGACGTCGTGTCTGCACGAGCCAACCTTCCCATCCTCAGTCCAGACTGGGTATCTTACTACGATAAGATTATCTTTATTTTTCGACAGATTTTGAAGTGTTTGCAGCAACTACAACGATCGACTATTTCCGGGTTATAATTTCGATTAGATAGGGAAAAACTCATGGTTTTATACAAAATATGTAAGTACTTATATTATACTAGCTTTTGCCAGCGGCTTCGCCCGCATGGATGTCAGAAATTATCCCACGGGAACCGTACATTATTTCAGGATAAAAAGTAGCCTATGCGCTATTCCAGACCAATCTCTGTGCCAAATCTCATCTAGATCCTTTCAGCCGTTCTGACGTGATTGAGTCACAAACATCCATCCAAACTTTCGTATTTAATATAATTAGTAGTATAGTAGGAAATAGGATTTATTCGACATTATCTTACATATCGTAACTATCTCTCTTTATTCAGATAATAATCACGTCCATGTTTCAACTGTCACCTACATTGTTGACATAGTCCCGAGACTGTGATAATTTAACTTTGTAATGAAACTACTTTTACGGAATGTTGTTGCAGAAGTTACAAGCACTGAAACGCTTAAAGTTTGTAACTGTAGTTGAGTTGATTATTTTAATAATAAAAAACCTGAAGTCAGTGACTTTAGTGCGAATATAGCCCATGGAGGTTAGACAGAATATGAAATATAGCGAGGAACTGCAGACACAATATAAATAAAAGCGAACAGAACATGACTGATTGTTAGATATCAATCATAAAGTCATCATTAATCCAGACGACTTCGAATTCCTTGACCTTGTCTAAAACTGTAGAGAGAAGATAACTCAAGTACTATTTAAAGGCTCCTTCATACTGGCGCGGCACGCGATGCGAATCGTGCGATACAAAGGCACCGCTCGTCGTGTTTGTCGGAGCCTTAAATAAACGCGACCAAAAAACATTTTTCCATGTTTTGGCCCATTAAATTAATGCTTCAATCTAAATCGGTGATCCCCCCCCCTCCACCTATCTTCAAAGCCATCGTTGGCTTAATAATAATGTTAGGTATACTTATTGTCACCATAAATAATCAAGCAGTCATAAATCACACTATCACACTAATATTAAAGGCGAAAGTTTGTGAGTGTGTGTTTGTTACTTCTTCACGCTCAAACGGCTGGACCGATTTGGATGAAATTTGATGTGTAGATAGCTTATACCCTGGATACATAGGATACTTTTTATCCCGGTATACGTGGGTGAAACCGTGAGCGCAGCTAGTAATCAATAATGTAAACTATGGTAAAACTTACCTTGGCACACAAATAGAGTGATAGATCCCGTAGTTCCGTAACACATGAATGAACTCCGGGAGCGTCCGACAGGCCCCCATGATACTAAACGCAGCTAGTGAACAATTCCATATCATTAACGTTCGCCGTAACTCGAATCTGGGGACAAGAGAAAATTTAATTAGTTCAAATTATATCAAAAAGCTGAAATAAGAAAGCTAGCTGAAGTCAATTTGGAGGTTCATATACGCGCGGCTTCGCCCGCGTGGATGTAGGAAAATATCCCACGAGAACAAAAATCCTTCCTTATTCATTGTCTACATTATAAATGGAACCTCTGTCCAAATATTTCAGCTTTCTAGGTTCAATGGTTTGGGCAGGGCGTTGACGAGTCAGTCAGTCAGGACTTTTCTTTTTATGTATTAAGATTAACCAAAGTTCTCAGGACTGTAAGAATTGGGACGATAATGAAGACAAAATCAATGTTGCATTAAAGCTTCCCCGATTGACAAATGAATACAACCTAATCAGCCTATAATGTTCCTACTGCTGGGACACAGGCCTCCTCTCTGTGAGAGAGAGTGGGCCGTAATCCACCACGCGGGCCCAGTCCGGGTTGGTAGATGTCACATGTCTTCCAATTTTTCACCGAGCGCTTGTCGGGGTTCGAACCTGCGACCTACATCTCGTAAGTCGCGGCAGTTACCACTGGGCCACCACTAGGCCCCAATTATTACAAGGCTGATGAAAATTAAATACGAATACGGGAAATAGGCAAGCGACCCTGAACTTTAATCAAGTTCAAATGAGTTCTTATCTTACAGGCACTTCGAGTAAGAAAGGTCAAGTCAAACATGAAATTGCAGATTATGGCACAATGTTAATTGCTATCTAATTATGACCAATTTGCAGTACAACGTAGAGTGCAAACTGCAATGGTATAATTATTTGATACTGATACTTTGATCTCTATTGTCGTAGGTAAGCTATAGTTATTTTAATAGCAGCAAAAGAGGTTAAGTGTCTTCTCTTTTTACCCGACTGCGGCGAAGCCCAAAAGGAGGGCTTCGCCGCTATGTAACCTGTATGTATGTATGTATGTCCGTTTCTTTGTTCCCTCGTAACTCCTAAACGAATGAACGGATTTGGATGAATTATACGTCCTTAGGTTTGTCTTGGTAGCGCGAGTGTCACTGGCTACATTAAAATAAAAAACCGGTCAAGTGCGAGTCGGACTCGCGCACGAAGGGTTCCGTACCATATTATATGTTTAACAATCGCAAAGATAACTTTTTACTTATTTTATAATGATACTGTGAATTACAAGGTTATTTTTTGCAGTTGCAGAAAATCACCCATGTTTAAACAAAATACCTTATGAATCGCCGTTTTCAGTATTGTTGATTAAATACAGTATTCATGGTACTTACATGGTATAAAGAAGTTTCAAATTCCTAATTTGTGAATTGTTGCGCTAGAGCTCGTACAAAAATGGTCTAAAATTTACAACTTTTACGGCCCCCATTTCTTAATTTTAAAAGATAAAAAAAATATGTTTGTACTCTACTCAATGAGTTCTAGACGATGACACCCCACATAACACATAATCAGCCTATAATGTTCCCACTGCTGGGACACAGGCCTCCTCTCGATGAGAGGGAGTGGGCCTTAATCCACCACCGGGCCCAGTGCGGGTTGGTAGATGTCACATGTCTTCGAATTTTTGGTTCTAGGACATGCCGGTTTCCTCACGATGTTTTCCTTCACCGTTTTGAGAGCAGCAGTGATGAAATAATGACATGACACCCCACATGCTAGATCAAATTTTTTTTTTTTTTTTTTCAAAATGAAAAGTTTATTGTATGGGGACCGACCCCTTACATTTTTAACTTTGCTTTATTTTTATTATTTGTTGTTATAGCCGTAATAGACAGCGGAGGCTCAGTAAGTTTGTACTGGGCTGTACGTGGTTGTCTGATTTCATAGATTTTAATTTTCTTGCGCGGAACCCTAATTATTTTTCTAAAATAAAAATAGCCTAAGTTACTCTCTAAAACATCAGCTATATGCCGTCAAAATCGGTGAAAATTCGTTTGGCAAGTTTCCTAACTTGACTCAAAGTACCATTTTTTTAATCGAACTGCGCTTTAAAATTCTTCTATACAAACTTTAACATCCCTAAAACTCATTTGAGGCGTAGTTTTGAAAAACTAATAATGACAAACATTATTACTTACTTATGCAAGTATTTGTGCTAAGTTTCAAGTTCATTAACCAAATTAACAAGATTTTTCATATACACTGTATCTCTGTTTTCACGAACACAGATACCTAAAGAATTTCAAAAATCGTCTGGTATGTTTCCATAACTTGACTCAAACATTATTTACACCAAGTTTAGAGTTAATCAAGCCCCCAATAAAATCCTCCGCTATAAAATTAACTTTTCACCACTTAGGGGTAGATTTTTGGAAAACCCTAATACACATTAGTCTTAATTTTTGGTCTCAAGTATAAAAACTGAGTTTTGAGTTAATCGGACCGCGTCCTCCATACAAACTTTGACACCCCCAATCCCTCCTTAGGGGGTAGTTTAGGAAAACTAAAAATGATAAACTTTATAATTTACTTAGATGAATATTCGTGCTAAGTTTCAAGTCTATTAACTCAAGGGATAGGATTTTTCATACAAACTTTCATCCCCTGTTTTACCCCCTTAGGGATGGAATTTCCAAAAATCCTTCCTTAGTGGATGTTTACACTATATAAGGTATCTATGTGCAAAATTTCAAGTCTCTAGGTCCATTGGTTTGGGCTGTGCGTTGGTATATTAGTCAGTGACTCAGTCAGGACTTTGATTTTTATATATATATAGATTTACCATGTTATTTTAAGACCACAGACTTCTTATAGGTTTTCCTGTAACCTACGGGTATAGAACTAATTTCTATATTTTTTTCAAAATTTTAGGCTCAGTAGTTTCAGAGATAAGGGGGGGGGAATGGTCAATTTTCGTCTATTTTCTTAAATAACTTTAAAACAATAAATTTTAAAATTATAAAAAAAATATATTTGGGACCCTCATAGTAAGCCCTTTCATTTGATATGTCACTCGGTACAGTTTACAAAACTTTTTTTTTTTAATTTTCTTATTTTCCCCTAAAAGTGACTCTCATATTCAAAATTCACATATTTACTTTAGCTGTACGTGTTTGGGTCACAGAAATCCATATGTGTACCAAATTTTAACTTAATCGGTCCATTAGATTCGGAGCAAATTGGCTGTGACAGACAGACAGACAGACAGACAGACAGACACACGAGTGATCCTATAAGGGTTCCGTTTTTTCCTTTTGAGGTACGGAACCCTAAAAAAGAAGTAAAATGGCGGATTTGGGGTGCCATATTGTGGAGTTAAAAATTTTTTTTTCTTCTAATACCATCGAGTGGGATATCAAATTGAAGGGTTTTAAAAGGTGATTACAAAAATATATACAACTTATATGGTTAAGAGCGTTGTTGCATTTTTCATACGTAAATCGAGAACTTGGGAGATTTTGAAGTGATTTTGGTCACATAATTTATTTTTTTAGCTTCTTTTGACTTCAATCATCGTAATTATCATATATTTTTATTTAAAGTCTATTAAAAAAAACTTGTTCAAATTGAATTATTGACTACGAAAACAGTCGATTTCGAAGGCGCGATTTCCAGATGACGCGCGAAGGCTCAACTTTGAAGTAATCTTACACCAATTATTACTACTAATTAAGAAGGTAAAGTGGTATTCATTCGAAGAGGCATATCCTGAAATTTAAATTGCATTGAGAAAAGTTTGATTTTTAATTCATTAACTTGTATTTTAATCACGTCTAAGATAATCAAAAATCGAGAAATCGACTACAAAAAAACACGTCATTTCTCAGAATCTAAAAGTCATTTGGCAACACAAATCATTTTATACGTAAGAAGAAAGATTGTACTATATATGTGTAAAAAATAAAACATATCTGTCTTCAATCATTTACGAAAATAATTTTTTAAAGTGAGTATAAAATCGGGTGCATCGAACGGCCTAAGTCAGTCGCGCTCTGACGCTCTTCGACGCAGGACCTACGTCGGTTGACCTCCCGCCGCCGCGCATGCGCCTCGCGTGATATATAGTCAATTGTAGTGCGACTAAATATTTTTAATCCTTTCATTTAAGTAATATTTTAAGAAGCTAACGTGGTAGGCACACTTACTTTAGGAGAATTATGTTACAATTCTTGAATTATGTTGTATTACTTGTAATATTGATATTGTAATTACAATATCAATAATACAATATAATTTGGTCAAAATGTAAATCCAAGATGGTGGCTGCGAAATTTTTTAAATTTTTCGTCATGGGGATCGTTCCCATTGTTCTCGAGGATGCTAAAGCCGATAGTGACGTTAAAATGTAAATCCAAGATGGCGGCTGCGAACATTTTCAAATTTTTCATCATGGGTATCGTTTTCATGGTTCTTGTGAGTGCTAACGTCGATAGTGTAGTCAAAATGTACATCCAAGATGGCTACAAGAATTTTGGAGGATGAATATGGAGAAAAAATTTATATCAGATTTTTATTTGAAATCTCTACTGCAACAATCTCCATTGTGGATCCCTGACAAAGGAGACGGAAACCATGTCATATAAACTTGGGCCTGGGCCTGGGTTGTAAAAAAATGAAATTGGTGTCAATTTATAGCTACTATACAGGGTGTAAGGGACAGCCCTCTGCAAACTGATAGGGTGAATTCAGTATGTCATACTAAGATGACCGGTACATGAAATTTTTTCAGGAACATTATGGGAATCCAATAAACCTGATTTGTTTGTGCTTTTGTGCACAAATCGGAGCGCCTATTACTGGTTGGGAGGGGTAGGTAATAGGGTCTGCGGTGAGTTCGATGAACTCTGTAGCTAGACAGAAAGTGAACAGCTGATTTCACGCGTTGTTCGTTAGAGTATTTCTACATCCATTGCTGGTTTTTTTGTTTTCAGTTTTGTTTTTTGCTGTTTTTTTAACATAAATAGAGTTCTGCGAACACACAATGTAATTTTACATTGAAATAAAGAAAATGTAACTGAAAAAAAAATTTAAAAAATGAAAATTTTCCTGGAATATGATTAAAAATGAGGAGCTGAATGCACCCTGTTAGTTTGCGGAGGGCTGTCCCTTACACCCTGTATTATCAAACCATCACTGATCATTTTGCGGATTTTCGCGGTCTGAGTTCCGAGTTAAAAGAGATGTAATAAAAGTGAGGTTACATAACGATCTACATATAGGTACTTAACAGCTGATTTTTGAAGTTCTTCAGCTCGACGACCACGTAAACTCCCACTCACACACTCACTTTGCCACAATTTACACAACGATCCATGGTGCCAATATGAAATCAGTAGGCTGGTCGTAATATACAAAATAACAAGTTCAAGTCCAACGTTTATGCGGGGTTCTCCGTACCGTGTCCGGTGTGGTAGCAAGGTTCGTACAAGAAGCAAGATCAGAAAACAGAAAGAAGACAGGGGTCGAGGAAAACATCAATAAAACTATGGGAAATACACTCAAATCGCGACCGCACTAAACGATACGAAACGAGTGAGGCATAGATAAAGGCACTATATAAAGGTGTGTCCAAATATAGAGCGGCACCCCGCCCGATCACCATGTTTGGCAAGCCGATCCCTTGGGAGAAGCAAGCCAAATGTCTAGGTGTGACGCTCGATGAGCACCTTACGTTTTCAGAGCACATAAAGAAGGCCCGTTCGCGGGCCTACTTTGCTCTTGCTAGACTCCATTCGATTGTGAATGCACGCAGCAAGTTGTCCCTTAAGTGCAAGTTGCGTATTTATACAGCGTGCATTCGCCCCATCATGACCTTTGCGGGCCCAGTCTTTGCTCACGCAAAGCCCCATCACATCCATGGGATGCAGACCCTTCAAAACCGTTGCCTCCGAAAGGTAACGGGTGCCCCTTGGTTCGTTCGGAACGAAAACCTCCATTTAGACCTTAGAATCCCGACCATCCGTCAATTCTTGAAACGCCTTTCCAAGCGTTTCTTTGATTCTGCCGCGAAGCACCGCAACCCTCTGGTTGTCGCGTCCGCTAATTATGTCCCCTCTAGAATCAGTAATGTCCGCCGTCCGCGACTTGCACTCTCTGAACCTGATGACCCTATTACCCTCCTCCAGGAAAGTAGTAGTGCTACTAGTACACTAGTACGCAAACACAGATCACACAAATCTTCATTCCGACCTCGCCGCCGAGGTCCTCCGCGTAGACGAACATCCCTTGTAAATGTAAATTCATCTCCCTTGATCGGTAATAACGAGCCAGCTGGTGGCGTAGCTGAGCCTGTAGCTTTAAACTCCCCTGTTAATAATAATAATAACCCTGATTTGAGCCAGCCAATTGTACCTTGCTGTCCTCTCTTAGTCAGCGACGCCCTAAGCCGAGGTCCGTACCCCACAGGGGGTGCCCTTAGTGCGCAGTCGCTTAGTTTATAAGTAAAAATTGCCCCTGGCTGGAGGCTTTGAGTTCGCTTAAGGCACCCACAGGATAGTCCGGGTTAAGCAGTCTCGACCCCAAGTGGTCACACTGCGAGATGCCATACAAAAAAAAAAAAAAAAAGAGCGGCATTTGAGCGCGGCTGCCACGCGCGGCTAGCCGCGCTCTGATCGGACAAGGGCCGCGCGCGGCGGTGTCGAGCGTAATATATCTTCTCGTCTCACATCAGTGATGACCTCTGGCACTGAAACGTGCTCGCTCACAACATAATGGGTCTCAATCATAATCAGCCTATAATGTTCCCACTGCTGGGACACAGGGCTCCTCTCGGTGAGAGGGAGTGGGCCGTAATACACCACGAGGACCCAGTGCGGGTTGGTAGATGTCACATGTCTTCGAATTCTTGGTTCTAGGCGGTTTCCTCACGATATTTTCCTTCACTGATTTGAGAGTAGTGGTGATGAAATTATTTACACAAAGTGCCTGCCTGAGTTCGAAACCATGACCTACTCGTATGTCGGGATCGTTACCATTGGGCCACCATTGCATTGCTCTCTTGGGCCGCATAGTGCAGTCAATCATCCCTTCTAGGATGATTGACTTCACTATCAGCTTCATCCTCGAGAACTATGAAAACGACATCCATGACGAAAAATTTTAAAATTTTCGCAGCCGCCATCTTGGATTTTAATTTTGACTTCACTATTGGCTATAGTCGAAATCGAAAACTATGAAAACGATACCTATACAAATCCTTATCACTTACCACTGACGTGCGACGTGTGGTCGACTGTATGGTCATTAGGTCGACTGGGCACGTACAATACCTGCCTAGGCTAATAAACATTATAAAACCAACCCCACACGAACGCAGCAGTACTATTATTTATTCTGTGGCAGCGGGGTGACCTACCTATTTGAAATTTGAAAACAGTAAACCAAACATTTGCGCATGAGGCGGCTTTATGTATTTATGTATTAGTGTTGGTTCAAATTCAACTGTTTTATGCACTTGATGCGGTTGGTAAACCTATGCCGCAAGAAAAATAAATAATTATAGCTAGCGCGTGGCGTCTTTATCTACATTAAAATAGGGCTTAAATTGAACTGTTTTACACAAAAAAACGATGATTTTGGACAAAAGATGGCTCCGCTGTTAACAAAATTTTATTCTGATTGTGTTCTCCCAGAAATTATAGATCCAAGGAAAAGTCGATCAATCCCCTTAGACAAATGAATAAAATAAATAATAAATAAATATCCTTGGACATTTCACACAACGCCATCTAGTCCCAAGCTAAGCAACCTAATGCTTGTGTTATGGTAACGAGATGGCTGATAAACTTCTTATATACATTTTTTTTTGTAAATACATACATATTATAGATAGAAAAACACCCAGACTCGGAAACAAATAATTACTTGTAGGTCGTACAAATATTTGTTCCGTGCGGGAATCGAACCCACAACATGCTGCGCAGCAGTCAATTGCTCAGCCACTGCGCCAACCGTGTCGTCAAATACAAATACTTTTATAAAACTTCAATTACTTATAAGTATACAAATACTTAAGCAAATAAGTAAAATGAGTTTATTTTTTTTAAGTACCTACATAATATTATTTTCTTCATCCATATTTGTATAAATTTAATTAAAATACACTAATAATGTATTGTGGACAGTCTTTTTATTTTCTCCGTAAACCTCTAGCTTTTACTTCAAAAAAATATAGGTACGCCATAGCTACAGATCAAGATCGTTTAGTCGTCGCAGCATCGCAACTGTGTGCCGTACATGAGGAAAAACGCACACACGCGCACTCGCTACGCGGCGTCGAGCGTCAGATGTTTAAAATCCGAGCGCGAAAATATGCGACCACAGTCTTAAAAGCAATTCGAAGTGACAAATCGTACAAAGAATATCGTAATCAAAATAACCCTCAAAACTCCTTACAAGAACTAAATCGTCTGCGAATTTTTTCACATTTGTAAACTAAAAAGCTGGAAATAAAGAAAAGTAATTAAAAAAACTAAAAAACCCGACTGCGGTAAAAGTTAAGTTAAAAAAACTGAAAAGCTAAAAACAAGCACATTTTAAATTAAATTAAATTTGGAAGCAGGCGGGACCCATTCCATTTTTTATATTTTCAAACACAAACGGGTCCCGCCTGCTTCCAAATTTAATTTAATTTAAAATGGGCTTGTTTTTAGCTTTTCAGTTTTTTTAACTTAACTTTTACCGCAGTCGGGTTTTTTAGTTTTTTTAATTACTTTTCTTTTTAGGAACAGAGTATGTACTTACTGAAACCAACGTAAATTCTGTACTGAATTTTCATAATTTAATTTAATTTAAATAATGCATATTTACAATATTAAGCCTTAAAACTAAAGTGTGAAATTAAGCCTCAATAATGATTTGATAAAGAGCTCACATAAGCAAAACAATATTTTTTTAATGTCACGTAGCAAGCGCCACCTCAAAGCGCAAGCTTTTGAGTTCAGACAAACAATCTAATCTAGATAACAAAGATCCTTATATCATCGATATACTTAAATGATATTAATATTCATAAATAGCAAAAGGATCAGTTACATAAAATACTACATTATACGTCATACTGATAATCGCAAAGCTGTATAGGATTAGAAACACGTGGTGTCATAAATGTGTGCGAGTAATATGACATTTTTGATAATGCCTGATAATAAATATTTTATCATAAACCCGGACATTAAGAGGGTTCACAGAATCGCGTTTTACAATTATTTATAGGGAACTAAATTATTTTGTAATCAATTATTAAAAAAATAAGAAAACCAAAAAAAGTTTTTAAAAAATGTTGAAAATCCCTGGTTCTTTACATAATTATGCGATAGTGAATTATTGTATTGTATAATTACTAACTGCTGTTTAGTTTTGACAGAGTTTGCAACGTATTGCAAATACCTACATTTTACAATTTTTTTTTCTTTGTCAATTATTTACTTTTTAAAGTAAGTACCTAAAAATGGTCTAATCAAACTTGCTTTACTGTAGTTTTCTTTTTCATACGGTTTCACAGCACCAAACGAATGTTGATGATTTGTTGTCATTTAGGAAGCCTAGCTAGGTCAATCAATCTGCCTAGCCTTTTCCCAACTGTGTTGGGGTCAGCTTCCAGTCTAACCGGATGCAGCTGAATACCCGTCTTTTACATGGAGCTACTGCCTAACTGACCTCCACAATCCAGTAACTGGGTAATACGATACTCCTTGGTAAGAGACTAGTTGTCAGACTTTCGGGCTTCTGACGACCCGTAACGACTGTCAAAGATCCACGAATGACAGCCGGGACCAACACCAACGGCTTAACGTGCTTTCCGAGGGACGGAGGAGTATCGGTATGTAAAGATGGTCACCCATTCACGAACCAACCCCTGCAAGCGTGACGGATCGACCCGGGCGGCTGTTATTACGTAGCGACGAGCTCCTCGCCTAGCCTAGCCCAGCTAGGTAACCCTATATATTAATATCAATAAAAAATTACAATTTATAAACAAGCCAAGTCACCACGAGGTAATATCAACAATTAAAAGTAGTTATAAAGGATACTATCCACTGTAACAGACAGGACATAATTGCGAGAATTCAGTCTTTGCGCCTTTGTTGCCGTCAAATTACAAAAGAGCCTCGGAAACACTGTAGACATAATAATATAATAACGAAGGCTTTGTTGGCCCGACAATGAACGAACCTAATTTAATTTTACAGGACAATCAGGATTGGTTATACATGGTGTACCAGAATAGGTCTGGTCAAAAAGGGTGTGGTACAGATCATCAAACTGAACATCTTCTCTCTTTATCCTTGGGACCAACATCGTAATCGCGAAAAAAATAATCAGCCGTCCCATACATTTTCAGTTTTCTATGGGACAGTTGATAATTTTTTCACTCAGTTTGATGGTCTCAATGGTCTGGTTTGGTGCTGTTTGACCAAACCTTTCTGGTACACCTTGTAGATCCTACAAGTTTTATTATTACACACGGAAAGGCTGAATTAATTAATGACTTAATAATATGTTCATATATTTTTTTGCTTCAATTTGATTATCATTGTGTACTTACATTATGTACTTACAAAGTGATCAAAATTCACTTCCTATTTTTAAATACGTAGCTATTTAACTTTTTAACCTTTTGTTCAAGTTGTGAATAGGTAGGTATTCTTTTTTGTTTTCCTTAAAAAAAACAGACAGAAATACGAAAAAAATATTTAAATATGTACATATATGTAAATTCTAACAGCACTTTTTACTGTGTGTAAACAATAAGAGGTTTATAATGTGAATGAACTTAGCAAAAGATAACAAAAGCCCTAAATTAATCAATTTAAAACAGATACGACGTCTACATTAATGAATGCATTATCTCAGTAAACTAATCATAATTTTAAATGAAAGACAATACTGCACACAACTGGTTCGATAATTCGATTCGACACTACTAGATCGTTTATTTTAAATTGCAGCTGTGAAAAGTTCATCCCGATTGCATCGATCGCTTTTTGGGGAAACGTCCATGAATAAACAATGGCCGGCCGCTGAAGTCAGTTTCTATTTTTGTTTACTAGTCTAGATTACTTTATGAGTTCTGAACAATAGTCGTTTTAAAAAGCGTTTAGTGGACGCTTGCCTTATTTCTCTTAACCTAGTATACAGGCTGTATCAGAAAGGTGTGGTAAAAAATAATCAGTCATACCATATAAATTGTTCAAAATTAATTCTTAGTGTTAATAGTAGTTCTGTGTAAATTATTTCATTACCACTGCTCTGGTGAAGGAAAATATCGTGAGGAAATCGGCATATCCTAGGATCAAAAATTCGAAGACATGTGACATCTACCAACCCGCACTGGGCCCGCGTGGTGGATTACGGCCCATTCCCTCCTACCGAGAGGAGGCCTGTATCCCAAGCAGTGGGAAAATTATAGGCTGATAATGATGTATGTTATGTAATTATGACTTTTTATACAGGATGTACCAGAAAGGTGTGGTTAAATTTAAGGATGTGGTACAGACAATGAAACTGAACAAATTTCTCCATGGAACCAACATCGTAATCAGGAAAAAATTATCAGCTGTACCGTACAAAACTTCCAATACTTACACGACCCAAATGTATGGGACAGCTGATATTTTTTTCTCGATTACGATGTTGCTCCCATGGAGAATGTTGTTCAGTCTGATTTGACTACATTTTTCTGATACATCCTGTATAGCATCATTTTGTGATAATGTTGATGTAAAAAATATTTTTTATTTAGTACGTTGGACTTATTAGTTAAATTCACAAAGTTTTTCATGCAAAATTAATAGAAAATTACTGTAATTTTCTTTAATTTAATATCTTGTACTTAATGTTATTTATGGAAAATATACATTGTTATGGTAATAGCTAGGTGACACATGCCTCTGCATAACGAGGGACTTTTACGAGACAACACATTTGTGTTCAGCGTTTATGTAGCTTTAAGAAAATGGCAGGCCCGGTGTAATTTATTATGCACCCGTTAAATGTTGACCATTTTCAATGCATGATGCAGCCTAGTGAGTGAAAAGTACAAAAAAAAAAAACAATCAAAGAAAAATCAAAACTTGGAACAGCCCAAGGCGGCTCGTCGCCAGTAAAAGAAACTACTATTTTATTTATCGATAAAAGTTTTAGTTGGAGTCGATTTTTGTTTTTCTTTTTCTCACTATTCGATATCACTGAAATATGCTGTATGTGTATTCTAAACAGTTGTCATATACCTATTAATGTCAATCTACCTAGCCTTTTCCGAACTATTTTGGGGTTGGCTTCCTCTCAGTCTAACCGGATGCAGCAGAACACCAATACTTTACATGGAGCTACTGCCTATCTGACCTAATGTATTTTTTAATAATGGTTTATGTATCCCCAGGATATTTTCAACAGAAAACTACATCAACTAAAAATAACATTTGGACCGAAAATATTATAATGATGAAAAGCCAAGGCCAAGCAAGGCAAGGCATAATGATAACGTACTTTTTGTGATGAAGAGGCAATGACTGCCGTTCCGTTGGTTCAGACCAATAAATCATAATAAGCCACACTACGACAGTAAAAGTCATTAAAACTAACATAATAATAAAATCTGAAGTCAATAAGTCAGAATATATAATTTGACATATTGACGTATTCAGTTTGAGATAGCATCTAATTCCCTTGTACGTGTTGTCAAGTAGTACGTAAAATTAGTCATTAGTTGTACAAACCGGTTAGTATTGGGTACTGAAATGATTGATAGCTTGGCCGGTGTGCGTCTATCTGACAGGCCCCAACGAGATTCATCAACGGGTGATAGCTTTTCATAAAGACATTATTTTGTACCTAAAGAAAATAAATAAGATATATTTTGTACCTCGACAGTTTTTGATTAAATGACGTTTTTATGAAGTGTCTTGCTAGCGGGCCCTTTATGGTTATTTTTATTGTTATTATACTTACAGATCGCACAATACTGTTAGGAGCTTGATACAATTATGTACCTTACAAATCCAAAATCTCGACTTTCTGTGAGCTACACTTCAGAAGATATTCGTTAATTAATTGTGATTTTTTATTTGCTTTAGCTCGTCAGTTATTATTATGTTACAGTATCTGTTCGACCGGGCTCTGCTCGGGTGAAAATAGAGAAAACGATTTTTTTTTTCCCAAGTATGAGACCTAGCTAGATCAATTTTTTGCAGCCGTAAACCCCGAGCTTGATACAATTATGTACCTTACAAATCCAAAATCTCGACTTTCTGTGAGCTACACTTCAGAAGATATTCGTTAATTAATTGTGATTTTTTATTTGCTTTAGCTCGTCAGTTATTATTATGTTACAGTATCTGTTCGACCGGGCTCTGCTCGGGTGAAAATAGAGAAAACGATTTTTTTTTTCCCAAGTATGAGACCTAGCTAGATCAATTTTTTGCAGCCGTAAACCCCTATATTGCAAGTTTCATAGAAATCGTTGGAGCCGTTTTCGAGAACGTGAGTACAAATATTACTCGTTTAATAGTATAGGGATGTTGTATAAGCTATCACCTGTTGATGAATCTCGTTGGGGCCTGTCAGATAGACTCACACGCTTGGCCGATGACAGTAGGTAAAAAAAAATGTTGGGCTAGAGACGATGAGTTTCTGGATAACATAGTAGGTACATTAATAAACTGATAGTATTTTATCACACTAATATTATAAAGGTGAAATTTTGTGAGTCTGTGTGTGTGACTTTGTATGTTTGTTACTTCTTCACGCTCAAACGGCTGGACCCATTCGGATGAAATTTGGTATGGAGGTAGATGACAGCCTGAATTACCACATAGGCTCCTTTTTATCCCGGTCTACAAGGGTGAAACCGCGGGGCACAGCTAGTAAATTATTTAAATTTTGTACAATTTACATAATTGTACAAAATTTATATAATTTATGTAGGTATTATTTTGTATTATAAATATAACGTAAACAAACTAAACTCTAGGTCGTCCGCTGTTGTTACAACGAAAGTAATATATCAATATTACTTTTATTTATTATGCTATTTTTAGTTGATGTTCCCTTTCAGAGATTTGGCGAATCTTCAAATCTTTGCCGGTTGATTCCATGTATTAAAATAGTCTTGTAGAATTATCTAATTCATATTGTATGAACGTTAATTACGTGAACTTATAGCCTTTAGGGATTCAAAATCCAGTCAAATTGAAAATAATTAAATACTATAGACAATGAGTTTAATTGCAGTATTTTCTTTTTTCATATGGAAATAACTTTTGATTGCGCATAAAATGGAAATGCTTGTTTCTTTTAAACGCAGAACTGGAAATAATTTATTAAAATATTTATTATGTGCCTAATTTTAGATAATGTAATCATTCAACTTTTACTATCTATCTATACTAATAATAAAACTGAAGAGTTTGTTTGAACGCGCTAATCTCTGGAACTACCAGTCGGATTTGAAAAATTCTTTTTGCATTTGATAGCCCAATTCTTGAGGAAATCTATAGGCTATTTATCATCACGCTAGGACCCATAGGAGCCGAGCAAAAATAAAAAAGTCAGAAAGAACGATAACCGAAAATGAAGTAATAGTGCGGGCAGGCGATGCATTGCGACGGGGTGGGTCGGGGGAACAAGAAATTTCACGCGGACGAAGTCGCGGACAGAAGGTAGTTAAGTAATTATCGTTTCCAAACTAGGCACTAGAAGAGAGGATAAACTACGGTACATTTAGATCGAAAATGAGGTCAACTAAACAATTATCGGGCATTCACAAAAATAAAGAAAGAAAATTGAAAAGTTCTAATTTCGAATGTATTTAACTTTTTTGCTTTCGTCAAATTCGCACGATCATTCGCATTTGGCGAAAAAAGTGCAACAGTGTAAAACGAACGAGAGTTGTGCGACTTACTTTCACAATTCCATGCAGAATCGTGCAATGTTAGTTTACAACTTGAGAAAATAGACTACAATGAGTCGTTGGGACGAGAATAGCCTGGATGATCGTACTTATTAATCTAGTTGATCATGACGTAGATTTTACTTCGGATCTCAGCGACCTTGTAAACTAAACTATCATACGTATGTACGAGTGCGTACCTAACTAATGTTTTTTCACACTTTAATATGTACCGAATAACGTAAATATTACTTTATTTATTGGACACGTAGCTGTGTGAATATGGCCTGAAATCATGAACTTGAACAACAAATTGAGGAAAACAATTTCATTATGTCCGCTCTTTACCATCAAGCGTCGTCGCCGAAAGCCATGATCAGCTAATGTATTTAATGATTTATGCGTACCGGTAGCAAAAAAAGTTAAAATAAACTAATTTATTGAGGAATTTAAAGAAAGTGTAGTCAAGTCGTGTCTGCAAACGATAATTGATGAAATTATGACTGATTCAAAAATGGACAAATAAGTGCACAAGATGCTGCGTCCTGAATTCCTGATATGATTTCATTGACGTTTTAGCTACCTACTCCTAAACATTCATAATTATAAACTTCAACATGCGTACAAAATATACGTCGGTTTATCAAGTTAAATTAATCTGACTAGAATTTGCTGTTAACACTTTAAACGACACTAAACGGCTATAGCAGTCATAACAATAAAACTTCTAGTGTGTCTCGTTCAGTGCCCTTGAAAGCGTTAAAGGCTTCCGCAGACAGACGCGACGCGACTCTAGTAGGTAGACCAGTTTCCATGAAGTTTTCAGAGAAATGTTCCACTAGTCACGTCTCATCTGTCTGTGGGAGACTTTAGACTGGCAAATGATTTATTACCTACCTGAGTTTGTATACAAATATACTTACATATTTATTCAGCGAAAGCCATACTTAATAATCAATTGTTAAATATTAGACTAAGTAGACGTGAGTCAAAATAGGTCAGCGAAGCTATTGCACTTGAACTTGCTAGTTATACTTGTAATCAGTTACGAAACATGTCAAGAACGTTTAAGATAATACCAGTTCCCTATTGATAACTGTTGAGCGATGACACATTAAACAATACGACGGCTGGTGTGATGAATCGATGTTGTAATATATGCAAATCTTTTTATCTACGAACAAATAACAATAGAAGTATCAAAAAATAAAGACTTATTTTTCTTATGGTGGCACATAAAACAATACGACAGCTGGTGTGAAGAACGATATTGTAAATTATGCAAATGTTTTTAACTACGAGCATAAAAACAATAGAATTATCATTAAATAAAGACTTATTTTTCTTATGGTGACACATAAAACAATACGACAGGGGGATGTGATGAATCGATGTTGTAACTTAAGGCTCTGGTTCCAAGCTTGGTTTAGCTCGGTGTGTAAGTGAAATGGCTTTATGGCTGTCTAGTTTGACGCACGAGATAGAAGATTCTCACGCGCACCGGAATTATGTCGTAAAAGTGCAAATAAAATCGTATAAAATTAGAAATTAACTATTTAATAAAAAGTAATCCATCACTGGATGCAGTTTGGAATTTGACATTTCATGGTATATTTTTAATTATAATTATAATTGCTAATGAAGGGATAAACAGCTTTTAAAGATTATTAGGAGGTATGTTTAAAGATTTTTTTGGTGCATTAAAGTATGTTTAATTATGTTTTGGCTTCCATCAGTGTATGCGAAGAGGACTTGAAAATATCATATTTTTTTACATGTCATAATTATTTACGGTTTATGATCTCATAAACCGTAAATAATTTTACGGTTTATGAGAGCTTTAAAACACAGCTTTAAAAAACCACCTTTTTGCTCGTTTTCAGGAAATCTGCGCCTTAAGCAAATTTTTTTATCTACGAACAAAAAAACAATAGAAGTATCATGAAATAAATACTTTTGTTTCCTATGGTGACACATAAAACAACACGACATCTGGTGTGATGAATCGATGTTGTAATATTGCAAATCTTTTTACCTACGAGCAAAAAACAATAGAAGTAAAAAATAAGTCTTTATCAAATGGTACCCATTAGATAAAGACTTATTTTTCTTATGGTGAATTGCTGACACATTGAACAATACGACAACTCGTGAGATGAATCGATGTTGCAATACATTATAAGCAATACTTTTTATCTACGATCAAAAAACAATAGAAGTATCACAAAATAAAGACTTAATTTTGTTTCTTATGGTGACACATCATAAAACAATACGACAGCTGGTGTGAGGGATGTTGTAATATTGCAAATCTTTTTATCTATGATCAAAAAACAATAGAAGTACTTAAGTATCACAAAATAAAAACTTATTTTTCTTATGGTGGCATATAAAACAATACGACAGCTTGTGTGAAGAATTCTTGAAGTAGATGATTTTTGTGTAAGTATTTAATCATTTATTACAAATAGTTGTAAATACCTAGGTACCTAATTTTAGTTTTTACATTAATATTGTACACAAGCATTAAACATAGCATTATAATTTAAATTATTCATTAAAAAAAAACAGTAAAAATGCGTGAGACGTCATTGACAATAACAAAAAAAAAATCGCATCAAGAAGCAGTTGCGCCAAAAATAGTTACAAAATATACACTTGTGTATTTTTTGTAACTATTCTTGGCGCAACCGCTTCTTGATGCGATTTTTTTTCGGTTCTTTTTGAGGTTCAAGATGGGTCATCGACATTCATGAAACAGGTATTCATTCCGACAGCGCAAACTTTCAAGGATGAAGTTTTAACAAGGCTCATAACAGGTGCATTTACCCTAATTCCTGATATCCTTGCCCTTGTGACAAGGTTTTCTTGTAATAGGAAAACTTCATAATTGTTCATAGTGCATAATCATTTTAGGGAAAATTCTAGTTGAATGTATGTAAATTATTTAACCCTATAGCTGCATGATTTTTTATTTACTTAAGTTAGGAAAAAATATATGTGGTAGGAAACACTGAACAAATGGACACGTGTTTCAGGACTTTTCTATTTATTGAATAGTTTTAGAAAATTTACCACTTTGGATCACATTTGGTACACATACATAGGTATATAAGTAATTATTACTTGATAAAACTATAAAAGCTTACCTTAGTACCAATATTAAGATTACTTTCTTTCCTGGAGTATTTATTTGCGACTTTTACTTGGTTGACAAAACATTCTATTCCCATGAGAAATTTTACAAAAGGTTCTGCTGACTTAGCAGTTGCCTTTAATTAAGGGGATAAATCGATAAATTTTGTGTTTTTATAATTCTACGACTATATTATTTTCTACTGTACAAAATCCGAAACATGATTAGGTATATGAAATTTTTTGGATAGAAAAAAAATCCAAAGTAGCAACGCGTCTATTTTCTGTTTTATACGATTATACTTTATTTAAACAGTTCCCTATTGTGCAGTAAAATTTGCTTTAAATCGAAGGTGTTTAATTCTGTTAAGAACTTACAAAACTAAAAATTTTAAGTACAGCATTTTGTCATAAATCTACATTTATACGAAGCGCGTTTAGTTCCGGTGCGCGTGAGTCTTAATCGCGCGTCAAACTAGCAATCCATAACGCCATTTCACTTACACACCGAGCTAAACCACGCGTCGGATATATCCTCTTAAGGCTTGTCCGCCGTAAAAAGCGCGGTCACTGTCGGACTACATAGAAAAGAAAGAGAAGCGCGATGACACAACGCTTGCAAAATATGAAGTAATTACCGATTTACAAAAAATCTAGGGATTGGACTAAAAAAGTAATCACATGAAATCATTCCTTATTATTTTGTAAAGAACTGTATAAATTTATGATAACTTTTAATGAAAACTGTAGGAGTAATATTGTAAAAACTCGAAAAAATAGACAGAAATAGACCGGGTTTGGCCTTTTTTTTTCTTTCTTTAGTTCTACAAACTATAATAGATTTCAGGACACATGAAATCACTTCTTATGTATTCTAGATTATTGTTTTTTTTTCTATCAAAAAGGTGCTACAGTTACTGTGAAAAATGGAAACAAAGTTACTTATTTTCGCCATATTTTAGGTAGGACAAGCCTTAAGAGTTAGGTGGTAATAGAATCCAGTCGAGAATCAAGATAGTTATTAGGTAAAATAATAAAATAATTATTCTGGAATCCTTTAAAAAAATTCTTCAATACTTTGCTAGCTTTCCTTCATAATATTTAGGTAGTCTATCTTCGATAATATTAATTTAATCTTTTAATCTATATTAGTCACGTAAACTCACGTACCTATTCGATGCTATTTAGCCGCATATTATCAGACATGATTTAATCATGTCATGATTCATGACTAATATGAAAATTTATAATACTTAGAGGGCATACCCATCAACACCAGTGACATTATGAAATCATATTATTTAAATAAAAAATAAAAAATATTAAACGCGACTCCAGGTCAAAGTCATTCATGATTTATTTCAATGATGTCTTTTCTAGAAATTTCTTGAAAATCAAGAATATACTAAGAAAAGTATGAAGAAGATTACAAGAAAGTCCATGGCCACAATCTAGTAGGTACAGTGGGCTGCATCAATTGGGTACCCCAGTTGTATTAAAATTTTAACACAACTATATACATATATACTATACTATACTAATCTGGATATAAGTCGTAGGTAGAGCCGATAGCTGTTGGCGTTGGACATGTCCTTGAGTGGAGACCGTGAATCGGTAAACGTACCTAGTGCCCGCAAGCTACGAAGAGCGACGACCTTCGCAAAACTGGAAATGGATGGAACTGGAAATGGAAGAGAATGTCCAAAGATCAAAGTCGATGGCGTTCAATGAGATCTATGTGTCCAGCGAGGACAACGCTACGACAGCGTTCATAAGTTCCATCGTTTGTAAAAACCGAAAATAGCTAATAAAACCACCACCACCAACCAATACAAATTGGTTGTCCACCTAAATTATTATAGATGGAACGTTGTCGTACTGTAATTGCGTATCGAACACTATTACAATGGCAATGCATAATTATCGTGTCCAGCGTGTCCTGTCGTCCAGAACTGATGGCGCCAAACACGTATCCAATTTCAGGGCCGAGTCCATTTAGATTACCATCGACACGCTAAATTGAAGAATGCCAATGCAGTTCAACAACATTTTAACAGTTTAACACCATTCCTTGCGTAATTTACGTTGTCGAGCAGACGATTTTTCAAACAAATGAAGTAATGGATTAGGAAATTCCTTCGAAATCCTTCGGAATATGATAGAAAGTGTGTTAGGTACTTACGTTGTCGATCAGACGATTTTTCAAACAAATGAAGCAATGGATTAGAATTTCCTTCGAAATCCTTCGGAATATGATAGAAAGTGTATAATTACGCAATTGGGGTGCAGTTTTGAATTACATATTCTTTCCAAAATCAGGTTCAAAGTTCTACAATGAATCAGCATAGCGGTTACATCACTCACGTGTTAAGCGCCGAGCTCCGTTATCACAAAGATAGGCATTATCAACGCATGATGCCAAGTGGTACGATACTGATAATGGCAATGTGCCATTACATACTGCGGGACGTGGATGCAATAAATGTTTATCTCGTTTTAGTTATTATTTTATCGATTTTACTATTTAATGCTGGCTTAGCTGGCTGTTCCGGTTTTGTTTCGATAGCGAAAGTCGTTTCAGGTGGGTTTTTTAATTTATGCAGTCATGTCTCCGTTAAAGCGTCAAGTGTTTATGTTTCTGTGACAAATAAAACGTAAATCTCAATATTTTTTGCATGTTTTTTATATGTTTTTCCCTGAAGGGATCTCAGTAAAAATAAAATCAGGTATGTCTAGGTAGTTAGTTTTCCATCAAGAAAATTTGGAATTTTTTTTCGTTCAGTTTTTATAAACTAATCTTGCTTTCGGCGGCAATGAGTTTCATGAAAAACTTTTTTACCTTCGTCGCTATATTCTTACTAGGAATCGCAGCAGGCAAAAAAAATAAAGAAGTAAGTAATATTTTCCCTGGGGCTTCCTGTAAAAGTTCAGCGATACAAAAATTAAGTCCGTCATTTTTCAGTCATACTGAAAAGGGATTAGTCCAAAAAATCTTAAGTAATTCAGAATATATTATCTCTATGAAAATTTACTCTTTTTTTATTTAATAAATAAATATCCCGAAATATCATGTAATTGTATATTTTTATATTTATCAACCTCTTTATTCAATTTCTTCAGCACCAATTACTTTTTTTTACAAGAAACATTATTTTTGCTGATTCTGAAAAGTTTTATTTATTTACTCATACACTTTTCGAATGACGGGTTCAAATGTTCCAATTAATAAAACTAAATTAAAAAATATTACAAATAAGGTTAATCCAACCTTTTTACGATCGATGGTTGTGTAGAAAAGTTTTCAGACTGTCGCATGTCGTAAAGATTGCATATCTTTTGTAGGTATATTATCTTTTCACTTTTGATAAATAAACATAAATTTTTAAATACATAGGTTTTATTTAAAGAAACTGACTTGAAAATGTGCACTCTGAACAAACATTTTATAATTATTTTATGAGTTTTGTGTTTTTGATCTTGGTAAATCCCTATAAAAGCTGTACAAATATTATTGAACTAAAGCAGTATTAGCGATACAATTAACTCTTAGACAAATACAACTCCTTCGTAAGTTCAGAAAAAAAAGCACCTATTTATCCAAGATGCATGCAGCAGTGGCAAATAAACCAAGAATGCTTTCTGTAGCAGCCATCAGAAAGAACATGTAAAAAAAATCCAATCACCCTGTATAATGTCAAATTAAAAATCTAACAGCCTCTATTTTCGCGCACGTTGCATGTTATAACATTGAATTGTACAGATATAGGTATTCTCGAAAGCTCGCCAAATATACTTCTGCACTATTGAAATATTCAATTTGATTTATCCTCTCGTACAAAAAAGGAGAGTATTAAAAAGTCTAGAGATAGATTACTAGAAACTCTTTCCTTTCACTTCCTTGTATCTGTCAACAGTGTGATGAAATATGAATTTTATCGCTACAATGTTAGGGTTCACATTTGTTTACAAACAAGAGCCTCGCATGATGTGGCGTGTTCACCCACATCAGTCATCATGAGGTCTGAGGCATATGTGTAAACAGTTACTTTAGATAACTGAGGATGTAATTATTTTTGAGATAAAATTGAATCACTAAGTAATAAATTGTTTCTCAGAGCTCAGAGAAGATTTAAGTCCAAAAAGTTGGCATACAGAACTGAATTGGAGCTCAAGCATCACTTAAGGCGAAAGCGCCAGGGTAGCCCGTGAAATTCAAAATTTCTTACGATTTTTGCAATTTATAGGTCAGTGTGAGCTTGTATGTTGATTAAAATATGATTCGCGGCCGTAACTAATATGGCTTTAAAGAATTATAATCTTTAGAATCAGCAATACAACTCCATAAGTTAGCATTTACCTCAAACCTCATGATTTCATGAAATCGCTAGATTTGAGGTAAATGCTAACTTAGGGAGTTGTATTGCTGATTCTAACGATTATAATTCTGTAAAGCCATATTAGCTACGGCCGCGAATCATATTTTAATCAACATTACAAGCTCACACTGACCTACAAATTGCAAAAAACGTAAGAAATTTTTAATTTCGCGGGCTACCCTGGCGCATCATCCTTAACCGATTTATTTACAAGTTTTTTTTTTGAGCTTGGCATGGGCTGTTGGGCCTGAAAATAATAAATCATTGTCTGTTACAAAATCACACTAATATTATAAAGGCGAAAGTTTGTGAGTGTGTGTGGGTGTTTGTTATTTCTTCACGCTCAAACGGCGGGACCGATTTGGATGAAATTTGATATGTAGATAGCTTATACCCTACATTAACACATAGGCTACTTTTTATACCGGTCTACGCGGTTGAAACCGCGGGGCGCAGCTAGTATCTGATGAAATGTAAACAAGTGGATCCAAAAACGTACGTACACGACTACATCTCAAGCTCAGGATAATTTTTTAAGCAGTGCGCAAATTTTCACAGGGTGCTCTATCCATGAATATGAACAACTTTTAGTATGGAACCAAACCTGAAATCGCGAAAAAAAAATCGGCTGTTCAGTACATTTTGACGAATTATGCGAACAGAACTGAACAGCTGATTTTTTTTTCACGATTTCAGAGTTAGTCCCATAGCGAAAGTTGTTCATATTCATGGGTAGAACACCCTATGAAAATTTGCGCACTGCTTAAAAAAATATCCTGTTGTGTCTAAACACACTATGCAAACACACTATGGAAGATCCGCAACGGAAGTTCGGCATGATTACGCCTGCAATGCTATTTGAAGTACTGACGACACATTACGACCGAAATTACGTTGTTGTTGAATCAGCCGCGGAACTTCCGTCGCGGATCTTCCGCGTGTGTGTTTAGACACATACAGTTCCAGTATAAGCTGATCTCGCATTGTATAGGATTTCGGTACAATGAGAGGCCAGCTTACTGGAAATGTATAGCTTGAGATGTAGCCGTTTGGACATGTGGATGGCAATTTGCAGTGCTACTTAAAAATTGAGTGCTTTAATTTGATTATTTGAAAATCTAAACCTGTTAGGTATTCTAATTTTATTTAAATCACCTTTTTTCACTAATTGACAATAGGGAATATGCATGGACGTAAATTCATTCATTATTTAAATTCAGGAGGTACGTCGGACTTGTATGTCAAGAAACAAATTCCGATTTTTTTTTCATTTTTAAATGCATTAGGTACATAATTAACAATTAATTATTTATGTTGCGTTTGGTCCGTCCGGTGGAACGGAACTTTACTTTTCTTGGATTTATATTACTGTATTTTATTGATTTAAGTAGTGAAAAAAAAAATTATGCAGCAAAATTCTACTTCAAGTCAATTCGTCTCACATGTTAATTTGTTTACTGATAGCAAGATAGCGACTCTGAGTTCAAAGAATTTTCTTTTTAGTCAGAATTACAGATAACTGAATCTACTATGAAAATAGGTACATCGGCAGAAAAACACTGTAAGTAGTACATAGCTACACTCATATAATTTTATGCACCTAACTGGCCTCTTAGCCAACAAATTGCCTTCGCAACTATTATTTTTCCGATGACATAAACAATTACTTCTACCTTCACTTGTATAATAGCCACAGCCTTTATTAGCAGTCTATGGGTATTCCCCACTCTTGCTATCTCGTTATAGAATTTTATAGAAACCGAGATAAAAGGGAAAAATATTAAACTAAAGAATTCCGAATTTCATTGCCGTTGAATACTGACCGTGATTTTCTAAGAATGTCTAATCATCCGGTTTTCTTTTCTTTGGAGAGCTAGAAGCTAGCTAGCTAGCTTTTCTATTCGCGCGCGATCAGAATGGGATGGAACCTGGTCATCGAAAATGACAGTTCGAGCGAAGTAGCGACAAAACACGCGTGGAAGAAATAGTGTGGATTTTTGCTTCAAAAACCCACAATATTTTGTCCACGTCACTCCATCAATCCACGTCATTTTTCGATTTACTTCGACAAGGTTCCAAACCATTCCGATTGCTCTACCTACATTGTAGTTATTTTCAGTATAAAAAAGTACCGACTGTCAAACTGTTATCTCCAGTAGGTATCAGTATACCCATTATAGAGGGATACATCGATAAATTTTGTGTTAATTTTAGAACCTCAATTACTATCGATGATTTTTCAATTGCAATTGAATAATCTTATTCAAACAATAATTGCCGAAAAAAGTGGTGATATATATAAAGATAAAGACACACTTTCTTCAAATACTTTTGAACCAGACCACGGTTGAACAGCAGTAACATTTTTCCTTGATCTAATGACAAAAGGGCGATATCACCTAGTCAAAAAATCGTTGAGATTAGTCCAGTTTTTATTCTCAATCTATTGATATTTAATTTACAGGCTAGCGTCAGTCTGTAAACATAGTCAGAACACAATTGTGAATCTTCAGTGGTTTTATTTCTTCCTTTACTTTTATAATTATCAACCAAAGCGTGGACTTTGGCAACATGATGTTTTATCACGTAATACCGAGACGGTATCACTGACTTTCGGGGAATCAAAGTCCACTGAGTTGGACTTTGATCCGCGAAATCGTGAAAGTCAGTGATTGTTGAACTACTAAATTGTACTTGAATTACTAAATTCTACTTCAAGTCAATTCGTTTCACATATTAATTAGTTTACTGTAGAGTTTAAGAATATTCTTTTTAGTCAGAAATAACATAACGGACAATACTATGAAAATAGATACATTGGAAAAAAAACACTGTAAGTAGTACCTACCTACACTGTCTTATAATTTTATGCAGCTAACTGGCCTCTTAGCCAACAAATTGGCCTCGCAACTATTTATTTCCGATGACATAAACAATTTATTCTATCATGTACACTTGTACAGTTTACAGCGACAGTCTTTATTAATAGCAGTCTATGGGTATTCCCCACTCTTATTATCTCGTTTTGTAGAAACCGAGTTAGAGAAAAAATATTAGCTTAAAAAATTGCGAATTTCATTGTCGTTGAATACTGACCGTGATTTTCTTAGAATGATCTTCTAATCAGCAGGTTTTCTCCTATTTGGAGCTAGATATAATCCGCGCGGAGGAATGAGGAAGATGTCGTCAGGAAAGTTTTGAGTATGAATGTGGATGGCTGTACGAGTAGGGGAAGGCCAAAGAAACGAAGGATGGACTGTGTGAAAAATGATATGGGTAGAAAAGGAGTGACTACCGAGATGACGACTAATAGAGAAGTATGGAAAAAAAACATGTTGCGGCGACCCCAAATAGATTGGGATACGGGCAGGAGAATGATGATGAAGTAGCGACAAATTACGAGCAAAAATCCACATTATTTCGTCCGCGTAACTCCATCAATCCACCAGTCCACGTTAATATTCGATTTACTTTGACAAGATTCTATCCCATTCCGATCGCGCGCGGATTATACCTAAGTATTTACCTAAAAAAAATATTTAAATTTTCAGTAGGTATAAATAAAGTACCGACACTATGCAAACTGTTATCTCCAGTTATAGGTATAAGTATAATTATTATTTTAACGGCATCGAACTAACGGCACACACATTACATAATTATTATCTACATTTTATGACATCCTGGATTATGTTTTTTTTTTTATCTACACCCATGCTATAAATTCTCTATAAAAGTTTCTGAAACAGTTAGCTTATTGCCAACATTAAAACAGCCAGTGTCATAGTAACCATGGTAACCATAATAGCATCCAAACCGGTGTTTTAATGTTGTACTGAATTTCATAATGCAACTCGTTTTCAAAAAAAGAACATTCTAATGCACGCGCGTTTCACTACAACAGCGCCGTAATTTAAAAAACCGGTCAAGAGCGAGTCGGACTCGCGCACCGAGGGTTCCGTACCATCATTTATATGTAATTTTTGTTGATGATTTCTGAAAAACTGTGCTATTTAAAGACTGTTTGACAAAAATATAATTTAATGTATTGTGTTGCGTAAATTATTTTGCATAGGTACTATTGTATAGAATCTAGTTCTTCTAACTGAACAGACAGCTGTGCTGCTGGGGAGTTTGTTCCGCTACTTCTTCTTCCCAGCTAAAGCACTAGGAAGTGGTGAAGGGCGGGCGTTTTGTGGGGACTGTCTTACTGTAATTTTGACGTTCAAAAAGTGCTGATTCTCAGCCTAATTTGAATAAAGGACTTTTGATTTTGATTTTTGATTTTGATTTAGACATCATTTTATTTTTCCTGTAATCTTTACATAAACTTCTATCACATAGAATAATTTCAGATTTTTCACTTTGCAAACTTCGGAGATAAGGGGGGAATGGTATTTTTTTTACATTTTTCATCAAAAGTCGAAAACTATGCGGGCTAAAAAAGATTAAAAATATGTTTGAGAATGTGCAAACAGCGTTCTTTCATATGATACCCCACATGCCCTAGTAGCCCCACTTTGAATTTTTAAGACCCCTTTTCAGTCCCTGTTGCAAAAAAAAACAAACATTTTTATTTCTTTCTTATTTGCAAAATAGTTGGGTAAACGTCATCTAAAATTATTCTAAATTTCAACTTGATAGCATTAGTAGTTCTCGAGATATCCAGCTGTGACAGACAGACAGACAGACTGAGTCACACCATAAGGGTTCCTTTTTTACCATTTTGGTACGGAACCCTAAAAATAACTTATTCTAATTCACGTCGTATACTATGACGCCGGCCGCCAGGTTCGATACGAGTATTAGTATTGCAAAAAACTATCAACGTTTTATAGAGAATTCATAACATGGATGTAGATAAAGTCTTGTATGCAACTGTACACAATTAGGTATTAAAAGTCAGTTGCGTAAATAACTATTATTAAACATTGTGATGATAACATATAAGTTTCGAGCCGTTAAAACATTACAATGTTTTTAAATGCGTTACGTGTTTTTGTAGCTGTTCAAATCTATACACAAATAAATAAAATTTAACTGTCTGTTTGTAATGTCAAAATAACAGCTTTTTATTTACTAAATGCATTTGAAAGTAATTGTAGTTATAACAAAAAACCTATTTTCAAAATTTTTGTCTGTCTCGTTTGTTCCGGCTAATCTCCGATACGGCTGGACCGATTTTGACGGGGCTTTCACTGGCAGATAGCTGATGTTATAAGGAGTAGTAGAGGTAGGAGTAGAGGGGCTACTTTTATTTTAGAAAATTATTTAGTGGTACGAACGAAAACGGGGGAAACAGGGCGGAACTATTGTGAACAAAATCCGATTCAAATAGGGAAGTATTGACATCCACGCGGGCGAACTCGACGGTAACAGCTAGTAATATATAAATACGATGTAAATAATTTCACGGTAAACGTCAGAACTAGTGATGTACGATCCGATCCGTTAAATAGAATATTCTGCCGTTTTGGATCGGTACAAACGAATCCGATACGTATGCTTGGATCGATACAAAAGTACTGGTATGGGAATGAACTGATCGCATTGTACGCACGGCTACAGATCAAGCTATACATTTCCAGTATAAGCTGATCTTGCATTGTATAGGATTTCCTTACAGTGAGAGGTCAGTGTAAACTGGAAATGTATAGCTTGATGTGTAGCCGTGTGTACCACATTGTCATAAATGCACGATTTACAACACAGAACAGATAAAGTATCTGTTCTGTGATTTACAATACAAGCAAAAAAAAAAAAGTAATTTAATCGAATTAGGTTGAGAAACAGCACTTTTCGAAAGTCAAAATTACATAACAGTCCCCCAAACGGCTCGCCCTTCAGCACTTCCTAGTGATTTATCTAGGAAGAACAAGCGCAACAAACTCTAGAATGTTTTTAATAGGGCGACGAGGCGCGACTGCGCGTGTTGACAAAAAATGCGGAAAATAGTTATTATTATGAGTATACTATCAAGAGGGTAAGTCAGTGACCTAGTGGCGTCCAAGACTGAAAGACGATTCGGGACGAGACGGGTCGGTCGTCCCGCGGCGAGATGTACCATCGCGGGTAGACCCTGGATGAGGCTGACACAGGAGCGTGGGGATTGGCACAAAAAAGAAAGAGGCCTGTGGCCAGCAGTGGGTGAAGTCGGGCTGGGGATGATGATGATAAAGGAGGGTAAATTTATAATTTTTAAATATTCTCTTTCCGTATTATATGTAAATAATTATAGTATTGTTATGAGTTCCAATGGTGTCTTTTAAATATCGGTACTCCCACGGCGTATTTCACCCACAGGTGCATGGAGTACAAAATAATGCCTGGAATTTTGCCTAGACTCCTAGAGGGATTAAGTACGATACGATTCGATATTTGGAGGATCGGATCGAAATCATTCGATGTGATCCTAGAATCGTTTTAGTTGCGATCCAGATCGATCCAAAGTATCGATACAAATGCTTGACCACGATCGTAGGTATTCACATACATACAGATTTAACTGCGTATAAATCACTCACTGTACCGTATTATTCCCTAAGGAGACAACCCTTACCTGACTCAAATATCTCATTCCTATCATACAGGAGCGAATACCGAAAAAATTCAGCGAAAGCAATTGAAAAATGCGAAATTTTCTCTCCAAAATTTGGCGTTCGTTGACAAAATGCAATCCGTTTCGGCAAAGGTCTGCAAATTGCTTTAAAGTGAAAATGCTGTGAAATACAGCGGTGGCATTTCACTTATAATAATACCTAGGTACGCAAATTACAAAGTTACTCGCCTTGATTTAACGGTTCTCGACTTCGGGGTCGATGGCCGAAAATAAAGTGTTGCGGAAAAAATCCAACAACGCATACAGTATTTAAGGCGAAAGCGCCAGGCTAGCCCGCGAAATTCAAAATTTCTTACGTTTTTTGCAATTTGTAGGTCAGTGTGAGCTTGTATGTTGATTAAAATATGATTCGCGGCCGTAGCTAATATGGGTTTACAGAATTATCATCATTAGAATCAGCAATATGACTCCATAAGTTAGCATTTATCTCAAATCTAGCGATTTCATGAAATCATGAAGTTTGAGGTAAATGCTAACTTATGGAGTTGTATTGCTGATTCTAATGATTATAATTCTGTGAAGCCATATTAGCTGCGGCCGCGAATCATATTTTAATCAACATACAAGCTCACACTGACCTACAAATTGCAAAAAACGTAAGAAATTTTGAATTTCGCGGGCTACCCTGGCGCATCAACCTTAACGCTTAAATATGAGCTAGAGGAGAAAGGAGGATCCAATACCGAAAACCTCAAGGGATGCTGCTGCCCGACTGACCTAAATTACCCAGTATTTTATAACAAAAACGTCACGAAGGACAACAGATGAGGGTTCTCAAGCAAGGATCCCAAACCGCCAGCATTCAGTCCAAAAACAAGCATTATAACAGCTGTATATAAACTTTTGGATACTGTTCAACGATCCTCCATTGGAAATAAACACAAAAGCGGGTAGCCCGAAAAAGGTTGCGGTTTCCCTCCCCCGACCTTGACGGTGTTTATCTCGATGTTCTGGAGACTATTTCAATACAATGAGCAGGTGCTCATAAAGCAAGAGGGTTTTGAGATTTCAGAATAAAATCGTCCAAAAAACGGATTTGGTATGAAATCTGGCAAAGATAATCATACGAAATCTGAAATGTACAAAATATTACGTAAGGTTTGAGGGGTTCACATCGGAGTCGGGTCGACGATGAAGTACCTGGGACTCGTCCTCGACAGCCGGTGGAACTTCGTGGAGCACTTCCGACGTTTGGCTCCCAGACTGGCACGGGCTGGGGCTGCCTTGAGGCGGCTCCTGCCCAATCTGGGGGGTCCAAACGCCTCCTGCCGGAGGCTCTACGCGGGGGTCGTGCGGTCCATGGCCCTTTACGGAGCACCGGTGTGGGCGCGTTCCCTAAGGCTGGGACCAGCCGGCAGGTTGAACGCGTCCCAGAGGGTCATGGCCATCCGGCTAGTCCGGGGATACCGCACGGTCTCCCGGGAGGCGGCGAGCCTCCTTGCCGGATTGCCGCCGTGGGATCTGGAGGCAAAGGTCCTCGCGCACGTGTGGGAGTGGCGCGAGGAGGCGAAGCGCCGGGGCGTAACTCCGCTGCCGCGAGAAATCACGGTACAGCGGACAGAGCTCCGGCGGGATCTCATGGCGGCATGGAGAGCGCGACTGTCGCAACCCAGCGCTGGGCACGCCACAATAGCGGCGATAAGTCCCCTCTTTGAGGAGTGGTTAGAGAGGCGCCATGGCGTCCTCACCTTCCGCCTGACGCAGGTCCTCACCGGACACGGTTGTTTCGGGAGGTTCCTGTTTCGCATAAGGCGGGAGGAAACGCCCGGGTGTTTCCATTGTGTAGATCGCCCGGAGGACACGGTGGAGCATACAGTGGAGGTCTGCCCGGCTTGGGCAGAGCACCGCCGTGTTCTCACGGAGGCGATCGGCGGCGGCGATCTCTCGCGTCCGAGCCTGGTCCAGGCCATGGTGCGGAGCGAGAGTGCATGGGAGGCCGTCACCTCCTTCTGCGAAGCAGTGATGCTCGCGAAGGAGGAGGCGGAACGCGTGAGGGAGAGGCAGCCTCACGCCCTCAGTCGCCGCAGGAGACGCCCTGGGCGGCGGGAATCGCGGGGCGATTTCCGGCCACCGTAGGCGCGGGCCTGCGGACGGTGAGCAGCGGGTAGCTCGCCGTCCGGTAAGGACCAGGCCCGAGTCGACGGCGCGTCGTGTTCCACGCGCGCCTCAAAGAGATGTCAGCAAGTGACGGGGCCCAATAGGGCCGACGCCGCTGGGGTCGCGGGTTGTCTGAAAGGGTTACCGCGGCCCTGGCATGGGCAACTGAAGGAGCACGGGTGGGTTTTAGTCAGTAAAAGTCTGACACGCCCTCCCGCTCCACCCAGAGCGGGAGAAGTTATTTGATGATTTCCCACCCTCAAAAAAAAAAAAAAAAAAAAAAAAAAAGGTTTTTAGCAAAAAGTATTCACAAGACATAATGTAACTAAGTCGAGCGAGATAAAATACTTTATCTTATAGAGTAATAAAATAAAGATATGAACCAGTTTCATATTCAAATTATTCTTTAAAACGAATGGACGTGACGTCACATCGTCAAGTTTTCCTTCAAGTTATTTATGCACACAATATCTGGAAAACTTGGCAATTTCTAGAACTAGTAGGCGTACTGCCATATAATAAACATATATGTATAATATTGACAATGCTCATTACCTCATTACGTTGTTCATTCATGACCCTCAATGGAAAACAACATGGGTCAAGCAAATCAAGATTCATGTTTGCATAGATCTCTTTCCATCGCATGGGAGCAAGCAGGACGAAAGCTTTTAATACCTTCAATATAGTTAATTGACGTAATAAATAGTTGTAAACGGAAAAGTTGTGAATGTCAATATCGTTGGGCAACCTGACCCAGGGTTGGGGTTAGTGACCCTATTGACTCGGTAATCCGCGTTGGAGGTTCTAAGCCGATTAATATCAAGTGTTTGTGTTTAGCGCCTAGGGTGAAAGTCAATTTCAGACTTCTGTATTTGAGACGAGTTACTGACCTATCTAGTTCATAGAGGAGAAAGCTGTATTAGTGACATCTTTTGGAACGAGGTTCCCTAATGCACATTATACTCTGCTTTGGCGAATGAAAGCTAGAGCAAAAAAAAAACCGACCAAGTGAGTGTCGGATAACGCACAATGAAGGGTTCAGAAGTTGGGATGAATTTATACCAAGAACAAACTTAACATTGTAGTTGAAAAACATGTTCTCCCATACAATCTAACTGCAAATGTAAGTTTGTACGCACAATATTGTGAGATTTACCATGTTATTTTAAGACCATAGACTTCTTAAAGGTTTTCCTGTAATCTATAGGTACCTAATGATCTTTTTTTAAATTTTAGGCTCAGTAGTTTCGGAGATAAGGGGGGAATGGTCAATTTTCGTAAGTATTTTCTTAAATAACTTTAAAACAATTTATTTTAAAATTATACAAAAATATATATTTGAAACCCTAACAGTAAGCTTTTTCATTTGACATGTCACAGTTTGCAAAACTTTTATTTTTAATTTTCTTATTTGTCCCCCAAAAGTGACCTCCATATTCAAATTCAATTAATTATGTTACACGTCCGTGTTTTGGGTCCCAGAAATTCATATGTGTCCCGTTTTTTCCTTTTAAGGTACGGAATTACGGAACCCTAAAAAGAACATACACAAACAACAACATACACATAACACCCCATGTATACATTAGACGTTCAAAATGTTACTTTTTCGGTCTAGCTCACATTCGCCTGGTGAGATAAAGCGAAAGGAATTTCGTTCCAACCGGGTCTCCCACGACACCTCTGGTTTTTTATTTTTTATTATTTCATAACTAGCTGTTGCCCGCGACTTCATCCGCGATCCAGGATGAAAAGTAGCATAATTATGTCCTTTTCTAGGTTCCAGGCGACATATCTGTCAAATTTCAACCAAATCCGTTCAACCGTTTTAGCGTGAAAGCGTAACAAACAAACAAACTCACTTTCGCATTTATAATTAGTTATGATTTCGCAAAAACCTACGTGTAGGTAATTTATTTGTACAGCTCGAATTATTGTGTTGAGTTCAAAGATCACTTTAAATCTTAAATTCACGACGATTTGGTAGTTCATAAATTAACATAATATTTTTCAGTTTTTTCTTTCAGCGCGAATAATGGCTCACATTTATTTCAATTATTGCACAAAATTTAGTAAATATTTTCGATTTTCCGATTCGGTGAGATTGATGGACGAAAGATGAGTTTTAATTTTATTTTTTTGTATGTCAATATTATTTGATTGGTATTTGTTACTTTTACTTGTTTTGTTGGTTGTTTTTGTGTATTATTTCTTATTGTTATTCCTTCCTTATTGTAATTAATGTCTGTTTTTATTTAAATTTAACTGTGCAATAACTTGGGTCTGGGTCTGTAATGTTGTGTACCTACCAAATAAATAAAATAAAATTTCCTAAAAAGTGGAACAGACTATTCAAGCCCTGTGAATTATGTATTAAACACTTTACATAAGACGCAAATGATTCAGCTAAAATTCTTTGCCTATTACAATAATGGGCAATTCTCCAAAAAACACTACCCAGTTAACGACATGAATAAAACATTCTAGGTTGTTAAAAACGTATCAGTTAATGTCACTTCCATGTTTTTATTTGGACGTAAGTATCAATTTAAATACTTAACTGGAATATTTTTAATGAAAATAAATAAATAAGCGGGCCTATCCCATGTGCTCCTTCCCATGGGTGAGTTGAGTTTATGTGTGTGTCTTTACAATTTTAGAACGCTGCATTCAGGTTCAGTATAAACTGACAATTAACAAAAACGCTAGTCTCAACCTCAAGGAATGATATTAATGTAACATTCTGGATCAGCCATTAGGCTGATCCTCTTGCTTGATTAAATTCCAGTTTCAAGCATAAGAATCCGTTGGCATTGTTTATTTCCAAAAGCATTTTATACACAAAAGATCGTGAGAACTGAAAAGTACTGTAAAGTATTCGACGCTCTAAATAGGAGTAAATGAGTACCGGCGTCGAAGCAATAAACACGTTGTTTACATTGAACTGGTAATAGCGGGTAGACTACACAGCCGGGACAATTGTTCCCGATCTGAAGTCAATGTTAGATGTTCATGACGAAAACATCGACCAGACGATATTGTCCAAATGAAAAGGAACAAAGTCTTCCAACATTCAGAGATAGCTATAGGAAATTGGAATTACAAAGTGGGTTTACAAAAGCAATTATCTTAACTCAACCACAAATAATCCAATTAAAGTTCAATGAGGCTCACTTTCATCATATTACGTCACTATTGAACTGGAGTATCTCGGTAAAGTTAGCGTAATCTGCGTAATTGAACATTGAACGCACTGAGTTTACCGCCGAAGCCTCAGGATTACACTGAAATAGACGACTTACACCTTGACCTACATGTTACCTTGTTTTATAGTAATGTCATATAATAACGGTGTGATAGATATGATGAAAAATAAACTGTTCCACTGACACTGTCATATCGATCTATTGTCGAACGTTTGTCTATGAAAATAAAGTATGTCTGGAATACTTTCTTATTCAATATTCTCGCCGTCATAGTGACAGGCTCGGACCACACGTGATGTCATACATACAGTGTAAGTGAGACCAGTATTCACTGTGTTAAACTTTCACTTAATTGCTGACGAAGTAATACATTAACGAAAGCGATACTTTAAAAAGAATGGGCCAAAAATGAATACGACGTTGTATAAAATCATGAAAATGGGCAATATGAATGAGTGGAAAATGCAGTGTGGCTGTGAAAACGGTTTTATTCATGTAAGCGTACCAAACTGAGTTACGTAACGTTGCAGATCAGATGCGGAGTTTCATTCATGAGATTCACCCCCTCGGGCCTCGGGTCCGCCACCCATCCCACCGGAGCCGACGAACCGACTCACCCACGCTCAGCATAATATCGCGTTTGTAAACATATATGGAATTAGATAATCAAATTGACTTATTACGAAAACGAATATTTTGTTTTACGCAATCCCCAAAGCACGCTGCCAATCTAGACGAGATTGGCAGCGTTAAGAAAGTTTATTGAAAGAGAACGTTGCGGTATTTTTTTTAGGTTTTTAATCAAAGTCTGGTCTTTAAACTGCGACTGCAAAAGTAAATGTCAGTTTGTATTCTACTTCTCATTTTCAAACGGTATGTTCTATTATGACTTCCTATTGTGGGTGATACGTAACAGCCAGCAGTAGATTTCCACTGCTAAATATGGAGTTTCCCATAATTACAAAGCTAGGTGGACCGGTTGATGATCGCTCTATTATGAGGATACAGGTAGATCCTCATTAACCTGATCCATTAGTCGTCTCTTCCTAAACAATGCAACACGTATGTGGACTTAGTTTTTGCAGGGGACAACAACGAAAATTCTATGTATATTTAGGCATGAATATTCGTACGTGACTGGTAGCTACTCATCGAAGCCTTTTGACAATGGTCATTCAGAGAAAGTTATAAAAATATAAGTACATACCTACGAATGAAATCGGGGTTGTACGTCAATAGATTCATCAATTAAGTACTAATGACGTAGATAAAAGTAGTTTAGCAAGTTAATATTTGTTTCAAACCAACTTGCTTTAGCTCAGTTTTATTAAACGGTATATTCACGTATTGAATATGCATACAGTATTAAGTATGTACCATTAAAGCATTAAAGTATCTATGCAAATAAAATTATATTTGCATTTTAAATAAGTTCTGAAATGAATATTTGTAGACATAATTGATTCTTGTTTACCTAAAGTACTATTTAATTCCCTGAGTTTGCCTTATTAATGAAATGAGGGTTAGGAAAGGTTCCAATGTCTTGATGATGCTGATTGTTAAGTTTCCGAGAGCCGAAAGTCAGGTCCCTTAAATCAGTCTTCTGACGCAAATCCGAGAGAAGACTTACGACTTACTTAAGTACGATTATAACACAGCCACAGAGACACACACACAGAGATAGATATTGAGATTCATGTCATCTTGACGTTAACAAAAAAGTCGTATAACTGTGACTTTATGAACTTGGCTAAGGTTTTTGACACATTCTCCATACCATTATGCTAAAAAAACTACAACATCTCGTTGTGAAGCATGCTTAGTTTCAACTAATACACTGAATACTTCACAACACTTTGCAGAGGCACGGTAGATGAATAGACTAGTCAAGATCTTCCTATTGCGTAAGGGGTACCGCAAGGCAGCATCGTTGGTCCCCTGTTATTTTTAACCTACAGTTATAATTATAACATTTGTGAAGAGATACATTACCAAGATTGGTCCTTATTGCTTTATTCTTCTTTTTCCATGAAACTACCAAAGAATCATACTTGAGCACGAAACTTTTCTCAGAGGAAGGTTACTGATAATAATTGACATAAAAATTAACATTATA
This sequence comes from Cosmia trapezina, assembly GCA_905163495.3. Classification (NCBI taxonomy): domain Eukaryota; kingdom Metazoa; phylum Arthropoda; class Insecta; order Lepidoptera; family Noctuidae; genus Cosmia; species Cosmia trapezina. The sequence goes on along the minus strand of LR991020.1, from coordinate 27,395,051 downwards.
ACCTTCCTGACTTTTTTATTTACTATCTCGCACAATGTCAATGGTTCAGCTATAGACAATAGATAATACACGATATTTTGTTGCACATCATCCATGTGTGGTAATTAACAGATGGATGAGAGACAAAGGTTAAAACTTTATATCGGGAATTATAATATCAACTAGTTGCCGAGCCAGTACATTTACCTGATAACTACGTTCACGTGATGGAAACATAGATAAGTACTTGTTTACATACAGCTTCACTATTCTCGAATATTTGCGGCGGTTTAGAAATAGATGTACTTATTTATGTTGCTAGTAAATAATGAATAATGAACATGTTCAGTTGATACTTCAATCACTTAAAAGTATATTAAGTAAATAATATGTTGTTATAATGTGTCATCAAAAATGATTAGTTTTTATTTTGGTCAGCTAGAGTTATCATTATCATGATTTTTAATAGACTTTTAAGTGATGGAAGTATCAACTGAACATGTTCATTATTTACTAGCTTCTACATAAATAAGTATCTATTTGTAAACCACAAATATTGGAGAACAGCGGGGCAATTACCATATCAATCGGAATCGGTTTCATTTTGGAATTTCAACAACATTCATTGCGATTGTCAGTGTGTGACACAATTAGGGTATTACGCTTTCAAAAATGTTTATCTAACCCTGCCCTTTATCTCTTGTGAAGCAGTCTTGATTAATTAAGAGTGGCCATTTCTTTTTACACTCAAACTCAAGCATTTATTTTAATTAATCCATTTACTATCAATATTATCACTCATGATAATTTGCTAAAGGCCAGACTTAAAAGAAGCCAGGTGCGTAATCATGAGGAATAATATTTTATTTCTTGTTAAGATTTCAATATCATGGCAGCTGGTGTTTCTTTATTAGTCATGCTTTATTTATTGTTAAGATAATCAATTGATTGTTTACTACTATTACTGCACTGTATTAAAATCATAGTGTATTCTAGTTTCTAGTATTAAAATAGACAATGCTTTTGTTGAATGGTAGACCTTAGTTTATGACTAAGAATAGAAGGTACTCCCACTTGTTGTAGGATAATAATTGAAAGCAATTATCTACATCATGTTTTTTTTATTAGTAGGTACTACCAAAAGGAAAAAAACATATTTAATTACTTGTGATTAGCCAGGAAAAATTGTATCAATGTAAAAAAAGACAAGATGTTTTATTAATTTATTTAACTTTAAAATACAGATTGAACTTTTTTACTTCAGGTCATGTTTGCAGTTTAGTTTTTAAGATGTTAGGAGCCTGAAAAACAACTGTAATATCTTATCACTACTGAAACCATGGTTGGCATTACTGTAATGCAAGAAAATAAATAATAATCCATACTTAATATTATAAACGAAAGTAACTCAGATAGACCATGACCTGGGACATAGGACACTTTTTATCCCGGTAGTACGTTTTTCCGACCTTCACGCAGGTGAAACCATTGGAAAAAACTGGTTAATTTTAAAAAAATCAGACTCATCATTTCTTGTAATTTGGTTGACAAAATAGCTCATAGTTTATTTATAAAACTGTTGGCTGCATGACATTGTCATAGCTCCATGATTCATGCATGAAAACTAAGGAATGTCAAAGTCCTGCATTAAAAAATGTTACCTACATGAATTATTTATTTAAGTACAACCTTTTGACTTTTGACCAGTGATTTAAAAAAGTAATTTACTTAATTTTGTATGCTTAACAATGAGAATATTTATAATGATTTTAATTTTTTTTTTCGGTCCAGTTGAAAACCAGCGTCAGGCACTAGTTGTCTGGCATTTTTGCTGAACTGGGCCTTTTTGGCGCAGCCGTGAGGCACACATTCGTGTATCGCTTTGTATTGTTTATTATTTTTATTATTTTTTTTATTTTAGTACATGTTGATTCTTTTTATTATTATTATTTTATTTTTATTAAGTTAAGTATATTATTTTGTATGACTCATAATTAGTCTGTGCTAAATAAATTTATTTTCTTTCTTTTCTTTCTTTCTTTCTTTTTTTTTGTTTTTTTTTATGATGTTTTTTTTTTAATGGTTTTGATGTTAATCAACTTGTTTTTTGAAACTTTGCAGATGTAATAATAATTGATTATGGAATGTCCACAAAAGTTCACTCCTAAACATTTGACTTCTTATGTGATCCTAACTAATATTATAATAATGTGAAAGTGAGTTTGTTTGTTACGCTTTCACACTAGAACGGCTGAACGGATTTGGATGAAATTTGGCACATGGGTAGATCATGACCTGGAAAAGTATCAGGCTACTTTCATCCTAGATCATAGACAAAGTCACGGGCAACAGCTAGTATTCAATAAATGTCATCTATACTTAATTAATATTATAAATGGGACAGTAACTTCATCTGTCTGTTTTTAAGTAAGACTTTAATGGCTGAATGAAACACTTAATTCCGGAAGTACATTCTCATTGGATAACTTTTGACCTCCTTGCGGGTGGAGTGCAGCTACGGGTTAAAGTTAGTAATAAATAATAATAAATCAATGAAACTTTGGAACTTTTAAAAAAAAAAAATCCATTGCATGGTTTACATAAAATCAGTATGATTTTGGAGGAAAATTAACGGAAAGACTTAATTGATTGTTTTAATCAATATTTAACTTGGATTTTAAATGATGAAGCTGTAAATGTTTTATGATGTTTCTATCAGGAGTACCTATTTATTATTATTAATTAATAGCAATAAAAAGTTCTCAATTAATTAAATAAATTCAGAAATATTTAAATTTCCTATTTTTTATGTAAAAACCATTATTTTATTAGCGGATGACATAAATTACTATCAAACCATGAGTATGTGTGTGTTTACAAAATTATCTAGTAGTGCTATGATAAATCAATCTTGAGGAAGTATTGGATAGGTCATAAACAATGAAATTAACAATACATTACATACAACATTAACATTACATTAACATAATAACAACTTTAGAACAAACATGTGAGCACGACATTAAAAAAGTTGTTTAAGATTTACTGTTGATGCAAAATGTCCCAGACGTGTGTGTTACTCATTTGAGCTACAGCATGTTAATGAGCTACACTACATCATAGCATTGAAAACATTTTTATTACGAAAATAACTAAGCCCTGTTATGAAAATGAGAAAATGTATTTTTTTTAATAAAAAGACTATGTTCTCTTACAACAGATTACGTTAGTTCCTGTATTACATCAAGAGTGGCTTAGTGGGCCACTAGACCAGTGAACTTGGGATAGAGGAAGCATATCATTACATACCTGGGTCGGTTCTGCATGTAGTATTGACCGCCGAAAATGAACGCCATGTACACCCCAACGTAGTAAAAAGCAACAGTCCAATTTTCGGTCATCCATTTCCGAGAGTCGGAATGAATAAATTCGTTTTCGAATTCGAAAATGTACGAGTAGTTCGGCGTTACATCGAACGCGTATGCCATCACCGGGGACTCCATTTTTCTAATAGTTCTGACCGACTACCGGTCACGAACACGGCGCGCACAGTCCTTAAATTTTATATTGTTACACTGATCATCACACGAGACTTTTAACCTAAAATTGAATAACAGGATACCGCTGTATCGTTATATCACAGATGACTAAAAATGTCAATATTTCGAAGGGGCGGCAAGACGTGCTGCCTAAAGGACACTAATTTCGATAATGGTCACGGAATGTCCTCGGTTTTACTATTTATTCGCAGTGACGAGGCGTCGGCTCGAGCCCGAACTTCTTTGACTCGTCACGGCAAGAGGAAAAGATGAATGAACCCGTTTCACGCCACGCCGTTTGCTGTCGCCTTCATTTTCTGTTTGACAGACAGATGAATCCGCCCGCCGCGCGCCACGCAGTGTTACCAGGTTATAATAAAAACTTGGTACGTATTAGGTATGGGCGTTATTTCACGTCACTAGTTACAATAACTGGCTACGGGGCATGTAACCGAATAACTAGTTTCGAGTGAAACGATAAACATGTGATTTTTGTAACTAGTTACATTACAATGCAGTGACCGAATGAATGAGCCGAAATCCCGAGCGGTGACACGAATTGAATTAATCCGAACTAGTTATGGGCGTGTAACCGAATAGCTAGTTTCGAGTGCAACTAAAAACACGTGATTTTGTAAGTAGTTACATTACAATGCAGTGACCGAGGAAGGAAAGATATCATTGATGGTTTTTTTACCTACGTTCAGTTCAAATTAGTTCGCTCATGGTCGAGAATTTATTAATTGCCTCATGCATGTTTTTGCAATACTTTGTTAAAACTCGTTAATTTTGTTATTTATGTAATTACATAGCCACAAAAACTAAACTTGTGATAAGTAACGTAAGTAATTACATTAGGTAGGCACAATGTTTTCGTTTCGTAAATAACTGTAATACTTCCATAGAATAACCATGTTGAATCACTGAACAGAATTTGAAAAATAACTAGTTACTAAAATCACCTGTTTTCAAAACTGGTGACGCCTTCGAAGTCACTAGTTACGTTACGTTTCGCGAAAATCACGTAACGACCCACACCTAGTACGTATTAAAAATGTCGTAACTTTTTTTTTGTAATAATCAATTCTAACGAAGTTACGAAGAATATCAATGTTTTTTGATTTGTGATTTTGTGCCTATCCTTGGAAACAGAAAAAATTGGCTTAAAAGTTTTATTTGCCAGCCGTTCTCAAGTTTAGCGCTTAGGAACACATTCAGCCTTTTATTTTTGTATTTAGATGAATTTGATTTGTTGCAATGAAAACATCAACATTGTTGCAAATAAAAGGCAAAAAATACTTACACAAATCTTCAATTTACACAATATTTTAGTTCATAATTTTTTAAATATTATTTTTGCTCCATACAAAACTTTTAGGTCCCAGGCGTCCCAGCGCAGCGTCCAGTCCAGCGCAGCCGCCGGGGTCGCGGGTTGTTCGAAAGAGATACCGTGGCCCTGGCATAGGCAACTGAAGGAACACGGGTGGGTTTTAGTCACCAAAAGTCTCACATGCTCTTTCGCTCCACGCAGAGCAGAAGAAGTCATTTGATGATTTCCCATCCACAAAAAAAAATCGACCCAGCGCAGTCCCTGTCGACGGACTGCGCTGGGTCGCCTTTTTTTGTGGTTTGTGTTTTAATTATAATGAAGTATAGAAAATAAATAACTTTTATGTTAAATTTCTTTGAATTTGGGGCTGTTAGAATCAAGTAAACACTAGAATAATCTGTTGTTCGCCCTGGTGTTTTATGTTGTGTTACTTACATGGTGTGTTACGTAACACACTGGGTAACAGCGGAGTCCAAAAGGGATATAACATTTTTGCTTGTGTGTGAATAAAAGTGTTTAAAGTAACCGTCATGAGAAGCTATAAACTTTGTAAACAAGTGTTCAGGAGTTCACAACATTTGGACCAACAAAAAAAATGAATTTGTTTAAGATTTAATAAATTATTAAGTAACAAATATTAATTAACATATATTATTTAAGAATAATTATTCGTCAGATTCAGATGTTTCCATTTCTGTGTCAGAATCAGTGACATGTAACTCGTACGCATTCGAAACTCGAATGACGCGTTTATTTCAAAATGGCGTCCCGATAGTTTACAATCCCTGCGACGGACGCGTTCCGGTACCAAGAAACACAAACGATAGCGCTTTGCGTCGTTAAAATATGATCCGACTAAATTAAATAGGTTGTTACTTTCATATAACCCGTCTATATTTCATGTCGATTGAATATGGTCAATTTATTATTATCTCGCAGTATAAAATGTTTACTTAGTAAAAGATGTTTGTTTACATAATTTATAGCTTCTCGTGACGGGTACTTTATGTATGTATGTAATTATAAGTCCTGCTTTTATAGAGTTCCAGCGAGTTACATAATTTTCAGTGTGTTGCATACAAACTTGTGTGTTACACTTTCTAGTGCGTTATGGTATAAATTTTGTGAGCCTCACACATATATCGAGACCCCTCCGTGCCATCCGTACCTCGGACAGTATGTTTGCCGTTGGTCCCGGCTGTCATTCGCAAATCTTTGACAGTCGTTACGGGGAGTCAGAAACAGAAACCTGAAAGTCTGACAACCAGTCTTCCCGAGGGGTATTGTGTTAACCAGTAACTGGGTTGTGGAGGTCAGGCAGTCGCACCTTTTCCTGCTGCCTCGAAAAGTTGCGAAATTCAAATTTTCTTACGTTTTTTGCTATTTGCAGGTCAGTGTCAGGTTGTTTGTTGATCAAAATATGATTTCCGGCTACAACAAATATGTATTTACATAATTATAACCCTAATAATCATCTATACATCTCTTTAAGTTAGATTTGTTCTCTCTAAGTTGGATTTCGGAAATCATGACATTTTACAACAAATGTAACTTGATGATGATTAGCATGAGTGAATAGTAACGTACTTTGGACTTTGGTCGATTTCGACCAGTATTTCACCGAAGCAACTTCGCGAGTAGTGTAGTACAGGTTTAACATAATTGGGAAAAGGCTAGGCGGATTGATTGTGTTTCTCGAAAAGGTGGGTTTAACATAAAAACCTCCTAATATAGCCAGAGAGGCCCCAACCAAATACAGTTCAACCCCACGGGCGCGATACGGCAGAAAAATATAAAATACGATGGCGTCTAACTATTTAACAATATAACGTCAGATATCAGGAACACATCTTATATATATTTAAGGTGATTGCGCTGTGTAGCCCTAAGTTGGATTTCGTGCAGATTTGTTAGATTTCGTTCGTTCGATGAATCTGCACGAAATCTAACTTAGAGAGATGTATTGATGATTTTTATGGTTAAAATTATGTAAATACATATGTTTTATTGTCGCGTATCATATTTTTATCAAGATACAACCTGACACGGACCTGCAAATTGCATAAAACGCAAGAAAATTTCGCGGGCTACTACAGCGCATCCCGCTTAAGCGAAAAACTTTAACCTATACGTATTCCATCTATTATTATTATAGAATAAAGATGACAAAATAATACGCAGATATTCTTTTTTCAAACACATTTTATTAATTTCGTACAATTCCCATTTTATTAAAAGCTCACATATTTTTTTGGAGACACGGTAACACTGTTTTGCGATGCGTTCACAAAATTACAGCAATTAAATACGTTCACAAAATAAAACAATTCGTTTCTATGTTTTTTACATTTTAGGAAAAAGGAATAATTATGTTTATTCGAGATCATCTAGTACTATAGCATTTACATAAATGCATTACATTTACAATAAAGCATTTATAAGGTAAGTAAAGGAAATAAATAATAAGGAAGGCTGGCAGCTCAGCTGCATATCCCGCGTTTGTTCAAAAGTCTAGGATAAGTAACAATAAAAGCCACAAAAATACCCATATTAATTGTGTTTTACGAACTACATTGTGAAAATTTAAACATATGAAAAATGTTGCTGACCACCAGATCACCAAACATGATCATATTCGTAAACCTTTTTAACAGTTCTTTAAAAACAGGCAATTTAGTGTTAGACAAGTTACCTTTTTCCAAATTCACAATGGTCCTATTGTAAAAGGTGTACATATAGAAGGCGGGGTCTTCTCCAATGTTTAGTACTTTGTGGAACATTCCTGAGATGACCTGGATCCGGTTTCCTTTGGTCAACTTGAAGGACTGTCCTATTCGTTGCTTTGTCACCTCTGGTTCGAAGACGACTAGTCCCTCTAGGATAGTTAGCGTGACATTTTGCAGTTCAACTGGGATATACTTCTCTTGGTCGTAACCTGCGAACATAGGCGTTGTTAGTTGAAATGCCGGTCATTAGTACGGACACGAAACGAATCACTGTCGACATCACGTGATCTACCCACACCTACAGCGCGCTTCTACAGAATCGCGATTTTTTAAGCTCATGGCGAGCAGGACATTCTAGTGTCTGATTGCATCGGAGTTAATACGTCGCGGAACTGTACTCGGTTCGTTGTGCTCAGTGATTGTGTTAATTTTAATTTGGAGTGATTGTGATTTTAATAAACACCGTGTATTGCACACAGTGTGTTATCATTGCACGAAACCCATCTTCTGCCCAGATGATCTGAATACTAAGTAAATCCTGACGATCCGACATATTTATAGTAGGCGTCTAGGCGAGGAGGAATCCCTCGGAATTACTAGGTACATACAGTGCGCCTGCCCTCCAAGAGTTAGTTGACAAGTGATTGTTCCACTTCAGCTGTACCGAATGACCGAATCCCACTCCCACATCTACGTATAGTTAGAGGTACTACTATTAAAGCTGTAGAGTTTGTTTTTTTGAACGTGCTAATCTCTAACGAACTTCCAGTCGGATTTGAAAAATTCTTTTGGCATTTCATAGCTCAATTCTTGAGGAAGGCTATAGGCTATTTAACATCACGCTAAGACCCTTAGGAGCCGAGAAAAAAGGAAAAAAAAAAACAGAAAGAACGCTAACCAAAAACGAAGCAATAGCGCGGGCCGGTGATGCGATGGGTCGCGACGGCGCCGGCGCGGTGTCGGCGTGGTTTGGGTAACGCGGACGAAGTCGCGGGCAGAAGCTAGTTGTAATTTAAAATTCTAGTTTCAAATATTTGAACTGTACGCACGGCTACAGATCAAGCATTTCCAGCATTTCCAGCATTTCCAACATGTCCAGCATTTCCAGTATAAGATTGTATAGGATTTCCTTACAATGAGAGGTCATAAACTGGAAATGTATAGCTTGATGTGTAGCCGTGTACACTATTACTTTTTTATTGACTTAATAATTCAACTACAACTATTAGGGCCTGTTTCACCACCCACGATTAAGTTCCTATTAACTTCTTATCGAGAAAATTATGGAATCGTGTTTTCGTCAAGCATAGTACACATTAGTCCTCAACTTTATCGTAATATTTATTTTAAAATTAATGCTGCAGTATTTTCGACATAAAACTGAGGATCATGCTAAGCCATTTGAGGTAGTACTTATGGGCTCTTAATGAATCGATGATTCAAAGGTGCTGTCGCTAAAAGATTCACTCTCAGTAACCTACCTGGAAAGTCAGCAAAGAACACAACATCACTGTGCTCACTCCAAGAATGTACTTCACTCCTTATTTCATCCAGATCCTTCCTCCAATGAACAGCCTCGTCTAAGAGCGGCATCAGATAGGGAATCTTACAAAATGGCGACCACGATGCCTTGAGCATGTCCACCTTAGGATCAAACATTCTTTGGACAAACCTTCCATTCATCGAACACCAGATATCGACATAAACAGAGATATTACTGGAAAAAACCTTCGATGGATTATTCCATATTGCTTCCATCGCTTCGTCCAGATTGCTTTTTAGACACTGCGCGTATTGCAGGACCATGTCTCCATGCCTCGACCATCTGTCGTTAAGCGTGTACATTTCTGGGTCGATGTACATCTCTTCGTGTCTCTCGTTGTCCACTACTTTGACGATTACGGAGCTGATGTCCCACGTGTGGACCATCATGTCCCATGAGTAGCCGTAGAGGCCGTTTGTCCAGTTGTTGTAGCCCTGGAACGGATTTTTTCGCATTGGATTATAGAATTACCTGATCGTCCTGCACCCTAATTGCATCTTTGCGTCATACTACCTATAAATCTAAATCTGAATTATATGTTCTAAAACAATTTTTTTTTAATACTTGAACTGTCAAAATGAATTCGATTCTGATTGATAATGTGATGCAATCACCTTGCTGA